>CM057054.1:51244748-51874543 GCA_029948455.1 Solanum rostratum
TTTTATAACAATGGATAGTCTTGAGGATGCCGATCGCTGCGTTAAGCACCTAAATCAATCTGTCCTTGAAGGCCGCTACATAACAGTGGAGAAGGTGAGCTGCTTTGTATTAAGATAATGAACCATGTCCATGTTGATTGCATTTCTATCTTCTTGTGACTTGGAGATTTTGTGGTTATATTCAGAAGACATTGCGTCAGCTTTGTCGGCAGCGATAAAAGATGATCTGTTCTTCCCTGCAACATTATATTCACTCAGCTTGACCAATGGCTTGCTAAAACAGCTTTTCACATGCATCTGATCAACTAGGCATAGCAACTAGATTGTCCAACATCTATACAACCTCAGCAAATACTCTCAACTAATCTACGGTCATTATCAACAATCTAATCCAGCTTCGGTCTCTATCTCGCACAACTTTTTGCTTGGATGGAATATGTCAAATATTTAAGCTGCTTTACTGTACAACTAACATGATCTTATACTTATAAAGAACGTAGTTATCTGCTTTGCCAACTTCCTAACCAAGCATGTAAGGGGAAGGTAAGCAACTCTGTTTTCTTTGCCAGATTAGAGAAGTGGGTATGCCCATGCTTACTTCAAGAAAGCAGTATATTGTCTAGTCTAGATATTCCATTTACTTCCTTGATGTAAATGTACCTGTTCAGACTTCACGTTAAGGAAATCATATGTCTACTTTTCAGTCAAGGAGGAAACGCGCGAGGACTCCAACTCCCGGACATTATCTAGGGCTTAAGAATGCAAGGGGTGATGGTGAGTACTCTCATTTCTTAGTTTTATTTAATTTGAGCAAAATTTTTGAAGTTAATAGTCGCTCTTTCTGTTCCCTTTCCTTTCCTTTTTGTCATATTTAGCTTATTCTGCTTATGGGTTTTTGAGACGAGTTTTCCCAGAAAACAGCCTCTCTACTTCTATGAGGTAGTGGTAAGGTATGCGTACAATCTACACTCCCCAGACCTCACTTGTGGGATTTCACTGGGTATGTTGTTGTTGAGCAAAATTTTTGAAGTCTTGAACAATTGTTTTCGTTTGGTCAAAGGTTTCCGTGGCGACCGTGGTAGGTATCGTGGCCGTGAAGACTATGGGCGGCGTGAAGACTATGGGCGTCGTGAGGACTATGGGCACCGAAGATCTCCAAGGCGTTCTCCTTATCGAGGTGGTCGAGATTATTCTCCTAGGCATTCGCCTTATGGGGGAAGGTCAAGAAGGGAACGATCCAGGTCATACTCTCCATATGAAAGGAACTATGTTCGTGGTGGTAGATAGGATGGAATGTGGTACCCTACCTACGGGGGAAAAACTAAATTGTAAGGATATTTATGAATTTGGTTGGACTAGATTTAGGTATAACGTACCAATTTATGACTCTATGCGTGCTCGTGCCTTAGCTGACTTTTGTAATTATACTGCTTATGTCAAGTACTATGTGTGTTTTGCTATGCCATATTCTAGGTTGTATGCCAGAGGCCAAGTGTCGTCATTCTTACTCGTGATATCACGATATACTTCCTTGCTGCATGAAAGGCCTAGATCTAAAGTTGGTTTATGAAGGTAATGTGCATTGCTTGCATTTCTGTTGCGTTGAGTTTGTTAACAGGGGAGAAATGTTTTTCTTGTTGCCTTTGGCTGTGAGATTTTTAAATTTCTACCTGCTGAATCTTACACTAGGATGCATACTTTACTCCCTATTATTGTGTGTAGAGAGATTGACCATTGGCTTTGATGTAATATTTTATGAAACATAAGACAATGAAGCAGCGCGATACAAAATAAATGCAACAATAGTAGATAGTAGTACACATCAAAGTAAATATTTCTTGGTGCAATAAATGCAACAATAGTAGATAGTAGTACACATCAAAGTGAATATTTCTTTGCGAATCTCACCGAATACTTGTTTAGATTTTACATTAAAGTAAACTTTTTTAAAGCGACGTGTTTAAAACATGTTGAATAAATTCACTCTCAATAACTGCATACGAATCTATTGACCATAGAATGAACCAAATCCTCATCTAATTTGATTCTTTTACTTTAGATTTTGAATTCGCCTCTGTTTAATGATTGGTTCCGTGGCGGAGACAAAAAGAAGGGATTTTAGGTGTCCTATTAAATCTAGGTGGATCTCTCTCTCCATCACCCCACAAAGCATAAGCTTCTTCTCCATGAACAGCATCATCACCAATCTCAAGATCATCTTCATGTAGTCTCAGCTTAACAATTCTACTTATAAAAATACATATCAAACTAGTAGCCACAACATTCCATATTGTAATAAATACAGCACCAAGAAGCTGATAAACCATTTGCCTAAGTCCTCTTGTGATGTCTCCATCAATTATGCTGTATACAAAGCCAGGACCATACTTGTCTGAACCATAAAACAACCTTAAAAGTTTTGGTTTAGCAAAGATACCAGAGAGGATCCCTCCAAGTAAGCCTGCTACAGCATGTGTGTGAAAAACACCTAATGTGTCATCAACTTCTTGGAAAAATGATGATTTCTTGTGAAGAACCATCATTGTGAACCATGGTATTGAGCCTGATGAGATTCCCATGAGTATTGCTGCCCATGGCTCTACTATACCTGCCAATGAGCATGGTGTTAGTACATTTTACTCAATTTTGAGAGTGAAATCGTTCTTTACTCACTACAAGTATATCGCTAGCTCTAGCTTCCTGGTTCTCTTAGCTATCGTTGTAGTTTTTGACTCGTGGAGAGTGGAAAGGTAGAAGCGTGGGCGAGGCAGACATGGACTACTTGATTTCTTTATGATGATTCAGTGTTAATGATCTCATTCAATCTTTTTTTAGGCCTTCGCTATTGTGGGTTAGATGGATGGATAGTACTCCGTCTCATATTAACTTTTTTTTTTGATTTTTTTTCATTATTCAAAATAGTTGAATTGTTCAAAGATCAAGATGAATGTTTGAAACTTTTTCCATATTTGCCCTTTCATTATTGAAGTTTTATATTTTCTAGGAGATTTGCTTTCGTGGATTAGATGGATAGATAGTAGTTATGAGCACCAGTCTTTCCACTATATGTAGAAAAAGATGTAAAGGGCTATCTTGAGTTTTATTGTTTATGATGCATTTGATTGAAAGCGGAGTTTAAAAGAAAGAAAGAATGTTGACTCATACAAAATGTATCCTAATTAGAACTTTTGATCTTAAATATGTCATAATGTTTCGCTGACTATAAAAGCATACCATTAAGGATGTAATGAATAGTCTAAAGGTGAAGAGTTTCCAAAATGTGTCATTCTTTTCGGAAATCTAAAAAGAAAGACATTTCATAAACTTTAAATCGTGAATGCGCGCCAAATTAGAAGTTTTAAAGCTACAAGTGTTTCACAAACTACTAACCTGCACCAGGAGTGATGCAAACAAGGCCAGTGATCATTCCTTGTACAGCTCCAATGACAGAACTTTTGTTGTAGAAAATCATGTCCATAGAAAGCCACACCAACAAGCTTGTGGCTGTACAAAGATGTGTATTTAGAATGGCTAATGATGTGATTAAATTAGAGGCTAATGGAGATCCACCATTAAATCCTGTCCATCCCATCCAAAGAAAACCAGCACCTCCAAGCATGTGAATTATGTTGTTTGGTGGGAAATGTTGTCTATCATGAGAATGTCTTGGTCCAACCTAGCAATCAATTTAGTAAGTGAGTGATTGCTCATCAGAACTGTTATAGTATGAATACTGTAAGGTAAAAGTTGAGGTTCGCATCAAAATAATTTGAATCAACTTGAAAAAATAATTCAATTGTTTTTATTGGTTCTTCACCATGTACGAGGATTCCAGCTAAGCATCCATGGCTGAATGGTTAAAGCACCCAACTCATAATTGGCGAATTCATAAGTTTAATATATACTGGATGCACACCAATGGGGCTCTCCAATAAGTCTATTGGAACTGGTTCGCTAACTATCATGCTCTAGGGAGTCATTTATTGTGCATAGCTCGAATTTGGATTTCTCCTCATGATTTTCTCCCTAAGAACATTCATCTCGAAATTAATTTTTCTAAGTGACATACATCATTGGTCATATATTAGACTCATCATGTCTCTTATATTGTTTTCCAATATTCGATGTTTGGTACCTATTCTAAATCTCGATTAATCTATATTCTTACCACATAAGACTAACTAAAATGGAAGTACTCCCTATCAATTTTTTTTAAGGAAACAAACTCTTAAGGCTTGAATTTTTGACTTTTTATTAAGGAGGGAAAACTCATATTCATAAAACCATAACAACAACATATCCAGCTAAGTCTCATAAGTGGGATCTGAAAAAAGGTAAGATATACACAAATCTTATCACTATTTTTGTGAGAATAGAAAGATCGGTTTCAATAGACCCTCGGCTCAAGAATGTCTAGTAAAAAAGGTGGGGTCTGAGAATGCTAAAATGTATGCATGCCTTACTTCTACCTCCTAAAGATACATAAGTTATTTTCGAAAAACTCTCAGCTCGAGTTCTTTCGGAAACAACCTCGCTACCTCTATGAGGTAGTGGTAAAGTTTGCGTACATTTTACCCTCCCCAGACTCAACTTATGGGATATTACTAGGTATGTTGTTGTTGTCGTCATCTCAGCTCGAGTAATGCACATTGAAGCAATTAAAAAGACCAAAAAATAAAAATAAAAATACATAGGATAAGAAAAAATTACCCAATAAGCAGCAGTAAATCCAGCCACTCCAGATGATAAATGGATCACATAACCACCAGAAAAATCAATAATATTGGGCTGAAGAAATCCAGAGCCCCAAATACTATAAGCCCCAAAAGTATAAGAAAATGTGACCCAAAGTGGTACAAATATCATCCATGCATAAAAATTCATCCTACCAAGTAATGAACCACCTAATAATATCACAGTAATTGCAGCAAATGCAAATTCATAAAATACATAATCTGCATTTGGAATATTATGATTTGAATATTGTTTTAATAAATAATTTTGGGCCATGGATTGTTCTGGTTTGCCAATTATGGGCATTAGATGTGTACCAAAGGCCATTCTATGGGCCCATAAAACCCAACAAATTAAAACAGCTGCAAATGCATAAAGGCCCATAAAAGCTGAATTAACAGCCCATTTCTTTTTTACCATGGATCCATATAGAATTACAAGCCCAGGTACACTTTGGAGGCCCACCATTGTGGCTGAGGTTAATTCCCAAGCATTATCACCTTTGCTTAACCATTCTGGTGATGATTCATTTGGTTGGAGACCTTGTGGGAGGTGTGAATATTTTGGGTCCATTTTGGGGTGAGGGTGGGGGTGGGGTCGGCTTTCGGAGTTTGAGTCTCAAGCTAAGGATCACCACTTCTTTTAGCAGAAGCTTCGATATGAAATAGCAATCGTTATAGATGGGAGTGGGGGTGGGGAGGGTTATAGGGTAAGATATTTATAACAAAAAAGTTAGAGAGAAAGTCAAGGTAGGAAACTAAAATGATGTCATTTGTCCAAATATTTTTTGACTGCTATAGTGAAGTGTTGTTATAGAAAAATATATAATGTAACGTACTGTGAGAAATTGGGTTCGAGGAAAACTTAATTGTTACAGTGAAATGTTGTTGTAGAAGTTGACTGTTACCGAGCGATCAATCTAAATATATTGAAGCTTGTGGTATTTTTTCAGACCTCAATAAAATGACGTTGTTTGTCCAAATATATTTTGGTTGCTGTAGTAAAATATTGTCATAGAAAAAGTCTTATATAATATAATATGTAAAATCAAGTCTAAAGAAAATTTGGTTGTTATATTTGGTAAATTTTTGTGTCAAGGTTAATGTGGGGGGTTAGATATTTATAACAAAAAGGTTTAAGAGAAAATCAAGGTAGAAAATATAGGGATAATCTAAGTTTTTGGATTTAGTTAAGGATTCACTGATATTCTATGGTGTCATATTATAGCTGGAAATGTTTGTTGTTTCAATGATTCTTGATTGAAGTTATATATGGTGCCATATGGCTATTGAATTTTAGAGAGACGTCTCGTCAAATATTGGTTGTTGTTAAGTTATTTTCTTTTAACGAGTTAATCTTTTGATGAATTGTATTGAGAATTCATTTTAAGTAGATCTAACAAATGGACTTGTGAGTGCGATAGAACTCAATGTTTCGACATTTGATACTATATATTAATTTCCATATGATTAGAGAAACAATCATTGGTAGATCCAACTTCTTGTGCTTGGTAAAACTTAGTATTATAAGGTCGAATCTTATTTACTCACTTCATTTTTATTTATCTAATATAGTTTAATTTAACATATAATTTAAGAAAGAAAGTATAATCGTTGAAATTTATAATCTTAAATATGTTATTATATTCGCGTGACTAGTAAAAATTTTGCACAAGTCATGAAAAGTAATATGAAAGTTTGAAGTTTAGATTCTTCTCAAATATAAAAATTAAGATATCATTCTTTGTAAAAATAAATTAGTTCCGAGAGTTTATCACATAGATTGGGATGAACAAATATTTGTTCTTACATAACTAGAGCCAGAATCATAAGCGCGTAGATCTAACAATAAGTTTGTGAGTTTAACAGAATTCACCCACGTATATTTCTATACTTTGACCTCGTCTTGGTTGCGTCCATGGTACAGACATACGTCACCTGATTTGGTAGTTGGGTTACTTGAATCTGAATATTAAATAATTATATATTATAAAAAATTCAACCAATAATAAGACATGGTTTCACTGTCTTCTTATTGTATTATGCATAGAAAATGTCAATTTCAATTAAAAAAAAGAATTAAATTAAATTTTAATTTGGTTGTGTCAAAATTAATGATATTGACTTATGACCTATAGAAATAGACTTTTTGTAAACACCCCCCCCCCCCCCCCTCCCCCAACCCCCAACGATGTCTCTCTTTCTATCTGTCTATCTATATAGATAATCGATTACGCGACATAATATTTTATATTGATTTATGTATTTTTAAAAATTATAATTTCAAATTGTATTCCATCAATACATGATTTATAAATTGCATCTAAATAACGTATTTTATGAAGCTTTGATGAATCAATCCGATAAATTCATTTTATGAAGTTTTTAATATCTCACTCTGCATCTTAAATGTCTACTTCTAAATCTAGCTCATATGCATAAACAATTTTTTGTTGATCAATTTAATTATATTTTTTATTAATTTTTTTTTATATATAAGTGGAATAATTGATAAATATTATCATATTATTTTTTTAGAATATTCGAGTATTTATAATTGAATTCAATTGTCTCCAACTCGAAATAATATATTATAAATTCATTTATTTCAAATTGTAAATTTTTAGTACTTTCAATCAATCTTAAATTGATATTAAGAAAGAAGAGGAAATGAAGATGGAGAAATTGAGGGAAAGAGTATATATCAAATCTTATTATATGTATTTTACATAGTAAATATCAATTTCAATTAAAACAAATAGTTAAAAAATTCAAAATATTAAAAAGATATGTAAAAATTTTACATAGGAAATATCAATTACAATTATAAAGAAATAGAGTGGAAGTTTACTTGTATGTTAATTAATAATGATTGACTTATTTTATACTTGTTCTCCTATTTCTTTCTTTTAAATTTGCTTTCAGACTCAACATTTATATTTATATTTATATTAATATTGGAGCCTAAATAAATAATTTGACTTCATTCCTTACAACTTAGAAGACTCATCTTTAGGGATAATTAAGCTCCTAATTGAATTTTTCATTTTTTAATTTAATTTTATTTTTTTCAGACATGACAATCCTAAACTACTAATATTATAAATCCTCAAACAGTAATAAAAAAACAAAAGAACACCCACACAAAAAAATAATCACATAAAATAATCCAAGATGTTTTTTTTTTTACAAAAAAAATTGTATTCAAATATACCATTTACATTTACCTTTTCAAACATTTTTTTTCTTCATATTTACAATTACAAAAAGTCACATGTACAAACTAGAGATAAGTGGTCATGACAAATTCAATAAAAATATTGGCTTACTTTTTATTGGTATGAAATACAAGCCGATTATAATTTGACTCATTTTTATTCAATCCGTCCCAACTTCTTGTTTGTGTCCTTCACTTGAGACGCGTTCAACTGAATTCAATTACCTCCAAACCAACAATATATTCTGAATTGACTGATTCTAAATCTTGAATTCTCTATGCGTTGGATCAGTCTTGAATTAATACCAAGGAGAAGAAGAGGTAAAGATGGAGAAATTGAGGAAGATGGAGAGAGTATTAAATCTTGAAATATGGGACATAAAGCGATCGGTTCATCTGAATCCAATTGTCATCCACTCAAACTGTTTATTTTGAATCCACTTATTCTGAAATATGTCATATAAGGTGGTGAGTCCAACTGAATCTAATTTCCTCCGGCTCAAACTGTTTATTTTGAATTCACCAACTCTAGCTAACATAAGGCGGTGAATTTAACCAAATCCAATGGCCTTCGGCTTAAACTGTACATTCTGATTCACTGACTTTAGATCTTGAATTTCTTTGTGATTTCAACCAGATCTTGAATTGACACCAACAAGTACAAGAAGTAAAAATATCAAATCTTGCTATATCTATGCCAAAAGATAAGCATGATGATGCATCTTCTAATAATATAGAATCTTGAACGTTGCTCTTTGATCATAACATAACAAGAAGAAAGTTTATGTTTCTTGTTATCCAATTTTTGTCTTTGATCTTTATGTCTCCATGAAATTGCCCTTCTATTTTCTTCACATGTAAAAGTTGATGAAACACATTGACCCATGATTTCTATAAATGTCACAAAAATAGACAACCAATTTTTTTTTTCTTTTTGAGAATAATATTTGTCAAATTTTCTTTTTGTGTGTTTTTGTTTCTTGAAAGAGAGTTGGGAAAGAAGGACAAGGGTACTTGACCCTACTTTTGAGCCACCCTTCAAGCACTATTTAAGGTTCTCTTTATATATATAGAGAGAGGGGGGGGGGGGGGGGGGGATAATATCAATTTGATCTCTTAATTATTGATAAATTTAATTTTAATTCATGTGGTAGTATGAAAATATCAAATATGTCCTTAAATTATATGAAATTGGACAGATATGCCCTTCATTAACATTTCAGTACAAATATGCCCTTATCGTCTAATATATACTTTATTTAAATTTGTGCTTATTAAAATGACATCAAACAATTAATTAACTTAATTAGAAGATCGGTAAGTGAAAAAGGGTCAAATATATCTTTAAAATATGCAAAAATTGAAGAAATATGCGTTGGTTAATAATATCCATAAATGATACTTAATACAAGCCGATGTAAGTTGTGACTAACAAAAACACCAACAGAACCAATGAAATGCGACTGGAGATTGAAAAGATTAAGCGTATTTAACCTCAATCGAATTAAAAATACGTATTTTGCTCTTTTCTATGTAAAAAATATGTTGTGTTTACACTATTTTGGAAGGACAAATCAAAATGAGGGACTAAATGTGCAAATATATATATATATATATATATATATATATATTATATATATATATATATTTATATATATAAATATATTTCTCTATCTACTGTATATGTATGTGTGGACTTTGTTTTTTAAAATAATTATTTGTGTACCAAATATTTTTTTTTTTAAAAAAACAATTATTAATATAGAGAATAATGTGGTTATGTTGTCAATCTCAAGCAACTTTTTTAATTTAATAATTAACATTTTTTAACTGTGAAGAAACTTTGTTTATTTAATAATTGCGTAACAATTTTTTTTAAATGTCAAGCAACTTTTTTATTCAATAATTAATAATCTTTTCAAATGTCAAGCAAGTAGTCTAATTATCTAGAAGCAACCTTTTTTCAATTTAATTTAATTTAATTTTTTTTGCTTTTGGGAAATGGAAATAAGTTAGAAAAAGGGGCACCATTAATTTTCTTGAATTTATTTTGAACCATTCAATTTTTGGGGGGTCAACTTCATTTTCAATTTATTTTAAAGAAAAATTTAAAAGGGAGTATGTGTATTTATTTCACTAATGATCATTTATATTTTTGATTTATAATAATTGGTTAGTTCATCGAGTTTTTGTAGAAAATACTTTAAATAATTTTGATTTTCGTATTTATAATGTGTATTTATAATTTATAAAATAAGATTAATCCATCATATTTTATTTTTGATGTACTCGTTTTTAATTTAAATAATAAATGAGAAGACACCTTTTTTTTACTTTATGATATAAAAAATCATAAAAACTAACTTATTTTACGAAAAAAAAGTTTGACTATGCTATATATCATAAAAATAAAAAATCAAAATCGACCCCAAAAAGCACATAAGTTGTTATTTCAGCAAATCGTCTTATCATAATATTCATGTGACGTCACTTAAAAATATAAAAACCCATTTCCAAACGTTTTTTAAAAATTAAACATACATGATGTGTCACTAGAAAAATAGAAAAAAAAATATAATTGAAGAAGAAATGACTTTGAGACGTGGAAGAATCATTTTCCTTAAAAGATTATTATTATTATTATTATTAATATTATTATATATATATTAAAAAAATTATAAGCAATTTTCTTGTGAATACAACTTTAAAGGTTTTGTTTTCTTGGGGATTAAGAATTAGTAGAAGTTAACCTAGCTTAGAAGGTTTAACAAAAAAAAAAAAATCATTGATTTTCAATAATTAGGAGAAAATCTAGGTACCGTGTTTAGTTGTATATTATTAATTAATGATTGATCCAAAATCTTGAGTTGTAAATATGGTTGGATAAGGAAGAATATTATTCTTTCTCATGTGAATTCAAAATTAATTTTTTATATATATATATATATATATATATATATATATATATATATATATATATATATATATATATATATATAATTTTGACATTTGATTCAACTTGCGTGTATCTCAACTGAATTCATGAGATATATGCAATCCTCTGCAAGGTTGTAACGCCCGGCTAATTACTAAAATACCCCTAGAGGAGAAGTGCGTGTAAAACTCGTCTTCCAATGCTCGGATTGAAAATCCGAGAGTGGATTCGTGATCAACACTGAAAATGGAGTGGGAAGAGGGTCTCGGTCGATTTTTAGAGCGACCGAGTCGAAAGATAAATTTTCGTTCAAAAATGAAAAAACAGTGTGTCTGCGCGACAGGACCGCGACGCGGACCGGTCGCGGAGCAACACTTATGTTTCCTGTAAAATTTTCGACGGAGTTGAGTTTCCGAAAATACACTGTCCGCGACAGGTCCGCGTCGCGGAATGTGTTATTTCAGACGGGGGAGTAATTCTTTTAAATTATGGAGGGCAATTTAGTCCATTCCTAATTATTCTAAACGTCCCCCTACGCCTAATTAAGGTCAGTTTTCGAAGAAAAGGGTTTCAAAACCCAAATTCTAAGCGTTCTTCCCAAGAGTCACCTAAGGTAGGGCTTGAAAGAAGGTGAGGATTGAGGAGATCAAGAGGAGGGTGTGCTTCCTTGTGTTAGCCAAACTTTCCAGGTATGTAAGGCTAACTTAAAGCATGGGAATGTTCTCCCATGTGCCCTTCTGAGAACTAATGATTAGAGTCATTGATGTTGAGGTTGATGTAAAGAATTGATGCATATTAAAAGTCTACGTATTTTATGTATAAATGATTTTCTTACAGGAATTGATGATCATCATTACTTTGTTTTACACTTAATTCATTTTTATGAGTGCATTTAAAAACCCTATAAGTATTGCAAATTGAAAAGCATGCAGAATGAACTTAGGGGATGAGTCTAGAGTCTTGACGATGATGACGTGGCGATGTTGTGGTTGTGTTTCACATTTGATGAGAGTCTTGATGATGATGTTGATGAGAATGATGTAATATGATGTCTTAAAATTCGAGGTTTAATTTCTAAAAGTTAATCTTGAGTCTATGATGTTGATGTTGATGTGATGAGGTGAGGTGATGTTGATGTTGAGGTACAATGTCCCTACGGGACTGATGTTGATGTTGATGTCTTATCCTATGTCCCTCTGGGACCGATGTTGATGTTGAGGTATTAATTATTATACCATGTCCTTATGTGACTGATGATGATGTACTATGTCCCTCTGGGACTGATGATGATGATGATGATGATGTTTATGAGCATGTCGAGTTCTGGGAGGAGTACTGAGCACCGAAATGGGTAGAGAGTGAGTCCCACTCGAACCCATTAACTACGTGGCCCGCGTAGGAAGAGAGGATTGAACCGCAATGCGAATGGCTCCTATCTTGTCCCAAAAGTGGACTGATGTTTTGATGTTTTCTTGTGGATCCACTGATGTGATGTCCTTTACCCCGGGCAGGGTATTGGATGGATGTGGCAACGGCATCGCTTCGTTGTATCATCACTGGCTCATAAGTGATGGTTGTCGGTTAGAGAAACTCCCAGTTAGGTTCCTTTGATAGAACTCTGATGTTGATGTGATGTTGAGTCGATGTGATGTTCCCTTGAGTCGGTGTTGATGTCCCTTGAGTCGATGTGATGTCCCTTTGATGTGATGACGATGTGGAGATGAGAGGTTGATGAGTCAACTGTCTATTCTAATCTCTTGCCTTAAATAGACATTGACATTTTGATGGAATATGATGTTGAGTTGATGTTTCTTTATGCTGTGTATTTACCCTGTTATTCAGCTATTTTACATGCCAGTACATTCCATGTACTGACGCCATTTGGCGCTACATCGTTTTATGATGCAGATACAGGAGTTAGAGGACTTCAGCAGACGCACCGTTGAAGCCGCAGAGTTCGAGTTCTGAGTTGGTGAGCCTCCTTGCTTTCCGGAGGAAACCCTTCTACTTTATGTTTTCCTTTATTCATTGAGTCTGGTAGCCATGGCATGTCACAGCACCACTCTTAGACAGTCGAGTTAGATTAGAGGCTTCATAGACATGATGTCGAGGATTGATGCAGATGATTTCTTTTGGACTGAGTAATATTTCCCTTACTTAGTTGATGTTGAGATTGATGTTGGCCATTGGGCCCTTATTTAAGATATTCCTTTGATGTTACTTCCGCTATCTTGATGTTGAGTGGTGTGAGGAGGCTAAGTGGTTCGCTCAGGGGCTAGAAATAGTCTTTGAGTGCCGGCCACGCCCAGGGTACCCTCCCGGGGCGTGACAAACTTGGTATCAGAGCACAAAGTTCAAGAGTCCTAGGGAGTCTATGAAGCCGTGTCTAGTAGAGTCCCGTTTATGCGTGTGTTGTGCACCACACTTCATAAACAGGATGCTGCAAAACATTTAGGAAATGGTTACCCTTCTTTGATGTTCTGATGTCGTGCGATAAAGCTTGGCTCTATGAGAGCCCCTAATCTAATTCGTGCGTTACGCGTTTGCAGATAATGCCTCCAAAACGCACAGCTGCTCAAAGAGATGCCTCAGTCCCTAATACTGAGAATCCCTTACCAGAGGCCCCTCGTCAGCATGAGACAAGGAGACGGGGACGACCTGCTGGAGCTGCTGAGGCTCCACCAGCACCTCCAGTTCAGTCAGCCTCCACTTCGGAAGCGGACTTCAGGGGAGCTATTGCTATGCTCACCCAGTTAGTAGCCTCTCAGAGTAGCAGTCGTAGTCCCCAGGCCCCTAGCTCCAGTTCTCAAGAGTCTACAGCTGCAACCAGGCTCAGAGATTTCCTAAGGATGAACCCGCCGGTCTATACGGGGTCAAAGGTTGAGGAGGACCCACGGAACTTCATTGATGAGATGCGTAAGATCTTGAGGGCTATACATGCAACTGAGGTGGAGGGAGTCGAGCTGGTCTCTTATCAGCTTAAGGATGTTGCTAATGTCTGGTATAACCAGTGGGAGGATGTTAGAGGTGAGGATGCAGAGCCTGCTGAGTGGGAGGAGTTTGAGAGTGCCTTTCTTGATCACTTCTTTCCCCAAGAGTTGAGGGAGGCGAAGGTCGAGGAGTTTGTGAATCTGAAACAAGAGGAGCTGACGGTCAAAGAGTACAACTTGAAGTTCATCCAACTGTCCAGATATGCTCCAGAGATGGTCCTGGATATGAGGGCAAGAATGAGGAAGTATGTGTCTGGGTTGGGCAGACATGTAAAAAGGGAGTGTAAGGCAGCATTACTGATTCCAGACATGGATATCGCTAGACTTATGGTCTACGCCCAACAGACTGAGGAGGACAAGAAGAGGGACAGAGAAGAACAACAGAAGAAGAGGGCTAAATCGGTAAGGCATGAGCCTAGTCAGCAGAAGCAGAAGAAAGGTGATAGGACATTCTTTCAAAAGAGGTCTTCTAGCCATGCACCGTCAATATCGAGTGCACCTGTTCAGCAAAATAGGTATGATCAGCGATCCTATGGTTATCAGAATTTCAGAGCACAGGGACCTCAGTCCCAAGCCAGTGTTGCTCAAGGTCCGAGAGGAATGCCACCCTGTGGCAGGTGTGGCAAACTGCATCTTGGTGCGTGCCGTGAGGGCACTAATAATTGCTTTACATGTGGGCGACCTGGCCATTTTCAGAGTGAGTGCCCTACGAGGACTCAGAGGTGGAGCGACAGAGGAAATAGAGCTCAGTCTTCTACAGCGCCCCCTGAGGGCAATCATCAGAAGGCAACCACTACTAATGCTGGAGGCGGGACAAATCGCCTGTATGCGATGGGTAATCGACAGGATCAAGAGGTTGCTCCAGATGTTGTTACGGGTATGCTCCGAATCTTTTCTTATGATTGTTATGCACTACTTGACCCAGGTGCCACCTTATCTTTTGTGACGCCCTATGTGGCTAATAAGTTTGAGATTCTTCCTGAGTGTTTGCTTGAGCCTTACACTGTTTCGACTCCTACTGGTGAGTCAATTCTGGCTAAGAGGATCTATAGAGACTGTATAGTGTCAATCTATCATAGGGACACTTTGGCCAATTTAGTGGAGTTGGAGATGGTTGACTTTGATGTGATCCTTGGTATGGACTGGCTCCATGCTTGTCATGCATCCATAGACTGTAGGACCCGAGTTGTTACATTTCATTTTCCTAATGAACCGGTCCTAGAGTGGAAGGGAGGTTATGTTGCACCCAAGGGTAAATTCATTTCTTACGTGAGGGCGAGGAGATTAATCTCAAAGGGGTGTATCTACCACCTTGTACGGGTTAGATCTGATGATGTTGAGTCCCCTACTCTTGAGTCGGTCCCAATTGTGAATGAATTCCCTGAGGTGTTCCCTGAGGATTTACCTGGAGTCCCTCCTGATAGGGAGATCGACTTCGGTATTGATGTACTTCCTGAGACACAGCCTATTTCGATTCCACCATATAGAATGGCCCCTGCTGAATTGAAAGAATTGAAGGAGCAGTTGAGGGATCTGTTAGAAAAAGGCTTTATTAGACCCAGTGTTTCTCCTTGGGGTGCTCCCGTTCTATTTGTACGAAAGAAGGATGGGTCACTGAGAATGTGCATAGATTATAGGCAATTGAACAAGGTCACAGTCAAGAATAAATATCCTCTTCCCAGGATAGATGACTTGTTCGACCAACTTCAAGGTGCCTCGTGCTTTTCGAAGATAGACCTCAGATCGGGTTACCACCAGTTAAAGGTGAGAGAATGTGATATCCCAAAGACAGCTTTCAGGACAAGATATGGCCACTTCGAGTTTTTGGTCATGTCCTTTGGGTTGACGAATGCACCTGCAGCTTTTATGGATTTGATGAATAGGGTATTCAGGCCCTACTTGGATACGTTCGTGATTGTGTTCATTGATGATATTCTGGTATATTCGAGGAGTGAGGAAGAGCATGCTAAACATCTTAGAGTCGTACTTCAAACTCTTAAGGACCAGGAGTTGTACGCGAAGTTCTCCAAATGTGAATTTTGGCTCAAATCAATGGCCTTCCTAGGTCATGTGGTTTCAGGTGATGGGATCCGAGTAGATGGTCAAAAGATTGAAGCGGTTGCCAGTTGGCCAAGATCGACCTCTCCAACTGACATAAGGAGTTTCTTGGGGTTGGCAGGCTACTACCGCAGATTTGTTGAGGGTTTTTCTTCTCTATCCGCCCCATTGACCAAACTGACCCAGAAAAAGGTCAATTTTGAGTGGTCAGAAGAATGCGAGAAGAGTTTCCAGGCACTAAAGACAAGGTTGACTACTGCACCTGTCTTAACCTTGCCCGACGGGACGGAAGGTTTTGTAATATACTGTGATGCGTCAAGAGTTGGATTGGGGTGTGTGTTAATGCAAAGAGGTAAAGTGGTGGCTTATGCTTCCAGGCAACTCAAAGTTCATGAGAAGAACTATCCGACCCATGATCTTGAGTTGGCGGCAGTGGTGTTCGCACTCAAAATTTGGCGTCACTACTTGTATGGAGTGCATGTGGATGTGTTCACGGACCACAAGAGCTTACAGTATGTCTTCAGTCAGAGAGAGCTCAACCTGCGACAAAGGAGGTGGTTGGAATTGCTCAAGGACTATGACATGAGCATCATGTATCACCCAGGTAAAGCTAATGTTGTTGCTGATGCTCTTAGCAGGTTGTCTATGGGTAGCACAGCCCATGTTGAAGGAGAAAAGAAGGAGTTAGTGAAGGAAGTGCATAGGTTGGCTCGATTGGGAGTCCAGCTTGAGGAGAACGACGAGGGAGGAATTAATGTTCAGAATGGGTCTGCATCGTCCCTAGTGACTGAGGTAAAAGAGAAGCAGGATCGAGATCCTATTATACTTCAACTGAAGGAGGATGTTCAAAAGCAAAAGGTGATGGTCTTCTCCAAAGGGGGAGATGGGGTATTAAGATACCAGAATAGACTATGTGTCCCCGATGTTGATGGTGTCCGAGAGAGGATTCTGGCTGAGGCCCATAGCACTAGATACTCCATTCATCCGGGCTCCACCAAGATGTGTCACGACTTGAGAGAGGTCTATTGGTGGAGTAGAATGAAGCGGGATATTGCGGAGTTTGTTTCGAGATGCCCAAATTGTCAACAAGTAAAGGTTGAGCATCAAAGGCCAATTGGCTTGGCCCAGAACTTTGAGATTCCAGAATGGAAGTGGGAGATGATTAACATGGATTTTATCACTGGCCTACCGAGATCGAGGAGACAGCATGATTCAATATGGGTGATTGTGGATAGAATGACGAAGTCAGCGCACTTCCTTGCGGTCAAGACGACCAACACGGCAGAGGAGTATGCCAAGATGTATATCAAAGAGATTGTGAGGTTGCATGGAGTTCCCTTGTTCATTATCTCGGACCGAGGAGCCCAATTTACTTCTCAGTTCTGGAAGTCCTTCCAGAAAGGATTGGGTACCAAAGTGAGTTTGAGCACAGCCTTTCATCCACAGACGGATGGTCAGGCAGAGCGCACTATTCAGAAGGTGGAGGACATGTTGAGGGCTTGCGTCCTTGATTTCAAAGGAAATTGGGATGATCATTTGCCATTGATTGAATTCGCATATAACAACAGTTATCATGCCAGCATCCAAATGGCCCCTTATGAGGCATTGTATGGGAGGAGATGTAGATCACCTATTGGGTGGTTTGAAATTGGAGAGGCTGAGTTGATTGGTCCTGACCTTGTTCACCAGTCCTTAGAGAAGGTGAAAATTATTCGGGAAAGATTGAAGACTGCCCAAAGCCGTCAGAAATCTTACACAGATGTGAGGAGGAGAGACCTAGAGTTTAAGGTGAGCGATTGGGTTTACTTGAAGGTATCACCCATGAAGGGTGTCATGAGGTTTGGGAAAAAGGGGAAATTAAGTCCTCGTTATATTGGCCCATACCAGATTGTGCGAAGAATTGGGAAGGTCGCCTACGAGCTAGAGTTACCTTCCGAGTTAGATGGAATCCATCCGGTGTTCCATGTTTCAATGTTGAAGAAGTGTTTGGGAGATCCAGCCTTGGTAATTCCTGTGGGGAGCACGGGAGTTAGAGATAGTTTGTCCTATGAGGAAATCCCAGTCCAGATCCTTGACCGACAGGTTCGCAGACTGAGGAACAAGGAGATAGCTTCTGTCAAAGTCCTGTGGAGGAATCAATTCGTTGAGGAAGCCACATGGGAAGCTGAGGAGAAGATGAAGGCAAAATACCCGCACCTGTTCGTGCTTGAGGTTGATGAAAGTGTTGAAGGTAACATTCTTACCTTTATGAAAATTGATGTTAATACCATGATGTGATGTTTATAAAAATTGATGTCTGAATATATGATTAATGAGGTCGATGAGAAGTCGAGGTAATGATGTTATTGAGTGAGTATCGAGGTGAGTCTTGAGTTTATTCGTGCTTAATGTCGTTCCTACTCATCATTCGAGGACGAATGATCCCAAGGGGGAGATAATGTAACACCTGGCTAATTACTAAAATACCCCTAGAGGAGAGGTGCGCGTAAAACGCGTCTTCCAATGCTCAGATTGAAAATCTGAGAGTGGATTCGTGATCAACACTGAAAATGGAGTGGGAAGAGGGTCTCGGTCGATTTTTAGAGCGACCGAGTCGAAAGATAAATTTTCGTTCAAAAACGAAAAAACAGTGTGTCTGCGCGACAGGACCGTGACGCGGACCGGTCGCGGAGCAACACTTATGTTTCCTGTAAAATTTTCGACGGAGTTGAGTTTCCGAAAATACACTGTCCGCGACAGGTCTGCGTCGCGGACTGTGTTATTTCAGACGGGGGAGTAATTCTTTTAAATTATGGAGGGAAATTTAGTCCATTCCTAATTATTCTAAACGTCCCCCTACGCCTAATTAAGGTCAGTTTTCGAAGAAAAGGGTTTCAAAACCCAAATTCTAAGCGTTCTTCCCAAGAGTCACCTAAGGTAGGGCTTGAAAGAAGGTGAGGATTGAGGAGATCAAGAGGAGGGTGTGCTTCCTTGTGTTAGCCAAACTTTCCAGGTATGTAAGGCTAACTTAAAGCATGGGAATGTTCTCCCATGTGCCCTTCTGAGAACTAATGATTAGAGTCATTGATGTTGAGGTTGATGTAAAGAGTTGATGCATATTAAAAGTCTACGCATTTTATGTATAAATGATTTTCTTACAGGAATTGATGATCATCATTACTTTGTTTTACACTTAATTCATTTTTATGAGTGCATTTAAAAACCCTATAAGTATTGCAAATTGAAAAGCATGCAGAATGAACTTAGGGGATGAGTCTAGAGCCTTGACGATGATGACGTGGCGATGTTGTGATTGTGTTTTACATTTGATGAGAGTCTTGATGATGATGTTGATGAGAATGATGTAATATGATGTCTTAAAATTCAAGGTTTAATTTCTAAAAGTTAATCTTGAGTCTATGATGTTGATGTTGATGTGATGAGGATGTTGATGTTGATGTCTTATCCTATGTCCCTCTGGGACCGATGTTGATGTTGAGGTATTAATTATTATACCATGTCCTTATGTGACTGATGATGATGTACTATGTCCCTCTGGGACTGATGATGATGATGATGATGATGATTATGATGATGTTTATGAGCATGTCGAGTTCTGGGAGGAGTACTGAGCACCGAAATGGGTAGAGAGTGAGTCCCACTCGAACCCATTAACTACGTGGCCCGCGTAGGAAGAGAGGATTGAACCGCAATGCGGATGGCTCCTATCTTGTCCCAAAAGTGGACTGATGTTTTGATGTTTTCTTGTGGATCCACTGATGTGATGTCCTTTACCCCGGGCAGGGTATTGGATGGATGTGGCAACGACATCGCTTCGTTGTATCATCACTGGCTCATAAGTGATGGTTGTCGGTTAGAGAAACTCCCAATTAGGTTCCTTTGATAGAACTCTGATGTTGATGTGATGTTGAGTCGATGTGATGTTCCCTTGAGTCGGTGTTGATGTCCCTTGAGTCGATGTGATGTCCCTTTGATGTGATGACGATGTGGAGATGAGAGGTTGATGAGTCAACTGTCTATTCTAATCTCTTGCCTTAGATAGACATTGACATTTTGATGGAATATGATGTTGAGTTGATATTTCTTTATGCTGTGTATTTACCCTGTTATTCAGCTATTTTACATGCCAGTACATTCCACGTACTGACGCCATTTGGCGCTGCATCGTTTTATGATGCAGATACAGGAGTTAGAGGACTTCAGCAGACGCACCGTTGAAGCCGCAGAGTTCGAGTTCTAAGTTGGTGAGCCTCCTTGCTTTCCGGAGGAAACCCTTCTACTTTATGTTTTCCTTTATTCATTGAGTCTGGTAGCCATGGCATGTCATGGCACCACTCTTAGACAGTCGAGTTAGATTAGAGGCTTCGTAGACATGATGTCGAGGATTGATGCAAATGATTTCTTTTGGACTGAGTAATATTTCCCTTACTTAGTTGATGTTGAGATTGATGTTGGCCATTGAGCCCTTATTTAAGATATTCCTTTGATGTTACTTCCGCTATCTTGATGTTGAGTGGTGTGAGGAGGCTAAGTGGTTCGCTCAGGGGCTAGAAATAGTCTTTGAGTGCCGGCCACGCCCAGGGTACCCTCCCGGAGCGTGACAAAGGTATTAGGTAATTCCGTCCTTCAAGGCTAAGGACAATAGCAAGAAATCGTTTAGTATTTTATCTTTGCTGAAATTTAAACTTGAAACTTAATAATTTTTAACCTACTTTATTGATCACTACGTTATATTCTTGAGTGTTGAATCTCAATAGAAATATCGAACATCGTGTGAAAACAAAAAAGGAAGAAAGAAGAGTATTATAATTTCTAATGTGTGTGTGTGTGTATATATATATATTACTGTGACATTTGATTCAACTTGCGTGTATCTCGACTGAATTCACGAGATATATGCAATCCTCCGCAAGGTATTAGGTAATTTCGTCCTTCAAGACTAAGGACAAATAGCAAGAAATCATTTAGTATTTTATCTTTGCTGAAATTTGAACTTAAAACTTAATAATTTTTAACCTACTTTATTGATCGCTACGTTATATTCTTGAGTGTTGAATCTCAATAGAAATATCGAACATCGTGTGACAACAAAAAAGGAAGAAAGAAGAGTATTATACTTTCTAATGTGTGTGTGTGTATATATATATATATATATATATAACTGTGATGTATGGTCCAACTTGCATGCATTTCGACTGAAGTTACGAGATATGAGCAATCTTCTATAAGGTATATATTAAGTAACTCCGTCCTTCAAGTTTAAGATAAATGATAAAAAATCATTTAATATTTTTATCTTTGCAAAAATTTGAATTTAAAATATTATAATTTTTTACCTACTTTATTTATCACTAAAGCTATATTTTTGAGTGCCGAATCTCGATATAAATATCCAACATCGTGTGAAAACAAGAAAAGAAAGAGAGAAGAATATTGGTCATATGTAATATGTGTGAATACACAATATTTCTTCAAAAGTTTGTTTGATTGCTTTGATTAACATATTTGGTGCTAATCTAATCATTGGAAAGTGATAATTATGTCATTATGACAACTATTTATTATAAAATGATTATTATAAAAAACGCGTTCTATCAAAATAAATTTATACATAACAAATAATTTATTTTTATTAAATTATCTTTAGTTCTCTTCAATAAATTATCTTAATTTTATAAAATGATAAGTATTTTAGGATAAATGTTTTTAGTGATCTTGACGGTTAAGAAAATTAATTAGTATCATTAATTAAGAGAGTTATTTGACTAAATTTTTCTAATCAACTCATACAAAAGAGGAAATGATCTTCTGTAACCATTTACAATTTGAATAAAAGAAAATAACTCTTTTTCAAGATTAAAATAATAAGACTTTTTCATTTATCTACGATCCGAGTTCTTTCGTTTAAATTTTCATGCTTGACTCCGATCTCTACAGGCTTAGCGACAGTTTTTTGTGATAATGAACTTCAACAATGGTGACCTTTTCAAAATTTCTAGTACATTGTTTTTTGATCCATTATATATAAAATCGAATATTTTTTTTTTAAAAAAATAGAATTAAAAATAATTTTGTAAAAGTACCAAACCAATTGACCCTAGAGGAAAATGTAAAGAAATCACTTATTTTTGATCAAAATTGAAAGGTTACAAAATTACTCATATATTGTGAACTAAATTAATAATTTACATTTCGAACCTTCTTTTATATATATATATATATACACACACTCCAATCCAAAAACAATATGTACAAAACTATAGACTAATGATGACAAATTCAAAAAAATTGTGAATTTGTATTTGACCTATTTTTATTCAATCTATTTCAATCCGCCTTGTTCATCTATTAAGCCCTTCATTTGAGGTGGTCAAATACCTACGACTCAAATTGTGTATTCTGAATTCATTGACCTAAAATCTTGAACTTCTATTTTTTCTGACCAATCTTGAATTGATTACTAGAAGAAGAAGTAAAGATGGAGAAGTATAGTAGAGAGATATAGAATTCCATTCATTTTTTGGTCAATCTACTTTCAACCTACCTTAATATTAACATCTCTTGAGCCCTTCATCCGAGATAGTAGATGCAACTGAATTCAATTGGACTTGGAATTTTGAAACTCTGTCCTTTCAACCAATCTTGCTCTATCTATTCCATGCCTTCGACTCGAATAATATATTTTGAATTCATCAACTTTGAATCGAAACCCCACGCGCTTTCAATCAATCTTTCTATATCTATGCCAAAAGATAAGCATGGTGATACATCTTCTAAAAATATAGAATCTTGAACGTTGCTCTTTGATCATAACATAACAAGAAGAAACTTTATGTTTCTTTTTGTCCATTTTTTGTCTTTGATCTTAGTGCCTCCATGAAATTGCCCTTCTATTTTCTTCACATGTAAAAGTAGATGAAACACATTGCCCCATATCTAACTTTATTCCAAAAATCAATCTTTTTCTTGAACTACATGTATGTTTAGCACTATTTAAAGCTCTTTATCTCTCTATTTATACATGTATGATTTTTTAATAATTATTTGTGTACCAATTAAAATTTAAATAGGGGAATTTGAGCTTTTAGTCATTGAAATAACCTCAAATTTTGATTTTAATCCTTATGATATCTAGTGAAGTACACTTCCCCCTTGTTTGGATGGTTGTTATCCATGGTATTGTAATGACCTGTTAGTTTAAATACAATGTTTGATTTGATTGTTACTTAAATTTCATTGTAGTCGTATCGTTTAAATCCATAATTAGGTAACGATGAAAAGATCCATTTTGTGTAATGACTGATTTGATATGGTTGCGTTGTTCTTCTCATTTTTTAACTTTATTTATTATTTAATAATTTTATTTTATTATTTACTCTATCTTTTCATGGTATCTACCACATACCCTACAATTTTTTGTAGGTTTATCATTCAAATCATGGATGTACGACATTATGTAACAACGAAGAACAATCTAATCTATCTAAACATTGTATTCGTTGAAACAATACAATACGATATGGCACAACATAATACAACACATCATGAAACAATACATAACAACCATAAAAAATAAGTGTTGAACCTTCAATTAATTGAAACATGTGAATTTTATGAATATTTATCATAATTTATAAGGACCAAAATTAATATTTATGAATAAATAAGGGATCAAAAGTGCAATATCTCTTTTAAACATTTGTGTATAGAATAATCTAATGTAAGTTAAGTTGTCAATCTCAAAAACTTCATTTGTTTGCACTCTTATTTTGAATGACTCAGATTTCAATCATTAAGTAAATATTTTTTTAAATTTATTATAAATCTAAATATATTTAAATGAATAAGATCTACGATTGAATTTTAAGCAACAAAATATAAATTTATAAATAAATAAAGGATAAAAAATAATAAAACTATTATCCCTTATTAAAAATAAATATGTGTAGAGAATAATGTGGTTTAGTTGTCAACCTCAAGCAATAAAATATTATCTATGAAGCACCGTACGTTTCTGACTCCGTAGAGAATAATGTGTTTCAGACAATTTCTTTTTAATTTATCGGTCGATCTGATTTTTTATTTTTAAGCAATTTTTTTCATTCTAAGTAGGTAATTCATAAATTATGCAAAGATTTTTTTCAAAATTTTAGCAAAAACAATTCTCAACGCCTGATGCTAAAGGCGTACTTGGGATGATCTCATAATTTTTATGGGGCGGAAATGATGGAATGTCTATGAATTTTTTCTTTATTTTTTAACCGTATTTTGCTCAAAAGATGAAAGGGAGATAGTGCATCAAACTGTTCGAAGATGCATGTATCAATTAATTGAGATCCTAATAACGGTGTCGAACATCAAGTTTGAAATTCAAAAAATAAAATAAAATCTTGAATTGAATATGGATCATTCAATTATTGGAGGTCAACGTTAGTTTAAATATTATGATGAAAAAAAAGATAGAAGAAATATGAGATTTTGAAAAGTTTATTAGGTAATATATATGTCACGTATACGTTTTCTAATTTAGAAGCTTCTTTTTATTTTCCTTAGAGAGAAAGAGTTCCAAGAAAAATATCAAATTTATTTAATTTAAAAAAATAATTTTAATCTTTTTATTTCACCCTTAACGTAAGTTGTTTTAGCTAGAAAAAAAATTATGGCATGCTACTAGTTTCAAAAATGTTATTTTCTTTAATTTAAATGTCATATTTAGTCGAACTATATAGGTCATATAGATCGAAATAATATCATATAAAGTGAATATCGAAACAGAAATATTTATTTATGCCTAATGTTTTTATAAAATTATATCAATATTTCACGATTAAGTATAAAAATGAAATAAGCATGTCTAACAAATATTTTGTCTAAGTTACTTAGTTATGACGGAGCCGAAATTAGAAGTTTGTAAATTCTAAAGAAGAGATAAATATGATAAAAAAAATTTTTAATTCAAATATAAAATTTACGAATAAATTATCAGATTCATCCAAACCCCCACGAACCTACGCTTAATTCCACCTCTGAATTATTTACAACATAAAAATGTGTACTGGCACTACTTATATATTATTATAAAAGATTTATATACTGCGTACAACAAGTGTATAATGTTGTATAAACATTGTTGTGAAAAAAACAAAGGCTATGTAATGATAATATTAAAATTATTTGTTGATAGTCAATATAGAAAAGGATTTTTTTTTAAAACTTTTATGTACTGATAATATTAAAATATTTATATGCAATTAATTCAAATTTTAGGTAATGATTCATAATAAATGGAAACAATAACCTAACATACAAGATAAATACATAACATGTAATAACATATTAAAATATATTGATCATAACGTAAAAAATTACACTATGAGAAAAGTAATATGAATCATATTCGAATTTTCTAGAGATATATTATATAAGAAAATTCGTCAGTAATTTAATTTCATGAAATTTTACCTATAAAAAAATTGATGAAAAAACTTGCTTAGATAATTATTATCAACGTTGTCGATCCCGAATCGTGACATGTAAACGTGCTAGGGTGTGCATACAATGAAGAGCTAATTTTGCTTGTCCTCTTACATAAGCTCCACGTACAAGTGCTTGAAGCTTTACTAGGCTCTTTAGAGCCTTAAACATCCTTCTAGCCTTCAATTAATTAAAATGTATATTACTAATTAAAATCCATACATATTTCATATATTGGAAGTGTCTAAAAATAAAAATAAATAAATGAAGATGGTTAATTTTCGCAAGTCATAGTCATTTAATTTTTAGTTTATTGTACTAAAAATAGTAAAATTATAAAAAGAAGTCAAAATTGGGAAATGGGGTCCAAAAAATACGAGTATGCTATCAACTTTAGTAACTCATCTTACATAATATTCACTTGGTAACAATTAAATAAAATGAACTATTTTTTGACCAATAAAATTCGTGAATGACTATATGCATTAGGTTGTCTAAAAGAAAATAATCATGAAAATTATACGAGTTGCTGAAGTGATTATACTTACAAGGTAATTTTGTACATAAGACAACCTATGCGCACATTTGTGACAAAAAATTAGCATTTCGACCTTTGTTTTTTAGTTTTACTGAGCTCGTAATAACACCTCATAATTTAAAAGTCTTTTCTAGGACTGAAACATAAATCTAACACTAAAACTTAGAATTATGATTTAATTTGATGTAATAACCTAAATATATATTTAGCTGACTATATTTATGGTAAAATCAGTTATTATTATAGTAATAATTCGATGTAACTGTAACAATCCATAAATCTTAAATCTTGAATCTGCATTTTTGATATTCTTGAAATTAACCCAAAAAAAAGTAAGAATGACAATACAAGGAGGAGTTAACTAGTTATGTGCACATTTGTGAAAAGGAAAATAGCATTTCAACCTCCTTTTCAGTTTTATTGAGCTCGTAATGGTACCTCATAATCTAAAAATCTCTCTTTGATTGAAAGATGAGCTAGTCATATCAAATTATTCTTCGATTATGATAAAACTTAGAACTTTGATTTAATTTGATGTAATAACCTAATATATACTTAGCTGATAACTATCTTGATTGTAAAATCAGTTATTATTATAGTAATAACTCGATATAACTATAATAATCCATAAATTTCAAATCTTGAATCTGCATTTTCGCTGTTCTTGAAATTAACCAAAAACAAAGTAAGAATGACAATACAAGGAGGAGTAAATTAGTACAACTTACAAGGTATCCCCTAAAATAAGCTTGGATAGAAATGGATGCCATATCTTCTTTAGACATAAAATGAGGGCCACTATGATCTTCAAAATATTGGTCATTGGCACTACTTTTTCCATTAGTAGTACTTATGGTGTTGTTATGGACAACAATAATTGTTGTTTTTTCATGATTTGGAATATGGTATAGTTTCTTGTGTAATGTCCTAAGAATTTTCTTCTTGGACATTGTCATATTGTGTTTTGTTTTGTTTCTACAATTAATGTTATGTTTAGGTGTGGCTAATTATGAGCTTCTTTAATTGGGAAGATTTATTGTGTGGTGTTAATTTTTTGAAATAATAAAAGGGAGTATGGCTAACATGATTGTAAAGACATTAGAATTGGACAATGGAATTGACAACGTGGAGGGATGAATTTCACTTATTAGTGATTAATTAAGTTTTAATTAAACTTAGAGGTATTCCAAGAGTCAATCTAGGAAAACTTCTTCACAACATTTTCTTTTTTATCGGAAGGGAAATAACTTTTCTACCTTCACAATGTAATGATAAGACTATATATACATTACCTTCTTCAGATTATAAAGTAGTGATAAAACTACGTATATAATGAAGTTATGAGAAGCTTACCTTACACACACCGATAGTGTACATACACAACCATCATACATACAATAAAAATCTAAATATAAATAATTAATGAACTTAAATCATTATATATATTTTACATAAATTTCATAATATTAAGAGTTAATTACATTCTATTTTTGTTCTTTTCAACATTACAAAAATCCCTTAAATTTATAAATCTCGGATGCATAAAAAAAGAAAAACTGCAGATACATAGCTCACAAATTGTGAATGTTGAAAATATCATAAAAAATCTTAAGAAATAAGAGTCCCTTGATTACATAATTCTAAAATGGAAATTAGGAATTGAATTCATTATAAGATCTATTTATCCTTTTTAGAAGATGGTAAGCCGCCACTCAAACTCGAACCGAGATGCATTAGCACTGCTTCCTAAGAGCAGCATGTCTACCAATTTCACCATAGCAGTCTGTCTTGAACTCATGGTAGCCTATGAATAAACAATCTTCGAAATTGAGTAGCTATTTTAGTTTAGTAATAATTCAAACAGATCAATAAAAAACCAAGAAGGGATAAGATGTATTTGAGAGGAAAATAGGGATGTATTCGAGAGAGGATAATAATGTATCAGATAAAAGATTTTTGTAATTTTTTCAAATAACAAAATTTTTTAGAAATCATAATAAAATAAAGTCTCCATTTATGTATTTTGTTCTATTATATTACATGGCATAATTTTTTCTTAATTTTGACACTCATTTAACCCGACTCAAACACAATCATCAATCCGCTCATTTGACATCCCGTAGCATAGCCCTAGCAACAAAAATAAAAACACACAAAGCAAAGAATAACATCCGCTAATAACGGATTTGGAGTATGGTATAATTTTTTGTGTAATGTCTTAAGAATTTTCTTTTTGGACATTCTCATAATTGTGTTTTATTTTGTTTCTACAATTAATGTTGTGTTTGTTTGTGGCTAATTATGAGCATCTTTAATTGGGAAGATTTATTGTGTGTTGTTAACTTTTGAAATAATAAAAGGGAGTATGGCTAACATGGTTGTAAAGACATGAGAATTGGACAATGGATTTGACTCAACGTGTAGGGATGGATTTCATTTAGTGATTAATCAAGTTCTATTAATTAATTAGAACTTCTTGACGAAGAGAATAACTTTTTTACCTTTTGCAAGATAGTAACAAGACTATGCATACACTATCTTCTTCAGAATATAAGATAGTGAAAAGACTACGTATACAATGGAACTATGAGAAGCTTACCTACATGAGCTGATGGTGTACATACCCTAAAAATCTAGATATAAATAATAAATGAACTTAAATCGTTATATATATTTTATATAAATCTCATACTATTAAGAGCTAATTACATTCTATTTTTGTTCTTTTCAACATTACAAAAATCCCTTAAATTTATAAAATCTCGGATACATCATAAAAACCTAGGGGTACATAGCTCACAGATTGCGAATGATACATTACTTAACAAGGTTGAAAATATCATAAAAAGTCTTTAAAAATAAGAGTCTCTTAATTACATAATTCTAAAATGGGGATTGAATTCATTATAAGATCTATTTATCCTTTTTATACGATGTTATACTGATTCGAACTCGAACCGAGATGCATTAGCACTGCTTCCTAAGAGCAGCGTGCCTACCAATTTCATCATAGTGGTCTATCTTGAACTCGTAGTAACCTATTGTCGCGCCCCATTTTTCCTCGCGGAGAAACGGGTACCTGGACGACGTCGTGGCAACGACTCTTTTGGGATTTAGAAAAATGAGAGTCGCCACCTAATGATTGGGTGCATTAGGACACCATTCTAAAACTAAAGGTCAAAATTTAACCAGAGAAGGGTAAGGGCTCAAATTACCTCGAAGGGAAGGTGTTAAGCACCCTTCGAGGTCCGCAAAGGCGGGTCCCGACCGTGTCTATTTTTTTATGTGGGGGGTGAAAACACAAGTAAAGGTCTCGTATATTTTAACATTTCTAAATTGATCCTAAGTGACAAAGGTTTTGAACAAACACAAATAATAAATGAATTAAACAATTTGGGTTATTTAAATTCTCGGATCAGTTACTCGGCTTTTTCGGAGAAGGCTTCATATGGCTTAATCAAGCAAAAGGACAAAACCGGAGTTTGTCCTATTTAGCACGAGTTTAATCATCCTTTCCGAGGTCCTAACTACCCCTACCCCCTCCTAAGTTGATTTTATTAGTTAACTTAAAAGCGGACTAGAAAAATAAAATACTAGCGTGTCCTAAAGATGCCTAGCGTCCCTCCTATTGTCCAAGAGATATTGGACTTCTATTTGGGTGAGGTCCTAGACTCAAAAGAAAATCTAGGTTTCCTATTAGACGCGCGCCATAAAGAAACGATCAAGACAAATGTTTTAGCACAAGGGTTTCATACAGGCCTCAAAATGCATATGCATAGCGAATAAAAGGATGTTGTTAATACCCTATAGGCGTGTTTTCTAAAAGAATAAAAGCATTTTTTTTATTACAAATCCTATAAGCATGATTTCTTGCACGTCACATAGATTTAAATACAATTTTTAAACAAGTGAATTCTAAACATGATTTCTAATCAAATAGACCCTAAACATGATTTCTAGATTTAAACATGATTTTTAATCAAGTAAGTCCTAAACATGATTTCTAAGTATATTAAATAGACTTAAGCATGAATTTAAATCAAGTAAATCCTAAACATGATTTCTAGACACAAAAAAATATGATTTCTAAGTATAGACTTAGGCATGATTTTAAATCAAGTAAATCCTAAACATAATTTCAAATAGCTTTAAACATGATCAAGTAAATCCTAAACATAATTTTTAGTCAACAAGTAATCCTAAATATGATGATAAACAAATCTTAAACTTATAGTAGGCAAGACCAAATATTATGAAAAGAGAAGAAAACCTAAGCGTGATATCTATAATTTGCGATTTTATTTTATTTTATTTTATTTTTAGGACAAAAAGTGGTCAAGCAATGTCATTTGCATAGCTCTTATTTATTTTTATTATTATTATTTTTTATCCTAGATTGGCTTTGCCTATGTGAATATCGTGAATAAACAAGTAATTCCCCTCCCCCCTTTCACTACGTCCCCGATTTCACTATTTTTTGTTACAAGTTTTGACAAAAAATTAAAATACGACATCCAATAAATGAAAAGAAATCTTCAAGCTTTCTCCATCCCCTCCCCCTGACGACTCTTCACATTCCAAATGGGCTAAAGATCCTGCTAAACACAGACAAAACTACAAAAACATTATGAGATTTAAACATAACAACAAAAGAAGAATGCATACTGATAGTAATTCAAATTTAGAATCACCCTTCAATCTTGACACATCAAGTTCACAAGAATCTCAAGGATTCCGAGCAATGCTTGTGTCAAGAGGAACTTGTATCGAATTGAACCAACAGTAGAGAGGCAGACTTGAAGCAACAGTTCAAAAGGAATGCTTAAAAGTGAATATTCCAATATATTGCAAAGTTATCAGTGATCCGATGCGAGAGAGAAGAGATTATCTTTTTTTTTTCAAAGAAAGAAGAGGGTAGTTGCAAATTCTCTGTAAATATCCGAACTGTCTATGTTCCTTCAAAAAGTCCTCCCAGAAGAATGAAAATGTTCTAGTTATATAGGGGAAGTTATTAAGGGAAAGGAGTGAATCAAGTAAAAATTAATCAATTAAAGATATGACTTACCATAAGCAGAATAGTAAATCAGTTTCCTGTATTCCATCTCACTCCACCAAAATAAATAAGGATATTTGGATTTTCATCAAAAAGGAAGAAAGTGATGAAATATTGGGAATTCCATGATTCCATTTTCTTTATTCTTGCCAAGCAAATCACAAAATCAGAATAATAAGCAGATTTCTGTATATAAACAAGTACTAAAGCAACATATAAATATATAAAGATACTATATTTAAGCTCAAGATATGTCTGTGAGCTAAATATTCCGAAAATGGGAAGCATAAATCATTCCCCTCGTGTCAATTGCAATCCCATTACACCCAAACTTACCAAAAGGATAAATTTAAAATCATAACAATCAATTAAAGGAGAGCAATGGGAGGAATTAATCAGCCGTTAATTATACACATAAATCGTCCACCAGAAACATTTTTAAGAGGTTACACCAATTATGACTATATCAGGGGAACTAAACATATAAGATTATTTATCATATGCACTCAAATGTCAATTATTACTAATCAACCAAGAGAAACAAAGAGGAAAGGAGTTTAATCTATGAAAGGTTTTCAAACTAAAATGCTTAAAATGATATTGGCCAGTCAAAGCTAAGGACTGCCACAATTCAAAATTCACAAGGCTGAGCAAATACGCAGGTTCAAACTTATCATAAGAAGAGAGAGTGTAACAAGTTGCATTGAAATTAACATGATATTAACTTGATCAATCGTGCAATACATAGCTTAAAAACGAGTATGAGACATTCATAGTAGAGTTTGAACGAATGTAGAGTTTAAATTTCGCATAGGAATAATATTGGGCCTGCAACTTAATTTAAGAATGAAATGTTAAATAATTTACATACCAGAGCTCTGAAGAACATTAATGTACAAGTATAGATCAAAACCCCTCATTAAAAATCAAACCAGTGGCTAACCTTCCAATATAGGAGCTTTTTCCGGTGAGAGGGAGACAGAGAGGGGCTGTCTGGGGTTGTGAGGTCGAGCTGGCGGGAGGGGGCCGCCGACGGCGTTGCATGGTGGTTTGGGGGAGTTGAAGGCTGCCGGTGGGATGGTGGTTGTTGGTATTGTTTTGGTGCGGTAGTGGGGGCGACGGGAGGATGGAGGAGAGGTGGAGGGGGCGGCACTGCTGGTAGGGGGATGGTCGCGGGAGAGAGGGCTGGCGGGACAGCGGGAGAAGAGGAGAGGGAGGCGCGGCGGCAAGAGGGGCCGCTGCTGGTGGTTGGCGGCGTGGGAAGGAAAGGGGATGGCAGCCATGGCTGCTATCCTCTTGAAGAGGGAGAAGAATGAATTCTTTTTAGGGTTTAGGGGCATTTGGGAATTAAAAAAATTAGAAAAGTGGGTTTGGGTCAGATCCGGGTTGAATTTGGGCAAAATCCGGATTTAAAAACTAGCCAGAAAATTGTAAAAATTAAAATCTAGCCATAAATTGGCTTAATTTTGATTTAAATCTTAGTCCAAATCATAGGAATTTAAAAATTAGGCCACAAGTTGGTAAATTGAATTTAAATATTAGTCAAAAGGTGTAGGAATTTAAAATTAAGTCGTAAATTGACTCAATTTGGGGTTAAAAATGCAAAATTGTACAAATGAGTGTCTAGAATCGAAATAAATTCAAGGGCATTGGTTAAAAATTAAAAAGAAATTTCAACGATTTGGTTAAAATTGATAACAAATTTTATTTGAAACATAGATAATATGATATTTTGAGTCGTGAATCCGCGTACATGATTCACCAAATTCATTGTGAAAATGTATTAAAATATCTTTTTTGAATAACACGATTCGAAAGACGTTACCTAAAAAATAATGCGATACGCGTCTAAAATTAAAATAACGATTATTTATTGTTTTTTTTGTAGACGATAATAAATATAAAACGATAATATAAAGAGTATATCCTGAAAAACAAAATCTTTTATTTCGCCAATTAGAACATCAATTTTTAAATGAATAAAACGTAAAATAAGTTAAGGGTCGGTCAAAATCGGGTGTCAACAGCTGCCCCTTCTTTGCTCGGGAATGAAGGATGAATTGTTGAGCAAAGAAAGTTGGCGGAGTAGCCGATTTTGTCCGACCGATGGAATTTTATCGGAGAAGGAGGGTAAGAGAGTACGAAAACGAAAATAGTTGAGGTGGTTCATGTCACGCCCCGGGAGGGTACCCAAGGCGTGGCCGGCACTCAGAGACTATTGCTAGTCCCCAAGCGAACCACTTGGACTCATCGTCACATCATACTCAACAGCGGAAGAAACATCCTCAAGGAAAAGACCTTAATATAATTAAAATAATCAAGCCTTTATACAAAATGTTAATTTCCAACAAAGAATAGTTGGAAAAACAATACATCACATCCTCTACTCAGTGTCTATAAAGCTTCTAACTCAAACATCTCAATGATACCATGACAGGCCATGGTTACCCAACTCAAGGAAAATAAAGTACAACTCAAGCTAGATGATAAAAATATGGAAATCCTCCGAAAACAAGGAGGTCTCACCAATCAGCTGAATGCGAATAGATCCTCAACGAAGCGCCTGTTAATGATCTCTAATACCTGCCTCTGCATCATAAAACGATGCAGTCCCAGAAGGGGACATCAGTACTTGGAATGTACTGGTATGTAAAATAGCTGAGTGAAACAGAAACAAGTAGAATAATATAGGAATAACATCAACTCAACATCATACTACATCAGAATGTCAAATGTCTATCTAAAGAAAGAATAAAGAGTAGACAATGACCCATCAACATCTCATCAATACATCATCAATACATCAGACTCACCTCAAGGAAACTCAACTCGACTCAACTCAACTCAACTCGACTCGACTCAACTCAACTCAACTCAAGGAACATCAACATCAACTCATCTCAGGGAACATCGATATCAACTCAACTCAAGGAACATCAACATCAACTCATCTCAGGGAACATCGACATCAACTCAACTCAGGGAACTCGACTCAAACATCACATCAACATCAACATCAGAGTCCTATCAAAAGGAACCTAACTGGGAGTTTCTCTAACCGACAACCATCACTTATGAGCCAGTGATGATACAACGAAGCGATGCCGTTGCCACATCCATCCAATACCCTGCCCGGGGTAAAGGACATCACATCAGTGGATCCACAAAAACATCAAACATCAGTCCTCTTTTGGGACAAGATAGGAGCCATCCGCATTGCGGTTCAATCCTCTCTTCCTACGCGGGCCACGTAGTTAATGGGTTTGAGTGGGACTCACTCTCTACCCATTTCGGTGCTCAATACTCCTCCCAAAACTCGACATGCTCATAAAACATCATCATCATCAGTCCCATAGGGACATAATACATCATCATCAGTCACATAAGGACATGATATAATACCTCAACATCAACATCGGTCCCAGAGGGACATAGTACATCATCTCAACATCAACATCAGTCCCATGGGGACATATTATAAAACCTCAACATCAACATCGGTCCCAGAGGGACATAGTACCTCACCTCATAACATCAACATCAACATCATAGACTCAAGATACTCTTTTAGAAATTAAACTTCCCATTTTAAGACATCATAAAACGTCATTCTCATCAACATCATCATCAAGACTCTCATCAAATGTGAAACACAATCACAACATCACAACATCATCATCGTCAAGGCTCTAGACTCATCCCTAAGTTCATTATGCATGCTTTTCAAATAATCATGTAAGGTTATGCAAAATCTCATGAAAAATGTTAACTTCAAGAAAACAAATAGTATGATGATCATCAACTTAGAAAACATGTAATTTCAAATCAATTTTTCAATGAAAAACTCTCAAATATTCATGCACACATACTCTTCAACCATCAACTCATCTTTGACCTCTATGGGGCACATGAGAGAACAAACTCATGCTTTTAGTTTAGCTTTACATACCTGGAAATTTGATATTACAATCAAAATTTGATGAATACTCGTTTCTTGGAGAAAATCCTCAATCTCATTGTTCTTTTAGAATGAAAGAACTTGGAAAGACATCGTTTGAAGAGCTTCTTTTTGATTTTTGACTCAGAATCTTTAGAGTTTCTTGATGAAGAACCCTAATTCATGGAAAGAAGAATCAAGGAATCCTTTGTTGGGATTCTTGATTTCGCTTTCTTGAAACCCTAGGTTAGGATTTAAGATTCTATTAGGGATTTCATGAATAGATAGAGAAATTAGCTTAAAGCTTATGAAGAATAACTCACCTTGATGAAGAATCTTGAAAGTTAATCCTAACTTGATGACTTTCTTGATGATTCTTGAGCGTTTTATGTTTAGGAGTGAAAGAGAGGGTTTTGACTTATGAAACTGACGTATTATGCGTTTTGGGACCTTAAATAGACGCCCAAAGGCTTTAGGGTAAAGTACCCTCAAAATAAAATAAAGAAACGTCGGTTAGCTTATCCAGAAAGGGTTCGCGATAGGTCCGCGTCGCGGAGCCGTCGCGGACCTTCAGACAGCTCTGTAGGTCTCCAGTAAAATGGTCATAACTATCTACTCCGAACTCCGTTTAACGCGAAATAAGATGCGTTGGAAAGATAATTCAAAGATCTTTAATTTGATATATTATGGGTCACCTAACTCATTATACTTTAGGAGATATGATCATTTGAACTTGACCCTTTCATCAACTCATATGAAAACTTAGTCACTAGAAATTCTTTGGACTTGGCTTGATGTAAAAGATCCTTTATAACTCTAAATAAAATCTAATATACTTTAGATACTCAGGAATTGATTCTATCATATGAAGGATGCCTCAATCTTAGTAAAAAAAAGTTGGGGTGTTACATTATCTCCCCCTTGGGATCATTCGTCCTCGAATGATGAGTAAAGTAGACATCAAGGCACGAATAAGAATCAGAACTCTTCTCAAAACCCACTCAATCAAATAAATTCTCGACTTCTCATCAATCTTAAACCATCTCCATTCAGACTCAAGAATGGACACATCAATTCAGAATTAGAGAACTCAATTTAAATCAAGAGTAAGGAAATTACATCTTACATTCTCTTCATCAAGCACGAATGGAACATCGAAACTCAATCAATTTGAATCATTTAGACACCTTGTCAATCAGTCTTTTGAACTCAGGAAGGAAGCCATCAACTAAAATCGAGAATAGGAACATCGTATAAACAAGACTCTGAGGACACTCTCATGCTCAAGTCCCCACCTCAATTGTGCCCTTTTTTTTTGGCACTTTACCCCATCAATGCAAACTCATAGCTCTTATTCAAACCTCTACCTAACCACCTCTTCTTCTTTCATTCAGGCCCAGTTCTAAGCCTCAAGGTGTCATTCTTAAGGTGATCATATTCATATAAAACTAATCCTCAATACTCAGCTCTATACTCGAAATATTTATTATGAAGTCTTCAATAGTCTATCATTCATACTCGCACAATAACATCCTCTTTATCTATGTCTCAGAATTTTTCAAGCCTACTTGTCACTTCTACCTCCACCATTCAATGAACTCTCACTCAAAGTCACATCAACATACTCTTACCTATCTATTGTGCATCATACGATCTCATCTCTTTCCTCCTTCTTATCTCTATCCTTACATGACACAAGTTTAACACCGATATCACAATGAGGATATATTCACCCCTTCTCATCCACCTCATTCTCAGTCTACTATTATCCACATCATTATTTGGACGTGGAGGAACTCATCATCTCCCCCTTTGACGAAACCCCCAAACTACCACCTCTCCATGTAGTATAAGCATGATTATACCTCTAAAATTTGATACCCTACATCATACTATCAACAATGGCATAATAAGCCGAAGGTCAGTACATGTGTAAGATGACATCAGAATCAAGAACCCTCACTCAATAGTAACTTGTACTTAGAGAATAATGCTTGTCCTCATCACTCTAATACACTCGCATTATAGCATCCACGCATTTAAGCCTACCATAGCGGCTTACACTCTCGATTACATGAACTCTTACCTCGGGAGATACTAATATGATTTTACCTATCTGTTAGACTCCTCACGATTTCTCTAACTGCTCCTCCTCATCTATAACCTTAAAAGGAAATGGCATCACATCATCATCAGAATTAAGAACTCTTATTCACTCTTGAATTCGTCTACCTCAAGCTCTTCTCCTCTTCTCTCAAGCTCTAGTCCTATTCAACTGTTAGAAAAGGACTTAGAATGGGATTTTAGACTCTTTTCATGTCGAAACGACTTATATTAGTTGTATAGGGAATTTATAAGGTGTTAGGAATGGACCAGAATGCCCCTCAATAATTTTAGAAATTTCCAGCCTCGAAGTGGCTCAGTCCGCGACGCGGACTGGTCGCGAACAGTACATTTTCTTCAAAAATTTTCTGAACGAGTTTTCTCAATCCCGTCGAAAAATTTTGAAAAAACGCAAGTGTCACTCCGCTACAGGTGCGCGACGCGCCTCTGTCGCGCACCGACACTATTTCGGTGTTTGGATCGAAAAATTATCTTTTCACTCGGTCACTCTAAAAATCGACCGAGGCCCTTCCCCCACTCAATTTTTTGTGCTGATCACAAATCCGGCCTCGGATTCGCTACCCGAGCATCAGAAGACGTGTTATGTGCACATCTCTCCTCTAGGGGTACTTTGGTAATTTTACCGGGCCTTACATCAACTCTTCCTTAGCTCTCAAGGTCCTCTCTCTAAGTTTATAAATCAATTTCCTCTACTAGGCTATAAGCATATACCTCCACATGGTCAAGGATTCACTATCCACAAGAATATCTTAAACTCTTCTGTTATGCTATAGTCGCATACATATAGCTAGCCACTCAGACTCTTTTCAACGCTATTACTCTTAGCTCCTTCCAGTCTCTATGGAAATCTCTCTATGTTTGCTATTCTTATGGCGTACATAACCACTTCCCACAACTCTCACAATCTAACCTCTTCTTTTGCCTGCTGGCACTCAACTTCTGTGCTCCCATAAATTTAATTGCATGAGAATTAGTCTACCATGGAAACTCGTTATCATCTATTGATGAGCCCCAAATCAACTTAGTTACTCATGATGATTAAGATTACTTACATCAGCGTACTTTACATCGATAACTCAAATATACTATCTAGATTCTTGTAGCAGTTATAACTTAGAGCTTCACACATCTTTACACAATCATAGATACATATCTTAAGCCTCTTCTTATCTGTCTAACCTCATAACTCGGTGAGTCTCATGAACTCACACTTAAAAATCATAAGCCTAATTTAGATCTATCAAATCGAAAGCACTCTTTTTCCTCTATTCAACATCTATACTTCACCATCAATAGTATGAATACTACAACATATCAACATAACTTCCTACTAGTCTGAGCACGCCCTACCACATTCTAACAACAACTCTTCCTCTATACCTCATCATGAAAATCACTAGAGTACTTATGACTCTTTCATCGAACTTATGGCAATCAACTCAGTACATTATTACTTACCTAATAAATACTTAACTCTAACTACAAGCCTCACCCAGTCATCACTCTTGTCATCTCGTCCCTTTCTTTCCATCATCATCCTTCTAACTCTGGGATGATTCGATTCTACTCAGGATTTATAAGACCTCATCTCACTCTTAAGTGGTAACATCAAACTCTTTAGAGACATAACTTTCTCCCTCATGGGTCACCTCGGAAGATAGTTTTGAAAAACAAATGGGTCTAGGTACATCTAGAGATAACTCAAATGCATGATTCATATGATTAATAGTGCACTCTTCTTAGTCAATCAACTTCGCATCTCAGTCGGCTTCTCTTAAGCTTAGACAGTCTTTCGACCATTCCGATTACTTTATCTCAAAGGATCTCATCTGTATGAGTCAGAAAATTACTGTCGCTATCACCTCGTGGACGAGGCATCATCGAAAGGTTTAGAGCAACGCACGAATCATCGCAAATTTCTTAGAAAAGAGCTCTATCGCACGATCAGAATCTGAAAGAAGGGAAACTCATCCTAAATGTCCTATAGCCTCCCCATTATGGATGTGGCGCGCTTCACACCAATAATAAGGACTCTACTAGACACGGCTTCATAGACTCCCTAGGACACTTGAACTCTGTGCTCTGATACCAAGTTTGTCACGCCCCGGGAGGGTACCCTAGGCATGGCCGGCACTCAGAGACTATTGCTAGTCCCCAAGCGAACCACTTGGACTCATCCTCACATCATACTCAACAGCGGAAGAAACATCCTCAAGGAAAAGACCTTAATATAATTAAAATAATCAAGCCTTTATACAAAATGTTAATTTCCAACAAAGAATAGTTGGAAAAACAATACATCACATCCTCTACGCAGTGTCTATGAAGCCTCTAACTCAAACATCTCAATGATACCATGACAGGCCATGGTTACCCAACTCAAGGAAAATAAAGTACAACTCAAGCTAGATGATAAAAATATGGAAATCCTCCGAAAACAAGGAGGTCTCACCAATCAGCTGAATGCGAATAGATCCTCAACGAAGCGCCTGTTAATGATCTCTAATACCTGCCTCTGCATCATAAAACGATGCAGTCCCAGAAGGGGACATCAGTACTTGGAATGTACTGGTATGTAAAATAGCTGAGTGAAACAGAAACAAGTAGAATAATATAGGAATAACATCAACTCAACATCATACTACATCAGAATGTCAATGTCTATCTAAAGAAAGAATAAAGAGTAGACAATGACCCATCAACATCTCATCAATACATCAGACTCACCTCAAGGAAACTCAACTCGACTCAACTCAACTCAACTCGACTCGACTCAACTCAACTCAACTCAAGGAACATCAACATCAACTCATCTCAGGGAACATCGATATCAACTCAACTCAAGGAACATCAACATCAACTCATCTCAGGGAACATCGACATCAACTCAACTCAGGGAACTCGACTCAAACATCACATCAACATCAACATCAGAGTCCTATCAAAAGGAACCTAACTGGGAGTTTCTCTAACCGACAACCATCACTTATGAGCCAGTGATGATACAACGAAGCGATGCCGTTGCCACATCCATCCAATACCCTGCCCGGGGTAAAGGACATCACATCAGTGGATCCACAAAAACATCAAACATCAGTCCTCTTTTGGGACAAGATAGGAGCCATCCGCATTGCGGTTCAATCCTCTCTTCCTACGCGGGCCACGTAGTTAATGGGTTTGAGTGGGACTCACTCTCTACCCATTTCGGTGCTCAATACTCCTCCCAAAACTCGACATGCTCATAAAACATCATCATCATCAGTCCCATAGGGACATAATACATCATCATCAGTCACATAAGGACATGATATAATACCTCAACATCAACATCGGTCCCAGAGGGACATAGTACATCATCTCAACATCAACATCAGTCCCATGGGGACATATTATAAAACCTCAACATCAACATCGGTCCCAGAGGGACATAGTACCTCACCTCATAACATCAACATCAACATCATAGACTCAAGATACTCTTTTAGAAATTAAACTTCCCATTTTAAGACATCATAAAACGTCATTCTCATCAACATCATCATCAAGACTCTCATCAAATGTGAAACACAATCACAACATCACAACATCATCATCGTCAAGGCTCTAGACTCATCCCTAAGTTCATTATGCATGCTTTTCAAATAATCATGTAAGGTTATGCAAAATCTTATGAAAAATATTAACTTCAAGAAAACAAATAGTATGATGATCATCAACTTAGAAAACATGTAATTTCAAATCAATTTTTCAATGAAAAACTCTCAAATATTCATGCACACATACTCTTCAACCATCAACTCATCTTTGACCTCTATGGGGCACATGAGAGAACAAACTCATGCTTTTAGTTTAGCTTTACATACCTGGAAATTTGATATTACAATCAAAATTTGATGAATACTCGTTTCTTGGAGAAAATCCTCAATCTCGTTGTTCTTTTAGAATGAAAGAACTTGGAAAGACATCGTTTGAAGAGCTTCTTTTTGATTTTTGACTCAGAATCTTTAGAGTTTCTTGATGAAGAACCCTAATTCATGGAAAGAAGAATCAAGGAATCCTTTGTTGGGATTCTTGATTTCGCTTTCTTGAAACCCTAGGTTAGGATTTAAGATTCTATTAGGGATTTCATGAATAGATAGAGAAATTAGCTTAAAGCTTATGAAGAATAACTCACCTTGATGAAGAATCTTGAAAGTTAATCCTAACTTGATGACTTTCTTGATGATTCTTGAGCGTTTTATGTTTAGGAGTGAAAGAGAGGGTTTTGACTTATGAAACTGACGTATTATGCGTTTTGGGACCTTAAATAGACGCCCAAAGGCTTTAGGGTAAAGTACCCTCAAAATAAAATAAAGAAACGTCGGTTAGCTTATCCAGAAAGGGTTCGCGATAGGTCCGCGTCGCGGAGCCGTCGCGGACCTTCAGACAGCTCTGTAGGTCTCCAGTAAAATGGTCATAACTATCTACTCCGAACTCCGTTTAACGCGAAATAAGATGCGTTGGAAAGATAATTCAAAGATCTTTAATTTGATATATTATGGGTCACCTAACTCATTATACTTTAGGAGATATGATCATTTGAACTTGACCCTTTCATCAACTCATATGAAAACTTAGTCACTAGAAATTCTTTGGACTTGGCTTGATGTAAAAGATCCTTTATAACTCTAAATAAAATCTAATATACTTTAGATACTCAGGAATTGATTCTATCATATGAAGGATGCCTCAATCTTAGTAAAAAAAAGTTGGGGTGTTACAGTTCGAATAGTAGCAGAAGAGTGAGAGCAAAGCATAGTACTACGGACGATGTGAAAAAGTCCAGGGTTTATTGCGAGAGGCATGTATCCGAACCGAACGCTGTAATATACAAGACTCCATAAAATTCGAAATTTGTAACCTTAAAAACTGGGTAAAATGGTTAGAACATATATATTAAATAGTTAAATGAATTCATAAACATGATGCAAGTTCCCATTTAGACCATGAGATTTGCCATAAAACCATAAGGATGACGTTTTAGGCTATGATGTCTTGGGCCATGCTAATAATAAATTATATCCTCGGGTCATGAAATGATGTCCGTAGGCCATGAAGGATGATGCCTTTGGACGATGATACCTTCGGATCATGATAAACATAAATTAAATCCCCAGGCCATGAAATGATGTCCTTAGGCTATGAAAATGATGCCTTTGGACTATGACGCCTTAAGGGTATGCTATTTTCATGCGATTTTTCAGGCCAATGCAAAATTTTCGAAAGGATGCCATGCGATTTCGGTAGGCAAGATGTAGTTTCAGAAGGCTGTGTAGAATTTTTTTTTTAAATGTAAATGCAATTTTAGTAGGCCATGCAAAGTTTTCAAAGAAGGCAACGTAGTAAGCCAAAAGATGCAATCTTAGTAGGCCATGGAAAATGCTATTTCATGCAATTTTAGTGGGCCAATATAAAAAATGTATTTTAAAAAAAAAATACATTTTTTATGCAACTTTTTAGTAGACCAATGCAAGAATGCGCTTTTCAGTAATTTTAGTAGGCCAATGCAAAATATAATTTTAGTAGGCCAGTGCAAAAATGCAAATTCATGCAGATTTATCAGGCCAAAGCAATAATGCAATGTTTAGTAGGCCAATGTAAAATGCAAAGTGCAGTAGGCCAATGCAAAATATGCGATTTTTAGTAGGCTTAGTAGGCCAATGTAGAAAATGCAATATTCAGTAATATTAGTAGGCCAATGTAAAAAATGCAATATTCAGTAATATTAGTAGGCCAATGCAAAAGTGCAGTTTTCAGTAGGCCAATGTAAAAGAAAAATTTGCAATTTCGAGTAAGTTTAGTAGGCCAATGCAAAAATGCCACCTTCATGCGAATTTAGTAGGTCAATGCAAAATGTAATTTCATGCGAATTTAGTAGGCCAAATGAAAAAATGCACTTTTCAGTAGGCCAATGTAAGAATGCAATGTTCGGTATGCCAATGTAAAATGCAATCTCATATAGTTTTAGTAGGCCAACGTAGAAAAGGGAAATTTCACGAAATTTAAGTAGGCCGATGCAAAAATGAAATTTTCAGTAGGCCACTGTACATAAAAAAAATGTATATATTTTTTTTGCGATTTTTGTAGGCCAAATAATGCATAATTCAATTTCATGCAATTTCATCTAAGTAGGCCGAATGCAAGTTCATTTTCATGCCATCTTGGTAGGCCAAGTACGATTTTCGTAAGCAACAAGAAGTAGACTGATATAAAAGGGAATAAGATAATTTAACCTTCGCCCATTGTGAGAAAATGTCGATTGCTTTGTATGATACGAAGAGGCTATTCCAAGCATGTATGCCAGTCTACATTCAAAGAAAAATCATTAGTTTGAAAAAGGGGGAGGTTGATCTGTAGCCATGCCTCGACCCACACGTCTATTTATTGATCTCTCGCCTTTCGTCTTAATGTCCTCGTTGTCGGTTTTCAGTTCGAAATTTTTGAGAGCTGCTTAAAAATTTCTGCCCCAGTTTGTAGAAAATAATCTAAGAAATTTTTGAGATCCTCTAAAAAATTTTGCCCCAGTTGTCTTGTCTACTTATGCTTTCTTTCCAAAAGAATTTTTGAGATCCTCTCAAAAATTCTGCCCCAGTCTGCGGTCAAGTGGGGAAATAAGATTTTTATTATGGTAAGACCGAACTCCAAAGGAGCGCCTTCGTATCCCTCTTAAACGGGAATCAGGTCTGACGTAGTTCCAAATACAGGATGAAAGAGCATTAAATAAAACACTTAAAATAGAAGGAGGCCAGATTTCCTGATTTATTTTGCTGCTGTAGATGTTTTTTCCATAGAATTCGAGCAAGGCAAACCTTTCCTTTAGACCACACGATTCTGGATATAACTTTAACATGCTTATTGATGATTTGGTAGTGGATTGTTGGATGTATTTGGTGTAGGATCCTTCAAATGTATGACCTTAGTATCAATCAAGTTTTGAACCTTATCCTTCAATGCACGACATACATCTGTTGTGTGTCCCTTCATTCCTGAGTGGTATGCGCAAACTTTATTTGGATCATACCACTTGGATTGAGTGTCTGGATTCAAAGCAGGGATAGGAGTGATATAGCCAGCTTCTTTCAACCTCTCGTAGAGTTGGGTTATGGGTTCAGCCAGAGGAGTGTAGCTTTTGGTGGGTTTTCTTTCAATGTTGGGACGATTTCTGTAGTTCGGTCGTTGAGGAGGTAGAGGAGGAGGTGTTTGAAAATCCTGGTTGGGTATGATAAACGGGGTATGCAGATTGTTGATATGGAGTGGGAGGAGTTTGAAAAGGGGTAAGTGGTGGATAAAAGGGGGTAGGCGTGATGTATGAAGACGTAGGATAGTGGGGGAGTGGCGGAGTCCAGATTTGTTGTCTTGTGGGAGCTCTATGTGCCATTATTACCGAACCCACCTCTTTCTTCTTTCGAATATCAGGCATACTTCCAGACTGCAAAGCTTTGTTAGTATCTTGTAAAGCCTCTAGGTTGATAATTGTGCCATTTTTATACCCTCCTCAATTCTTTCGCCCAATTTGATGATGTCTGCAAAGCTCTTTTCTGCCACACGCATCATTCTATCATAATATTGAGGCTCTTGGGCGCGAATGAAATAGTCTTTCATCTGAGATTCCTCCATAGGGGGTTTAGCTCTAGCAGCTTCAGACCTCCATCTTATAGCGTAATCTCGAAATGACTCACTTGGCTTCTTCTTTAGGTTTTGAATATAGAACCAGTCTCGTGCATTCTCAATGTTGAACCCAAACCTATTCATGAAATCCGAAGCCAAATCCTCCCATCTTGCCCACTTTCGTGAATCTTGTTCTATATACCATGTCAGGGCTTCCCCTGTGAGGCTTCTGATGAACAACTTCATTCTAATCTTTTCGTTCTTTCCCACTCCTACCAGTTTATCACAATACATGCGCAGATGAGCCCTGGGATCTCCAATACCATTGTACAGTTCAAATTTTGGAGGTTTATATCCTTCAGGCAGCTCGACATCTGGGTGCATATACAAATCTTCATAACTCAATCCAATTACCCCTTTACTTTCTTCTACATGTCGCATTCGATTGCTCAGACTGTCCAATCTCTCAGTTAGGGATTTAATCAACATATCCTTTTGAGAGGATTCTGATTCATGGTAGTTGTGGATAAAAGGGGATGTCTCAACATATATAGGATTATGGGTGTGAGTTCCAGAGGCATGGGCTTTTAAGATGTTGGCAGTGGACTTGGGAGGCATATCTTGAATGTAGGTGGGATTTTGTGGGTACCATGTTGGTTCATAAGTGCTCAGTTGATATGTATTTTAATGACTGCAATTTGAAAATTGAGTGCTCAAAGGTGGTATATAAGTGGGGTTGGACTGGATTTGGGAGGTTGGTTGAATTGGTGGAGGATGATTTGAGAGGGTGGTTTGAGTTGTAGTAATTGGGTCATCCATATGTTCTCCGAAAGGAGTGCCGAGAGAAATGGATAGTCTGGCCAAATTGCGCATGTTGGCCATTTCATCCTCCAACTCTTGAATTTTTCTTTCCAACCTTAGAGTTAAATCATCCGGTTGGACTCCCCTTTCAGAAGACTCCACTCTTTTAATAGCATTATTGTCAGTCATTTTGTCCTTTTTCTGATGGCTCAAACTTGGGGGAGTAGGCGGAGGACCTTTCGATCGTGTATGGTAGGCCAGAGTGCGCACACAGATCAACCTTTGGGAAAGGGAAAGACATGAAAATAAAAATAAAGGATAAGATCGGAGGAATAAAATCAAGTTAGTGACATGATAACAAAAAATATATATTTAATTAAAATAAGTAAATAAATGAGTAAACGCCCTAAAATGCAGGGAGCCTCGTTAGCCAGAGGTAGGCCTAATATGACAAGCAAGTGATTCTTAATAATTAATTCAAGCCCTCGATTTGTTAATTGGAGTTTAGTGTTAGAAAACATAATAAAATGATAATTTTAAAAAAAAATAGCTATTTTATTAATAAAAACTATTACAATTTTTTTAAAAAAAAATGATACAATATATAGAAAATTTAAGGAATAGCAGGGTAACCAATAGAAATAAATCCTAAACTTTGTATCAAATCTATGGAATAGGGTACCAAATGAAAATAAATCCTAAACTTCAATATAAAATCTAAAGAATAATAGGGTAAAAATGAAAATAAATTCTAAACTTCAAACCCACTTCTGGCATGACTTCGGCACCATAATTCTGCAAAACGGAAAGGTAACTTTTTCTTAACTCCCTTTTTACAATGTTTAAGGCTTGAATTAATTATCGTGATCACATAGACAAATAAGATGCAGTATTTCGTCTTGGAGGGTGATTGGACCCTGTAGACTTAATAGAGTGGCTGCTATTATGTAGATTGGCCCCCTTGGGGCCAAACTACCTAGGGTTTATGCATGCATGACTTAAATTTGAGGTGGATAGCTCTATCCTAGGTTTCTAAAGGGTGGGTTAGACACGGACTGGGTATTCCTATGCGAGAAGCACGTGGTCTAACGGTAGTAAGACTATCCGCCATTCACCATGCAAGCGCTTACTCTCTAAAATTTGAGTTTGAAAAGAAAGCGGGAGAAGTGCAAAGGCACGACATCACCTTAAAAAAACAAAGGAGGGTCCCAAGTGGGGGAATATATGAACGATGTGCCAGTTTATATGAAAGCAGTAACAATTAGCAAGTAAAGCAATACTTAAACAGATAATTTAAGACGATAAGTAAATAAAGAGATGGGGTTTAGATTAGGAGGGGGTGTTAGAGGGAATAAGGGAAAGGGAGAAAATAAACAAGTTAGTAAATGATAATAACAATAATAAGCAAGTAAAGTAAAAGGGAGAAAGTGAAGGGATTGTCAAAAATAAAACCCACATAAAAGCAAGACACGTAATGGTGGAGTCGCCATTCTGTCGCGCCCCATTTTTTCTCGCGGAGAAACGGGTACCTGGACGATGTCGTGGCAACGACTCTTTTGGGATTTAGAAAAATGAGAGTCGCCACCTAATGATTGGATGCATTAGGACACCATTCTAAAACTAAAGGTCAAAATTTAACCAGAGAAGGGTAAGGGCTCAAATTACCTCGAAGGGAAGGTGTTAAGCACCCTTCGAGGTCCGCAAAGGCGGGTCCCGACCGTGTCTAATTTTTTATGTGGGGGGTGAAAACACAAGTAAAAGTCTCGTATATTTTAACATTTCTAAATTGATCCTAAGTGACAAAGGTTTTGAACAAACACAAATAATAAATGAATTAAACAAGTTGGGTTATTTAAATTCTCAGATCAGTTACTCGGCTTTTTCGGAGAAGGCTTCATATGGCTTAATCAAGCCAAAGGACAAAACTGGAGTTTGTCCTATTTAGCATGAGTTTAATCATCCTTTCCGAGGTCCTAACTACCCCTACCCCCTCCTAAGTTAATTTTATTAGTTAACTTAAAAGCGGACTAGAAAAATAAAATACTAGTGTGTCCTAAAGATGCCTAGCGTCCCTCCTATTGTCCAAGAGGTATTGGACTTCTATTTGGGTGAGGTCCTAGACTCAAAAGAAAATCTAGGTTTCCTATTAGACGCGCGTCATAAAGAAACGATCAAGACAAATATTTTAGCACAAGGGTTTCATACAGGCCTCAAAATGCATATGCATAGCGAATAAAAGGATGTTGTTAATACCCTATAGGCGTGTTTTCTAAAAGAATAAAAGCATTTTTTTTATTACAAATCCTATAAGCATGATTTCTTGCACGTCACATAGATTTAAATACAATTTTTAAACAAGTGAATTCTAAATATGATTTCTAATCAAATAGACCCTAAACATGATTTCTAAGTGTATTAAATAGATTTAAGCATGATTTTTAATCAAGTAAGTCTTAAACATGATTTCTAAGTATATTAAATAGACTTAAGCATGAACTTAAATCAAGTAAATCCTAAACATGATTTCTAGACACAAAAAAATATGATTTCTAAGTATAGACTTAGGCATGATTTTAAATCAAGTAAATCCTAAACATAATTTCAAATAGCTTTAAACATGATCAAGTAAATCCTAAACATAATTTCTAGTCAACAAGTAATCCTAAACATGATGATAAACAAATCTTAAACTTATAGTAGGCAAGACCAAATGTTATGAAAAGAGAAGAAAACCTAAGCGTGATATCTATAATTTGCGATTTTATTTTATTTTGTTTTTAGGACAAAAAGTGGTCAAGCAATGTCATTTGCGTAGCTCTTATTCATTTTTATTATTATTATTTTTTATCCTAGATTGGCTTTGCCTATGTGAATATCGTGAATAAACAAATAATTCCCCTCCCCCCTTTCACTACGTCCCCGATTTCACTATTTTTTGTTACAAGTTTTGACAAAAAATTAAAATGCGACATCCAATAAATGAAAAGAAATCTTCAAGCTTTCTCCATCCCCTCCCCCTGACGACTCTTCACATTCCAAATGGGCTAAAGATCCTGCTAAACACAGACAAAACTACAAAAACATTATGAGATTTAAACATAACAACAAAAGAAGAATGCATACTGATAGTAATTCAAATTTAGAATCACCCTTCACTCTTGACACATCAAGTTCACATGAATCTCAAGGATTCCGAGCAATGCTTGTGTCAAGAGGAACTTGTATCGAATTGAACCAACAGTAGAGAGGCAAACTTGAAGCAACAGTTCAAAAGGAATGCTTAAAAGTGAATATTCCAATATATTGCAAAGTTATCCGGTGATCCGATGCGAGAGAGAAGAGATTATCTTTTTTTTTCAAAGAAAGAAGAGGATAGTTGCAAATTCTGTGTAAATATCCGAACTGTCTATGTTCCTTCAAAAAGTCCTCCCAGAAGAATGAAAATGTTCTAGTTATATAGGGGAAGTTATTAAGGGAAAGGAGTGAATCAAGTAAAAATTAATCAATTAAAGATATGACTTACCATAAGCAGAATAGTAAATCAGTTTCCTGTATTCCATCTCACTCCACCAAAATAAATAAGGATATTTGTATTTTCATCAAAAAGGAAGAAAGTGATGAAATATTGGGAATTCCATGATTCCATTTTCTTTATTCTTGCCAAGCAAATCACAAAATCAGAATAATAAGCAGATTTCCGTATATAAACAAGTACTAAAGCAACATATAAATATATAAAGATACTATATTTAAGCTCAAGATATGTCTAGGAGCTAAATATTCCGAAAATGGGAAGCATAAATCATTCCCCTCGTGTCAATTGCAATCCCATTACACCCAAACTTACCAAAAGGATAAATTTAAAATCATAACAATCAATTAAAGGAGAGCAATGGGAGGAATTAATCAGCCGTTAATTATACACATAAATCGTCCACCAGAAACATTTTTAAGAGGTTACACCAATTATGACTATATCAGGGGAACTAAACATATAAGATTATTTATCATATGCACTCAAATGTCAATTATTACTAATCAACCAAGAGAAACAAAGAGGAAAGGAGTTTAATCTATGAAAGGTTTTCAAACTAAAATGCTTAAAATGATATTGGCCAGTCAAAGCTAAGGACTGCCACAATTCAAAATTCACAAGGCTGAGCAAATACGCAGGTTCAAACTTATCATAAGAAGAGAGAGTGTAACAAGTTGCATTGAAATTAACATGATATTAACTTGATCAGTCGTGCAATACATAGCTTAAAAACGAGTATGAGACATTCATAGTAGAGTTTGAACGAATGTAGAGTTTAAATTTCGCATAGGAATAATATTGGGCCTGCAACTTAATTTAAGAATGAAATGTTAAATAATTTACATACCAGAGCTCTGAAGAACATTAATGTACAAGTATAGATCAAAACCCCTCATTAAAAATCAAACCAGTGGCTAACCTTCCAATATAGGAGCTTTTTTCGGTGAGAGGGAGATGGAGAGGGGCTGTCTGGGTTGTGAGGTCGAGCTGGCGGGAGGGGGCCGCCGACGGCGTTGCATGGTGGTTTGGGGGAGTTGAAGGCTGCCGGCGGGATGGTGGTTGTTGGTATTGTTTTGGTGCGGTAGTGGGGGCGTCGGGAGGATGGAGGAGAGGTGGAGGGGGCGGCACTGCTGGTAGGGGATGGTCGCGGGAGATAGGGCTGGCGGGACAGCGGGAGAACAGGAGAGGGAGGCGCGGCGGCAAGAGGGGCCGCTGCTGGTGGTTGGCGGCGTGGGAAGGAAAGGGGATGGCAGCCATGGCTGCTATCCTCTTGAAGAGGGAGAAGAATGAATTCTTTTTAGGGTTTAGGGGCATTTGGGAATTAAAAAAATTAGAAAAGTGGGTTTGGGTCGGATCCGGGTTGAATTTGGGCGATCCGAATTTAAAAACTAGCCAGAAAATTGTAAAAATTAAAATCTAGCCATAAATTGACTTAATTTTGATTTAAATCTTAGTCCAAATCATAGGAATTTAAAAATTAGGCCACAAGTTGGTAAATTGAATTTAAATATTAGTCAAAAGGTGTAGGAATTTAAAATTAAGTCGTAAATTGACTCAATTTGGGGTTAAAATGCAAAATTGTACAAATGAGTGTCTAGAATCGAAATAAATTCAAGGGCATTGGTTAAAAATTGAAAAGAAATTTCAACGATTTGGTTAAAATTAATAACAAATTTTATTTGAAACATAGATAATATGATATTTTGAGTCGTGAATTCGCGTACATGATTCACCAAATTCATTGTGAAAATGTATTAAAATATCTTTTTTGAATAACACGATTCGAAAGACGTTACCTAAAAAATAATGCGATACGCGTCTAAAATTAAAATAACGATTATTTATTGTTTATTTTTTTTTTGTAGACGATAATAAATATAAAACGATAATATAAAGAGTATATCCTGAAAAACAAAATCTTTTATTTCGCCAATTAGAACATCAATTTTTAAATAAATAAAACGTAAAATAAGTTAAGGGTCGGTCAAAATCGGGTGTCAACACCTATAAATAAGCAATCGTCGATATTGAGTAAGTTGTTTAAATTTAGTAATGATTCAAACAAATCAATAACAAACCGATAGGGGATAGGATATATCCGAGAGGTGACAAATGTATTCGAGAGGGGAATAGAGATGTATTCGAGAGAGGATAGTGATGTATCTGATAAGGGACTCTTGTAATAGAAAAATTTAGAAATTATAATAAAATAAAATCTCTATTTATGTGCTTTTTTCTAGGAAAAATAATGTAACTAGACAAACATACGATATGTATTTACATTATACAACTATATTTGAAAAAATTACAGTTTATAGCTACAACTAGGGTTTTGTTATTATTTTCTCTCTCCTCTCTTCCTCTCTCTCGCCTCTCTTCTCTCTCTTTGCAATTTCTTGGCAGATATACAATTACATATGTATACCAGTAGCATATATACAATTATATTGATAGATATACATGTGCAATTCGCTTCTCTCTACTTTCTACCCTCTCTTGCTCGCCTCTCTCTCCTCCCTCTTCCCATCTCGCTTGCTAAATATACAAAACCACACACACACAATTATTTGGCAAATATACACATACAAATTGACAAATATACATAAAAAATTCGTCTCTCTCCTCCCTCTCTTGATCTCGCTCGCCTCTCTCCTTCATGTCACATAGCCGAGATTATACCATGTAATCATGTAAAATATATCTATTTGACTATATTAAGTTTCAAATCTAAACTAATTATAAATATTCCCTTTTTTTTAATCATATTATATCACGTAATTTCTTCTTAATTTTAACATCATTTAACCCGACTCAAACATAGCCACCCCATTTGACACCCCCTAGAGCGTAGCAATAAAAATAAAAAACACACAAGCAAAGAATAACATCCGCTAATAACGGATTCGAAACCAAAGAAAGTAGCAAATCCATCACCCTGTTTTTGGTCTCCTTTTTTTGGCACAAATGGTTACAACAAAGAAGAAAGAAAAAACAGAGCAAGAAAATTCAGGCCAAAAAAGAAGAAGGTTTGTGAGGGGAGGAAGAAGAAAATTTATCTCTTTTTTCAATCCTCCTCCCTCATACTTCTTCACAATGAAATTGTTACCACATTCTTGAATTTATTTATTTTTACTTTTTTAATCAAAAATTTGTTTTTTTTCAAGAAAATTTTTATAATGGCTGCTGCAGACCAACAGGGGGATGAGGGTTCTTGTAATCAAGAATTGTTCAATCCTATTATTAGTATGGGATGGCAGTATTCTGGGATTCTTGTGATCTCTCACATTTTGCAGATTTTGCTCAAGCCATTCGGACAAGCTTCACCCATTGTTCAAATTCTCGTAAGTATGTCATATCTTCCACACAGTGTTTTTTACAAACACATAGTGTGGGAAGGTCTGCGTACATTTCTACCCTCCCCAGACCCCACTTGTGTGATTCAACTGGGTATGTTGTTGTTGTTATGGTGTGCATAAATAATGCATTAGCCCCCAAATGTGTAGGATCTTGTTTTGTTAAGGATCTTGTGTTGCTAGCTAATTTTTGGGAACTTTGTAATCAATTCTAGATTAGAAAGACAAAATGGAGGGGGGGGGGGGGGGGATAAACTTTGCAGCTAAGAAGGACATATCGTGGTTCAATGTTGTATTTGCAATACAAGTATGTGAAGTTATGTTGTTCAAATGCGTGTTGGATGCTCTAAGGTAGTGCATATTTGTAGAATAGGATAAAGACAAACTTTGTAGCTAAAAAGGTCATATGGTGGTCCAATGTTGCATTTGGGAACACAAGTATGATGAAGCTATGTTGTTAGAACCTTTAAAAATATCAGACGGATGCATGTTGGATGCTCTAAAAGTAGCGCATTTTTGTAGAATAGGGGAAAGACAAACTTTATTGCTGAAAAGGTCATATGATGGTCCAATGTTGCATTTGGGAACACAAGTATAATAAAGCTATGTTGCTCGGACTCTTACAAAATGTCAGATGAATGTGTGTTGGGTCCTCTAAAAGCAGTGCATTTTTGAAGGATCGAATGCAATATGACAATATTTTTTGAGAGTCTGAGCAACATTAGTGTTGTTGTGTATATACCTGCTATATGTCAAATTTTTGATTTGTTGAAAGTGCATGATGATGAAATACGCCCAAATTTATAGTTAAAAAGGTCATATGGTCCAATGTTGCATTTGTAACACAAGTATGATGAAGATACATTACTCGGACTCTCCAAAAAAGATGTCACCATCCCTGAGTTGGATCATTCAAAAATAGTGTATTTTTGTTGGATTTGATACAGGTGTGACAATATTTTTGGAGAGTTTGAGCGACGTGCTTATAGTGCTGAGTATATAAACATGCTTTTTATCAAGATTTGAGAGTGCATATGATGACTAAATATGTGCAAATTGATAACTTTGTTTTTGATTGGAAACAGGGTAGCTTTTTTCTTGTTCTTACGTTTTCTATTTGGTCTAATACACAGGCGGGGTTCTTGATGGGTCCCTCGGGGTTTTCACGAATCAAAGCCGTAGAGGATTTCTTCATCCAAAGTTATAATTCGGGTTACTATGAATTCATGGCATTAATTTTTAGAACGATAATCATGTTCCTGATTGGTCTTGAGACGGACTTCCCTTATTTGATGCGCAACATACGCCGTGCAAGCATTATTGCATGTGGCAGCAGTTTAGCATGTACTATCTTTGCGGGTGCTGTCACTTTCTTAGTATTTCAAGAGACAGAATCCTCTGGTTCTTCATTCTTGATGGCCTTAATGATCATCATAACCTTAGCCAATGCAGCATCCCCAATTGTAGTCCGCGTGGCAGCGGACCTTAAGTTTGGAACTTCTGAGATTGGGAAGTTGGCTATATCTTCTTCCTTGATAGCCGATACATATGCGGTGTTTCTATTGTTTTTACTTTCAGAGTACAAATCAACATCAATTGCAAAATGGATTTTTTTCTTTTTTCTCTATTTTATCATTGTTGGTATAGTTGTTGTAATCAATATGTATCTAGCTAATTGGTTGAATAGGAGGAATAGGAACAAAAAGTACCTTGGAAATACTGAGATATTTGTACTTGTAGCGATTCTCTATATCGCTGCTATGGCCCTCGAGCAGCTTGGGTTCAGCAGCATTATAGCTTCTTTCCTCATTGGTTCAATGTTTCCGAGAGGAGGAAAAGCAGCTCGAACTTTGGTGATCAAACTCACATATCCAATTCACAATTTCATATTTCCAATCTACTTTGGCAACCATGGTTTCAGGGCAAATATTACTAAGTTGAGAAACCTGCGGAACTTTATGGTATTCTCTATCCTTATTTTGTCAAGCATCGGAGGGAGGATTGTTGGAACACTGGCAGCTTGCTTTCACCTAAAGATTCCTTATAGAGAAGGGGTGCTTCTTGCTTTTATGATGAACCTAAAAGGTCATGTTGATATTCTAGCATTGACTATTGGCTTGTCGAACAACGTAAGTTTTCCTTTCCAAGATTTCTTTAAATAAGCATGATCAGAACTTAAAGCTTATAATATATGGTTTTATATAGTTGGCATGATTTTTTTGTGTTGATCTGAATCCTACAAAGCTTATGTTTGGTTAGTTTTACACCTTAAATTGATTTTATTAAGTAGATTGGTTGATGTCAGGTTTCATAATTAAAGACATTGTATAGTATCAATCTAATCTTATACAATAACTCCAGCCAAATGGACTATTTAATCAAGAAACAGCCTGTTCTAATGAGTAGAAGCAGGGGCAGAGCCAGGTTCATCTGAGCCAATGATGTTCTGTATATAGAATAGATGTTGAGCTCATTTGGCTTCTTTGATGTTTACCTTTCATATTTTTGAACCCTTTCTGCCACTGAGTAGAAGGCAAAAGAATTGTGCCGTTTCTTGTAGTCTTTGTTTTCAAGTGCTTATTTATGCTTTTAACAAACGACAATGTTAAAGTGGCATGTCTGTGAGCTCATAGAGTGTCATGTGCAGTGAGATAATTATGTTGTCAGTTACCTTCTTACAGTTGGATAACTTCTACCTTTTGCCTATCTACTATATTAGTAGCATGAAATAAGATTGCGCAAATTTGCAGCTTGTTTCGAGCCAGAATTTCTATGACGTGATGATAGCAACGATTATTGTGAATACATTGATATGGGGACCAATAGTAGCTTTCATGGTGAGAAGAGAAAGTGATATCATTGGTTACAAGAAAATATATTTTGAATCTCATAATCCAGAAGCCGAACTACGAATACTTGCTTGTGTGCATAGTCCACGTCCAGTGGCAACTATGCTAGGACTTGTTGCAGCCTCCAGAGGGCCAAGAGAAGTTCCAATAACCCCTTACTTGATGCATCTCGTTGAGCTCCCAGATAAGAAAAAGACTAACTTGATGTACAATCAACGAGAGGATGATGAATTAAGTGATGAAGATGATTATGGTGGGAATGACGTTGTTGAGATAAATGACGCCATGGATATGTTCACTAGTGAGACAGGGTTATTGATTCACCAGATTAAAGCTGTATCTCCATTTTCACGTATGCACACAGATGTTTGTAACACTGCTGAAGACATAAGAGCATCTATCATTGTCCTTCCTTTCCACAAACACCAGAGAATCGATGGGAAGCTAGAAAACGGTAAACAAGGAATACGAACTACAAACCAGAAAGTTCTTCGTCATGCCCCGTGTTCAGTTGCCATTCTTATTGACCGTGGACTTACAGCAGGGTGCTTAAATCCTTCGGGTTCTGACTCTCTGCAACACATTGCTATCTTATTTTTTGGTGGACCTGATGATCGTGAAGCATTAGGCTTTGGTAAACGTCTTGGCATGGATCATCACGTAAATCTCACCATAATTAGATTCCTTCCCTCGTCTTCAAGAGGACAAATTTCAGGTGTCAATTTTGCCCACAACAAAACCGATGATGTCTTGATGGCAATATCAAATGACGAAGTAGAGAAAGAAACAGACAGCGCAGTTTTGGCAGATTTCCATAGCAGGTAATAAGAAAGCCTTTTACACATCTAACATGCTAGTACTTTATCGCCTTTTACTCTGTATATACTTTATAGTCGTATTACATAAATAGACACTCAAACTTAGGCTCAGCTGAGACAAGTACCATTCCAACTTTGAGTATGCACATCATTATGTCAGTTGAACACTCCAATTTACAAATTGATCATCACGACACATCCAAAATTTGTGTGTCATGTCATCATTGGGTGTCCACTAGACACCCTGAGGACGATGAGTTGGAGTGTTAAGTTGCCAGTTGAGATCAAGTTGAGGTGTCCTCTCAAAGTTGGAATGCTTGCTTGCTAGCTGAGGTCAAGTTTGAGAGTTTGTGTATGTAGTATTCTCATTCTGGCATGATAATTGATATTTATTGAAATGATCAGGTATGTGGCGACAGGTCAAGTAGGATATGTGGAAAAGGTCGTAGAAAATGGCACAGATACAGCGTCTGCATTGAGAGACATGGCTGAAATGTATTCATTGTTCATAGTAGGAAAGGACGGGCGAGGACATTCAATACTAACAGCTGGAATGAGTGATTGGGAAGAATGTCCAGAGCTCGGTAAAGTAGGCGATTTTTTGGCTTCTCCAGAATTTGATATTAGTGGTTCAGTTCTTGTTCTTCAACAGTATAGACCTTCAAAGAATGATGACGATGATGATGATAACAAATAATAGAATTTCTTAGCTAGTTGTATAAACACTTCCTTTTTATTTTCTTGTACATCTGTACCTTGTTACGTTGATGTTTTTCAAGGAAAAGGAAAATGAAGGTTGCCTCACTTCAAGATTTGAGAGTTACTTGGGATTTTAATTTGAAATGAATGTTTCTTAGGCAAGAAAACATCTTGGTTGATGATGGCCTTAGCTAGTGAATTTAGAAAACTAAATTTTCCGCTATGCGCAGGGTCTGGGGGAGAGCCCGACCACAAGGGTCTATTCTATCTTATATTTCTACCAAAGGTTCAACACTTGGACTTGTAACCTCCTGGTGACATGACACCAATTTTATCAGTTACTTAATTAACTCTTGTAATTCAAAGATTGTTACATAAATAAGTGTCAAAGGGAGTAGCTCTTTCGCCTAGAAGAGGTGTCACATCACCTTTCATAGATAAAAAATATACAATATATTAATGAATAAATACGCGTTTCACACCGTTTTTTATAAATAAGACAAACTAAGCAAATATAGCTAACAAAAAATTTAATGAAATTGAGTTGATGAGAAGGTAATATGGTATTTAAAAAAATCAAAGATTTTTTCTTTTCCCTCATATATTTAGTATAGGAGAAAATAAAAAAAGTGGTAGAAATGAAAAGTCTTGCCTCATTTTCTTAAATGGTTACCACATTTAATGAGTAATGCATTTAGATACTTTTCAATATTTAATAGATAGACATAAAAACAAAAATAAAGATAAAAGAACCAAAAAATTAAGAAAAGAAATGTAGCTTTTTTGAATCATGAGATGCCCCACTACCTTTTCACATATCATAATCATATAATATAATGATTGATTTGATTGATACCATGATCACTAAAGTTAATGGCAATTCTTTTTTTAAAAATATATGGAATATGTAAATTTGTGATTTTTTCATAAAATTAAATATTATCATATATATATACACACCTTTATCTTATTTCATGTAACACTCTTTTTTTTAGGTCCGTCATAAAAAAAATGTAACTTTAACATAATTAGAAATAATTTAATTAAATTAATTATCTTTTTACTCTTAATGAGATGAATCTCAGCTACCAAATATTGAAGAGTTATTTTATATCACAAGTTTTAAAAGTTTTTTTTACTTAAATATCATACCAAATCAAAGTGTACCACAGACAGATACGTGATTATATAGCCCTATACTACACAATAATATGATTAATTTTATAAAGAAAAAGAAAAAAGAGTGTATTCATAAACATCATTCAAAAGCTGTAAACGATAATTTGAAAGGAAAAAAAAACAGATAGTAATCCAAAATTTACCGTATTTGTTTCATCACTCAAATGGCGCAATCATGTGGTTCAAACACGAATTATATCGTATAAATTAACAGTCTATAATCGTACCTGTATAAAAAGACCGTTAAGAGAGTTCTTGCAGAGTGAGTGAGAGAGAGAGAGGAAGGGGGCGTTTGTATTTTTATTCTCCTAAAAAGAACGTACACTTTTATAACGAGAAGTTCTAACATTAGGGCTTTTCCTAAAGAGACACATGTACTCTCCAAAGAGCTTTTCAACTGTTGTCTCCTTTTTCTCTTTAGATAATTCAAGATTGAACCACATGGGTGTACTGAATCCAAGTTCTTTCAAGATATTCAAAAGAGAACTTCTTGATCTACTCATGCATCGATATATACCTTCCAACCCATTTTCAAAGTTGTCAAGGTGACCCTCGAATGCTTCTAACCTACTCTCCAAATCCATCTTCTCATCTTGTCCTTGACAAGCTAACCTTCCCTTTTTTAGCAATAATCGTGAAACCAATGACCATTTTGATACCTTAGGCTTCAAAAGTGGAAGGGATAAGAATGACAAGAACATTTGGAACATGGAAATACGCATGGCATTGGCTTCCTTGAGTGTTTTGATCATGTCTACCATGTCTTGATCTGCATCTTTGGGGACGAATGATCGTTCAGTCTCTTGATCCATTTGCTTTAAAACCACGACTAATCGTTTAGCCTCCTTCTTCATCTTCTTGCTAAAGGAGGTGAATTTCGTCATACTTGATTCTGTTGTTGAATCTTTCTTCCTCCTCTTGAGTGAGGATTGAAGATCGCGAACATTCTCCTTATATTGCAACACAAGTTCCCTTGTGGTGCCACACAGATCAAGAAGCCTCACTGATTTATCCAATAAATCTTCAACCATTTTCCCAAGACGATATTGGGAAAATGCTTGAAGTGTTTGGGGCAAGTTTAGTAGAACATTCACACATTTGTATAACTCCTCTAGACCAAGTAAACCATTGTACATCACCTCCGCGGAGGATGTCGTTGATACTTCCAATGCTTTCAGATTGTTGATAGCCTCTTTAAGTTTCTCAGTTGTTTGGTGTGAACATCCAGGCATGCTGATCGATCTAACGTGCCTGGAATGTGATCTTCCAGGCAAACTGATCGATCGAAAGTGATTGGATTTTGGAATTGCACTAGGCATGTTCTTGAGGAGCAAACTATTTGTTATAAGGAGACAATTATAAACACTCTATAGCAATGTTGATTGTCATTTATAATTTAATTGGCGTTTGGGAATAAGAATCTTATCAATTGCATATGATAGTAACATGAGCATTTCTTGGAATTTGGCAAACTCTATAATAATTTAATCTTACATTGTCATTAAATTTTTGAACATGGGTTACTGAGGTGGTGTGAGCTGTAGGGAGCGCAACACAAGGATAATTAATTATAAACTGTTCATAATGGAGATTCACAAATAATTATATTTGTGCATGTATGGATGGCTGGCCATGTGTTTTCTTGATAACTTACTATTAATTAAGACCCCAACATTTTACTTGTGTAATTAAGGTAGATCAAGGAATTAATAGGGCTAATTAAATTAAATTAAACATGGTGTTTATGTGATACCAAGGGTTAAAAGGTAAATTTTTATGATGTTTATTGGTTGATCAAGAACTTGCATGTTCTAGAAATGAAAATTAAAGTAGGTGAAATGAAGATATTGAGATGGGTATATGGACAATTAGGAGAGATATGATTAGGAATGAAGATATTTGGGACAGTGTGGGAATAACCTCCGACGTGGTGAACATGATGAATGAGGCGAAACTGAAATGATTCAAATATGTAGAGAGAAGATGCACAAATCGACTACGCTAAATATGAAGAGAGGTAGGGTAGTACTGAAAAGATATCGAAGAAATATGGTTAAATTGGACATGACACATCTGCAGCTTGCCAAGACATGACCTAAATAAAAGGATATGAACATCAAAGATTAGAGTTGAAGTAAAAGTCAAAGATTAGACATACTGGACAAGATTAATAAGGTGAGAGTAACATGATTTGAACATGTAGAGAGAAATGCACAAATGCACTAGTGAAGAAGTGTAAGAGGTCGATTATGGTAAATATGAAGATAGGTCTAACTCATCGAAGGCATGACTAAGATAAAAGCATATATCAAAAATTAGAATTAGAAGTTAGTAAACAGTCAATCACCGTCTAGTTTCTGTTATTTGTATAGTTATTATTATTCATTGTTTCCTTTACTTCGATCATCAAACTCTCGATATTGCTATTTTTTTTTTTTTCCATTCTAATTTTATATTATATTACTTGATCAATCGAGATTTATCAAAAATGATTTTTTTACTTATGTGTGTGTATATATATATATCCAAATCCTACCTATTTGGTATAAACCCATGGTGCTCTTGCTCATAATTCAAAAGTAAAGCAAGTGAAGCCTTGTGGCCCAAAAATTAAAAGGCCCAAAAAACTCATATTCTTCAACTATATATTATATATTTTTATTTTATATTATATATAGGTTAGAGAAAATTAATTAAATAACATAATTAGGAGTAAATTTTAGTACTAGTCTTAATGGAATTGTGTAGTTCCCCATAACTCATATTCATAAATTTATGGTAAATTTATTTCTATCCTATAAATATTTCTTCTTTCATTTAGTTAAGGTTGTGGAGATAAGTCCCTAAATTATGGTAAATTTATTACTATCATAAATTAATATATTAACTTTATTCTGTCTCAAGTTCTGATGTCATCATTTATGTGTTATGTACATTAAATTATTTTTCTAATTTATGATGATTTTAATTTCAAGTTTTGTTTTTTTTTTAAAAAAAATTGTCTCGTTTTCAGAAACATGAACTTTTGTGCATCATTTATATATGTGTTTCATTAAATAAGGTTAATAATTTATTAATAGTATTTAGGTTTAGTCACCCATTTCCTTAATTGTGATATTTTGATTTTTGGGAATTAATTTAACTAATTTCGGAGCTCTATTGAATTAAGATAATATAATTTTTTTATTTAAAATAATTGAATTATTCAAAGTTCGAAATAGATATTTGGTTTTTTTTATATTTGCTCATTCATTTAGTGAAGTTTTATATTTTCTACGGGATTAACTAAACTACTTATAAAATTATATTTACGATTAATTTCACAAAGAGCAAGATCGAAAATTATGAAAATTCAGTTAATATAGAATAAAGGCAGTATTAATTTAAAGTTAGATGTTCTAAAAACACTATCTTATATTATAATGAATATTTATATATATATATATATATATATATATATATATATATATATATATATATATATATATGTACTTCCTCCGTCCATCTTTACTTGTCCACTATTGACTTGGAATAGAGATTAAGAGGTAGTAAATAATAGGGGTAATTTTATCACATCACCCTTTGAATATAATTAATACAATGTCTTAAAAAATATAATAGGAAAATGACTATAATTAATGATAAGGGTAAATTAGGAACTAAATATAAAATCATCTTTTGATTTTATAAACTGAACAAGTATTGTTGGACATCCCAAAATAGAATAGTCGACAAATAACGATGTAGGGGGAGTTACATCTCAAAATACTGATCAAAGTTCATGCAATTTAACTCTAAAAAAACGGAATGTAACAAGTAAAAAGAAACGGAGGGATTTTCGTTCCCTCCTTTCACTTATCGAGGTCAAACTACGTGAACTTTGAACAACATTTTAAGATATATTTTTTCATCATATTAATATGAGAAGGATTGTAACTTATAGTATTTTTTGATTAATTTTTAATCATTTTAAATTTTAGATTTAAATATTAAATTTAGCTACTTTAATTCAGCTTTGAAATTTAGTCAAGTTAACCTCGAAAAACGAAATAGTAATAAATAAAAGTGAATAGAAGAAGTAATTATTACTACTAATGATTTAAGAAAATATATATCCAATATTAGAAATGATAATATTTGAGATCTACATAAATAGAGATCCAATCGTATTAATTTAATTATTACTTAAATTAAGTACTGAATTGACAGATGTAATTAGTTGTGCACGAGTGGCTTGACGTGCTAATGATTCCCTAATTAAAGTGATGATTAATACAGCTAATTGCAATATTGACTTCTAATTTTATTTTAATCTCCACTTCTGCAGCAGAATCAGGAGAGATTTATTTAATTAAATATATAATTACTACTAAGTACTACTACATATTGGTTCTATACATTTTTCCATCTTTATTTGTCTTTTACAAGATTTTCATTTCTCAGGTTATTTTTCCCTTTGATTGAGTTTGGTACAAGGATCGGTGAAGATGAGATGTGTTTGAAGATGAGAAAGACGTAATCAATATGGAATACAGGGGTGAAGTCAGTGTGTTGGTTACGAAAGTGATCAAACTCGTTAATTTTGGTTCAAACACTGAGAACCAAGATTTTCATTTTTCTTGGTTCTCATGTTGGTTTCCCCTTTGGTTTGCATTTGGTATAAGGGTTGGTGAAGATGAGGTGTGTTGGAGGGCGACGAAGACGTAATCAATGTGGAATATAGGGGCAGAGCCCATATGTTAGTTACAAAAGTGGTCAAATTCAATAACGTTGGTGCAAACACTGAACTTGTAGTAAAAAATCATTGAATATGTACAAATTATTAATCTAGAACTTGATCACTTAAAAGAATTAGAATCTCGAACCCATAAACTTCAAATTCTGGCTATGCAGTGACTAGTGAAACTTGTTCTCCCTGGTTTTTTTAGAAAAGTCATTTTCTTTATTTTTTAGGAATTTAATTTTTTAGAAAAAATATTTTTTTAATATTTTTAACCAATCAAAGATGAAAAAATTGAAAAATCAAATTCAAACACACCCTTTGTTAAAACAAAAGGATATTGGGTAACTCAATGAAAATTAGATTATATAGAGAATAATTATTTATTTTCAAAAAATGTAAACTATTGTAGAAGATGGTGCGGCAAATAAGTATACATAAACTCTATTATCTTGTCTTTAATTCCACAACTATAAAAAAGTTGGTTGTCATCATAATAAAAGTATGAAAATAATGATAGTATTTCTTTTGTAGCCATGATTGAGTGGATTTTTGTGTTTATGTTCTCTTCTATGATGCAATAATACTAGAGATTATGAATATCATAAATAGATGATTAGAGGTTGATTCAGTAATTTAGGAAGTTTAAAGTTTACTTTGAGGTTCTAACTTTTAAGTTCAGATTCAAAATATTATATTTGATTTTTCGAACTTCTAAATGAAAATCTTGAATACGTCACTACAGATAAACAATCTCAATCTATATGAAGAATAATTTGAACTCTAATTAACAACAAAGATTTATTGATCCTCTCAATATTATTCAGGTGATTACTAGATGAAGTGTAACTACTTTCAAGGTCGTTTTGTTTGTTTAAGACTTGAATCTTCTCTAAAAGTAACCACTTGTCTCTCTTGAATCTTCTCTAAAACTAACCTATAACAAACATGTTTAAAGGAAGTTTTTCAGTTTCGAGAAGATTGAAATTTGAAAAGTTTGATCAAAGTAAATATTTAGGGCTGGGGAGGCCAAGTTAGAATTTCGACAATTCCACTAGATACTAAAGGTAATTTATATCTTGACTGGAGTTTTGACACAATTTTCAGGACGTTTAGCAATGTTTCGAACCATTTGGTGAAATTCAAGCATTTTTTAAGTTTGAAGTTGACCACGGTCAACACTTAATCCAAACGATTTTAAATGGCGGAATGACCTAATATGCCCTTATACTTGGTCCCGTTTGTCACCTAGGACCTTATACTTAGAACTTTGCCAACTAAACCCTTGTACCCACTCAAAAGGTACATTTTAAACCCCTCCAACTTATCGTGTCTCTCAATCGCGCTGATGTCACACTCCATGTCAGATCAGATTTGCCACATCATTTTTTATTTTTTATAACAATTTTTTTTATCAAAAAATCAAAATTCTCATTTTTCCTTACTAACCCCTTCTTCTTCAGCCCCAAAAAACCAGAGAGGAGAGTAACACAGCCGCCTGGTACCTTGACCCAAGATTCTCCCGAGCTCATATTTACCATACAAAATAGCACATTTTTCTTCTGGCGCCATTGAAATCAAATCGTGATTTTCAGCAACTTTTCTAAAGCAAGATCGAAAAGGGTGTTCGAATTTTGGAAAAAAAATATAGATGGATCTAATAAGAAGTGAAACAGGAATTTGCATTTCATCTCTCTGCATTCCCAAAATCTGAACAAAATCAGATTTGTCACATCATTTTTATTTCAATTCAGCTCCAATTCAACTCAAGAAACAAAACCCACCAAAAATCCAACTCCAAATTACCAAAAAAAACTTGTCTTTTCCAGGTCAGATTAAATCCAAATCAAGAAAAAAAAGACCATTTATGTAAAACTCTGTAGGAATGAGCTGAAGTAGAATGAGTAGTACAGTTATCTATTGTATTAGAGCAACAAAATGGATGAATTTTTTTTTGAAATAAGAGCAAGAGCACAACCCACTTACGCAGAAAAAATAAATTTTCAAGAAGAAATTATGGCCAACAAGAAGAAATTTCATTTGGAGAGACAAAAACAGAAATTTCATTTGGAGAGACAAAAACAAGAAGAAAATTGAAAATTTTTTGGAAGAAGAAATGGTGATTTATAATATTTGGCATTTGGGGAAGAAGATAACTGTTAAAGGGGTTTTTACAAACCCTTCATGCTCCAAAATGGAGTGAATCTCACGCACATGACCTGGTATGCCACTTAGGCTGCCAGGTCAGAAAAAAGTGTTTAAAATGTACCTTTTGAGTGGGTACAAGGGTTTAGTTGGCAAAGTTCTAAGTATAAGGTCCTAGGTGACAAACAAGACCAAGTATAAGGGCCTATTAGGTCATTCCGCCATTTTAAATTGATAATTTGATGTTTCTAAGAGATTTGAAATATGCATTATGATCGATTAGCATTATTGATTTGTGTTAAGATAATTCTGAATGATTTACTTGATTCTTCTTAGAATTAATTTGTCCTTCATGATATATGAATATTGTTCTTTGTTTACTTCGTGTTCTTTTGAAAATTATTTTCGATAAATTTTTTTAAAAAAAGTTAAAAAATAAAAGAAAAAAAAATAATAAACACGGAAAGCATCAAAATATACGGTAATGCCTTAATATTATATCAATTAAAGCTTAATATTATTTTTTTATTAAGATGGAAGGACTCTAATTTACGTTTTTGACACCTTTTAAATTAACAATGGTATAAATTAATTGTGTTTATTCTTTTAATTTAAAATTTAATTCTCCATTAAGTGAATTTTCTTTTTCCAGCATGTACGCAGTAAAATTATAAGAGAAAATAAATTGTATTATGTTAAATGACGAAAAAAAATTAAAAGAGCAAATGATATATTATTAATAAAAAATAATAATATATGGATAATATTTATTTCAATAACATTTATATTTATATATTAAGACAGAAAGAAATTGCAGACTAGGGTGATTATTTACTTGTTTTAAATAAATTTTTAAGATAATATAATTTGAATAAAGTTTAATAACATTTTTATACTAAAAAATACTCAATGTGTATATGTGTCTTAAGAGATTGTTTGCTATAGGAAATATTTCATAAAATTAGTTATCTTACTTTGTATACAGGAGATAAAATTATCTCATTATAATAGAGCAAACAATAAGATAAATAATTTCGAAATTAACTACTACCTCTGTTCCATTTTACATGTCACCTTTTCGGATGATACTTGCATTAAGAAAAGAAATGTGAGTTTACCATTTTGCCCTTGAATTGAGGATTTATCGAAATTAATTTTTATATTTTTCAATATAAAAGTAATATCTGCTTACACTTTAATATTTAGGGATCATTTAGTACAGGAAATAAAGACTAATAAATTCAAAATCAAATGAAGAATTATTTTATTTTATATGTAGTTAAAAGTATTACTCTCTCGGTTCCCTTTTATATGTCGTCCTTATTATAAATATATGGTCCTTAATATATATTATTTCACAATATTAAAACATAAATTATATTTTTCTTCCTATTTTGCCCTCCGAAAATGAAGTTATAACAAAAAACTATATTAAATATGATTAACTGAATTTTTAAAAAATAATTACTAACATAAAACAATATAATTATTAAAATAAAAAATAAAATAAAAACATAAATATTTTTTTTCAAAAAAAATATTCTCTTTTTTTTTTTTAAAAAAAAAAAAGATAAATAGAATCTCAAAAAATAAGATGACCTAGGATAGAGAAGGAAGTAAAGACTCTATTTTAAGGACTACAAAATTAGTTCTCCAAAAGATAAGATAATAATTTTCTCCATTTTAAGTTCTTTCTTCTATTTTTCTTATTCATTTTAAAAAATATATTGTTTTTGTTAATTTTTTATAATATATATTTAAAACCATAAAATTAAAAGGCATTACAGAAGAAATGACATCTCACTTCAACCCTGATGTTAAGGGATTATTGCAAAGTCAAGAATTGCATGAGGTACGTAATATATATGATTTGAAGATAAATTTGAAATTTTATGGTGAATATTGAATTTTTAAATCATTAACTTTTAATTTTGTATTTAGTAGATTCAAAATTTATATATGTACGATGAATTTTTGCTCGAGTGTTCAGAGTAAACATCTTTTCACCCTGTTAGATTTGTGTCACGCCCCGGGAGGGTACCCTAGACGTGGCCGGCACTCAGAGACTATTGCTAGTCCCCGAGCGAACCACTTAGCCTCATCACCTCATTCAACATCAACAAAGCGGAAACATCATAAATAGAAAACCTCAGGTAAGGGCAAAATGGCCAAACATCAGTCTCAATATCAACTAAGTAAGTAAAATACTACTCAGTTCATAAGGAAAACATTCACATCAACCTCGACATCATGTCTACGAAGCCTCTAACCCGACTCAACTGTCTAAGAATAGTGCCATGACATGCCATGGCTACTTGACTCAATGCAATAAAGGAACATAAATAGAAGGGTCTCCTCCAAATAGCAAGGAGGCTCACCAGAGTCTGAACTCGAATCTTTGACCTCAACGGTGCGCCTGCTGAAGTCCTCGAACTCCTGTATCTGCATCATGAAACGATGCAGCGCCAAATGACGTCAGTACGTGGAATGTACTGGCATGTAAAATAGCTGAATAATAGGGTAAGTACACAGCATAAAGAAACATCAACTCGACATCATACTCCATCAGGATATCAAAAGTCTATCTAAAGCAAGAAATTAGATTAGACAATTGACTCATCAACCTCTCATCAATCATCGATATCACCTCAAGCTCATCTCAAGAAACCTCAACCTCAGCCCACATCAAAGGAACATCACATCGATTCAAGGGAACATCACATTAACTCAAGGACTCGACTCAAACATCACATCAACATCAATATCAGAGTTCTATCAAAAGGAACCTAACTGGGAGTTTCTCTAACCGACAACCATCACCTATGAGCTGGTGATGATACAACGAAGCGATGTCGTTGCCACATCCATCCAATACCCTGCCCGGGGTAAAGGACATAACCTCAGTGGATCCACAAGAAAAACCTCAGTCCTCTTTTGGGACAAGATAGGAGCCATCCGCATTGCGGTTCAATCCTCTCTTCCTACGCGGGCCACGTAGTTAATGGATTCGAGTGAGACTCACTTTTTTCCCATTTCGGTGCTCAATACTCCTCCCAGAACTCGACATGCTCATAAAACATCAACCTGATCAGTCCCATAGGGGCATAATACCTCATCATAAGTCACATAAGGACATGATATAATACCTCAACATCAACATCGGTCCCAGAGGGACATAATATAAAACCTCAACATCAACATCAGTCCCATAGGGACATAGTACCTCACCTCATAACATCAACATCAACATCAGAACTCAAGAGACATCATTTAGCAATTAAATCTCAATGCTAAGACATCATAAAACATCATTCTCATCAACATCATCATCGTCAAGGCTCTAGATATATCCCCTAATTCAGGATGCATGCTCTTTCCAAAACACAATAATTATAGGATTTTAAAATGTATTAATAAAAATGAAATATAATGTAAAACAAAATAGTGATGATCATCAATTCATGTAGGAAAATCGTTTATACATAAAATAATGTAGATTGCACATGCATCAAACTCTTCACTTTTACTGCATTTTGTCAAGATACGATACTCAATACTCAGAAAGGCACATGGGAGCACATTCTCATGCTTTAGGTTAGCCTTACATACCTGGATTGTTTTGCTAACACAATCATGCACCACCTCTTCTTGATCTCTTCAACCTCAACTCCTTTCAAGCCTTAACTTAGTGACCTTTAGGAAGAACGCTTTAGAATTTGGGTTTTTGAAACCCTTTTCTTAGAAACCAACTTTAATTAGTCGTAGGGGTACGTTTAGAATAAATAGGGATGGAGTAAAATGCCCTCCGTAATTTAAAAGAATTTTTCCCCGACCTGAAATAATACAGTCCGCGACGCGGACCTGTCGCAGACAGTGTATTTTTGGAAAATTCAACTCCGTTGAAAATCACAGAAAAACATAAGTGTGGCTCCCGGGACAGGTCCGCGACGCGGTTCCATCGCGCAGATACACTATTTTTCGTTTTGGAACGAAAAATTATCGTTCGACCCGATCGCTGTAAAAATCGACCGAGACCCTCTTCCCACTCCATTTTCAGTGTTAAACACGAATCCACTCTCGAATTTTCAATCCAAGCATCGAAAGACGCATTTTACGCACACCTCTTCCCTAAGGGGTATTTTGGTAATTTACCGGGTGTTACATTATCTCCCCCTTGGGATCATTCATCCTCAAATAATGAGTAGGAACGGTAATTTGGCACGAATAGACTCAAGACTCACCTCGATACTCACTCAGTAACATCACTACCTCGACTTCTCATCGACCTCATTAACATATGCTCAGACATCAATACTATAAACATCACATCATGGTAGGAACATTAATTTACATAAAAGTAACAACGTTACCTTCAACACTTTCATTAACCTCGAGCACGAATAAGTGCGGGTATTTTGCTTTCATCTTTTCCTCAGCTTCCCATGTGGCTTCCTCAACAAATTGATTCCTCCACAGAACTTTGACAGAGGCTATCTCTTTGTTCCTCAGTCTGCGAACCTGTCGATCAAGGATCTGGACTGGGATTTTCTCATAGGACAAACTGTCTCTGACTCCCGTGCTCTCCACAGGAACTACTAAGGCAGGATCTCCCAAACATTTCTTCAACATCGAAATATGGAACACTGGATGGATTCCATCTAACTCGGAAGGTAATTCTAGCTCGTAGGCGACCTTCCCAATCCTTCGCACAATCTGGTACGGACTAATGTAGCGAGGACTTAATTCCCCCCTTTTCCCAAACCTCATGACACCCTTCATGGGTGATACCTTCAAGTAAACCCAATCGCTCACCTCAAACTCTAGGTCTCTTCTCCTCACATCTGTGTAAGATTTCTGACGGCTTTGGGCAGTCTTCAATCTTTCCCGAATAATTTTCACCTTCTCCATGGACTGGTGAACAAGGTCAGGACCAATCAACTCAGCCTCTCCAACTTCAAACCACCCAATGAATGATCCACATCTCCTCTCATACAAGGCCTCATAAGGGGTCATTTGAATGCTCGCATTATAACTATTGTTATACGCGAATTCAATCAATGGTAAATGATCATCCTCATTCCTTTGAAATCAAGGACGCATGCTCTCAACATGTCCTCTACCGTCTGAATAGTGCGCTCTGCCTGACCATCCGTGTGTGGATGAAAAGTTGTGCTCAAATTCACTTTGGTACCCAATCCTTTCTGGAAAGACTTTCAGAAATGAGAAGTAAATTGGGCTCATCTGTCCGAGATAATGGACAAGGGAACTCCATGCAACCTCACAATCTCTTGGATATACATCTTGGCATACTCCTCTACAGTGTTGGTCGTCTTGACTGTCAGGAAATGCGCTGACTTCGTCATTCTGTCCACAATCACCCATATGGAATCATGCTGCCTCCGGGATCTTGGTAGGCCAGTGATGAAATCCATGTTAATCATCTCCCACTTCCATTCTGGAATCTCAAAGTTTTAGGCCAAGCCAATTGGCCTTTGATGCTCAACTTTTACTTGTTGGCAATTTGGGCATCTTGAAACAAACTTCGCGATATCCCGCTTCATTCCACTCCACCAATAGACCTCCCTCAGGTCATGATACATCTTGGTGGAGCCCGGATGAATGAAGTATCTAGTGTTATGGGCCTCAGCCAGAATCCTCTCTCAGACACCATCAACATCAGGGACACATAGCCTACTCTGGTACCTCAATACCCATCTCCCCCTTTGGAGAAGACCGTAACTTTTTGCTTCTGAACATCCTCCTTCAATTGGAGTATAATAGGATCTCGGTCCTGGTTCTCTTTTACCTCAGTCACTAGGGACGATGCAGACCCATTCTAGACATTAATTTCTCCCTCGTCGTTCTCCTCAAGCTGGACTCCCAATCGATCCAACCTATGCACTTCCGACACTAACTCCTTCTTCTCTTCCTCAACATGGGCTGTGCTACCCATAGACAACCTGCTATGAGCATCAGCAACAACATTAGCTTTACCTGGGTGGTACATGATGCTCATGTCGTAGTCCTTAAGCAATTCCAACCACCTCCTCTATCACAGATTGAGCTCTCTCTAACGGAAGACATACTGTAAGCTCTTGTGATCCGTAAACACGTCCACATGCACTCCATACAAGTAGTGGCGCCAGATTTTAAGTGTAAACACCACTGCCGCCAACTCAAGATCATGGGTCAGATAGTTCTTCTCATGAACTTTAAGCTGCCTGGAAGCATAAGCCACCACTTTACCTCTTTGCATTACTACACACATCCCAATCCAACTCTTGACCATCACAGTATATTACAAAACCTTCCGTCTCGTTAGGCAAGGTCAATACAGGTGCAGTAGTCAACCTAGTCTTTAATTCTTGGAAGCTCTTCTCGCATTCTTCAGACCACTCAAACTTGACCTTTTTCTAGGTTAGTTTGGTCAATGGGGCAGATAGAGAAGAAAATCCATCAACAAATTTGTGGTAGTAGCCTGGCAACCCCAAGAAACTCCTTATGTCAGTAGGAGAGGTCGGTCTTGGCCAGCTGGCAACCGCTTCAATCTTCTGACCATCTACTTGAATCCCATCACCTGAAACTACATGGCCTAGGAAGGCCACTGATTTGAGCCAAAATTCACATTTGGAGAACTTCGCATACAACTCATGGTCCTTAAGAGTTTGAAGGACAACTCTAAGATGCTTAGCATGCTCTTCCTCATTCCTCGAATATACCAAGATATTATCAATGAACACGATCACGAACATATCAAGGTAGGGCCTGAACACCCTATTCATCAAATCCATGAAAGTTGCCGGTGCATTCGTCAACCCAAAGGACATGACCAAGAACTCAAAGTGGCCATATCTTGTCCTAAGAGTTATCTTTGGAATATCACATTCTTTCACCTTCAACTGTTGGTAACCCGATCTGAGGTCTATCTTTGAAAAGCATGAGGCACCCTGAAGTTGATCAAACAAGTCATCTATCCCGGGAAAAGGATATTTATTCTTGACTGTGATCTTGTTCAGTGCCTATAATCTATGCACATTCTCAATGACCCATCCTTCTTTCGTACAAACAGAATGGGAGCACCCCAAGGAGAAACACTGGGTCTTATAAAACCCTTTTATAACAGGTCCTTCAACTGCTCCTTCAACTCTTTCAACTCGGCAGGGGCCATCCTATATGGTGGAATCGAAATGGGATGTGTCTCAGGAAGTACATCAATACCAAAGTCGATCTTCCTATCAGGTGGGACTCCGAGTAAGTCCTCAGGGAACACCTCGGGGAACTCATTCACAATCGGGACCGACTCAAGGGTAGGGGACTCAACATCATCAGATTTAACTCGTACAAGGTGATAGATACACCCCTTAGAGATTAGCCTCCTCGCCCTCAGGTAAGAAATAAATTTACCCTTGGGTGCAACATAACCTCCCTTCCACTCTAGGACCGGTTCATTAGGAAATTGAAATTTAACAACTCGGGTCCTACAATCTATGGATGCATGGCAAGCATGGAGCCAATCCATACCAAGAATCACATCAAAGTCAACCATCTCCAACTCTACCAAATTGGCCAAAGTATCCCTATGACAGATGGACACTATACAGTTTCTATAGATCCTCTTAGCCAGGATTGACTCACCAGTAGGAGTCGAAACAGTGTAAGGCTCAAGCAAACACTCCGGAAGAATCTCAAACTTATTGGCCACATAGGGCGTCACAAAAGATAAGGTGGTATCCGGGTCAAGCAATGCATAACAATCATAAGAAAAGATTCGGACCATACCCATAACAACATCTGGAGCAACCTCTTGATCCTGCCGATTACCCATCGCATACAGACGGTTCGTCCCGCCTCCTGCATTTGCAGTAGTTTCCTTCTGATGACTGCCCTCGGGGGCGCTGTAGAACACTGAGCTCTATTACCTCTATCACTCTAACTCTGATTCCTCATAGGGCACTCACCCTAGAAATGGCCAGGCTGTCCACAGGTAAAGCAATTATTGGTGCCCTCACGACACGTGCCAAGATGCAGCCTGCCACATCTGCCACAAGGTAGCCTTCCCCTCGGACCTTGAGCAACACTGGCCTGGGACTGAGGTCCCTGTGCTCTGAAGTTCTGATGATCATAGGATCTCTGATCATATCTGTTTTGCTGAACAAGTGCACTCGCTATCGAAGGTGCATGACTAGAAGACTTCTTTTGAAAGAAGGTTCTATCGCCTTTATTCTGTTTCCGCTGATTAGACTCATGCCCTACCGATTTGGCTTTCTTCTGCTGCTGCTCTTCTCTATCCCTCTTCTTGTCCTCCTCAGTCTGCTGGGCATAGACCATAAGTCTAGCAATATCCATGTCTGGAATCAGCAACGCTGCCTTACACTCTCTCTTCACATGCCTGCCCAACCCAGACACATATTTCCTCATTCTTGCCCTCATATCAAGGACCATCTCTGGAGCATATCTGTACAGCTGGATGAACTTCAAGCTGTACTCTTTGACCGTGATTATTTGAGAGCGGATTCGTGATCAGCACTGAAAATGGAGTGGGAAGAGGGTCTTGGTCGATTTTTAGAACGATCGAGTAGAAAGATAATTTTTCGTTCCAAAACGAAAAACAGTGAGCCTGCGCGACAGAACCGCGTAGCGGACCTGTCGCGAAGCCACACTTACGTTTTTTCTATGATTTTTCGACGGAGTTTTAATTTTCCAAAAATACACTGTTCACGACAGGTCCGCGTCGCGGATTGTGTTATTTCAGTTCGGGGGAAAATTCTTTTAAATTACGGAGGGCATTTTAGTCCATTCCTAATTATCCTAAAAGTTCCCCTACGACTAATTAAAGTCGGTTTCTAAAAAAAGGGTTTCAAAACCCAAATTCTAAAGCGTTCTTCCTAAAGGTCACTAAAGCTAGGGCTTGAAGGAAGTTGAGGTTGAGGAGATCAAGAGAAGGTTGTGCAACTTCGTGTTAGCAAAACTTTCCAGGTATGTAAGGCTAAACAAAAAGCATGAGTTTGTTCCCTCATGTGCCCCATAGAGGTCAAAGATGAGTTGATGGTTAAAGAGTATATGTGCATGAATACTTAAGAGTTTTTCATTGAAAAATTGATTTGAAAATACATGTTTTCAATGTTGATGATCATCATACTATTTGTTTTCTTGAAGTTAATATTTTTCATGAGATTTTTGCATAACCTTACATGATTATTTGAAAAGCATGCATAATGAACTTAGGGGATGAGTCTACAGCCTTGACGATGATGATATTGTGATGTTGTGATTGTGTTTCACATTTGATGATAGTCTTGATGATGATGTTGATGTTGATGAGAATGATGTTTTATGATGTCTTAAAATTGGAAGTTAAATTTCTAAAAGAGTATTTTGAGTCCACGATGTTGATGTTGATGTTATGAGGTGAGGTACTATGTCCCTATGGGACAGATGTTGATGTTGAGGTTTTATATTATGTCCCTCTGGGACCGATGTCGATGTTGAGGTATTATAGCATGTCCTTATGTGACTGATGATGAGGTATTATGTCCCTATGGGACTGATGAGGTTGATGTTTTATGAGCATGTCGAGTTCTGGAAGGAGTATTGAGCACCGAAATGGGTAAAGAGTGAGTCCCACTCGAACCCATTAACTATGTGGCCCGCGTAAGAAGAGAGGATTGAACCGCAATGCGGATGGCTTCTATCTTGTCCCAAATGAGGACTGAGGTTTTCTTATGGATCCACTGAGGTTATGTCCTTTACCCCGGGCAGGGTAATGGATAGATGTGGCAAAGACATCGTTTCGTTGTATCATCACTGGCTCATAGGTGATGGTTGTCAGTTAGAGAAACTCCCAGTTAGGTTCCTTTGATAGAACTCTGATGTTGATGTTAATGTGATGTTTGAGTTGAGTCCTTGAGTCGATGTGATGTTTCCTTGAGCCGATGTGATGTTCCCTTGAGTCGATGTGATGTTCCTTTGATGTGAGTTGATGTTGAGGTCCCTTGAGATGAGCTTGATGTGATGTTGATGATTGATGAGAGGTTGATGAATCAAATGTCTAATCTAACCTTTTGCCTTAGATGGACTTTTGATATCCTGATGGAGTATGACGTGGAGTTGATGTTTCTTTATTGCTGTGTACTTACCCTGTTATTCAGCTATTTTACATGCCAGTACATTCCACGTACTGACGCCATTTGGCGCTGCATCATTTCATTATGCAGATACAGGAGTTCGAGGACTTTGGCAGGCGCACCGTTGAGGTCAAAGATTTCGAGTTCAGACTTTGGTGAGCCTCGCTATCCGGAGGAGACCCTTCTATGTTATATTTCCTTTATTTCATTGAGTCCGGTAGCGATGGCATGTCATGGCACCATTCTTTGACAGTTGAGTCAGGTTAGAGGCTTCGTATACATGATGTCGAGGTTGATGTGAATGTTTTCCTTATGAATTGAGTAGTATTTTACTTATTTAGTTGATGTTGAGATTAATGATTGGCCATTTGGCCCTTACCTGAGGTTTTCTATTGATAATGTTTCCGCTATGTTGATGTTGAGTGTTGTGATGAGGCTAAGTGGTTCGCTCAGGGGCTAGCAATAGTCTCTGGGTGCCGGCTGCGCCTAGGGTACCCTCCCGGGGCATGACAAACTTGGTAACAGAGCACAAAGTTCAAGAGTCCTAGGGAGTCTATGAAGCCGTGTCTAGTAGAGTCTTGTTTATGCGTGTGTTGTGCACCACACTTCATAAACAGGATGCTACAGGGCATTTAGGAAATGGTTGCCCTTCTTTGGTGTTCTGAGTTCGTGCGATAGAGTTTGGCTCTATGAAACCCCCTTTCTAATTCGTGCGTTACGCGTTTGCAGATAATGCCTCCTAAACGCACTGCTGCCCAAAGAGATGCCTCAGTCCCTGACATTGAGAATCCTTTACCAGAGGTTCCTAATCAGCATGGGACAAGGAGACGGGGACGACCTTCTAGAGCTGCTGAGGCTTCACCAGCACCTCCTGTTCAGTCAGCCTCCACTTCGGAAGCGGACTTTAGGGGAGCTATTGCTATGCTTACCCAGTTAGTGGCCTCTCAGAGTAGCAGCCGCGGTCCCCAGGCCTCTAGCTCCAGTTCCCAAGATCCTGCAGCTGCAACTAAGCTCAAAAGATTTCTTGAGGATGAACTTGCCAGTCTATACAGGGTCTAAGGTTGAGGAGGACCCACGAAACTTCATTGATGAAATGCGTAAGATCTTGAGGGCTATGCATGCGAATGAGGTGGAGGGAGTCGAGCTGGTCTCTTATCAGCTTAAGGATGTTGCCAATGTCTGGTATAACCAGTGCAAGAATGGTAGAGGTGAGGATGCTGAACCGGCTGAGTGGGAGGAGTTCGAGAGTGCTTTTCTCGATCACTTCTTTCCCCAAGAGTTGAGGGAGGCAAAAGTCGAGAAGTTCGTGAATCTGAAACAAGAGGGGTTAACGGTCAAAGAGTATAACTTGAAGTTCATCCAGCTGTCCAGGTATGCTCCGGAGATGGTCCTTGATTTGAGGGCAAGAATGAGGAAGTATGTGTCTGGATTGGGCAGGCATGTGAAGACAGAGTGTAAGGCAGCGTTGCTGATTCCAGACATGGATATTTCTAGACTTATGGTCTATGCCCAGCAGACTGAGAAGGACAAGAAGAAGGACAGAGAAGAGCAGCAGAAGAAGAAAGCCAAATCAGCAGGGCATGAGCCTAATCAGCAGAAACAGAATAAAGGTGATAGAACCTTCTTTCAAAAGAAGTTTTCTAGCCATGCACCTTCGATGGCGAGTGCACCTGTTCAGCAAACAGGTATGATCAGAGATCCTATGGTCATCAGAAATTCAGATCGCAGGGACCTCAGTCCCAAGCCAGTGTTGCTCAAGGTCCGAGGGTAAGGCCACCTTATGGCAGATATGGCAGGCCGCATCTTGGCGCGTGCCGTGAGGGCACCAATAATTGCTTTACCTGTGGACAGCCTGACCATTTCCAGGGTGAGTGCCCTATGAGAAATCAGAGGTGGAGCGATAGAGGTAATAAAGCTCAGTCTTCTACAGCGCCCCCCGAGGGTAGTCATCAGAAGGCAACTACTGCAAATGCAGGAGGCGGGACGAACCGTCTGTATGCGATGGGTAATCGATAGGATCAAGAGGTTGCTCCAGATGTTGTTACGGGTATGCTCCAAATCTTTTCTTATGATTGTTATGCATTGCTTGACCCAAGTGCCACCTTATCTTTTGTGACGCCGTATGTGGCCAATAAGTTTGAGATTCTTCCTGAATATTTGCTTGAGCCTTACACTATTTCGACTCCTACTGGTGAGTCAATCCTAGCTAAGAGGATCTATAGAGACTGTATAGTGTCCATCTATCATAGGGATACTTTGGCCAATTTGGTGGAGTTAGAGATGGTTGACTTTGATATGATTCTTGGTATGGATTGGCTCCATGCTTGCCATGCATCCATAGACTGTAGGACCCGAGTTGTTACATTTCATTTTCCTAATGAACCGGTCCTAGAGTGGAAGGGAGGTTATGTTGCACCCAAGGGTAAATTTATTTCTTACTTGAGGGCGAGGAGGTTAATCTCTAAGGGGTGTATCTACCACCTTGTACGAGTTAAATCTGATGATGTTGAGTCCCTTACTCTTGAGTCAGTCCCGATTGTGAATGAGTTCTCTGAGGTGTTCCCTGAGGATTTACCTGCAGTCCCTCCTGATAGGGAGATCGATTTCGGTATTGATGTCTTCCTGAGACGCAGCCCATTTCGATTCCACCATATAAGATGGCCCCTGCCGAGTTAAAAGAGTTGAAGGAGCAATTGAAGGATCTATTAGAAAAGGGTTTTATTAGACCAGTGTTTCTCCTTGGGGTGCTCCCGTTCTGTTTGTACGGAAGAAAGATGGGTCTCTGAGAATGTGCATAGCTTATAGGCAACTGAACAAGGTCACAGTCAAGAATAAATATCCTTTTCCCAGGATAAATGACTTGTTAGACCAACTTCAGGGTGCCTCATGCTTTTCAAAGATAGACCTCAGATCGGGTTACCATCAGTTGAAGGTGAGAGAATGTGATATTCCAAAGATAGCTTTCAGGACAAGGTATGGCCACTTTGAGTTCTTGGTCATGTCCTTTGAGTTGACGAATGCACCTGCAGCTTCCATGGATTTGATGAATAGGGTGTTCAGGCCCTACTTTGATATGTTCGTGATCGTGTTCATTGATGATATCCTGGTATATTCGAGGAATGAGGAGGAGCATGCTAAGCATCTTAGAGCTGTCCTTCAAACTCTTAAGAACCATGAGTTGTATGCAAAGTTCTCCAAATGTGAATTTTGGCTCAAATCAGTGGCCTTTTTAGGTCATGTAGTTTCAGGTGATGGGATTCGAGTAGATGGTCAGAAGATTGAAGCGGTTGCCAGCTGGCCAAGACCGACCTCTCCAACTGACATAAGGAGTTTCTTGGGATTGGCGGGCTACTACCGCAAATTTGTTGAGGGATTTTCTTCTCTATCCGCCCTATTGACCAAACTGACCCTGAAAAAGGTCAAGTTTGAGTGGTCTGAAGAATGTGAGAAGAGCTTCCAAGAGCTAAAGACTAGGTTGACTACTGCACCTGTATTGACCTTGCCTGACGGGACGGAAGGTTTTGTAATATACTATGATACGTCAAGAGTTGGTTTGGGATGTGTGTTGATGCAAAGAGGTAAAGTGGTGACTTATGCTTCCAGGCAGCTTAAAGTTCATGAGAAGAACTATCCGACCCATGATCTTGAGTTGGCGGCGGTGGTTTAAAATCTGGCGTCACTACTTGTATGGAGTGCTTGTGGACATGTTCACGGATCACAAGAGCTTACAGTATGTCTTCAGTCAGAGAGAGCTCAACCTGCGACAGAGGAGGTGGTTGGAATTGCTCAAGGACTACAACATGAGCATTATGTACCACCCAGGTAAAGCTAACGTTGTTGCTGATGCTCTTAGCAGGTTATCTGTGGGTAGTACAGCCCATGTTGAAAAAGAGAAGAAGGAGTTAGCGAAGGAAGTGCATAGGTTGGCTAGATTGGGAGTCCAACTTGAGAAGAACGACGAGGGAGGAATTAATGTTCAGAATAGGTCTGCATCGTCCCTGGTGACTGAGGTAAAGGAGAAGCGGGATCGAGATCCTATTATACTCCAATTGAAGGAGGATGTTCAGAAGCAAAAAGTGATGGTCTTCTCCAAAAGGGGAGATGGGGTATTGAGGTACCAGAGTAGGCTATGTGTCCCTGATGTTGATGGTGTCCGAGAGAGGATTTTGGCTGAGGCCCATAACACTAGATACTCCATTCATCCGGGTGTAACGCCCGCGAAATTATCGAAATACCCCTCAAGGAGAGGTGTGCGAGAAACGTGCCTTCCGATGCTCGGATCGGAAATCCGAGAGCGGATTCATGATCAGCACTGAAAATGGAGTGGGGGAAAGGTCTCGGTCGAATTTTAGAGCAACCGAGTCAAAAGATAATTTTTCGTTCCAAAACGAAAAACAGTGAGCCTCTGCGACGGAACCGCGACGCGGACTGGTCGTGGAGACACACTTACCTTTTCCTAAAAATTTCGACGGAGTTGAGTTTCCGAAAATACACTGTCCGCGACCAGTCCGCGTCGCGGACTGTGTTATTTTCAGGACGGGATTTAATTTCTTAAAATTTCCAAGGGCATTATGGTCTAATCCCACCTATCCTAAATGTACCCCTATGACCTATATAGGTCGGTTTTCACGAAAAAGGGTTGAAAAACCCCATTGAAGAAGTCTTCCTAAGGTTCTTAAGGCTAGGGCTTGAAGGAGGTTGAAGAGAGCAAGAGGAAAGAAGGTGCTTTAGTGTGACTATCTTCTTTCAGGTATGTAAGGCTAAACTTAAAGCATGGGAATGTCCTCCCATGTGCCCCATGAGTAAGGTATTAAAGTCTAATGGTGAATGATGTTAGGGTAATGAAGTGAAACATGTTAACTCATGTAATGTAATGAACAAATGCCATTATTTTATGCATAAACCTACATATTTTCCTGCATTGATGATGACCCTCATTAAAAAAAACCCTCATGCATGCTTTTAAACTATTTTCTTGAAAAGCATTTAATTGAAAACCTTATATCTATCGCATATGTATTCTAGAAAAGCATGCATGATGAATATGGGTGTGTGTGTAGAGTCTAGAGTAATGACAAAATTAATGAATGATGAATGTTGAGAATGTGAGTGTGGGATTGTCTCTAAGTTGAGAGTCCAAGTTCCTAAACTAGTGTCCCTAAAGTCAATGATGTTGATGTTAATGAGATGGAATGACAATGATGTTAATGTTGATGTAAAGGAGATGCTAATGACAATGTAATGTGTCCCTATGGGACAAATGAATGTTGATGCCAATGATAATGTATTATGCCCCGATGGGGACTAATGATGATGAAATGCGTCCCTATGGGACTAATGAATGTTAATGTTTTATGAGCATGTCGAGTTTTGGGAGGAGTATCGAGCACCGAAATGGATAGAAAGGTGAGTCCCACCTGAATCCATTAACTACGTGGCCCGCGTAGGAAGAGAGGATTGAACCGCAATGCGGATGGCACCTTTCTTGTCCCAATGAGGACTACTGTTTCTTTTCTACTGAATGTCCTTTACCCCGGGCAGGGTATTGGACGGATGTAGCAACGACATCGCTTCGTTGTACCATCTCTGGCTCATAAGTGATGGTTGTCGGTTAAAGAAACTCCCAGTTAGGCTTATTAGAAAAGGTTTCCCTAATAGTACTTCAAATGAAAAGGGTCAATGCTAATGAAAAGGTCAATGTTGTGTAAAGGCCGATGTCAATGTTTCCCGATGTAAACGTTAAGGTCTCATGATGATGTACGTTATGTTCGTATATTCCTAACAATGTGTTCCAGCTATTTTACATGCCAGTACATTCCACGTACTGACGCCATTTGGCGCTGCATCGTTTCATGATGCAGATACATGAGCTAGAGGACTTCAGCAGCCGCCCCGTTGAGGTCAAGTGTTTCCAAGTTCTGACTGTGGTGAGCCTCCTTGTTTCCGGAGGAAACCTTTATTTATGAATGTTATCCTGTTCTTTTGAGTCGAGTAGCCATGGTTTGTCATGGTCCTCTTCTTAGACGTTTTAAGGAATGTTAGAGGCTTTGTAGACATAATGGTGTAGTCAAGGTGAATGTTATGATACCTGAGCAATACTCCTTTGCTTGGTGAAATGAACAGTTTTGATGTTTGGCCACTGGCCCACTTTGTTTAGGTATTATTTTCCATCTCCTTCCGCAATGTTTATAATGAATGATGTGATGAATGCTAAGTGGTTCGCTTGGGGGCTAGCAATAGCCTCTGAGTGCCGGCCACGCCTAGGGTACCCTCCCGGGGCGTGACAAACTTGGTATCAAAGCACAGAGTTCAAGAATCCTAGGGAGTCTACGAAGCCGTGTCTAGTAAAGTTTCGTTTATGCGTGTGTTGTGCACCACACTTCATAAACAAGATGCTACGGGGCATTAGGAAATGGTTCCACTTCTTTGATGTTCTGAGTCGTGCGCTAGAGCTTGATTTTAAGCAAATCTCTGTAACTCGTGCGTTACGCGTTTGCAGATAATGCCTCCAAAACGCACTGCTGCCCAAAGAGATGGTTCTGTCCCAAGTACTGAGAACCCCTTGCCAGAACGTGAGGTAAGGAGACGGGGACGACCAGCTAGAGCTGCTGAGGCTCCACCAGCACCCCCAGCACCGTTAGCCCCCACCTCAGAGGCAGACTTCAGGGGAGCCATTGCCATGCTCACCCAGTTGGTGGCCTCGCAAAGTAGCAGTCGTGGTCCCCCGGCCCCAAGCTCTAGTTCCCAAGAGCCAACTGCTGCGTCCAGGCACAGAGATTTTTTGAGGATGAATCCGCCAGTCTATACGGGTTCTAAGGTTGAGGAGGATCCGCAAAACTTTATTGATGAAATGCGCAAGATCCTAAGGGCAATGCATGCAAGTGAGAGTGAAGGAGTGGAGTTGGTCTCATATCAACTTAAGGATGTGGTCAACATTTGGTACAACCAATGGGAGGATGTCAGAGGTGAAAGTGCTGAACCAGCCGAGTGGGAAGAGTTAGAGAGTGCTTTTCTCGATCATTTCTTTCTCCAAGAGTTAAGGGAAGCCAAGGTTGAAGAGTTTGTGAACTTAAAACAGGAGGGTATGACCGCCAAAGAGTATAGCCTAAAGTTCACCCAGCTGTCGAGGTATGCTCCGGAGATGGTTCTTGATATGAGGGCCAGGATGAGAAAATTTGTGTCTGGACTGGGCAGACATGTGAAGAGGGAGTGCAGGGCAGCACTGCTGATCCCAGACATGGATATTTCCAGGCTGATGGTTTACGCTCAATAGACCGAAGAGGACAAGAAGAGGGACAGGGAGGAACAGCAGAGCAAGAAAGCCAAGGCTGCGGGCCAGGAACAAAACCAGCAAAAAGGGGACAAGGGCAGCAAGAACTTCTTTCAGAGGAAAACCTCCTCGCCATGCAACACCGATGGTGAATGCACCTGTTCAGCAGCACAGGTATGACCAAAGGACCCAGGGCCATCAGAATTTCAGAGCACAGGTATCTCAGTCCCAGGCCAGTGTCGCCCAGGGCCCTAGAGAAAAAGCAACTTGTGGCAGATGTGGCAAACAACATCTTGGTGCGTGCCGGGAAGGCACCAATTTATGCTATACGTGTGGACAGCCTGGCCATATCCAGATTGAATGTCCTATGAGGAGCCAGAGGGGAAACGACAGAGGTAATAGAGCCCAGTCATCTACAGCGCCCCCTGCGGGTAGTCAACAGAGGGCTACTGCTACGAATGCTGGAGGCGAAGCGAACCGCCTGTATGCTTTGGGAAATCGGCAGGACCGAGAGGCTGCCCCAGATGTTGTAATGGGTATGCTTCAAATCTTCTCTTATAACTGTTACGCATTACTTGATCCGGGTGCCACCTTATCCTTTGTGACACCCTATGTGGCTAATAAGTTCGAAGTTGCCCCAGAATGTCTACGTGAGCCATATTCCGTTTCAACTCCTACTGGAGAGTCTATTCTGGCTAAAAGGGTCTATAGAAACTGTGTAGTATCCATTTATTATAGGGATACATTGGCTGATTTGGTAGAATTAGAGATGGTGGATTTTGATGTGATCCTTGGGATGGATTGGCTTCACGCTTGCCATGCATCCATAGACTGTAGAACCCGAGTGGTTAATTTTCAATTCCCACTTGAACCGGTCTTAGAATGAAAGGGAGGTTATGTTGCACCCAAGGGTATAATTATTTCTTACCTGAGGGCAAGGAAGTTGATCTCTAAGGGGTGTATCTACCACCTAGTAAGAGTTAAAGCTGATAATGTTGAGGCCCCTACTCTTGAGTCGGTCTCAGTTGTTAATGAGTTTCCTGAGGTGTTCCCGGAGGATTTACCTGGAGTCCCTCCTGATAGGGAGATTGACTTCGGTATTGATGTACTCCCCGATACGCAGCCTATTTCAATTCCGCCATACAGGATGGCCCCCGCTGAACTGAAGGAGCTGAAAGAACAGTTGAAAGACCTGTTAGAGAAGGGTTTTATTAGACCCAGTGTTTCTCCGTGGGGTGCTCCAGTTTTGTTTGTGCGAAAGAAAGATGGGATGCTTCGAATGTGTATAGGTTATAGGCAACTGAACAAGGTCACAGTCAAAAACAAATATCCTCTTCCTAGGATTGACGACTTGTTCGACCAACTTCAGGGTGCCTCATGTTTTTCAAAAATAGACCTCAGATCGGGTTACCATCAGTTAAAGGTGAGGGAGTGTGATATCCCAAAGACAGCTTTCAGGACAAGATATGGTCATTTCGAATTTTTAGTGATGTCCTTTGGGTTGACCAATGCACCAGCAGCCTTTATGGACTTGATGAACAGGGTATTTAGACCCTACTTGGATATGTTTGTAATCGTCTTCATTGATGATATTTTGATATATTCGAAGGGTGAGGAAGAGCATACTAAACATCTCAGAGTTGTCCTTCAAACTCTTAAGGACCACGAGTTATATGTTAAGTTCTCCAAGTGTGAATTCTGGCTTAAGTCAGTGGCTTTCCTAGGCCATGTGGTTTCGGGTGATGGTATTCGAGTGGATAACCAGAAGATTGAGGCGGTGGCAAGCTGGCCAAGGCCAACCTCTCCAACTGACATAAGAAGCTTCTTGGGGTTGGCAGGCTACTACCGGAGGTTTGTGGAGGGGTTTTCTTCCCTATCTGCACCATTGACCAAACTGACCCAGAAAAGGGCTACGTTCCAATGGTCTGACGAATGTGAGAAAAGTTTCCAAGAGCTGAAGACCAGGTTAACCACTGCACCTGTTTTGACATTGCCTGACGGAACAGATGACTTCATGGTATACTGTGACGCATCTAGAGTTGGGTTGGGGTGCGTGTTAATGCAAAGAGGAAAGGTGGTAGCCTATGCTTCCAGACAGCTTAAGGTTCATGAACGAAACTATCCTACCCATGATCTTGAGTTGGCAGCCGTTGTGTTCGCACTTAAAATCTGGCGCCACTACTTGTATGGAGTGCATGTGGATGTGTTCACAGACCATAAGAGCTTGCAGTATGTATTTAGCCAAAGGGAGCTCAATCTGCGACAGAGGAGATGGTTAGAGTTGCTCAAGGACTATGATATGAGCGTCATGTACCACCCAGGTAAAGCTAACGTTGTTGCTGATGCTCTTAGCAGGTTGTCTATGGGTAGCACGGCCCATGTTGAGGAAGAAAAGAAAGAACTGGTGAAAGAGGTGCACAGGTTGGCTCGATTGGGGTCCAACTTGAAGAGAATGATGAAGGAGGAGTTAGTGTTCAAAATGGGTCTTCATCGTCCCTGGTGACTGAGGTTAAAGAGAAGCAGGATCGAGATCCCATTATACTCCAACTAAAAGAAGATGTTCAGAAGCAAAAAGTGATGGTCTTCTCCAAAGGGGGAGATGGGGTACTGAGGTACCAGAACAGATTATGTGTCCCTAATGTTGATGGTGTTCGAGAAAGGATTTTAGCTGAGGCCCATGATGCTAAGTACTCCATCCATCCAGGTTCCACCAAGATGTATCACGACTTGAGAGAAGTCTATTGGTGGAGTGGAATGAAGAGGGACATCGCAGAATTCGTTTCCAGATGCCCCAACTGCCAGCAAGTCAAGGTTGAGCACCAAAGGCCAAGTGGTCTGGCTCAGAATTTTGAAATTCCAGAATGGAAGTGGGAGATGGTGAACATGGACTTTGTCATGGGCTTACCGAAATCCCGGAGGCAACATGACTCCATATGGGTGATTGTAGACAGAATGACGAAATCAGCACATTTCTTAGCAGTCAAGACGACTAACACTGCCGAAGATTATGCCAAAATATATATTCAGGAGATAGTGAGATTGCACGGAGTTCCCTTGTCTATTATTTCAGACAGAGGAGCCCAATTTACCTCTCACTTCTGGAAGTCGTTCCAGAAAGGGCTGGGTACTAAGGTGAACTTGAGCACGGCCTTTCATCCACAGACGGATGGCCAGGCAGAACGCACTATCCAGACATTGGAAGACATGTTGAGAGCATGTGTTCTTGACTTCAAAGGAAATTGGGACGACCATTTACCCTTGATTGAATTCGCATACAACAACAGTTATCATGCGAGTATCCAAATGGCTCCTTATAAGGCCTTGTATGGGAGAAGATGTAGATCGCCCATTGGGTGGTTCGAGGTTGGAGAGGCCGAGCTGATTGGGCCAGACCTTGTCCACCAGTCCATGGAAAAGGTGAAGACTATACGAGAAAAGTTAAAGGCAGCCCAAAGCCGCCAAAAGTCGTACACAGATGTAAGGAGAAGGGATTTAGAGTTTGAGGTGAATGACTGGGTTTATCTGAAGGTATCACCTATGAAAGGTGTCACGAGGTTTGGGAAGAAAGGGAAGTTGGGTCCTCGCTACATTGGTCCATACCAAATTGTGCGAAGGATTGGAAAGGTTGCTTATGAGCTGGAACTACCCTCTGAATTAGATGGGATTCATCCAGTGTTCCACGTCTCAATGTTGAAGAAATGTTTAGGGGATCCTGCCTTGGTAGTGCCTGTAGAGAGCACAGGAATCAAGGACAGCCTGTCCTATGAGGAAACCCCAGACCAAATCCTTGATCGGCAGGTTCGCAGACTAAGGAACAAGGAGATAGCTTCTGTTAAGGTACTGTGGAGAAATCAATTCGTTGAAGGATCCACATGGGAAGCTGAGGAGGAGATGAAAGCAAAGTACCCGCACTTGTTCATGCCCGAGGTCGATGGAAGCATCGAAGGTAATGACCCTACTTAATGTAAATTAATGTATATTACATGAATTCCATGTGAAATTGTTAATGTTGAATAAATGAGCTTAAAGACCAATGAAAGATGAAGGTAGTAGGTTATCAAAGTAATATTGGGGTGAGTCGTGAGCCTATTCGTGCTAAAATACTTCCCTACTTATCATTCGAGGACGAATGATCCCAAGGGGGAGATAATGTAACGCCCGCGAAATTACCGAAATACCCCTCAAGGAGAGGTGTGCGAGAAACGTTCCTTCCGATGCTCGGATCGGAAATCCGAGAGCGGATTCATGATCAGCACTGAAAATGGAGTGGGGGAAAGGTCTCGGTCGAATTTTAGAGCAACCGAGTCAAAAGATGATTTTTCGTTCCAAAACGAAAAACTGTGAGCCTCCGCGACGGAACCGCGACGCGGACTGGTCGCGGAGACACACTTACCTTTTCCTAAAAATTTCGACGGAGTTGAGTTTCCGAAAATACACTGTCCGCGACCAGTCCGCGTCGCGGACTGTGTTATTTCAGGACGGGATTTAATTTCTTAAAATTTCCAAGGGCATTATGGTCCAATCCCACCTATCCTAAACGTACCCCTATGACCTATATAGGTCGGTTTTCACGAAAAAGGGTTGAAAACCCCCATTGAAGAAGTCTTCCTAAGGTTCTTAAGGCTAGGGCTTGAAGGAGGTTGAAGAGAGCAAGAGGAAAGAAGGTGCTTTAGTGTGACTATCTTCTTTCAAGTATGTAAGGCTAAACTTAAAGCATGGGAATGTCCTCCCATGTGCCCCATGAGTAAGGTATTAAAGTCTAATGGTGAATGATGTTAGGGTAATGAAGTGAAACATGTTAACTCATGTAATGTAATGAACAAATGCCATTATTTTATGCATAAACCTACATATTTTCCTGCATTGATGATGACCCTCATAAAAAAAACCCTCATGCATCCTTTTAAACTATTTTCTTGAAAATCATTTAGTTGAAAACCTTATATCTATCGCATATGTATTCTAGAAAAGCATGCATGATGAATATGGGTGTGTGTGTAGAGTCTAGAGTAATGACAAAATTAATGAATGATGAATGTTGAGAATGTGAGTGTGGGATTGTCTCTAAGTTGAGAGTCCAAGTTCCTAAACTAGTGTCCCTAAAGTCAATGATGTTGATGTTAATGAGATGGAATGACAATGATGTTAATGTTGATGTAAAGGAGATGCTAATGACAATGTAATGTGTCCCTATGGGACAAATGAATGTTGATGCCAATGATAATGTATTATGCCCCTATGGGGACTAATGATGAAGAAATGCGTCCCTATGGGACTAATGAATGTTAATGTTTTATGAGCATGTCGAGTTCTGGGAGGAGTATCGAGCACCGAAATGGATAGAAAGGTGAGTCCCACTTGAATCCATTAATTACGTGGCCCGCGTAGGGAGAGAGGATTGAACCGCAATGCGGATGGCACCTTTCTTGTCCCAATGAGGACTACTGTTTCTTTTCTACTGAATGTCCTTTACCCCGGGCAGGGTATTGGACGGATGTAGCAACGACATCGCTTCGTTGTACCATCTCTGGCTCATAAGTGATGGTTGTCGGTTAAAGAAACTCCCAGTTAGGCTTATTAGAAAAGGTTTCCCTAATAGTACTTCAAATGAAAAGGGTCAATGCTAATGAAAAGGTCAATGTTGTGTAAAGGCCGATGTCAATGTTTCCCGATGTAAACGTTAAGGTCTCATGATGATGTACGTTATGTTCGTATATTCCTAACAATGTGTTCCAGCTATTTTACATGCCAGTACATTCCACGTACTGACGCCATTTGGCGCTGCATCGTTTCATGATGCAGATACAGGAGCTAGAGGACTTCAGCAGCCGCCCCGTTGAGGTCAAGTGTTTCCAAGTTCTGACTGTGGTGAGCCTCCTTGTTTCCGGAGGAAACCTTTATTTATGAATGTTATCCTGTTCTTTTGAGTCGAGTAGCCATGGTTTGTCATGGTCCTCTTCTTAGACGTTTTAAGGAATGTTAGAGGCTTTGTAGACATAATGGTGTAGTCAAGGTGAATGTTATGATACCTGAGCAATACTCCTTTGCTTGGTGAAATGAACAGTTTTGATGTTTGGCCACTGGCCCACTTTGTTTAGGTATTATTTTCCATCTCCTTCCGCAATGTTTATAATGAATGATGTGATGAATGCTAAGTGGTTCGCTTGGGGGCTAGCAATAGCCTCTGAGTGCCGGCCACGCCTAGGGTACCCTCCCGGGGCGTGACAAACTTGGTATCAGAGCACAGAGTTCAAGAATCCTAGGGAGTCTACGAAGCCGTGTCTAGTAAAGTCTCGTTTATGCGTGTGTTGTGCACCACACTTCATAAACAGGATGCTACGGGGCATTAGGAAATGGTTCCACTTCTTTGATGTTCTGAGTCGTGCGCTAGAGCTTGATTTTAAGCAAACCTCTGTAACTCGTGTGTTACGCGTTTGCAGATAATGCCTCCAAAACGCACTGCTGCTCAAAGAGATGGTTCTGTCCCAAGTACTGAGAACCCCTTGCCAGAACGTGAGGTAAGGAGACGGGGACGACCAGCTAGAGCTGCTGAGGCTCCACCAGCACCCCCAGCACCGTCAGCCCCCACCTCAGAGGCAGACTTCAGGGGAGCCATTGCCATGCTCACCCAGTTGGTGGCCTCGCAAAGTAGCAGTCGTGGTCCCCCGGCCCCAAGCTCTAGTTCCCAAGAGCCAACTGCTGCGTCCAGGCACAGAGATTTTTTGAGGATGAATCCGCCAGTCTATACGGGTTCTAAGGTTGAGGAGGATCCGCAAAACTTTATTGATGAAATGCGCAAGATCCTAAGGGCAATGCATGCAAGTGAGAGTGAAGGAGTGGAGTTGGTCTCATATCAACTTAAGGATGTGGCCAACATTTGGTACAACCAATGGGAGGATGTCAGAGGTGAAAGTGCTGAACCAGCCGAGTGGGAAGAGTTAGAGAGTGCTTTTCTCGATCATTTCTTTCTCCAAGAGTTAAGGGAAGCCAAGGTTGAAGAGTTTGTGAACTTAAAACAGGAGGGTATGACCGCCAAAGAGTATAGCCTAAAGTTCACCCAGCTGTCGAGGTATGCTCCGGAGATGGTTCTTGATATGAGGGCCAGGATGAGAAAATTTGTGTCTGGACTGGGCAGACATGTGAAGAGGGAGTGCAGGGCAGCACTGCTGATCCCAGACATGGATATTTCCAGGCTGATGGTTTACGCTCAATAGACCGAAGAGGACAAGAAGAGGGACAGGGAGGAACAGCAGAGCAAGAAAGCCAAGGCTGCGGGCCAGGAACAAAACCAGCAAAAAGGGGACAAGGGCAGCAAGAACTTCTTTCAGAGGAAAACCTCCTCGCCATGCAACACCGATGGTGAATGCACCTGTTCAGCAGCACAGGTATGACCAAAGGACCCAGGGCCATCAGAATTTCAGAGCACAGGTATCTCAGTCCCAGGCCAGTGTCGCCCAGGGCCCTAGAGAAAAAGCAACTTGTGGCAGATGTGGCAAACAACATCTTGGTGCGTGCCGGGAAGGCACCAATTTATGCTATACGTGTGGACAGCCTGGCCATATCCAGATTGAATGTCCTATGAGGAGCCAGAGGGGAAACGACAGAGGTAATAGAGCCCAGTCATCTACAGCGCCCCCTGCGGGTAGTCAACAGAGGGCTACTGCTACGAATGCTGGAGGCGAAGCGAACCGCCTGTATGCTTTGGGAAATCGGCAGGACCGAGAGGCTGCCCCAGATGTTGTAATGGGTATGCTTCAAATCTTCTCTTATAACTGTTACGCATTACTTGATCCGGGTGCCACCTTATCCTTTGTGACACCCTATGTGGCTAATAAGTTCGAAGTTGCCCCAGAATGTCTACGTGAGCCATATTCCGTTTCAACTCCTACTGGAGAGTCTATTCTGGCTAAAAGGGTCTATAGAAACTGTGTAGTATCCATTTATTATAGGGATACATTGGTTGATTTGGTAGAATTAGAGATGGTGGATTTTGATGTGATCCTTGGGATGGATTGGCTTCACGCTTGCCATGCATCCATAGACTGTAGAACCCGAGTGGTTAAGTTTCAATTCCCACTTGAACCGGTCTTAGAATGAAAGGGAGGTTATGTTGCACCCAAGGGTATAATTATTTCTTACCTGAGGGCAAGGAAGTTGATCTCTAAGGGGTGTATCTACCACCTAGTAAGAGTTAAAGCTGATAATGTTGAGGCCCCTACTCTTGAGTCGGTCTCAGTTGTTAATGAGTTTCCTGAGGTGTTCCCGGAGGATTTACCTGGAGTCCCTCCTGATAGGGAGATTGACTTCGGTATTGATGTACTCCCCGATACGCAGCCTATTTCAATTCCGCCATACAGGATGGCCCCCGCTGAACTGAAGGAGCTGAAAGAACAGTTGAAAGACCTGTTAGAGAAGGGTTTTATTAGACCCAGTGTTTCTCCGTGGGGTGCTCCAGTTTTGTTTGTGCGAAAGAAAGATGGGATGCTTCGAATGTGTATAGGTTATAGGCAACTGAACAAGGTCACAGTCAAAAACAAATATCCTCTTCCTAGGATTGACGACTTGTTCGACCAACTTCAGGGTGCCTCATGTTTTTCAAAAATAGACCTCAGATCGGGTTACCATCAGTTAAAGGTGAGGAAGTGTGATATCCCAAAGACAGCTTTCAGGACAAGATATGGTCATTTCGAATTTTTAGTGATGTCCTTTGGGTTGACCAATGCACCAGCAGCCTTTATGGACTTGATGAACAGGGTATTTAGACCCTACTTGGATATGTTTGTAATCGTCTTCATTGATGATATTTTGATATATTCGAAGGGTGAGGAAGAGCATACTAAACATCTCAGAGTTGTCCTTCAAACTCTTAAGGACCACGAGTTATATGTTAAGTTCTCCAAGTGTGAATTCTGGCTTAAGTCAGTGGCTTTCCTAGGCCATGTGGTTTCGGGTGATGGTATTCGAGTGGATAACCAGAAGATTGAGGCGGTGGCAAGCTGGCCAAGGCCAACCTCTCCAACTGACATAAGAAGCTTCTTGGGGTTGGCAGGCTACTACCGGAGGTTTGTGGAGGGGTTTTCTTCCCTATCTGCACCATTGACCAAACTGACCCAGAAAAGGGCTACGTTTCAATGGTCTGACGAATGTGAGAAAAGTTTCCAAGAGCTGAAGACCAGGTTAACCACTGCACCTGTTTTGACATTGCCTGACGGAACAGATGACTTCATGGTATACTGTGACGCATCTAGAGTTGGGTTGGGGTGCGTGTTAATGCAAAGAGGAAAGGTGGTAGCCTATGCTTCCAGACAGCTTAAGGTTCATGAACGAAACTATCCTACCCATGATCTTGAGTTGGCAACCGTTGTGTTCGCACTTAAAATCTGGCGCCACTACTTTTATAGAGTGCATGTGGATGTGTTCACAGACCATAAGAGCTTGCAGTATGTATTCAGCCAAAGGGAGCTCAATCTGCGACAGAGGAGATGGTTAGAGTTGCTCAAGGACTATGATATGAGCGTCATGTACCACCCAGGTAAAGCTAACGTTGTTGCTGATGCTCTTAGCAGGTTGTCTATGGGTAGCACGGCCCATGTTGAGGAAGAAAAGAAAGAACTGGTGAAAGAGGTGCACAGGTTGGCTCGATTGGGGGTCCAACTTGAAGAGAATGATGAAGGAGGAGTTAGTGTTCAAAATGGGTCTTCATCGTCCCTGGTGATTGAGGTTAAAGAGAAGCAGGATCGAGATCCCATTATACTCCAACTAAAAGAAGATGTTCAGAAGCAAAAAGTGATGGTCTTCTCCAAAGGGGGAGATGGGGTACTGAGGTACCAGAACAGATTATGTGTCCCTAATGTTGATGGTGTTCGAGAAAGGATTTTAGCTGAGGCCCATAATGCTAAGTACTCCATCCATCCAGGTTCCACCAAGATGTATCACGACTTGAGAGAAGTCTATTGGTGGAGTGGAATGAAGAGGGACATCGCAGAATTCGTTTCCAGATGCCCCAACTGCCAGCAAGTCAAGGTTGAGCACCAAAGGCCAAGTGGTCTGGCTCAGAATTTTGAAATTCCAGAATGGAAGTGGGAGATGGCGAACATGGACTTTGTCATGGGCTTACCGAAATCCCGGAGGCAACATGACTCCATATGGGTGATTGTAGACAGAATGACGAAATCAGCACATTTCTTAGCAGTCAAGACGACTAACACTGCCGAAGATTATGCCAAAATATATATTCAGGAGATAGTGAGATTGCACGGAGTTCCCTTGTCTATTATTTCAGACAGAGGAGCCCAATTTACCTCTCACTTCTGGAAGTCGTTCCAGAAAGGGCTGGGTACTAAGGTGAACTTGAGCACGGCCTTTCATCCACAGACGGATGGCCAGGCAGAACGCACTATCCAGACATTGGAAGACATGTTGAGAGCATGCGTTCTTTACTTCAAAGGAAATTGGGACGACCATTTACCCTTGATTGAATTCGCATACAACAACAGTTATCATGCGAGTATCCAAATGGCCCCTTATAAGGCCTTGTATGGGAGAAGATGTAGATCGCCCATTGGGTGGTTCGAGGTTGGAGAGGCCGAGCTGATTGGGCCAGACCTTGTCCACCAGTCCATGGAAAAGGTGAAGACTATACGAGAAAAGTTAAAGGCAGCCCAGAGCCGCCAAAAGTCGTACACAGATGTAAGGAGAAGGGATTTAGAGTTTGAGGTGAATGACTGGGTTTATCTGAAGGTATCACCTATGAAAGGTGTCACGAGGTTTGGGAAGAAAGGGAAGTTGGGTCCTCGCTACATTGGTCCATACCAAATTGTGCGAAGGATTGGAAAGGTTGCTTATGAGCTGGAACTACCCTCTGAATTAGATAGGATTCATCCAGTGTTCCACGTCTCAATGTTGAAGAAATGTTTAGGGGATCCTGCCTTGGTAGTGCCTGTAGAGAGCACAGGAATCAAGGACAGCCTGTCCTATGAGGAAACCCCAGACCAAATCCTTGATCGGCAGGTTCGCAGACTAAGGAACAAGGAGATAGCTTCTGTTAAGGTACTGTGGAGAAATCAATTCGTTGAAGGATCCACATGGGAAGTTGAGGAGGAGATGAAAGCAAAGTACCCGCACTTGTTCGTGCCCGAGGTCGATGGAAGCATCGAAGGTAATGACCCTACCTAATGTAAATTAATGTATATTACATGAATTCCATGTGAAATTGTTAATGTTGAATAAATGAGCTTAAAGACCAATGAAAGATGAAGGTAGTAGGTTATCAAAGTAATATTGAGGTGAGTCGTGAGCCTATTCGTGCTAAAATACTTCCCTACTTATCATTCGAGGACGAATGATCCCAAGGGGGAGATAATGTAACGCCCGCGAAATTACCGAAATACCCCTCAAGGAGAGGTGTGCGAGAAACGTTCCTTCCGATGCTCGGATCGGAAATCCGAGAGCGGATTCATGATCAGCATTGAAAATGGAGTGGGGGAAAGGTCTCGGTCGAATTTTAGAGCAACCGAGTCAAAAGATGATTTTTCGTTCCAAAACGAAAAACAGTGAGCCTCCGCGATGGAACCGCGACGCGGACTGGTCGCGGAGACACACTTACCTTTTCCTAAAAATTTCGACGGTGTTGAGTTTCCGAAAATACACTCTCCGCGACCAGTCCGCGTCGCGGACTGTGTTATTTCAGGACGGGATTTAATTTCTTAAAATTTCCAAGGGCATTATGGTCCAATCCCACCTATCCTAAACGTACCCCTATGACCTATATAGGTCGGTTTTCACGAAAAAGGGTTGAAAACCCCCATTGAAGAAGTCTTCCTAAGGTTCTTAAGGCTAGGGCTTGAAGGAGGTTGAAGAGAGCAAGAGGAAAGAGGGTGCTTTAGTGTGACTATCTTCTTTCAGGTATGTAAGGCTAAACTTAAAGCATGGGAATGTCCTCCCATGTGCCCCATGAGTAAGGTATTAAAGTCTAATGGTGAATGATGTTAGGGTAATGAAGTGAAACATGTTAACTCATGTAATGTAATGAACAAATGCCATTATTTTATGCATAAACCTACATATTTTCCTGCATTAATGATGACCCTCATAAAAAAAACCCTCATGCATCCTTTTAAACTATTTTCTTGAAAAGCATTTAGTTGAAAACCTTATATCTATCGCATATGTATTCTAGAAAAGCATGCATGATGAATATGGGTGTGTGTGTAGAGTCTAGAGTAATGACAAAATTAATGAATGATGAATGTTGAGAATGTGAGTGTGGGATTGTCTCTAAGTTGAGAGTCCAAGTTCCTAAACTAGTGTCCCTAAAGTCAATGATGTTGATGTTAATGAGATGGAATGACAATGATGTTAATGTTGATGTAAAGGAGATGCTAATGACAATGTAATGTGTCCCTATGGGACAAATGAATGTTGATGCCAATGATAATGTATTATGCCCCTATGAGGACTAATGATGATGAAATGCGTCCCTATGGGACTAATGAATGTTAATGTTTTATGAGCATGTCGAGTTCTGGGAGGAGTATCGAGCACCGAAATGGATAGAAAGGTGAGTCCCACCTGAATCCATTAACTACGTGGCCCGCGTAGGAAGAGAGGATTGAACCGCAATGCGGATGGCACCTTTCTTGTCCCAATGAGGACTACTGTTTCTTTTCTAATGAATGTCCTTTACCCCGGGCAGGGTATTGGACGGATGTAGCAACGGCATCGCTTCGTTGTACCATCTCTGGCTCATAAGTGATGGTTGTCGGTTAAAGAAACTCCCAGTTAGGCTTATTAGAAAAGGTTTCCCTAATAGTACTTCAAATGAAAAGGGTCAATGCTAATGAAAAGGTCAATGTTGATGTAAAGGCCGATGTCAATGTTTCCCGATGTAAACGTTAAGGTCTCATGATGATGTACGTTATGTTCGTATATTCCTAACAATGTGTTCCAGCTATTTTACATGCCAGTACATTCCATGTACTGACGCCATTTGGCGCTGCATCGTTTCATGATGCAGATACAGGAGCTAGAGGACTTCAGCAGCCGCCCCGTTGAGGTCAAGTGTTTCCAAGTTCTGACTGTGGTGAGCCTCCTTGTTTCCGGAGGAAACCTTTATTTATGAATGTTATCCTGTTCTTTTGAGTCGAGTAGCCATGGTTTGTCATGGTCCTCTTCTTAGACGTTTTAAGGAATGTTAGAGGCTTTGTAGACATAATGGTGTAGTCAAGGTGAATGTTATGATACCTGAGCAATACTCTTTTGCTTGGTGAAATGAACAGTTTTGATGTTTGGCCACTGGCCCACTTTGTTTAGGTATTATTTTCTATCTCCTTCCGCTATGTTTATAATGAATGATGTGATGAATGCTAAGTGGTTCGCTTGGGGGCTAGCAATAGCCTCTGAGTGCCGCCCACGCCTAGGGTACCCTCCCGGGGCGTGACACCGGGCTCCATCAAGATGTATCACGACCTGAGGGAGGTCTATTGGTGGAGTGGAATGAAGCGGGATGTCGCGGAGTTTGTTTCAAGATGCCCAAAAGTAAAAGTTGAGCATCAAAGGCCAATTGGCTTGGCCCAAAACTTTGAGATTCCAGAATGGAAGTGGGAGATGATTAACATGGATTTCATCACTGGCCTACCGAAATCCCAGAGGCAGCATGATTCCATATTGGTGATTGCGGACAGAATGACGAATTCAACGCATTTTCTGACAGTCAAGACGATCAACACGACAGAGGATCATGCCAAGATGTATGTCCAAGAGATTGTGAGGTTGCATGGAGTTCCCTTGTCCATTATCTCAGACAGAGGAGCCCAATTTACTTCTTAATTCTGGAAGTCTTTCTAGAAAGGACTGGGTACCAAAGTAAATTTGAGCACAGCTTTTCATCCACAGACGGATGGTCAGGCAGAGCGCACTATTCAGACGGTAGAGGACATGTTCAGAGCATGCGTCCTTGATTTCAAAGGAAATTGGGATGATCATTTACCATTGATTGAATTCGCATATAACAACAGTTATCATGCGAGCATCAAAATGGCCCCTTATGAGGCCTTATATGGGAGGAGATGTAGATCACCCATTGGGTGGTTTGAAGTTGGAGAGGCTGAGTTGATTGGTCCTGATCTTGTTCACCAGTCCATGGAGAAGGTGAAAATTATTCGGGAAAGATTGAAGATTGCCCAAAGCCGTCAGAAATCTTACACAGATGTGAGGAGAAGAGACCTAGAGTTTGAGGTAAGCGATTGGGTTTACTTGAAGGTATCACCCATGAAGGGTGTCATGAGATTTGGGAAAAAGGGAAAATTAAGCCCTCGCTATATTGGCCCCTATCAGATCGTACGAAGAATTGGGAAGGTTGCTTATGAGCTAGAATTACCTTCCAAGTTAGATGGAATCCATCCGGTGTTCCATATTTCGATGTTGAAGAAATGTTTGGGAGATCCTGCCTTGGTAGTTCCTGTGGAGAGCACGAGAGTCAGAAACAGTTTGTCCTATGAGGAAATCCCAGTCCAGATCCTTGATTGACAGGTTCGCAGACTGAGGAACAAAGAGATAGCCTTTGTCAAAGTACTGTGGAGGAATCAATTTATTGAGGAAGCCACATAGGAAGCTGAGGAAAAGATGAAAGCTAAATACCCGCACCTGTTCGAGCTCGAGGTTGATGTAAGTGTGGAAGGTAACATTCTTACTTTTATGTAAATTGATGTTCCTACCATGATGTGATGTTTATAATATTGATGTCTAAGTATATGTTAATGAAGTCGATGAGAAGTCGAGGTGGTGATGTTACTGAGTGAGTATCGAGTGAATTTTGAGTCTATTTGTGCCAAATTACCATTCCTACTCATCATTCGAGGACGAATGATCCCAAGGGGGACGTAATGTAACACCCGACAAATAACTAAAATACCCCTAGGGGAGAGGTGTGCGTAAAATGCGTCTTTCGATGCTTGAATTGAAAATCCGAGAGTGAATTCGTGATCAGCACTGAAAATGGAGTCGGAAGAGGGTCTCGGTCGATTTTTAGAGCGATCGAGTTGAAAGATAATTTTTCGTTCCAAAATGAAAAACAGTGAGCCTGCGCGACAGAACCGCATCGCAGACCTGTTGCGAGCCACACTTATGTTTTCTGTGATTTTTCGACGGAGTTTAATTTTCCAAAAATACACTGTCCGCGATAGGTCCGCGTCGCGGACTGTGTTATTTCAGTTTAGGGGAAAATTCTTTTAAATTACGGAGGGCATTTTAGTCCATTCCTAATTATCCTAAACGTTCCCCTACGACTAATTAAAGTCAGTTTCTAAGAAAAGGATTTCAAAACCCAAATTCTAAAGCGTTCTTCCTAAAGTTCACTAAAGCTAGGGCTTGAAGGAAGTTGAGGTTGAGGAGATCAAGAGAAGGTTGTGCAACTTCATGTTAGCAAAACTTTCCAGGTATGTAAGGCTAAACTAAAAGCATGAGTTTGTTCCCTCATGTGCCCCATAGAGGTCAAAGATGAGTTGATGGTTGAAGAGTATATGTGCATGAATACTTGAGAGTTTTTCATTGAAAAATTGATTTGAAATTACATATTTTCAATGTTGATGATCATCATACTATTTGTTTTCTTGAAGTTAACATTTTTCATGAGATTTTTGCATAACCTTACATGATTATTTGAAAAGCATGCATAATGAACTTAGGGGATAAGTCTAGAGCCTTGACGATAATGATGTTGTGATGTTGTCATTGTGTTTCACATTTGATGAGAGTCTTGATGATGATGTTGATGAGAATGATGTTTTATGATGTCTTAAAATTGGAAGTTAAATTTCTAAAAGAGTATTTTGAGTCCACAATGTTGATGTTGATGTTATGAGGTGAGGTACTATGTCCCTACGGGATAGATGTTGATGTTGAGGTTTTATATTATGTCCCTCTGGGACCGATGTCGATGTTGAGGTATTATAGCATGTCCTTATGTGACTGATGATGAGGTATTATGTCCCTATGGGACTGATGAGGTTGATGTTTTATGAGCATGTCGAGTTCTAGGAGGAGTATTGAGCACCGAAATGGGTAAAGAGTGAGTCCCACTCGAACCCATTAACTACGTGGCCCGCGTAGGAAGAGAGGATTGAACCGCAATGCGGATGACTCCTATCTTGTCCCAAATGAGGACTGAGGTTTTCTTGTGGATCCACTGAGGTTATGTCCCTTACCCCGGGCAGGGTAATGGATGGATGTGGCAACGGCATCGCTTCATTGTATCATCACTGGCTCATAGGTGATGGTTGTCGGTTAGAAAAACTCCCAGTTAGGTTCCTTTGATAGAACTCTAATGTTGATGTTGATGTGATGTTTGAGTTGAGTCCTTGAGTCGATGTGATGTTTTCTTGAGCCGATGTGATGTTCTTGAGTCAATGTGATGTTCCTTTGATGTGAGTTGATGTTAAGGTTCCTTGAGATGAGCTTGATGTGATGTTGATGATTGATGAGAGGTTGATGAATCAATTGTCTAATCTAACCTCTTGCCTTAGATGGACTTTTGATATCCTGATGGAGTATGACGTGCAGTTGATGTTTCTTTATTGTTGTGTACTTACCCTGTTATTCAGCTATTTTACATGCCAGTACATTCCACGTACTGACGCCATTTGGGCCTGCATCGTTTCATGATGCAGATACAGGAGTTCGAGGACTTCAGTAGGCGCACCGTTGAGGTCAAAGATTTCGAGTTCAGACTTTGGTGAGCCTCCTTGCTATCCGGAGGAGACCCTTCTATGTTATATTTCCTTTATTTCATTGAGTCCGGTAGCCATGGCATGTCATGGTACCATTCTTAGACAGTTGAGTCAGGTTAGAGGCTTCGTAGACATGATGTCGAGGTTGATGTGAATGTTTTCCTTATGAACTGAGTAGTATTTTACTTACTTAGTTGATGTTGAAATTGATGATTGGCCATTTGGCCCTTACTTGAGGTTTTCTATTGATAATGTTTCCGCTATGTTGATGTTGAGTGTTGTGATGAGGTTAAGTGGTTCGCTCAGGGGCTAGCAATAGTCTCTGGGTGCCGGCCACGCCTAGGGTACCCTTCCGGGGCGTGACACTAAATGCCCTGTAGCATCCTGTTTATGAAGTGTGGTGCACAACACACGCATAAACAAGACTCTACTAGACACGGCTTCATAGACTCCCAAGGACTCTTGAACTTTGTGCTCCGATACCAAGTTTATCACGCCCTGGGAGGGTATCCTAGACGTGGCCGGCACTCAGAGACTATTGCTAGTCCCCGAGCGAACCACTTAGCCTCATCACCTCATTCAACATCAACAAAGCGGAAACATCATAAATAGAAAACCTCAGGTAAGGGCCAAATGGCCAAACATCAGTCTCAACATCAACTAAGTAAGTAAAATACTACTTAGTTCATAAGGGAAACATTCACATCAACCTCGACATCATGTCTACGAAGCCTCTAACCTGACTCAACTGTCTAAGAATGGTGCCATGACATGCCATGTCTACCGGACTCAATGCAATAAAGGAACATAAATTGAAGGGTCTCCTCTAGATAGCAAGGAGGCTCACCAGAGTCTCAACTCGAAATCTTTGACCTCAACGGTGCGCCTGCTGAAGTCCTCGAACTCCTGTATCTGCATCATGAAACGATGCAGCGCCAAATGAGGTCAGTACGTGGAATGTACTGGCATGTAAAATGGCTGAATAACAGGGTAAGTACACAGCATAAAGAAACATCAACTCGACATCATACTCCATCAGGATATCAAAAGTCAACCTCTCATCAATCATCGACATCACCTCAAGCTCATCTCAAGGAACCTCAACCTCAGCTCACATCAAAGGAATATCACATCGATTCAAGGGAACATCGCATCAACTCAAGGACTCGACTCAAACATCACATCAACATCAACATCAGAATTCTATCAAAAAGATCCTAACTGGGAGTTTCTCTAACCGACAACCATCACCTATGAGCCGGTGATGATACAACGAAGCGATGCCGTTGCCACATCCATCCAATACCCTGCCTGGGGTAAAGGACATAACCTCAGTGGATCTACAAGAAAAACCTCAGTATTCATTTGGGACAAAACAGGAGCCATCCACATTGCGGTTCAATCCTCTCTTCCTACGCGGGCCACGTAGTTAATGGATTCGAGTGGGACTCACTCTTTTCCCATTTCGGTGCTCAATACTCCTCTCAAAACTCGACATGCTCATAAAACATCAACCTTATCAGTCCCATAGGGACATAATACCTCATCATCAGTCACATAAGGACATGATATAATACCTCAGCATCAACATCGGTCCCAGAGGGACATAATATAAAACCTCAACATCAACATCAGTCCCATAAGGACATAGTACTTCACCTCATAACATCAACATCAACATCAGAACTCAAGAGACATCATTTAGCAATTAAATCTCAATGCTAAGACATCATAAAACATCATTCTCATCAACATCATCATAACATCAACATCGTCAAGGCTCTAGACATATCCCCTAATTTCAGGATGCATTCTCTTTCCAAAACACAATAATTATAGGGTTTTAAAATGCATTCATAAAAATGAAATATGATGTAAAACAAAATAGTAATGATCATCAATTCATGTAGGAAAATTGTTTATACATAAAATAACGTAGATTGTACATGCATCAAACTCTTCACATTAATTGCATCTTGTCAAGATACAATACTCAATACTCAGAAGGGCACATGGGAGAACATTCTCATGCTTTAGGTTAGCCTTACATACCTGGATTATTTTACTAACACAATTATGCACCTCCTCCTCTTGATCTCTTCAACCTCAACTCCCTTCAAGCCCTAGCTTAGTAACCTTTAGGAAGAACGCTTTAGAATTTGGGTTTTTGAAACCCTTTTCTTAGAAACCGACTTTAATTAGTCGTAAGGGTACGTTTAGAATAAATAGGGATGGACTAAAATGCCTTCCGTAATTTAAAAAAAAAAATTCGTGACCTGAAATTACATAGTCCGCAACACGGACCTGTCGCGGACAGTGTATTTTCAGAAAAATTCAACTCCGTCGAAAAATCACTGAAAAACATAAGTGTGGCTCCGCGACGCGGTTCCATCGCGCATGCACACTGTTTTTCGTTTTGGAACGAAAACTTATCTTTCGACCCGATCGCTCTAAAAATCGACCGAGACCCTCTTCCCACTCCATTTTCAGTAAGAACGAATCCACTCTCGGATTTTCAATCCGAGCATCGGAAGATGCGTTTTACGCACACCTCTTCCCTAGGAGGTATTTTGGTAATTTACCGGGTGTTACAATTTGTCCCTACAAAAGGATCAATATAAGCTAATTCATAATTTTAAATTTTATGATATATAAATATTTTTAGAATAAAATTCCTCGTATATCTGCTGAATAAAAAAAATTAAGTAAAAACCTGTCTTATTGTCCAAAAATAGTTTCCTTCATATCGAACATACCTTTACACTTCTTTTCTTTGCAAAAAGAATTATCCCATAATTTACATTAATAAATTATTTCATAATTTTATCCTAATAAAACATGAGATAAACTTATTCTGAAATTTTAACATTATTTGTTTCCTTTTGTTATTTTAATAATAATTAATCTCCTTTTTTTTGTGTGTGTGTGTGTTATTATGATGCAAGTATGTATTGGGATTTGGGAGTCAGAGCTTCTCAAGGAGGTAAGTGTCACGGACTTAGAACTCTCGCTAAGACTTTCGTGCGGCACTAGTCATTTTGGTCATGAATCTTTCACAATTTTGTAAATACTAGTAAGCCTTCAACTAAGACCGCTAAGGGAACGCTAGATAAGAAGACTTAAGAGAAAAAGAGAGCTTTAGAAAAGGAAGACTTTTATAACATTGGAAGAATATTTTACACTTGATTCTTGGATGGTTTGCAAATGAAAATGGCCCCCTCTATTTATACTACTCCTAAAGGCCAAGGTGTAAATAATATTTACACTACAAGTCCTCCATATTTACAAGTAAGTCCTCCCTATTTACAACTTAAACCTTCCTCTAGAATCCTCCACACGGTTCTAGAGAAGACTACACAGTGCTAGCACAATTCACACAGATTCGGAGTCTTTCACGCTACCCGAACGCTCCAGATTCTACTTCGTTGTGTAAAAATGGTGGCGGGTCCTGACACTCTCCACCACCTGATGTGGCAATGATCGTGGCGCACTGCTGCTGCTGTTGCTGCTGCTGCAAGAACTCTCGTACCTTGTCCTTGAATTGCCACAGGTCTTCATATCTCTCCCACGTGGCCTCCTTCGGTGCTTGACCCTTCTAGTGTATGAGGAATATAGCAAAAACAGGTTGTCCCCTCTTCTGCTTGGCTTGGTAGTCCACGATGGCTTCTATATCCTGATCGTGGGAGGCGGTAATTGTAATAGGTTCTCTCTTTGACTGTCCTCGACTTTGCTCCTCTTTGTCCTCATGGTATGGCTTGAGGACGCTGGCATGGAACACGGGATATAATTTAAATGCTAGTGCAAGCTCCAGTCAGTAAGAGATCTTCCCTACTTTGGCAACGATCCTGAATAGGCCCTCATACTTTCGAACCAGAGTTTGGTGCATGCCTCACAGAGCTTTGAACTATCTCGGGTTGAACTTTACCAAGACCAAGTCTCCAACCTGGTAGTCCGTGGGGTGGCGCTTGCGATCGGCGAATTTCTTCATTTTCTTGGTCGCTTAGTCTAAATAAGACCATTTGGTCTAGAAAACGCTAGAGCTACTTATATGAGGGCCATGAGGACTCTCTTTCATGACATGATTCACAAAGAAATTGAGGTGTATGTGGACGATGTCATCATTAAGTCCCGCGAGAGTTCAGACCATCTGACTCATTTGAAGAAGTTCTTTGATCATCTACACCGGTATAATCTAAAATTAAATCCTACCAAATATGCTTTCGGATTACCGGCTGGTAAATTATTGGAGTTCATTGTTAGTAGAAGAGGCATCGAGCTAGACCCTTCTAAGATCAAAGTAATTCAGGAGTTGCCTCCTCCGAAGACGAAGAAAGAGGTGATGAGTTTTTTAGGGAGGTTTAATTACATCAGTCATTCATAGCCCAATTTACGTTGATTTGTGATCCTATCTTCAAGTTGTTGAAAAATGATGCAATGACAAAATGGACTGAAGAATGTAAAATGGATTTCGACACTGTCAAGAGTTATTTGTCTAATCCACCGGTACTAGTCCCTTCACAAGAAGGAAATCCGCTGCTGTTGTATTTGTCTATCTCTAATAATGCATCCGGGTATGTGTTAGGCCAACATGATGAAACTGGAAAGAAAGAAAGAAAGAAAGAGCAATTTGCTATCTGAGTAAGAAATTCACTCCATATGAAGCCCGATATACTTATTTGGAGAAGACTTGTTGTGCTTTGACCTGGGTCGCTCAAAAGTTGAGACACTATCTGTTCTCGTACACTACATACCTCATTTCATAAATGGATCCATTGAGGTATATCTTTCAGAAAGCAATGCCCACAAGAAGGTTAGCCAAGTGGCAAATGTTGTTAAGTGAGTTCGATATCGTGTATGTAACCCAGAAAGCGATCAAAGGACAGGCTCCAGTTGATCATCTTGTAGAAAATCTGGTTGATGATGATTATGAACTACTTAAAACCTACTTTCCAGATGAAGAGATATCGTTTGTGGGAGAAGATATCTCCGAAGCATACCCTAGTTGGCGAATGTTTTTTGACGGAGCTATATATAGCCAAGGTAACGATATTGGAGCAGTTATGGTATCAGAATCTGGTCAACATTATCCGATGGCTGCAAAACTTCGATTTCATTGCACTAACAACATGGCCGAGTATGAAGCTTGCATTTTAGGGATAAGAATGACTATAAACATGGATGATCAAGAGCTGCTGGTTATCGGGGATTCAGATCTATTGATTCATTAGGTCCAAGGAGAATGGGCTGTAAAGAACCCAAAAATCGTGTCGTATGTGCAACTAGTACAGAGATTGTGTAGAAGATTTCGAAAGATCGAGTTCAAACACACGCCAAGGGTGTAGAATGAGTTCGTCGATGCCCTTGCCAATATCCAGACAATATGTATATTAATCCCTTGGAGATAGATTTGAAGGAGCAACCTGCCCATTATTTGCATGTCGAGGCAAAACCAAAAGGAAAACCTTGGTATTTTGACATAAATAAATACTTGGAGACTAAAACTTATCCTGCAAATGCTACTTCCAATCAGAAGAAGGCTATACGCCGAATGGCTAACAACTTCTTCCCAAGCGAGGAAATTCTTTATAGAAAGACTGCAGATCTAGGTCTCCTTAGATGTATTGATACCGCAGAAGCTATGAAACTTCTCGAACAGGTACATGCTGGGGTTTGCGGTACTCATATGAATGATCTCACCTTGGCGAGGAAGATCCTCCGAGCCGGTTATTTTTGGATGACTATGGAACACAATTGTTGTAAATTTGTACAAAAATGCCATAAATGTCAGATACAAGGTGATTTGATTCGTGTCCCTCTTCACGAACTCAAGGCCATGAGCTCTCCTTGGCCGTTCGTAGCTTGGGGCATGGATGTTATCGGCCCGATAGAGCCGGCAGTAATGGTCACAGATTTATTTTGGTTGCGATTGATTACTTTACTAAGTGGGTAGAGGCAACTTCCTACAAGTTTGTGACAAAGAAAGTGGTAGCTGATTTTGTGCGCAACAACTTGATATGCCGATTTGGGATACCAGATTCTGTCATCACTGATAATGGGGCAAATCTCAACAGTTATTTGATGAAAGAGATATGTGAGCAATTCAAAATTACTCACCGAAACTCAACAAAATATCGTCCTCAGATGAATGGAGCCGTAGAAGCCACCAATGGAATATCAAGAAGATCTTGAGAAAAATGATTGATAGGCATCGCGAGGATGGCATGAAATGCTACCCTATGCTCTATTGAGTTATCGCACGACTTCCAGAACATCAATTAGGGCAACTCCGTATTTGTTAGTGTATGGAACAGAAGCAGTGATACCTGCTGATGTTGAAATACCATCGTTGAGAGTTATTCAAGAAGCTGAGTTAAGTGATACCGACTGGGTTCGTAATCGAATTGAAAATTTGGCCTTGATCAATGAAAAGAGGATGATAGCCGTTTGTCATGGTCAATTATACCAACAAAGGATGATTCGTGCTTTTAACAAAAGAGTAAAACCACGAATGTTCAAGGTTGGGCAATTGGTTCCCAAACGTATCTTTCCTCACCAAGATGAGTACAAAGGAAAGTTCGCGCCTAACTAGCAAGGGCCGTATGTGGTTCGTAAAGTTCTGTCAGGAGGAGCATTAATTTTGTCAGAGATAGATGGTCAAGAGTGGCCAAAACCGATCAATTCAGATGCTGTCAAGAGATACTATGTTTGAAGATTTAGAATTTTCTTTGTTTCTTTCCTTGTAATTGCATTATTTTACTTGTATTCGTTCCCATATTTTAGTCTGAAGTTATTTCCCCTTGTAATGAATTATGTTTGACCTGAATTCTCAAGAATGATATATGTAGGCGGCCTATGTTGGCCTCGGTCATTCCCTTATCCCTTTTATTTTTTCCCTTGAATTTGAACTACGTTTGACCTGAATTCTCGAGAATCAGATACGTAGGCGGTCAATGTCGGCCTCGGTCTTTTTCATATTTAAAGTTATATTTTTCTCTATCTCCTGAGAGGGGAACTACGTTTGACCTGATTCCCGCCTCAACGAGATATTTAGGCGCCACAATGGCTCGGTCATATTCCCATAAAGGAAACTGGGACAAAATTTTTGAGATGGAACTCAAAAATTCTGAACAAGAAGACCCACCTCCAGCAAGTCAGAATTTAAAGCATCAAAAATTTCAATTGGGACAGAATTTTTTGAGGAGAAAAAATTCCCAGGGTTTTTCTAACAAACTATTGATTCAGTATGACATTTAACTGGGACAGAAATTTTTGGGATTGTCCTCAAAAATTTCATCAAGTGTCGTTAGAAGTCTGAAAGCAACCTTGAATATCTCAACCTGATCAGAAATTCTAGGACAATCGAGATGTGTCAAAGGAGCCCTGTTAGAAACCGAATGTGTTCATCTAGGCTTTTACGATATGACAGTTGGCGGTGACCTTTTCTTCAAAATTTCTTTTCTAAATTCACCATTTTCTAAATTTTTTACGTATCAGATATCTCATCAAATGTATATTTTATCTTCTGTCTACCAAGAGGTGGGAGATCGAAGTGGTCCACCAAAAGACAAGACAGGGAGCAGACAACCGAAGAATCAACATATATCAATTCGTTTTGAAACTAAAAAAATTTCTATGGATGCAGAAATATATATGCAGGTTTTATTTATGGAAGAACTACCGAGACATAAACAGTTTTGTCTCGCTCAAATCCCCAGCAGAGTCGCCATTTCTGTTATTTCGAAAAATGACTTTGATTTTGAAAATTTAATTTATTACTTAATTGATTTAAGTAAACCGAATCTTCAAAATTTTCAGAGTCACCACTTGGTTTTTAAAAGGAAAATCAAGAAAATCAATTAAATTAGTTTAAAAAGATTTAAACAGAAAAAAAAACCTTTTAAAAATTCAAAGAAAAGGTTCAGGTTCATATTTCCACTTCGAGAAGGTTTTACGCACTCGAAATGGCCGATAACACGCGATTATCCGACGATTATGTAATTTTGGCTAACTTTGAAAAATAATTAATTTAAATTAATAACTAGGAAAAGATTTAAGTGAAATATTTAAAAATGATCGAGAAAAACAAAACATCTAAAAATTAGTCACATTTATTTAATCCTAACAAAATTAGCAAATAAGAATAGGTTATTAGAATTTTTTTCTTTTTAAAACCACCACTGAAATATCTAAGTGTTAAAAAGAAGAAAACATTCATGAATTTTCTTTAAAATGAGTATTTTCCTTGAAATAATTCATGAATGTTTTCTTCTTTTTAACACTTTGATATTTTAGTAGTTGTTTTAAAAAGAAAAAATTCTAATAACCTAGTCTTATTTGCTAATTTTGTTAGGATTAAATAAATGTGAGTAGATTTTAAATGTTTTATTTTTCTTGATCATTTTTAAATATTTCACTTAAACCTTTTTCTAGTTATTAATTTAAATTAATTATTTTTCAAAGTTGGTCAAAATTACCTAATCGTCGATAACCGCGTGTTAGCGGCCATTTCGAGTGCGTAAAACTTTCTCGAAGTGGAAATATGAACCCGAATCTTTTCTTTGGATTTTTAAAAAGATTTTTTTTCTATTTAAATCTTTTTAAACTAATTTAATTGGTTTTCTTGATTTTCCTTTTAAAAATCAAGTGGCAACTCTGAAAATTTTGAAGATTTGATTTACTTAAGTTAATTAAGTAATAAATCAAATTTTCGAAATCAAAGTCATTTTCCAAAATAATAATCTTAATTCTAAACAAACCTAACAAATTAGACTATTTTTTTTAAATCGTATCATCTTACCGAATAATTATAAAATAAAAAGATACAAAAAGTTCTCTCTTACATACATAGAGAATAAAAGAAGTAGTTAAAAACGGAGGTGAATTCAGAATTCGAAGATAATGGAGCACGGCAAAAGTAAATGCAAATTAGTGAAAATAAATCACGCATTATCACTTTGTCAAAATTTTATTAAATACCTATAGACCTAGTCTAACAAATAAATTTGAGGGACTGTTTTAAATATGTGATAATTTTTTAATGAATATAAAGCTTTTTAATTTATAAAAGTCAGCAATATTAATGTCATATATATTTAGTCAATGATCAAAGGTGTTTAAAATATTATATTTTAGTGAATTTAAAAGTTCAGCCGGCAAAATCATAAGTATGAGAGTCCAACTTACAAACAGAACCAAGTATAAGGGTCTTCCAATTCAGGTGATTCCGCCATAATTAAAAAATATAAGTATTTATAATCGGTTCGTTACAAATAGCGCTGAAAACTTTAGATGAAAATATATTTAAGATGGTAGTTGAGATATGCATGAGTGATAAGAACTTTCCATCTAAGTATATGAAAATATATTTAAGATGGTAATCGAGAGATGCGTGAGAGATGAAAAACGTCTTAAGAAAAAAAAATATAATCCTATTTTTGTTAATTTATTCTAAACAATATCTAAATTTTTGATATCTTAATTCTAAACAAACTCAACAAATTAGGCTATTTTTCTTTTTGTGGATGGTGTCACTTCACCAAATCATTACGTATAAAATAAAAAGATACAATAAAAAAAGTAAATGCACGTTAGTGAAATCATATCACGCAATATCACTTTGTCAAAATTTTACTAAATATGTGATAATGTTTTAATGTATATAAATTTTTACAAAAATATTTATTGGCAATGACATGGTAGTTGATTGTTGAGCAATCACATACTATGTTACTTAAAATTAGATGAAGGTAGATATAAACATAAAAAAAAAAATTTTTAATTATGAATAAATATATTATTAATATTGTTAATAATAATAATAATAATAATAATATAATAATAATAATATAATAATAATAATAATAATATATTCAGTATAATTATATTTGAGCTACTTATCACTACGTCATCATGACCGAATTCCTTACACATAATTACTCACTCCTTACACGTATATTATGATACAAAAAGATACAAAAACTCAAAAAAACTTTCTCTCATACACAATATCAAAATTTTCACTCAAAAGGTTTATATATTGAAGAAGTAGACATATGAATTAATCAAAGGAAGATTGATATTTAATGTGTGTACATAAAAAATTATTTTAAACGTATATAATATAATAATTTTCTGCCAAAAAATTATGATAAACTCCCTGAACATAATATAGCTCCGCTCCAATTGAAAGATTCTTTTCTTTCTTAAAAAAATGACTTTCTTGGAACTGATGCTAATATAATTACTAGACATCAATATATATTATTTTTATATTTCAATTTACGTGATATAAATAGAATTTAGAAAGTTGGTTAAATTTTATTATAATTTTAAATATTTTAAATTATTAATATTGTAAATTATAGTACTTTTTTACGTAATGATATATGTTACTCCTTTTGTCCCCAATTTATATGGCACTACTAAAATTTCGAAGGTCAATTTTTTTTATATGTCTTTAATTTTTAATTATTTAATTACTATGATCTATATTGTCTTTACGTTATTTTTAAACAATATATGCTATTCATCTATCTCTATTTATGCGACACTAATTTGAGTATTAATTGAGCTTTTTATATATCTTTAAATATTTTAAGATGTCTGCTTGAGCAGCTTGAATGTATATCTGTAAAAAAATAATTATGGTTTTCCCATTTTAATTTGACTATTGTTAATTATCTAGATTTACAATATTTTTTTTACTTAGTTTGTTAATCAAATAATATATGTTACTTTTTTTGTTTATTTTATGTGACGTAGATAGATTAACTTCAATAATCAATCAAATGTTCTTTTTATTTTTAAAATATTTAAATTGGCAATTAGCATGATTTATGATATTTTTTATGCTTTTACGTGACATGTTTTTAAATCTATTTTAAGTTGTCAATTTTCATGATTAGTTGTATTTTTTAAACGTACAAAACACTAAAAATAAGACAAATAAATTAAAACGAAAGAACTATAAAAACAAATTACAAATACACCCTCAAACAGCTCAAATAAATACGTCAATCTGTTGCCTGCTTGAACAGCTTTAAATCCCTCTTATATATAATAGTAAAATCCATTTCCCTTTCTCTTCCTATTTAGTGTAACAAAAAGAAATGGCCACCCCCCCAAAGGGATTGTTGCAGAGTCGAGAATTATTTGAGGTACCTACCTAATTGTAATTGTTTTTTTCGTTTTAATTTATTTGTTAATTTTTTTAATTTGTTTTTTTTTAAAAAACTTTTTGTTAACTATCAAATTTATTAGGTGGACTTTTAGTCATCTTATTAGGGAGAGTTTGATTTTATTTTTTTTTAATAATTTTCTCTTCGGATTTTCCTTTCTCTTCCTCTAATTGTAAAAAGAATTATTATTTTATTTTATTTTTCACGTGATATATTTAAGATCAGGATATCTTAGTATATTTATAAATATTTTATTTAATATTATAAAATTTAAAAATATTTTTTATTTTCTTAAATTTCATATCAAATCAAAATCAGATAATAAAAAAAATTTGGATATAAGGAGGACATTAAATATCTAAATCAACAAGATAAAAATTTAAATAATCGATAATTGACTGAACTATTAAGATTCTTCAGACAAATAAATTAGTACAAAGAGCAATTCTTTTCATTTCTTGTATTTTCACTTTTATGTCTACTTAATTATTAAATATTTGTATTTTCATTATTATTATTATTTATACATTTGCCAACTTATAATAAATTCTTTTTTTTTATGATTATTGAAGTATGTACTGGAGACTAGTGTATATCCAAGAGAGCCAGAGCTTCTCAAAGAGATCAGAATTATTACTGCAAATCATCCACAGTAAATTTCATTTTGCTTCACTTCATTTTATTATTATTTGAATAAAAATTACTATAATAAAATGAGATTAAAAAGAAAACAAATGTACTTTTCACCTTTTTATTAGTTAAAGGAATTTTAAATGAAAAGAAATAACACAAACATTTCTTAAAAATAATTTTAGGTGTAAAAATATCCCTGTAATTAATAGTTTGGCTTAAAAATACTTTTATTGTTAACATTAAGGATATTCTTGACCAAAACAAGAGTATTTTTGAATCAAATAACCAATAACAAGGATATTTTTAAATTAAATTATTGATAGGATATTATTTTTATTTAATTTTATATTATTTAATAACATTTTTACCTTTTTCAGAATATTATATATATTGACTCTCCCTATTTATTATTTATGTCTTTTTAAAAAAAATTGACATCTTTTGTTAAATTTTCTGACTTTACCGCTGATTAAATTTAAATTTTGATATTTTTCATTAAAATTTCTGACTTCGACGCTGCTCGTACAGAAGTCCAATGGCAATTTCACCAGATGCTGGTCCACTAATATCCCTACTTCTAAAATTGTCAAATGCCAAAAAAACTATTGAAATTGGAGTGTTTACTGGATATTCTTTGCTCCTTACAGCACTTACAATTCCTCAAGATGGCAAGGTTAGTTATCTCACATTTCAAAAAAATATTTTCTTCCTTTTAATTTGTTAATCTTATTTTTGAAAACAATATATATATGTATAGTTTTTTTTCTTAGCAATTTTTAATGTTAATTTTTACGTGATATGTTTCATACCACGAAATTAAAAAACGTTTTGATATATTTTATATTTTTTAAAAATTTCTTTAAAGATAAATACCTAGATAGCCCCTTAAACTTTTGACACGATTTTTATATATGTATTAGTTTTGTGTATTACTAATAATTTTCTGTCAAATTTAAGGGGCTAGTTAGGTATTTAGTCTATTGTAATATTTCATGTCAGATTAGAATAAGATAAATAGATTGAATAGAGTAATGTTATTGATTTATAACCCTAATATCTATTTTCAGCTTCTTAATTAATAATAATTTGTGGAAAAAATTAATTTGGATGCAGATTACAGCCATAGACATTGACAAGGATACTTATGAAATGGGATTGCCAATTATAAAAAAGGCTGGAGTTGACCACAAAATAAATTTCATACAATCATCAGCATTATTAGCCCTTGATGAACTCTTGGAAGATGTAAGTAAAATAAATATGTAAATAATAGTCATAATACATAAATAAATATGTTTACAGTTAGAATTTTGGAAGTGCATATCTAGTCGTCTAGATTACATGTAAGTTGTTTATCGAACTACATTCACATTATATATCGTGTTATTTTTCAACAATTAGTATCAAAGTCTGCTTACATTTAACTAGATATATAACTAGTGTATTTCATTTAACTAGATATATAAATGTTTTTACATTTAATTTATATGACTTATTTTTTTTACTCAGGTCCAAAAATAATGAAACATTTCTATATTTAATAACGATTAAACTTTAAAATGTTCATTGCTCTTAATGAAATGACTTATAACTACACAAATATGTATAGCTTATTTTATACCATAAATTTAAAAAAAAAAAATCTTTCTTAAACTCAAAAATTGCCACATAAATTTAGACAGAGTAACTAAGTAGTGTATCCCATTATATATCTACTTTAATTTAGAGTTTAGTACTTATGCATTTTGTTATTTTCTTGCAGCATGAAAATAGAGGAAGTTTTGATTTTGCTGTTGTTGATGCTGACAAAGTTAATTATGAAAAGTACCATGAGAAATTATTGGAGTTGGTGAAGGTTGGTGGTATAATAGTGTATGATAATACACTTTGGTATGGGACAGTTGCTATGCCAGAAGAATGTGCTGTGGAAATACTGAAACCAACTAGGCTTCATATAATTGAATTTAACAAGTTTTTAGCTAATGATAATAGAATTCAAATTTCTCAAGTCCCTTTAGGTGATGGAATCACCATTTGCATGCGACTCTGAAGATTTTAAGGATCTATCATAAATAACTGATGCATGCTAATGTTGTTGTTATGTTGTTGGTCTTGAGAGATTGAGAACTCAACTTTGATTTTTTTTTTTTTCCTTTTTGTGATGGAAACACTATGTGCAAGCGATTCTGAAGATTCTAAAGGTCTATCATAAATAATCGAAGTATGCTAACATTATTGTTATGTTGTGTTGGTCTTGAGTTATATGTGTATGCTATCTCTTTAAAGTGCATTATTGTGTTACTTTACCCTATTATCAAACTAAATTATGAATGTCAAGACATATGTTCATATATTTTTATGACTCTAAAGAATTCATGAAACGTTATCAAGTCCAAATCATCTTGGGTTGAGTTAATTAAAGAAGTATCTTGAGTTGTCTTTTCAGCATGAGTTGTACAAGAAGCATATTTACTATGTTAATTAATTTTGTTAGAACTAATAAATTACTCACTTATCAATTATTTGAAGAGATAATATCTCAGGTGGTCACTCAACTATGACTTCTTTTCACAAAAAGTCATTTAACTTTTATTTTTAATTTAAAAGTCACTCAATTATGAACTTTGTTCATAAAAAGTTACCCAACTATAGATGTTTATTTGCAAAGTCAATCTACCATTTTAATTAAAAAAAATTCAATAAATTTTATTAACATGAAACTTTTATTTAAAACTAAAATTTTAAAAATTTAAAAGACTATCATTTAAATTGTTTCATGATTTCAATGGACTAATTAACCTTCATAACATCTTTGTATGCAACTATGACATGATATTGATACAACATTATGTCAATAACTTTTATTAAAAAAATCAAAGTTGAGTGAGTTTGTAGATAAAACATTTATAGTTGGGTGATTTTTGAGTTAAAAATCAAAGTTGAGTGACTTTCTTTGAAAACAACTCACAGTTAAGTGACCATATAAGATTGTAAACGCTAATTTTTTTGTAATCAAATATGCAATTCATGGCGTTCTTACAAAATGTGTAATTGCTTTTTTTATTAACTTAAATAAAATATTATCTATTCAAAAAAAATTATACCCGTTATCATTTTACAATACTAATTACAAAATTTATGATTATTTAATATTATTTTTTAAAAATATAATATTATGCGTCTTAAATACCTAGTACTAATAGATAAAATTTGGTAATATTTCTTCTTCTCTATTTGTTTTGCATTCAATTTTGTTCTTTCTCAATTTGTTTTGTGTGTGTTTATATATATTCGTTAATCTACGATTTAATAAGTTGTCTTCGCATGATTCATAAATTACTAATTAATATGAGCCATGAAATTAAGTATTCTATTGAAATTTATATTAAAATACATCATTTCCATCATATTTTTTGGAGTCTGATGTTTTCTTAAACTTTATTTATGCAAAGTATTTTATACATAAAATTATCATTTTCTTTTATTTCTTTTTGAAATTACTTGAGAAAATTATTGAAATGCCAACTAACATGAGTTTAGTGGCAATAGGCATCTTATTTTATTATGGGCACGTTCGATGGCTAACATTTTGCATCTTATCGCCATTTTATATTTTATTACTTTAGTTTGTGTAAATTTAGTATCGAGTTCATCTGAATTTAATATTTTTTATAATAAATTATAAATTTATATATAAATTTTAGAAGGATTACGATAAATAGTAGATTTGAGCTCATAAATAAAAAAAAAATACTAAAATCTTAAAAGTTAAAATTATAAAATGTAACACTCAGTAATTACCAAAATACCCTTAGGAAAGAGATGTGCATAAAATGCGTCTTCCGATGTTTGGATTGAAAATCCGAGAGCGGATTCGTGATCAGCACTGAAAAATTAGTGGGAAGAGGGTCTCGGTCGATTTTTAGAGCGATCGAGTCGAAAGATAATTTTTCGTTCCAAAACGAAAAACAGTGTGCCTACGCGATAATCGCGAACCGCGTCGCGGAGCCACACTTATGTTTTTCTGTGATTTTTCGATGGAGTTGAATTTTTCGAAAATACACTGTCCGCGACAGGTCCGCGTCGCGGACTATGTTATTTCAGGTCGGGGAAGAATTCTTTTAAATTACTGAAACCAACTAGGCTTCATATAATTCTTTTACATCATAATTCACTTTCATGAGTGCATTTTAAAACCCTATAATTATTGTGTTTTGGAAAAAGCATGCATAATGAAATTAGGGGATATGTCTAGAGCCTTGACGATGATGATGTTACGATGATGTTATGATGATGTTGATGAGAATAATGTTTTATGATGTCTTAGCATTGAGATTTAATTGCTAAATGAGTATCTTGAGTTCTGATGTTGATGTTATGAGGTGAGGTACTATGTCCCTATGGGACTGATGTTGATGTTGAGGTTTTATATTATGTCCCTCTGGGACCGATGTTGATGTTGAGGTATTATATCATGTCCTTATGTGACTGATAATGAGGTATTATGTCCCTATGGGACTGATGAGGTTGATGTTTTATGAGCATGTCGAGTTCTGGAAGGAGTATTGAGCTCCAAAATAGGTAGAGAGTGAGTCCCACTCGAACCCATTAACTATGTGGCCCGCGTAGGAAGAGAGGATTGAACCGCAATGCGGATGGCTCATGTCTTGTCCCAAATGAGGACTGAGGTTTTTCTTGTGGATCCACTAAGGTTATGTCCTTTACCCCGGGCAGGATATTGGATAAATGTGGCAACGACATCGCTTCGTTGTATCATCACCGGCTCATAGGTGATGGTTGTCGGTTAGAGAAACTCCCAGTTAGGTTCCATTTGATAGAACTCTGATGTTGATGTTGATGTTGATGTGATGTTTGAGTCGAGTCCTTGAGCCGATGTGATGTTCCCTTGAGTCGATGTGATGTTCCTTTGATGTGAGTTGATGTTGATATTCCTTGAGATGAGCTTGATGTGATGTCGATGATTGATGAGAGGTTGATGAGTCAATTGTCTAATCTAATCTCTTGCTTTAGATAGACTTTTGACATCCTGATGGAGTATGATGTTGAGTTGATGTTTCTTTATTTTGTGTACTTACCCTGTTATTCAGCTATTTTATATGCCAGTACATTCCACGTACTGACGCCATTTGGCGTTGCATCGTTGCATGATGCAGATACAGGAGTTAGAGGACTTCAGCAGGAGAACCGTTAAGGTCAGAGATTTCGAGTTCAGACTTTGGTAAGCCTCCTAGCTATCCGGAGGAGACCCTTCTATTTTATGCTTCCTTTATTGCATTAAGTCTGGTAGCCATGGCATGTCATAGCACCATTCTTAGACAGTTGATTCAGGTTAGAGGCTTCGTAGACATGATGTCGAGGTTGATGTGGATGTTTCCCTTATAAACTGAGTAGTACTTTACTTACTTAGTTGATGATTGAGACTGATGTTGGCCATTTGGCCCTTATCTAAGGTATTCTATTTATGATGTTTCCGCTGTGTTGATGTTGAATGATGTGATGAGGTTAAGTGGTTCGCTCGGGGACTAGCAATAGTCTCTGAGTGCCGGCCACGTCTAGGGTACCCTCACGGGGCGTGACAAACTTGATATCAGAGCACAGAGTTCAAGAGTCCTAGGGAGTCTATGAAGCCGTGTCTAGTAGAGGCTTATTTATGCGTGTGTTGTGCACCATACTTCATAAACAGGATGCTACAGGGCATTTAGAAAATGGTTACCCTTCTTTCATATTCTGAGTTCGTGCGATAGAGCTTGGCTCTATGAAACCCCCTTTCTAATTCGTGTGTTACGCGTTTGCAGATAATGCCTCCAAAACGCACTGTTGCCCAAAAAGATGCTTCAGTCCCTAACACTGAGAATCCCTTACCAGGGGCTCCTAATCAGCATGGGACAAGGAGACGGGGACGACCTGCTAGAGCTGCTGAGGCTCCACCAGCACCTCCTGTTTAGTCAGCCTCCACTTCGGAAGCAGACTTCAGGGGAGCTATTGTTATGCTCACCCAGTTGGTGGCCTCTCAGAGTAGCAGTCGCGGTCCCCAGGCCCCTAGCTCCAGCTCCCAAGAGCCTGCAGCTGCAACCAGGCTCAGAGATTTCCTGAGGATGAACCCGCCAGTCTATACGAGGTTAAAGGTTGAGTAGGACCCACGAAACTTCATTGATGAGGTGCGTAAGATCTTGAGGGCTATGCATGCAAATGAGGTAGAGGGAGTCGAGCTGATCTCTTATCAGCTTAAGGATGTTGCCAATGTCTGGTATAACCAGTGGGAGGATGGTAGGGGTGAGGATGCTGAGCCTGCTGAGTGGGAGGAGTTTGAGAGTGCTTTTCTCGATTACTTCTTTTCCCAAGAGTTGAGAGAGGCAAAGGTCAAGGAGTTCGTGAATCTGAAGTAAGAGGGGCTGACAGTGAAAGAGTATAGCTTGAAGTTCATCCAGCTGTCCAGATATGCTCCATAGATGTTCCTTGGTATGAGGGCAAGAATGAGAAAGTACGTGTCTGGGTTGGGCAGGCATGTGAAGAGGCAGTGTAAGGCAGCATTGCTGATTCCAGACATGGATATTGCTAGACTTATGGTCTATGCCCAGCAGACTGAGGAGGACAAGAAAAGGGACAGAGGAGAGCAGCAGAAGAAGAAAGCCAAATCGGCGGGACCTGAGCATAATCAACAGAAACAGAATAAAGGTGATAGAACCTTCTTTCAAAAGAAGTCTTCTAGCTATGCACCTTCGATGGCGAGTGCACCTGTTCAGCAAAACAGGTATGATCAGAGATTCTATAGTCATCAGAACTTCAGAGCACAGGGACCTCAGTCCTAAGCCAGTGTTGCTCAAGGTCCGAGGGGAAGGCCACCCTGTGGTAGATGTGGCAGGCTGCATCTTGGCACGTGCCATGAGGGCACTAATAATTATTTTACCTGTGGACAGCCTGGCCATTTACAGGGCGAGTGCCCTATGAGGAATCAGAGGTGGAGTGATAGAGGTAATAGAGCTCAGTCTTCTACAGCGCCCCCCGAGGGTAGTCATCATGAGGCAACTACTGCAAATGTAGGAGGCGGGACGAACCGTCTGTATGCGATGGGAAATCGACAGGATCAAGAGGTTGCTCCAGATGTTGTTACGGGTATGCTCCGAATCTTTTCTTATGATTGTTATGCATTGCTTGACCCAGGTGCCACTTTGTCTTTTGTGATGCCCTATGTGGCCAATAAGTTTGAGATTCTTCCTGAGTGTTTGCTTGAGCCTTACGCTGTTTCGACTTCTACCGGTGAGTCTATCCTGGCTAAGAGGATCTATAGAGACTGTATAGTGTCCATCTATCATAGGGATACTTTGGCCAATTTGGTAGAGTTGCAGATGGTTGACTTTGATGTAATTCTTGGTATGGATTGGCTCCATGCTTGCCATTCATCCATAGATTGTAGGACCCGAGTTGTTAAATTTCAATTTCCAAATGAACCGGTCCTAGAGTGGAAGGGAGGTTATGTTGCACCCAAGGATAAATTTATTTCTTACCTAAGGGCGAGGAGGTTAATCTCTAAGGGGTGTATCTATCGCCTTGTACGAGTTAAATCTGATGATGTTGAGTCTCCTACTCTTGAGTCAGTCCCGATTGTGAATGAGTTCCCCGAGGTGTACCGTGAGGATTTACCCGAAGTCCCTCATGATAGGTAGATCGACTTCGGTATTGATGTACTTCCTGAGACGCAGCCCATTTCAATTCCACCATATAGGATGGCCCCTGATGAGTTGAAAGAGTTGAAGGAGCAGTTGAAGGATCTGTTAGAAAAGGGTTTTATTAGACCCAGTGTTTCTCTTTGGGGTGCTCCTGTTCTGTTTGTACGAAAGAAGGATGGGTCTCTGAGAATGTGCATAGATTATAGGCAACTGAACAAGGTCACAATCAAGAATAAATATCCTCTTCCCAGGATAGATGACTTGTTTGACCAACTTCAGGGTGCCTCATGCTTTTCAAAGATAGACCTCAAATCGGGTTACCACCAGTTGAAGGTGAAAGAACGTGATATTCCAAAGACAGCTTTCAGGACAAGATATGGCCACTTTGAGTTCTTGGTCATGTCCTTTGGGTTGATGAATGCACCGGCAGTTTTCATGGACTTGATGAATAGGGTGTTCAGGCCCTACCTTGACATGTTCGTGATTGTGTTTATTGATGATATCGTGGTATATTCGAGGAATGAGGAAGAGCATGCCAAACATCTTAGAGTTGTCCTTCAAACTCTTAAGGACCATGAGTTGTATGTGAAGTTCTCCAAATGTGAGTTTTGGCTCAAATCAGTGGCCTTCCTAGGCCATGTAGTTTCAGGTGATGGGATTCAAGTAGATGGTCAGAAGATTGAAGCGGTTGCCAGCTGGCCAAGACCGACCTCTCCAACTGACATAAGGAGTTTCTTGGGGTTGGCAGGCTACTACCGCAAATTTGTGGAGGGATTTTCTTCTCTATCCGCCCCATTGACCAAACTGACCCAGAAAAAGGTTAAGTTTGAGTGGTCTGAGGAATGTGAGAAGAGCTTCCAAGAGTTAAAGACTAGGTTGACTATTGCACCTGTATTGACCTTGCCTGACGGGACGGAAGGTTTTGTAATATACTATGATGCGTCAAGAGTTGGGTTGGGATGTGTGTTAATGCAAAGAGGTAAAGTGGTGGCTTATGCTTCCAAGCAGCTTAAAGTTCATGAGAAGAACTAACCGACCCATGATCTTGAGTTGGCGGCAGTGGTGTTCGCACTTAAAATCTGGCGCCACTACTTGTATGGAGTGTATGTGGACATGTTCACGGATCACAAGAGCTTATAGTATGTCTTCAGTCAGAGAGAGCTCAACCTGCGACAGAGGAGGTGGTTGGAGTTGCTCAAAGATTACGACATGAGCATCATATACCACCCAAGTAAAGCTAATGTTGTTGCTAATGCTCTTAGCAGGTTGTCTATAGGTAGCACAGCACATGTTGAGGAAGAAAAGAAAGAGTTAGTAAAAGAAGTGCATAGGTTGGCTTGACTGGGAGTCCAACTTGAGGAGAACAACGAGGGAGGAATTAATGTTCAGAATGGGTCTGCATTGTCCCTAGTGACTGAGGTAAAAGAGAAACAGGATCGAGATCCTATTATACTCCAACTGAAGGAGGATGTTCAGAAGCAAAAAGTGGTGGTCTTCTCCAAAGGGGGAGATGGGGTATTGAGGTACCAGAGTAGGCTATGTGTCCCTGATGTTGATGGTGTCCAAGAGAGATTTTAGGTGCGGCCCATAACACTAGATACTCCATTTATCCAGGCTCCACCAAGATGTATCACGACCTGAGAGAGGTTTATTGGTGGAGTGGAATGAAGCGGGATATCGCGGAGTTTGTTTCAAGATGCCCAAATTGCCAACAAGTAAAAGTTGAGCATCAAAGGCCAATTGGCTTAGCCCAAAACTTTGAGATTCCAGAATGGAAGTGGGAGATGATTAATATGAATTTCATCACTGGCCTTCCGAGATCCCAGAGGCAGCATGATTCCATATGGGTGATTGTGGACAGAATGACAAAGTCAGCGCATTTTCTGGCAGTCAAGACGACCAACACTGCAGAGGATTATGCCAAGATGTATATCCAAGAGGTTGTGAGGTTGCATGGAGTTCCCTTGTCCATCATCTCGGACAGAGGAGCCCAATTTACTTCTCATTTCTGGAAGCCTTTCCAGAAAGGATTAGGTACCAAATTGAACTTGAGCACAGCTTTTCATCCACAGATGGATGGTCAGGCAGAGCGCACTATTCAGACGGTAGAGGACATGTTGAGAGCATGCATCCTGGATTTCAAAGGAAATTGGGATGATCATTTACCATTGATTGAATTCGCATATAACAATAGTTATCATGCGAGCATTCAAATGGCCCCTTATGAGGCCTTGTATGGGAGGAGATGTAGATCACCCATTGGGTGGTTTGAAGTTGGAGAGGCTGAGTTGATTGGTCCTGACCTTTTCCACCAGTCCATGGAAAAGGTGAAGATTATTCGGGAAAGATTGAAGACTGACCAAAGCCGTCAGAAATATTACATAGATGTGAGGAGAAGAGACCTAGAGTTTGAGGTGAGCGATTGGGTTTACCTGAAGGTATCACCCATGAAGGGTGTCATGAGGTTTAAGAAAAAGGGGAAATTAAGTCCTCGCTACATTGGTCCGTATCAGATTGTGCGAAGAATTGGGAAGGTCGCCTACGAGCTAGAATTACCTTCTAAGTTAGATGGAATCCATCCGGTGTTCCATGTTTCGATGTTGAAGAAATGTTTGGGGAATCCTGCCTTGGTAATTCCTGTAGAGAGCACGGGAGTCAGAGACAGTTTGTCCTATAAGGAAATTCCATTCCAGATCCTTGATCGACAGGTTCGCAGATTAAGGAACAAAGAGATAGCCTCTGTCAAAGTTCTGTGGAGGAATCAATTTGTTGAGGAAGCCACATGAGAAACTGAGGAAAAGATGAAAGCAAATTACCCACACCTGTTCGTGCTCGAGGTTGATGAAAGTGTTGAAGGTAACATTCTTACGTTTATGTAAATTGATGTTCCTACCATGATGTGATGTGTATAGTATTGATGTCTGAGTAAATATTAATGAGGTCGATGAGAAGTCAAGGTAGTGATGTTACCGAGTGAGTATCGAGGTGAGTCTTGAGTCTATTCGTACCAAAATATCGTTCCTACTCATCATTCGAGGACGAATGATCCTAAGGGGGAGATAATGTAACACCTGGTAAATTACCAAAATACCCCTAGGAAAGAGATGTGCGTAAAATGCATCTTCTGATGCTCGGATTGAAAATTCGAGAGCGGATTCGTGATCAGCACTGAAAATTTAGTGGGAAGAGGGTCTCGGTCGATTTTTAGAGCGATCGAGTCGAAAGATAATTTTTCGTTCCAAAACGAAAAATAGTGTGCTTGCGCGATATAACCGCATCGCAGACCTGTCGCAGAGCCACACTTACGTTTTTCTGTGATTTTTCGACGGAGTTGAATTTTCCAAAAATACACTGTCTGCGACAGATCCGCGTCGCGGACTGTGTTATTTCAGGTCGGGGAAAAATTCTTTTAAATTACAGATGGCATTTTAGTCCATTCCTATTTATCCTAAACGTTCCCCTACGACCAATAAAGGTCGATTTCTAAGAAAAGGGTTTCAAAAACTCTATTCTAAAGCGTTCTTCCAAAAAGTCACTAAAGCTAGGGCTTGAAGGAAGTTGAGGTTGAGGAGATCAAGAGAAGGTTGTGCAAATTTGTGTTAGCAAAACTTTCCATGTATGTAAGGCTAACCTAAAGCATGGGAATGTCTTCCCATGTGCCCTTCTGAGTATAGAGTATTGTGTCTTGACATGATGAGGTTAATGTGAAGAGTTTGATGCATGTAAAATTTACGTTATTTTATGTATAAATAATTTTCTTACATGAATTGATGATCATCACTATTTTACATCATAATTCACTTTCATGAGTGCATTTTAAAACCCTATAATTATTGTGTTCTGGAAAAAGCATGCATAATGAAATTAGGGGATATGTCTAGAGCCTTGATGATGATGATGTTATGATGATGTTGATGAGAATGATATTTTATGATGTCTTAGCATTGAGATTAATTGCTAAATGAGTATCTTGAGTTCTGATATTGATGTTATGAGGTGAGGTACTATGTCCCTACGGGACTAATGTTGATGTTGAGGTTTTATATTATGTCCCTCTGGGACATATGTTAATGTTGAGGTATTATATCACGTCCTTATGTAACTGATAATGAGGTATTATGTCCTTATGAGACTGATGAGGTTGATGTTTTATGAGCATGTCGAGTTCTGGGAGGAGTATTGAGCACCAAAATAGGTAGAGAGTGAGTCCCACTCGAACCCATTAACTACGTGGCCCGCGTAGAAAGAGAGGATTGAACCGGAATGTGGATGGCTCATGTCTTGTCCCAAATGAGGACTGAGGTTTTTCTTGTGGATCCACTGAGGTTATATCCTTTACCCCGGGTAGGGTATTAGATAGATGTGGCAACGACATCGCTTCGTTGTATCATCACCGGCTCATAGGTGATGGTTGTCGGTTAGAAAAACTCCCAGTTAGGTTCCATTTGATAGAACTCTGATGTTGATGTTGATGTTGATGTGATGTTTGAGTCGAAACCTTGAGCCGCTGTGATGTTCCCTTGAGTCGATGTGATGTTCCGTTGATGTGAGTTGATGTTGAGGTTCCTTGAGATGAGCTTGATGTAATATCGATGATTGATGAGAGGTTGATGAGTCAATTGTCTAATCTAATCTCTTGCCTTAGATAGACTTTTGACATCCTGATGGAGTATGATGTTGAGTTGATGTTTCTTTATGCTGTGTACTTACCCTGTTATTTCAGCTATTTTACATGCCAGTACATTCCGCGTACTAACGCCATTTGGCGCTGCATCGTTTTATGATGCAGATACAGGAGTTAGAGGACTTCAGCAGGCGCACCGTTGAGGTCAGAGATTTCGAGTTCAGACTTTGGTGAGCCTCCTAGCTATCCGGAGGAGACCCTTCTATTTTATGCTTCCTTTATTGCATTGAGTCTGGTAGCCATGGCATGTCATGACACCATTCTTAGACAGTTGAGTCAGGTTAGAGGCTTCGTAGACATGATGTCGAGGTTGATGTGGATGTTTCCCTTATAAACTGAGTAGTACTTTACTTACTTAGTTGATGATTGGGACTGATGTTGGCCATTTAGCCCTTATTTGAGGTATTCTATTTATGATGTTTCCGCTGTGTTGATGTTGAATGATGTGATGAGGCTAAGTGGTTCGCTCGGGGACTAGCAATAGTTTCTGAGTGCCGGCCACGTCTAGGGTACCCTCCCGGGGCGTGACATAAAATTAAAATTCTAAGTCCACTTAACATTTTAAATATTGACGCCTTATTCATTAAAATATTATAAAATTATTTTTAAATATTACATCACCACAATAAAATAATAATTATTTAGTCACAATAGTATAATCATTGCTATATTATTTTTATCAATAATTAAAAAATATAAGTATTTATGATCAACTTTATATACATAACGCTAAAGATTTTAATCATTCAAAATATAATGATATCAACTCAATTATTACTAAATATTTATGTGATAATATTAAAAGAAAAATCTATTACCTCTTAACATCTAACTTCTCGTAGTGATCACAACTAACATAATGATAACATTTATCCAAAGAGTGATCAATAGGTTAAAATTCACTAAATATTATTTTTGTTGTTTTAATTTATGTGATTTTTTTTTAAATTTTTTAAAAGTTATTTTATTATAACTAGAAATAACTTAATTGTAATTCTTTTTATTCTTAAGAAAATTATTTATGACAAAATAAAAAATTTCTTCTTTAAAGACGAAGGTAGATTTAGAATACGAAGATAACAAAGCACGGCAAAAGCAAATGCACGTTAGTGAAAATAATATCACGCGATATCATTTTGTCAAAACTTTATTAAATACTTATAAACCTAGTCCAACAAATATATTCGAGAGATCGTTTTAAATATGTGATAAATTTTTAATGTAAATAAAGTTTTTACAAAAAGATTTATTGACAATGACATGGTGGTTGATTGTTAAGCAATGATACAATCTTATTTATAACTAGACACTATTGTTAAGCAATGATACAATCTTATTTATAACTAGACGCTAAGCGCTAGAATCAGCATGGACCAATAAAAATGTCTTATTAGGGGTAATATTGTAAAATCATATTGAAACACCTAAAGAAATATAAAATTAAGTAGCTAAAATAGGCATATCGAAACAGACAAAATATTGTATTTGGGCCGCATGTAATAAAGGAGGAAGAGAAGTAGGCAGCTGAAACAGATATGTCGTCCAATAATTGTCTGCTTCAGCAGCTTGCAGTAGCTGAAGCAGGCACGTCAAAGCCGACGAATATTTTAATTGGATCACATGTAATAAAGGAGGAGAAGAAATAGACAACTCAAGCAAACAACTGAAGCATGCCTATCGTCCAACAACTGTTCGCTTTAACTTGACTAGCCTCTTATCAAATAGTAGTAATTTGTGAATCAATAAAATAAATTTACATTATTGTTTAAAAAGTAGCAAACTTTTTTCCAATAATCAATTTTTTTTTTTTTGAATTGTAAACCATAATCACATACTATGTTACTAAAAATTAGATGAAGCTAGGTATAAATAAAACAAATTATTTTTTATACTATAAAAATAAAAAATATAATTAATAAATAATATATTCAGTATTTGGCCTCTTTATCACTAGGTCATCATGACCAAATTCCTCACTCCTAACACGTGTCTTATAATACAAAAACTCAAACAAACTTTCTCTCACACGCAATGTTCCGTAAGCAATCTACTCATAATTTTTATTAAGAAAATTTAAAATTTAATAAATATATTAATTGATCGAAAGAAGTTTTGATATCTAATGTATATACATAAAAAATTATTTTATATTTTTTATCAGAAGAAATTCAAATTAACCTCTTAAATATTTGTTATTTATTTTTTTAATATTCTATTTTGATTTATATGATAGGAAACAAAATTATGGATTTGAGATAAGTATCATGACTTTGGAAATATCTAAAGATTCTTTTTTTCAAATGACTTTCTTGGAAGTGATGCTAATATAAATATCCCTTTTTTTCTATTTTGTGTAACAAAAAGAAATGGCCAACTCAAAGGGATTGTTGCAGAGTCAAGAATTATTTGAGGTACCTAATCAATTCTAACTATTTTTTGGTTTTAATTTATTTGTTATTTTCTTTAATTTATTTTTCTTTTTTGTTAACTATCAAATTTGTTAGGTGGATGTTTACATGAATTTGTATCTTGTTGGAGAGGGTTTCTTCTTCATGTTTTAATTTTCTCTTCTGATTTTCCATTTGTAATGTAAAATTTTTGTATCGTTTTTTCACATTGTAATTCTCTTTCCATTTTCGCTTTCTTCGCTCCTAATTTTTTTAAAAAAAAATTATCGACATATCAGGTGTTTGAATAGATTTTATAAATCTTTTATTTAATATCATTAAATTAAATATTTTTTTAAAATTTATGTGAAATCAAAATCAGATAAAAAGAAAAGGGTATAGGAAGGAAACTAAAAGTCTGAATGAAGGAGGTAAAAATTTAAGTAACCGATAATTGAGTGAAGTATTAAGATTCTTCGCAAACAAATTAAAACAAAAAAGAGTGATTTTTTCTTTCTTTCTTGTATTCTCACTTTATTTCTACCTAATTAAAACAAATTAATTTATTTGTATTTTCATTATTATTATTATTTATACATTTGCCAACTTATAATAAATTCTTTTTATTTTTATTTTATGATTATTGAAGTATGTACTGGAGACTAGTGTATATCCAAGAGAGCCAGAGCTTCTCAAAGAGATCAGAATTATTACTGCAAATCATCCACAGTAAATTTCATTTTGCTTCACTTCATTTTATTATTATTTGAATAAAAATTACTATAATAAAATGTGAAAAAAATAAATTTATTTTCCACCCTTTTATTAGTTAAAGGAATTTTAAAGGGAAATAATTTTGTATTAGGTGTAAAAATGTCTCCGTAACTAATATTAAGAATATTTTTGAGTCAAACTAAAACAATAAGGATATTTATGGATTGAATAATTAACAACAAAGTTTTTTTTAAAAAATTAAATTATTAACTAAAGATATTTTTACTTAATTTCACATTATTTAAAAATATTTATCATGTATATCCACTTTTTAAAATTTTACAACATTTTTCCTTAAAATTTCTAACTCAACCACTGCTGTGGTTGCTGCTTATACTTCATTTTTCACCCTTTTTCCATTATATATTTTATGAATTAAAAATATTTTGACTCTTTTTTCGTTATATATTGACGCTCCGTATTTATTATGTATGAATTTTTTTAAAAAAAAATTCTGCCTCCATCACTGTTTATACAGATATCAAATGGCAACTTCACCGGATGCTGGCCAACTAATATCCCTACTTCTAAAATTGTCAAATGCCAAAAAAACTATTGAAATTGGTGTTTTTACTGGTTATTCTTTGCTCCTCACTGCACTTACAATTCCTCAAGATGGCAAGGTTAGTTATCTCATATTTAAAAAAAAAAATCTCCATTTTAATTTATTTATTTTATTTTTAAAAATAATATATATTTTTTCATTTTTTTAGCAATTTTTAAATATTAATTTTTACATGATATATTTAGTACCACGAAATTAAAAAGCGTTTTGATATATTTTATATTTTTTTTAAAAAAAAATTGAAATCACAAGATTAATTCTTTTAAATTTTCTTAAGTACCTAGATAGCCCGTTAAACTTTTGACATGATTTGTATATATATATCAGTTTGTGTATTACTAATAATTTTGTGTCAAATTTAAGGGGCTAGTTAGGTATTTAGTCTATTGTAATATTTCATGTCAGATTAGAATAAGATAAATAGATTGAATAGAGTAATATTATTGATTTATAACCCTAATATCTATTTTCTTCTTAATTAATAATAATTTATGGAGAAAATTAATTTGGATGCAGATTACAGCCATAGACATTGACAAGGATACTTATGAAATGGGATTGCCAATTATAAAAAAAGCTGGAGTTGACCACAAAATCAACTTCATACAATCATCAGCATTATTAGCCCTTGATGAACTCTTGGAAGATGTAAGTGAAATATTGTTAAGAGAAAAATACTAAAAACACTCCTAAATTTGGCACAAATTATTAGTTTTATCTCTGAACTATTGATAGTGTCAAAAACACTCTTTTACTTGACTAACTGAACTTAAATACACTCTTGATCTTGTAACAAGAGTTGAATACACACCTAAATTCTTGTCAAGTGAAGAGGTACGGTGTTTTTAACACTTGTCATAGTTCGGAGGTGTATTTTAGTTTAGTTGGTCAAGTAGAGGGATGTTTTTAAGACTGTCAATAGTTCGGAGATGAAACTAAGAACTTGCGTCAAGTTGAAGGGTGTTTTAAATAGTTTTCTCTATTGTTAATATGCATATTTATTGCCGTTAAAAATTATTTTGGAGTGTGTGTTCTATTCCCTCCGTCTCATTTTATATTAACCTCTTTGACTTGGCATGGTGTTTAAGAAAAATAGTAAGACTTTAGAAACTTGTGGTCTAAAATCATTCTTAGATAATTGTGTGGCTGGGAATCATTTCATCAAAGGATAAAAGAGAATTCTAAAGTTAAATTGTTTTTAATTAGAGTAAGGTGACATTTTTTTTGCGACAGACCAAAAAGGAAAGGGTGTTGGAACAGAAGGAGTATTATCTATTTTAAAGCTAATTACTTATGTATCTTTTGTTACATGTTTTATTTGTTGCAGCATGAAAATAGAGGAAGTTTTGATTTTGCTTTTGTTGATGCTGACAAAGTTAATTATGAAAAGTACCATGAGAAATTATTGGAGTTGGTGAAGGTTGGTGGTATAATAGTGTATGATAATACACTTTGGTATGGGACAGTTGCTATGCCAGAAGAATGTGTTGAGGAAGCAAGAAAACCAACTAGGCTTTACACCATTGAATTTAACAAGTTTCTAGCTAATGATAATAGAGTTCAAATTTCTCAAGTTCCTTTGGGTGATGGAATCACCATTTGCCGGCGACTCTGAATATTTTGAGGGTTTATCAGAAATAATTTGAGTATGGTAATGTTGTTGTTATGTTGTTGGTCGTGAGAGATTGAGCTTGAAAACTTTTAACTTTGATTTTGGTTTCTTTTTGCTGATGGAATCATCATTTGTAGGTGACTTTGAAGATTCAAAGGGTTTATCAAAAATAATTTAAGTTTGTTAATGTTGTTGTTATGTTATTGATCTTGAGTGATTGAGCTTGAAAACTTAATTTTGATTTTGTTTTCTTTTTTGTTGATGGAATCATCATTTGCAGGCGACTCTAAAGATTCTGAAGGTCTTTTAGAAATAATATGAGTATGTTAATGTTACATGTTGTTATGTTGTTGGTCGTGATAGAATGAGCTTTAAAACTCAATTTTGATTTTGTTTTCTTTTGGTGATTGATGGAAGCGTCAGGCGACTCTAGAGATTCAGAGGGTCTATTTAGAAATAATTTGAGTATGTTAATGTTATTGTACGTTGTTGATCTTGAAAGATTGGGCTTGAAAACTAGATTTTTGATTCTTTTGTTGGTGATCGATGGTGTCACCATTTACAGGCAACTCTGAAGATTCGGAGGGCCTATAAGAAACTGTCTATTCATTCGCAAAAATTAGTGTCGTTGAGAAAAGTGTTTGTTTGAACTTTTTCTTATGCCAAAAAAATGAAAATTAGAAGTTTGGAGTTCTTAACATGTTCCTTGCAAAATTGTGCACAAGTGAATCTATGTAATTAATGAAGGTCACGTATCAACATATTTATTACTTATTAATATAAATTCAAAAAGAAATTTAAAGATCAGACGTAAATAATTTATACATATATATATCTTTTGGTTGTGCCAATTTGTTTTTTTTTTTAATGTCTTCTCATTTGTTCATCTTCTATTACATTATTCCTTTACATAAAAAAATAAAAATAATTTGAGCAATAGTATTAACTTGAAAGTACAATTGGCTGAAACTCAATACGATATTATTGATACAATATAGCACCGAAGTTTAATTTATCGATTACTGAATTATCGAATCGAAATTTAAATTACCAAATTCAAAATTTGGGAATCTTGAATCGAATACCGAATGCCCACCCCTTTATATCACACCAAAGATAAATCATACTTGATGCACTGATATACATGCACTTTGCTTTAAAAGTTTGTCAAGTGGAAGCAAATTTATAGGTCTTACTGCAGTTAACTGTGTGTAATTCCTCCCAATCCCTTTTGGCATTTCTGTTCAGAGAAGAGTGTCCATAGATTGAAGTTTTTGGGACACTTTTCTCTATCAACTGTCGTCGAATTCCCCATAGCGCCTCTGCGCATTTTCGCATAGCTGGTCTCGCCATTCTGGAAGGTGCAAGGCATTCTCTAGCAAGTTTCAGTACTTTTTCAACAGCCTCAATGGATGTTGGGCTTCTTCGCAGTCTTGGATCCATTGCTATTACAGTATCACCGTGTTTTAGCATACTCATCGCCTGCATTGGAAGATTGTTCTCCTCAGCTACGAACTTCATTGTAGAAATGGATCATATGGATGTACAGACTAAATAACAACAACAATGTACCCAGTGAAAACCTCACGAGTGGGGTTTGGGGAGGGTAAAATATAAGTAGACCTTACCACTACCTCATAGAGATAGAGAGGCTGTTCCCGGAAGACCCTTAACTCAAATATATCAACCCCAAAAGCAGAAACTACTAGATATGGAAAAATGACTAGAGTGATATGGATGGACAGACTGTTATGTCGAATTTTAGTTAATTCATATACTTACTCACCCATCTTATCGTTACTCTTTCATCAAGGTTTCGATTTGTTTCAATGGGATGTCTTCCTGTCATCATCTCCACAAGCAAAACGCCATAGGAGTAGACATCACTCTTTTCAGTAAGTTGGTATGTCCTCAAGTACTCAGGATCTAAATAGCCGGCTGTCCCTTTTATTTGTGTAGAGATATGTGTAGCACAGGGATCTTCATTGACTAATCGTGCAAATCCAAAGTCTGCTACTTTAGCATGGAGATTTTCTGTGATGAGTATGTTAGATGATTTTATATCTCTATGGATAACTGGAGGATCTGTTCAATATAAACACTAGTTGTTAAGTACCACTCTCTTCGTTCCTTAAAAGAATGATGGATTAACGTCTAATAAAATACTCCTTGATGTCACCAAACATGAGTTGTTACCTGTGTATGAGTGCAGATAGGTAATAGCATGAGCTACATCAATTGCAATGCTCAAACGCTCGGCAACTTCAAGCTCAGCTCCATTCTTACCTGCATGATATAGCAGATGACATTTAACTTCCACTGAATACTGATTCAAAAGAACTTTAACCAAGTAGTTTTAATGGTTTAGAGTCTTAATACATCATGGTATGTTTACCGTTTATACAAGATTGGAGCAAATCACTAATATAGGCAATGCTTTATCCATTTCTCAGTAGAAAAAACGTCAGAGAGTATGACTGATAATCAAGTAAACCAAACAATTCTGTTAGTTGACTAGGCATAATAATATGACTAGCGACTTTCTAGACCTACCATCCAAGTGTTCTCGGAGTGTTCCATTGCCGACATATTCAGTAACGATAATCCTCTCATCTCTGAGCTCCAGAAATCCATAAAACCTAACCAGATTTAGATGCTCAATCTTTGACAATGCCTGGACTTCATTCTTGAATTCTGCTAACACTCGTAAATCCTACAAAAGATTTCAAATAAAGATTTTGAGCGCAACTAGCATAACCTGTTTGTCTCAGAGTTTTATTGACCATGATTAAAATTGTGACTGAAGAAAGCACACCCTATGCTTCAAAGACTAATGTATATGACAAAATTCAATACCTTCTTAGCGCGTTTAATTGCAACAAGGCATCCATTCTTAAGCTTTCCCTTATACACTGTCCCAAACCCACCTTCCCCAATCTTGTGTACTGCAGAAAAGTTTCCAGTCGCCTGGCAAATTTCATCAAACGAGAACTCAAACGTACCTAGCAACTCCCTGGCAGCCATTGAAGTTCTATGGGAATTAGAGTATTGGGGTTTCATCAAAATTCCTCTCTTGCTTCTCGAAGAGTTACTATCGTTTGATACTGCTGTGAAAAGTAGAAAAATATGCTAAGTAAATCAGTTACAGCAAGAACTCCCTTGTACCCTCAGCTACACAAAGTTTGATGGAGATAACTTGGATTTACATGTTAGCATAAAGTATAAACACAAACTAAAATAGACCCTTCTGGTTATATCAGAACATAATCAATCTTCTGGCATATATATCACCATAAGTCGGTGAATCTTTATGGTGATAATGATGAGAGATTGGATTAGTAACTTACCAGAAACCTCCCAATCTGGACTTTGACCTTTGTTGGTCTCGGAATTGGCTTTCTTCTGCCAAAAGACAAGTGTAGAGAAAACATCACTTAGCTTTATTTTGACACTTGTGAAGGAAAAACTAAACTTGTGATGATGCTTTCTAGGTCCAGAAGAGTAACCACTGATCAAGTCTTGTTGGAAGCTCTGCTTTTGGCTTTTCTGTGTTCTCTTCATCAGGTTTCTGAGTTGACCATATCAGATGCTAAAACTCCATATTAATGTGTTCCATGCTCTTAAAGTTGTCATTGAGGAAGGAGACTCTTTCAAACATTAGAAGATTTTCTTATATTTTATTGATCAACATAAGCTTTAGGAAACTTCTGGGACTTGACTGAAGCTAAAAATATTTGGACCATGTTGCCCATTGATGATCAAACTGAGAATGACTCAGTCAGTATTGCTACTGCTATTATAATATTAGGTATAACTGTTTATCCAACACAGTTATAAACAGTAACTACATGCCATTACTATTTAATAATAATAATAATTTAAAAAAAGAACTGTTTATCCAACACTCTTAAGGACCAATAGTGCGGCGAGCTCAATGATCATCTTCATCACTACTGTCATCAACATCACTGTCGTCTCTAGATTCAGTTGTGCTACTGCTTGAAGCTAATGGAATCACTGGTTGCTGACGAGCTATTGCAGACTCGGCAGCAGCAACAGCCTCAGAGGAATAAAGTTCTGCAACACCCAACATTAAATCCATTTCTATGTATTCTGAATCCTCCCTAGTGAGTTCTTCTATATCATACTTCTTAGGTTTTTCCTTCGCATCAACCTCCAGTTTTTTGTTAGCTTCTGATAGCACTCCAAGGAAATTCTTGACCTTGTCTAGAACTTGGCTCTGGGGAGTTGAAGAGATATCAGGCTTCTTGACAGTCGGATTGAGTTCGGAAATTTGTGACTGGAGATCACTCCCTTTGTTGCAGAACAAAAATTTTGATTCAAAGGATGAGGAAGAGCTTTTGCTTTCCGCCTCCAAGTCCAATAAAGCATTGCTCGTGGGCTTCATCGGAAGAGATTTCACTTGGTATCAAACACAATTAATCAGTAGGAACAATACTCGTAAACAGGACCAACCAAGACCAAAGCTGCTAGTTGAAGATCTTCTGCATGGAAATATTGGATTTAGTATTATTAAGAGTTGGAGTTGAAGCATTTCAATAAATCGGAGTGTATATCATGATGAAATACTTTAAAAAGGGAAAAACAAGTGCTCACTTCAATCAAATTCCCCCTCAGATACACTTCCACGCTTCTTCAAAAGTTCTCTCACAACCATTAAGAATGTGTTTCACCATAGTGATCTAAACCAATTAAAAGCATTTACTATGTGAGAGAACTTTTGAAGTCTTAGAAAAATCCTCAAACAATTACACTTCTAAACTATTGACAGTCTTAAAAACATCCCCAAAGCCACATGGAACATAGTAATTGTTTTTTCTTGGTTTAGATCCGTGGAACACAGAGTAATTATTACCTTAGATACACGCCAACCATTAAGAATGTTTCTCACCCAAGCAAGATTTCCATCATACCATTGTTTATACTTACAATCATTAACTGTAATTATTGATACTCTTCTTTCAAGATTCCACTCTAACACACAATTGAGCAACACACTACCCAAAGTATCCTTATCATGTGGAACGGGAACACGAAGAAATCTCAAAATATGACTCTGAAGCTACCATGAGTCATCAATAAAATGTGTCACAACAGCCATGAATCGTTTTATATTGTTGTCTGAAGTCTACATATCAGTTGTTAGTCCAATCCTACTTGTGAGTTTTCCCAACAATTTAGACGTTTTTTATTTTGAATAACAATTCGAGACAAGCAATAAACTTCCTTAATCCCACATGATCAACAAAGGACAGTGGCTACTCATGTAAGATGGCCCGAGCAACTGCAAGTTCTCTACGTAAAACATCTTGATCAGAGTAACATCAATGGCTACCATCATTTCACCCCTAACCACCCTCATTTTCCAAGTTACTTGTATTATTGGGACATCTGGAAGTATGATCTAAAATAGATGATGCCCCACAATTTCGAGTTGATTTGATACAAACACCACAATGTTTTAAATGTTTCTGAGCTTTAGAAGTAAATAAATCTTCCTTTCTCAGTTTCAATAACTTCAGCAGTGGTTTCATTAGCTTTCAAAGGCCTTTTTGGCTCTCATTCTCAATACGAACAGTACTAGAAGATGAACAAACTAGATTTTGTTCGTCTTCATAATCTATACTTGTCTATAAAATACCAATATGTTTTGCAGAAAACTATTGTTGTACTATAGAAACATGAATAACAGACAGTTTTGCATTCAAGACCAAGTGACCGACATGTTCGAATCTAATAAGTCAGCTTATAAAATGTCAATATACTCCATCCGATTTAAAAAGAATGACTTATGTTCTTTTTTAGTCTATTTTAAAAAGAACACCCCTATCCTTTTTTAGGCAAGACTTTGATTTCAACTTCCACGTAACATATTTAAGATAAAAAAATTAAAGAATATTTTTATAAATTTAAAATAACTTTAATTTACAACCACAAAATTAAAAAGTCTCTTTTATTGACTTTGATTTCAACTTCCACGTAGCATATTTAAGGTTACAAGATTAAAAAATATTTTTATAAATTTAACATAACTTAAGTTTATAACCACAAAATCAAAGTCTCTTTTATTTTTTTAAACTTCATGCTAAATCAAACTAGCTCATTTTTTTAAACAGAGAAAATATATGATATCCACCATACAAACAAATATACGAGATAGTGGTAAACTCTGATACACTCTATCTCCCCAAACCCCAATTGTAAGCTTTTACTTGTATATCGTTGTTGTTGTTACCATACAAACAAATAGTTATTCAGTGAAAAGCTAAGCTGGATTTATAACCAAGGGCGCTCAACACTACAGCAATGGCTTTATGCCCCAAAACTTAAGGGCTTCAAAATTACAAATCCTCCAAAAGAATCAACCCTCAAAATCAATAGAAAAACATAAATTTACACATCCGAAGACACATAAAAAAGTAATAAATTCGACTAAAACGAAGAAGATGAAGGAGATACATACATAAAAAGAGACGACCAGATATGGTGAGCAACAGACCGATAGCGCACTTGGAAGAAACAAAACACCCTAGGGTATAAAAAAAAATTATGTATTTATTGTTACTATTAATTAGAAAAAAAAATCCGATCAAACCGATTATTCGAATCGGCAAAAAAAATTATATTTATCGATAATGGATTATTGATTTAGTAGTTTAGGTATTGGTTATATTTGTTACGTCGAAAAATGATTTTCGGGTTTAAAAATTCGATTTAAAACTTAATTAATTTAAGTAAACCGAATCTTTAAATTTTTTAGAGTCGCCACTTAATTTTTAAGGGAAAATCAAGAAAACCGATTTAAAAATTATTTTTAAAAGAATTAACAGAAAAATCCTTTTAAAAATCCAAAGAAGGGTTCGGGTTCATATTTCCATTTCGAGAAGGTTTTACGCACTCGAAATGTCCGCTAACGTGCGGTTATCCGACGATTAAATATTTTGACTAACTTTTAAATATAATATAATATATATATTATTTTTTTTCTTCTTATTATTGACTAGAAAGCTAAGTAAATATTTCAAAGAAATATTAATAGATTATTTAAAATCTTAACTACATTTTTATTTGATTAAAATTAGTATTAGTTTAAATGAATTATTTGAAATCAAGAAACATATCATTAAAATTTAACCAAATTTATTCCATTAAAGTTGACTTAAGTGGATTACTTAAAATAATCAAGAAAACATAACATTAAAATCTAATCAAATTTTATTTAATTAATATAGTTAATGAATTAACTAGGTGATTATGATTTTTGAAATCTATTAAAGTCTAAGTGTCAAAAAAGGAAACATGCTTTCGATTTATTTTAAAGAAAATGTACTTAAGTCATTTAGAAGAATATTTTGAAATCCAATTTTCTAAAGGGTAATTCTCTTATAGTCAAAATTTAAGGTCATAAAATAGCGTAAATGGCTAACTTGGGGAAGTTTAATTAGGCTAAAACCTATAAAATAATATTAGAATTAAAGTTAGTATTAAATAAAACAACATCACAAGACAAGAGGCATGAATAATAAGCAAATGAAATAAATTAAGTAGAATTGGGCCTGGGCAGGCCCAATTCAAAGATCCTGCACAATCATTGTTATTATTATTCTGAAAGTTGGGCCTGCCCAACTCCCTTAATCTCATGGCTACTGATTGGGTCAAAAGCCCAAGACCATTTTTTCAAGCCTGGGCCTCTGTTGTAGCTTTTCTTTGGGTTGACTTGTGGTATACAATGGCTGTATACCAGTATATACAACATGCGTATAGGTGTATATACACCAATTATCGGCCTCCGGAACCTGTATTTCAGCATACTCTCGGATACGTATGTCGTCCCGACCAAGAATAACTCATAATATGCCTAAGAGGGGTCCGAAACGGACTCCAACAATCACCACATGCAACATAAAAGGTAAATCATGTAAATAAGAATTTTAAAGGTTTAATATAGGATAAGAACCCATTAATGTAACGTATTATAATTTGTCTATGACATGGCATGTACGAAACACCTAAATAAAAAAAAACACGTAATTTACATAAATCAAGTGAAAGTAGGATGTGAGTGTTTTTTAAAAAATTTCGTTCAATCAAAATATTATTCCTAGACATAAGAATAATAGAAGTTTTGAGAATGCCTATGACTTTTCATAGTTGAGCATAAAAGCACTTGCTCATAAAGATGCAAATTAATAAGCAGATTTTTGGAAGAAAGGTCACAAACATGAAGAAGATTTAATAATCTGTGTAGATGCACTCAAGTAAATGGACTCTATCCTCCTTGAAAACTCTAAGCCATACAGCTTATGATAGTAAAAAAAATGTTTTTGCTAATAGCAAGAGAATGCCAAAACCTATTATGATCACACAAGCATTCATCACTACTTGCAACCATGAAAATGCCAAAAACAAATTTACAGGGGCTCCTCTTAAAACGTTCTTCAAGTTTTATACATGTATACGTAGATATACAGCAATATACAGCCATCCAAACTCATATATACTCAACCATTTTCAAGTTTATACATGTATACGCGTATATATTTTCATATACATAGATATACGACAGAAACCAGCCATCGAAATCAACATATTTTCAACCATCTTCAAGTTTTATACATGTATACGTTGGTATACAGCAACATACAGCATCTAAACTAACATATACTCAACTATCTTCAAGTTTTGGACATATATACAGAGATATACAGAGATATACAGCACCTAAACTAACATATACTCAGCCATTCTTCAAGTTTATACATATATATGTAGATATACAGCGATATACAGCCATCAAACTCATATATATTCAATCATTCTTCAAGTTTATACGTATATATGTAGATACACAGCGATATACAGCCATCAAACTCATATATATTCACCATTCCTCAAGTTTTATACATACATATACCTATATATCCTTACATACATAGGTATACGAAAGACCAAACACCAAAACCAACATATATTCAACAATCTTTCCGATTTCAATACTCCTATATACGTATATATATTTTATAAACATACATGTACATATACAATTATGTACCAACAGTTAGCTAACAACATAACTCGAAAAATGACTTCGATGCTCGCCTTCAAACAACGTACATTAACTCGAAAAGAAGAGTAAAGAGTATTACCTTTTCGGGGGCAGCGAAACCGGAACTACGAACGAGAATCGACTCCAAGAAACAAACTCCGAGACCCGACACCCTTGAGCTCAGAAGTTTCCGCTAAGCTTCAAGCAACTCGAAGGCTTTTCGAAAAATTTCCACAGTGAACTAATTGTTCTTACAAATTTCGGAAAAGGAGCAGACTACACAACCAAGAATCTGAAAAGAATTTAGAGAAGCAAAAACCCCGAAAATCCCCCTTGGAACCGACCCCTTTTTTTCAGTCAACAAAGGGGTTTTATACCCCAAAATTAAGCACGAACCCGTCCCAAAAACCGGGTAAAAGCCACCAACAACTCCAAAAAACCCAATGATTTTCGGAACCCTCCACAAGTCTCAAATCCTAGCCATCGATTTTGAATCGATGGCTTAGATTTGAGACACGTAGAGGGCTCCTCTGACGTGCAAGAAAGAAGGAAACGTGAAGAACGAGTTGAGTGGCCAAAAATGGCCACTGTCGGCTGCCACTTTGGACTGGTCTTCGGACCGGTTCTTCGCGAAGTTTCTTGATTTTCTTCGGTTTTGAGAGAGATGCACTTGGGGAGGGACGAGGGTACAAGGGGTATATGAGTTCTTGGCTTTTTTTGCCATTTTTGGGGACTGATTTCGATCAGTCCTCTGGTTTTCTTCCTGTTTTCGTTTGAAGAAAGGGGAACAGGGGATGGGGCGCGTGGTGAGGGAGAATAAGAGGGATGGGGCGCGGGTCGGGTCGGGTCGGCAGTGGGTCGGGTAGGGTATTAAGGGGTTGGGGATATTTTTTTAAAAAAAGAAAAGAGTTGGGCTGGTAGGGTTGGGCTGGGAATTTTAAAAATTGGGCTTAGGATTTGGGTTAGGAATAGAAATGGGGTTGAGGAAAACATTTAAAAACTAACCGTTTAAATTACATATACAACCAATTTGAAAAATCAAACGATTAAATCGACCACGAAACGAGTTAATATAAATTAATTATGGAGCTTTTAAATATTAACGACTCAAGAACAAAGTAAAGTATTTAAAGATAGAATCTATTTATATTTTAAACATGACTAAAATTAAAGAATTTATATAATACGCAATATATAAACAATATATATAATACGCAAAAGTAAAGTAAAGTAACATGCAATAATAAAATAATATGATACGAAAAAGTAAAGTAAAGTATTTTAAGATAAATATATATAATACGCGATATATAACCCTAATACAAATTGAGATTAAAAGATTCAAACCTAAAAGTTACTTAAAAAAATATTTTTTGCATTTCGAAAGCTAATTAATTCAAATCGTTAAAATTAAAGATCGATGATTAATTTATACGGTGGAGGGCCAAAATTGGGTGTCAACAGCTGTCCCTTTCTTTGGGTATGATCGATGAAAGCGATCGTGGACAAAGAAACTTGACCAATCCAATTTTGAGCCGACCACATATTCATCTAATGGAAGGGTCTTGGTACGGGCTATAGGAAATTGTGGCCGGACCCCGGTTTCGGGTTTCCTACATATCTCGGGTTACATGAGAATTCAGGCCGCTTGTAGTTCAAAACGCTTGATTCCATGCACGATTTTGAAAGATTCAAAAGCTATCCAATATCGAATTATGGAGAAATTGGAATGCTTGGGATGAGATTTTACGAGTAAATGTTAGAATACAGCCGAGTTTTCAAAATTGAGTCTGCCTACATATCCTTGGACTAAGGAATCAGGCTGCTTGTAGTTCGACTATATCGGTTGAAAAGGTAATCTCTTATTTGAGACAACCTCTGGTTTAGGAGGAATGACCAACGGAACGAATCATGAAAAAGAGGCTTGCAACCTCTTAACCATAAATGTGGCGCGCTTCACACCTATAATTAAGAACTTACACGGACATAATTTTCAAAATTCTTGGTACGTTGTCACTCAGATTGGAAACGTTGCGTCCGGTGGGAGTCGAGATCACCTGGGTGCGAAACTGAAGACTATGGACTCGAGGAAAATGCCCACATGCCTTCTGATAGGGGTGTGGTTAGATTGTGGTAGTCGTTTCTCAGCTCGCGTCCGAAGAGTTTGACATTCCTCTCCGGACTATGTCCCAGTTCGCTGCTAAGACAAAGTTCCACGTTGTGCTGCGTCCCATTTGATGACGTCCACACCTGTGATTCGCTTTGAGAATTCATCCTTTCGGATGCTCTCGATATAACTCACAAAACCGTTAGTAAATAATCGTAATTACGGAGATGGTATCTTTTACCATGTTCGATATGTTCTTTCTTTCGATGTAATAGATAATAAGTTGATACGGCGTGGTATGATAATGACCTCTTGGCGATGAATAATGCAATGGCCCTCTCGGCAATGTGAAAATAAAATAGCTTTCTCGATAACTTGAAAATAAATAGCCTTCTCGGCGATTGAGCATGCGATGGCCCTCTTGGCGACTTGAAAATAAAATGGCCCTCTCGGCGATTAATATATGCAATGGCCCTCTTGGCGACTTGAAAATAAAACTGCCCTCTTGGCGTTGAATATGCAATGGCCCTCTTGGCGATTTGAAAATAGAATGGCCCTCTCGGCGATTAATATATGCAATGGCCCTCTTGGCGACTTGAAAATAGAATGGCCCTCTCGGCGATTAATATATGCAATGGCCCTCTTGGCGGCTTGAAAAATAAAATGGCCCTCTCGGCGATGAATATGCTATGGCCCTCTCGATGATGAGTATATGTGATGGCCCTCTCGGCGATGAATATAAAATAGCCTTCTTGGCGATGAATATAAAATAGCCTTCTTGGCGATGAGTATATGTGATGGCCCTCTCGGCGATGAATATAAAATAGCCTTCTTGGCGATGAATATAAAATAGCCTTCTTGGCGATGAGTATAAAATAGCCTTCTTGGCGATGAGTATATGTGATGGCCCTCTCGGCGATGAATATAAAATAGCCTTCTTGGCGATGAGTATATGTGATGGCCCTCTCGGCGATGAATATAAAATAGCCTTCTTGGCGTTGAATATGCGATGGCCCTCTCGGCGATGAATATATGTGATGGCCCTCTCGGCGATGAATATAAAATAGCCTTCTTGGCGATGAGTATATGTGATGGCCCTCTCGGCGATGAATATAAAATAGCCTTCTTGGCGTTGAATATGCGATGGCCCTCTCGGCGATGAATATAAAATAGCCTTCTTGGCGATGAGTATAAAATAGCCTTCTTGGGGATGAGTATAAAATAGCCTTCTTGGCGATGAGTATATGTGATGGCCCTCTCGGCGATGAATATACAACGGCCCTCTTGGCGGTTTGAAATAAATAAATAAAAAATAAGATAAATAACCTTCTTGACAAACCGAAAAATAGATCGCGATGAATCATTGGTGACTCGAGCGTGACAGAGTTGTTGATGTCCCAGTAGTTTCTTTATGAACAATACCTGCAATATTTCCCTGCATCCACAGAAAATTCCTTAGTTTTAAAATGAATTGATCTGTGTTGATCTTCCGATTGTCCGTTCTCCGCCTTGTCTTTATCGGACCGCTCCGATCTCCCACCTTTTGGTAGACAGAAAAAGAAAAAGAAAAATAAAATATACCCTTGACAAGATGTTTGACAAACAAAACCTTTAAAAACGACAAAGTTAGAAAAGAAATCTTTGGAAGAAAATGCCATTGCCAAATTGTCATGTCATGAAAATCTTAGACGAACACATTCAGTTTTTGACACGGCCCCTGTGACGTATCACAATCGTTTTCGAATTTCTGATCGGGTTGAAATTTCCAAGGTTGTACTCAAATTTTCAAAATGGCATTCGATGAAATTTTTGAGAACGATCTCAAAAATTTCTGTCCCAGTTACATGTCGTGCCAAATCACTAACTTGTCAGGAAACCTAGAGAATTTTTGAGAAGATCTCAAAAATTCTGTCCCAGTTGAAATTCTGACACTTTAAATTCTATCTTGTCGGAGGCAGGTCTTCTTGTTTAGAATTTTTGAATTCCTTTCAGAAATTCTGTCCCAGTTTCCTTCATGGGAATATGACCGAACCGTTGTGGCGCCTACGTATCCCGTTGAAGCAGGAATCAGGTCAAACGTAGTTCCCCCTCGGGAGATAAGGAAAAAAAAATATAATTTTTAATAAGAAAATGACCGAGGCCGACATAGGCCGCCTACGTATCTCATTCTCGAGAATTCAGGTCAAACGTAGTTCAAAATACAAAAAGGGAAAAATAAAAGGGATAAGGGGATGACCGAGGCCGACATAGGCCGCCTACGTATCTCATTCTTGAGAATTCAGGTCAAACGTAGTTCATTACAAAAGGGATGAATAATTTCAAACTTTTCGGAAACGAATACAAGCAAAATAGTATGATTACAGGGAAAGAAACAGAAAAAATCTACATCTTCAAACGTAGTATCTCTTAACAGCATCTGAATTGATCGGTTTTGGCCACTCTTGACCGTCCATCTCTGACAGAATCAACGCTCCTCCTGACAGAACTTTACGAACCATGTACGGCCCTTGCCAGTTAGGCGCGAACTTTCCTTTGTACTCATCTTGGTTAGGAAAAATACGTTTGAGAACTAGTTGCCCAACTTTGAACGTTCGCGGTCTTACTCTCTTGTTGAAAGCACGAAGCATTCTCTGTTGGTATAATTGACCGTGACAAACGGCTGTCATCCTCTTCTCGTCGATCAAGGCCAAATGTTCGATCCGATTACGAACCCAGTCGGCATCACTCAACTCAGCTTCCTGAATAACCCTTAATGATGGTATTTCAACTTCAGCTGGTATTACCGCTTCTGTTCCATATACCAACAAATACGGAGTTGCCCCAATTGATGTTCTGACAGTCGTGCGATAACCCAATAGAGCATAGGGTAACATCTCATGCCATCCTCGATGTTTGTCAATCATTTTCCTCAAAATCTTTTTGATATTCTTATTGGCGGCTTCTACAGCTCCATTCATTTGAGGACGGTATGCTGTTGAATTTCTATGAGTAATCTGGAATTGCTCACATACCTCTTTCAGCAAATTACTATTGAGATTTGCCCCATTATCAGTGATGATAGAATCTGGTATCCCAAATCGGCATATTAAGTTGTCACGCACAAAATCAGCCACCACTTTCTTTGTCACGGACTTGTAGGAAGACGCCTCCACCCACTTAGTAAAGTAATCAATCGCGACCAAAATAAATCTGTGACCATTAGAGGCCGTCGGCTCTATCGGGCCAATAACATCCATGCCCCAAGCTACGAATGGCCAAGGAGAGCCCATCGCCTTGAGTTCATGAGGAGGGACACGAATCAAATCACCATGTATTTGGCACTTATGTCATTTCTGCACAAATTTACAACAGTCGTGCTCCATGGTCATCCAGAAATAACCTGCTCGAAGAATCTTCTTTGCCAAGGTGAGACCATTCATATGAGTACCGCAGACCCCAGCATGTACTTGTTCGATAAGTTTCATGGCTTCTGCGGTGTCGACACATCTAAGGAGGCTCAGATCCGGGGTCCTTCTATAAAGAATTTCCCCGCTTGGAAAGAAGTTGTTAGCCATTCGGCGTATAGCTTTCTTCTGATTGGAAGTGGCATTTTCGGGATAAGTCCCGGTCTCCAAATACTTCTTTATGTCAAAGTACCATGGTTTTCCTTCTGGTTCTATCTCGACATGAGAACAATAAGCAGGCTGCTTCTTCAACTCTATCTCCAAGGGATTAATATACACTGTATCCGGATGTTGAATCATTGAGGAAATGGTGGCAAGGGCATCGGCGAACTCATTCTGTACCCTTGGCGTGTGTTTGAACTCGATCTTTCGAAATCTTTTACACAACCTCTGCACTAGTTGCACATACGGTACGATCTTTGGGTTCTTTACCGCCCATTCTCCTTGGACCTGATGAATTAATAAATCTGAATCCCCAATAACCAGTAGCTCTCGGACATCCATATCTATAGCCATTCTTATGCCTAAAATGCAAGCTTCATACTCAGCCATGTTGTTAGTGCATCGAAACCGAAGTTTTGCAGATACCGGGTAATGCTGACCTGATTCTGATATCAAAACCGCTCCAATACCGCTACCTTGGTTATTCACAGCTCCGTCGAAGAACATTCTCCAACCGGGGTATGCTTCGGAGATGTCCTCTCCTGCAAACGATATCTCTTCATCTGGGAAGTAGGTTTTAAGAGGTTCATAATCAACATCAACCGGATTTTCTGCAAGATGATCAGCTAAAGCCTGTCCTTTGATCGCTTTCTGTGTTACATATACAATGTCGAACTCGCTCAACAACATTTGCCACTTAGCCAACTTCCCGGTGGGCATTGCTTTCTGAAAGATGTACCTCAATGGGTCCATCTTTGAAATGAGGTACGTAGTGTAAGAAGACAGATAATGCCTCAGCTTTTGAGAAACCCAAGTCAAGGCGCAACAAGTTTTCTCCAAATAAGTATATCGGGCTTCATATGCAGTGAACTTTTTACTTAAATAGTAAATTGCTCGCTCTTTCTTCCCAGTTTCATCATGTTGGCCTAACACACAACCGAATGCATTATCAGAGACAGACAAATATAACAACAACGGACTTCCTTCTCGTGGAGGAACTAGCACCGGCGGATTAGACAAATAACTCTTGATGGCGTCGAAAGCGGTTTGACATTCTTCCGTCCATCTTGTCATTGCATCTTTCCTCAACAACTTAAAGATAGGATCACAAATCAATGTAGATTGGGCTATAAATCGACTGATGTAATTCAACCTCCCTAAGAAACTCATGACCTCTTTCTTCGTCTTTGGAGGGGGTAAATCCTGAATCGCTTTGATCTTAGAAGGGTCTAGCTCGATACCTCTTCTACTGACAATGAATCCCAACAACTTACCGGCCGGCACTCCAAAAGCACATTTGGCGGGATTCAACTTTAGATTATACCGGCGTAGACGATCGAAGAACTTCCTCAAATGAGCCAAGTGATCCGAACTCTCGCGGGACTTGATGATGACATCATCCACATACACCTCGATCTCTTTGTGAATCATATCGTGAAAGAGGGTCGTCATGGCTCTCATGTAGGTAGCCCCAGCGTTCTTGAGACCAAATGGCATCACCCGATAATGATACACACCCCAGGGCGTGATGAAGGCTGTCTTTTCTGCGTCTTCTCTATCCATTAGTATTTGATGATATCCGGCGAAGCAATCCATGAACGACTGTATCTCATGCTTGGCACAATTGTCAATGAGGATATGAATGTTCGGCAATGGAAAATCATCCTTAGGGCTAGCTTTGTTGAGATCTCTGTAATCAACGCAGATTCTGATCTTTCCATCTTTTTTAGGCACTGGAACGATGTTGGCTAACCAAGTGGGATACTGCGTTACCTCCACCACCTTAGATTGTATCTGCTTAGTAACCTCTTCTTTGATCTTCAGACTCAACTCTGGCTTAAACTTCCTCGTTTTTTGTTTCACCGGACCAAACTCTGGATTGATTGGCAATTTGTGAGAGACGATATTTGTACTCAAACCGGGCATATCTTCGTAAGACCATGCAAATATGTCCACGTATTCTTCGAGCAAAATAGTGAGTTCTTTTTTCTGAGCATCCGTCAAATGAACACTGATCCTGGTCTCTTTGACATATTCTGCATCTCCCAGATTCACCACTTCTGTCTCATCCAGATTAGGCTTATCTCGATTTTCAAATTGCCTCAGTTCCTCGGCAAGATGTTCGTGGACCAAGGTCCTTTCGTCACAGACACCAAGTTCGCTGTCATCCACTTCATTTGGTTCGTCCAGCTTTTGACATGACATGAGATGATGTTGGCAAATTTAAATTTATCTATACTGGGATCATAAACAACATAGTTAGAATTCATAAGGTAATTTGATAAAAGCAGTTGAAATGACGAAATAACCAACAAGTGCAATATAAAAATAAAACGGAGGTTTTCATTTAACTTAAAGAAAAATGCGAACTTTGGCCATGACCCAGGGTCACTCTGCCTTTTCTAACATCACAAAGGGAATTAAAACAAGATTAAACATGGATAAAAACAAACAAAATAATACAAAGGTGAGTTTCGGGCCTCCGCCGAGCCATCACCACTTCAAAAACAAACAATTTTCCATCTACCAAGATGGATGGGAAATGATCAGCGGGTAGTTATCTCCTTCGACACTGGTTCTACATCATTGTCATCAACTGCATCAACTTCCTCGAACAAAACCCAGATTCCTTCCCCCAGGCCGTCGACACTGACATGTTCTCGCACTGGAAAAGACTGGTATAGGTGCTGTATAGGTCGAGCTAGCGCCCAATCACCCTTCTGCTTCGGCATCTCCCACTCGTCTTCTTCTGAAACGGTATATCCTAATCCGAACATTGACTGCTTTGTTGGCAATGAAATGGGCTCAACAATACCTTGCGAATGCTTTCCTAGTCCATAACCAGGCTCAAACCCGTTTCTTAGCATAACCGTAGCCATCATCTTGTAAACGGCAGGCATAGGAGGTCCAGACATCCTACTATCCTCTGTGGCGTTCACTATCTCGACCGTGTAGAAATCAGACCCTCTGGTGATGTTGTCAACAATCGGTGCATGCACGTTCGAGTGGTTTCCCTCGCCATAAATAACAACTTCTCGTTCATTCCAAATGAATTTCATCATCTGGTGGAGGGTAGACGGCACAGCTCCTGCCGTGTGGATCCAAGGCCTTCCCAACAGCATGTTGTAGCTAGTAGTGATATCCATCACCTGAAATTCAACCACGAACTCAGCGGGCCCCACCTGAACCCCTAAATTCACCGATCCCACTGTGTCTCTTCGACTGCCATCAAATGCTCTCACATTGACTTGACTCTGACAAATTTTCCCGACATCAAAATTTAGCTGTCTGAGAGTAGACAACGGACATATGTTCAAACCCGACCCATCATCAATCAACACGCGGTTCACAATCATGTCCCGGCACTTAACAGTAACGTGAAGCGCCTTGTTGTGCATTGACCCTTCAAATGGCAATTCATCGTCACCAAAACTGATGCGGTGTCCCTGGGTAACCCGGCTTACCATAGCCGCCAAATCATCACTGTTGGTCCCCACGGGCATATACGTGTCTTCCAGCGCTCCCATTAATGCTTGTCTATGACGCCGCGAATTCATCAATAAAGCCCATACTGAGATCTGCGTTGGTGCCTTTTCCAAGTGCTTCACGATGGAGTACTCTTCCGGTCGCATTCTCCTCCAGAATTCTTCCGCCTCGGCTTCACTTATCTGCCTCTTGCCCTGATCTCTTTTGTTCACACCTTGAACTGGTCCCTCGGCATCGATAGTTCTGATTACGACCTTGTTAACGGAGACTCTTTTTGGCACTGCAGCGACCACCTCGAGAGGTGTCAAAAGGACAACTTTCGGCTTTTCGGTGATGCTCAAAGATGCCACACTTTTTTCCAGACCATAAGCCTTGTCCGGGACTATCATTTTGGGTGCACACCAATCCTCCTCCGTTTCGATCATGTGGGCACTGTTCTCTCCATGGTTTGGCAGAGGATTGCTACTGACGTTAGGAGTGACAGTCTGGAGAACGACCATATCGCGATCAATTAGATCCTGGATCTTATGCTTCAAGTTTATGCACTCCTCAGTGTTATGTCCGACACCGTTGGAGTGATACGCACAAGTTTGATCGCTCCTGTAGAAACGAGAACCAACATCCACTACCTTCGGAGGAACCGGCTGAATCAACCCCGCAGCGGATAACCTTTCGAACAACTTCGTCCGGCTCTCAGCAAGTGGTGTGAACACCCTGGGAGGTTTCTTATCTAAGCTTGGACGGGGAGGGTTGTAGCTGTTTTGTGGAGGTGGAGGTACTTGATGGTAGGTTGGAGGGTTTTGGCGAAGAGGTGTAGGAATTCGGGGTCTTGGGTATGAGGGGGTATGATAGCTTGGGGATGGATTTTGGTAGCTAGTAGGAGGAGTTTGGTGGACGGGTTGGACGTAAGCACAACTCGGGGGTTGAAGTTGGTAATTTGGGTGGACACTCGGGTATTGGGGGGTGTGATACTGGGGGGAAAGAGTTTGGTAGTTTAGGGATGAAGTTTGGGGGTGGTATATTGGGAGTGGACTCGGAGTGAATTGGGGATGATTTTGATGAGGTGTGGTTTTCCTGGGGTTGTAAGCGGGTGTTCTCCTCTTGTCTGAAAAGCCGGAGATAGCTGATACATCTTCTCTCCTCTTTTTTACTAACCCTGAAGACCCGGCCGAACTCATCACACGTGTCACCTTTCCTGTCTTGAGGCCATCCTCGATGGTCTCACCAATTCTGACGATGTCTGCAAATTTTGCTCCGATGAGCAATATCATTCTTTCATAGAACTCCTGCTCTTGCGAGCGCACAAATACTTCAACAATTTCTTTTTCTGACATAGGCGGTTGGACCCTAGCCGCCTCCTTTCTCCATCGATAGGCATACTCGCGATAACTTTCTGTGGACCTTTGCCTTATCTTTTCCAACGAGTACCGATTCGGAACAACCTCTACGTTGTAAGCGAATCTTTCCACGAAATCCTTAGCCATTGCGTTCCATCCGGCCCATTAGCTCACTTCCTGCGATGTGAACCACTCTAAGGCCTCTCCACTCAGGCTCCGGCTAAAAAGTCTCATCAACAAAGCTTCGTTTCTCCCGACACCCACGAGCTGATCGCAATAAGCCCTCAGATGGGCTAACGGATTTCCGGTCCCGGCGAAGGTGTCGAATTTCGGAATCTTAAACCCCTCCGGAAGGTCCAAGTCAGGGCGAATGCACAAGTCCTCATAACTTAAACCGGCGATGTCTGGAGTGATATGGTATTGCTTCAACGCCTTCGCTACTTCTTCCTTTATACCTTGTTTGGCCATTTCCTCTCGAGCCCTCCATTCCCTTTCCTTCTCCTCATGGTGGTCTATTTCGGAATAGGTATTATGGGGAATCTGGGGTTTTGTAAAAATCGGGACATGGAAGGGAACTTTGGGGAGTGAAGTTTGGACCGTGGGCAAGTTGTATTGTTCTGGAGCTGGGATCTCTGGATGGATGGTTTGAGGGTAGGCGTTGTTAGGAACGGGGGAGGAACTAAAGGCTTGGACATTGTTGGCATTTGAGTTCTGTAGTGGAGGGGGGGCTTGGTGTGATGAATTGGATTGAACGACGTTTGGGGTGTTGAAATCGATACCGGGAGTGGTTTGGATAGGGGTGACAGGTGGATTGGTTGATAGAGGAACGGGTTGGTGTGCTGGATGAGAAGTAGGCAAGTGGAACGGAGGTCTCTCGTCATCACGACCAGGAAGATTGGTAGCGACGGCCAGATTAGCCAAATCCTGGGTCCTTTTCATCTCCATTTTCATTTCTCCGATTTGCTGCATCAACTGCGCGATCAACTTATTCTGCTCAATAATGACTGAATCCGTAATTGGGACCTCAGCCAGACTCATATCATCACGATTTTCTGCCATTATACCTGCACTGTTCAAACGGTTTTGACTGGGGAAGGAATCTTTGTGGGCTTTAGATCTGGTGAAGTAGGGGTGATCGGCCAGTTTATCAACACAGACCAATTCTTATCACCTGTACAAGAATTACTCAAAGGCAAAGATATTAGTGTTCCCGGATTAACAAGTAATACAAGGTATCACATATACGTCATCAAGCAATAGTTGTTGTTTTAATCGGAAAAGACTAGCCCACTGGTCCGGGATACGTGGTATACAAGCAAGACTTTGATGGTGTATCTTAGTATTCTGGTTTTTTCTTTTTTTTTGTCTGTGTGATTTTTTCGAGTTGGGAAAGGTAAGAGGTATTTTGCGGTTGAACTTTGTCGAGAAATCGGGATTTGAAGAATATTTGGTTGTATTTCTGACAGTGATCGAGGTTCGTTTTGACGGCTTATTTGATATACATATTTATTTTGGTAAAAAGTGGGCTAGAATTTTTCGAATAAACAGCATTATTACATAGATCAAATAAATAACAAATATCACAGAGATAGTTATTGCGCGTCCTAGAGAGCATGTGACCCTTTTATGCCAAGGGTTGGCCTATCGGTTTGAAGGATGTATACGTCATTTTAAATATCTCGTTGTTCCCCAAAATAAACTTCATAAAAATGGATAAAATATATTACAAACATTAATTGATAAGGGATACATTTTTTCGGGGAAAGAGGGGAAAAAAGTGAAAAGTACAAAAACTTCCCACGCAGGGGATAAACTAAATAGAAGGAGGTCCCGTTGAATTTCTGGCTCTGTCCACTTCTCCTCGGATTTGACGTTGATGCAACATTAAGAAGGGTTCCGCTAGTAAGGCCCGACCGGAAACTGGTGTTTGCTGAAGAGTGCTAATCTGCCTTTCTAAATTCTGATCCAACTGAACCAAGCATGCTCTCGCGTCGGCTAGTTCCTGTGTCTGAGAGGCCATAATTCTATAAAGCTCGTATTCTCTTTGTTGGAATTCTTGCTCTCTTTGTAAATAATGTTGCTCCCTTTGCAGGAATTCTTGTTCCCTTTGTTGGAATTCCCGCTCCCTGTCATCCCACTGTTGTTGGAAAAGACGCCTTTGGACCTGGACCCTTGCTTCTATATCTTCTACTCGGGGGTTAATGTGGGGCCCTGGGACGATGTCTCCACTTAAATCGGCCTTCAACCAATCTTTATACCCTGCCTCGTAACCCGCGTCATATCTATCCTCGGCGATACTTTCCCTTTTCAAGAAACTACATGCGGACCATTCCTTGAGAATGTCATCCACGAAAGGCACCCTTTCTCGATCCTCGTAGTCGACAATATACTGACTAGTATCCCTGGTCTTTGGCTCGACTTGTTTCCTCCCAAACTGTCTCATTACCCGGTTCGGAAGATAAGGTCTCATACCCCGAATACCCATAAGGACCAAAAAGGGAAATCGCCTTCCTTGTATTGCCACCCTTTCGGACATAAAGTCGTCCAACATCCACGAAATGTTATCTTCCCTCAAATCATAAAGAACTTGGGCCCATCCTTCTTTTGACCTTCGCATTCTGAAGTTCCGAATTGTCAATAGAAGTTCGTGGTGGGCCAAGGCATTTCTTCCATCATGCCGTCTCAAATCTTGCTTCCATTTTTCAACTTTCGTGGCCAAGTGTAACGACATCCACCATTGTAGTAGCAAATTACACCCTTGAAAAAATCCGTACCCATTCTTGCACATCCCTAGAGATCGGTAGATATCAGCCACGATGACTGGCGCCAAATCACAATACTTCTTTTGGCCGTCCTTACCAAGGCCGTAGAAGATAGTGTGGGTAACCATGACAACTCGGGAATCTATAGCATTTGTCTGGTCATGGGGAAATACCATGGTTCCTAGAAGGCATATAGAAAAAGCTAGGGCTTGGGTGCTAATCCAAGTGCCGTAATCATGAAACTCGTTAGGGAAGTTTCCAAAATAACTCGTATGTCCCCAACGTTCGAAAAATCTTAAAAATGGGATCCTCGGGGTATCCAACCACTCGGCTTGCACTAGGAAAAGCATATCCTTCATCTGCTTACTGGTCGGTCTGCTCGGTATCAAAATATTGTGGTCGGGGTATTTCTTCCTCTTTTCATATAACCCCTTAGACTCTAGGCAATCCCGAATCTCTTCGATAGTAGGTGTCAACTCAACATCCCCAAACCGGAATACCATTCTCTTATCGTCCCAGAATCGTGTAATAACTTTAGTAAATGAAGGGTATGCCGGGAAGTCCATTAATGAAGGTAAATGCCCTAGATGTGTCGTAACTTGATCTTGTGCGTATTCACTAAGATTACCCCACCATACACGGAGAAGATCCGAAGTCTTGGTAACCATGTCAAAATCTGGAAATTGAGTGGCCATCTACAAAAAAAAATCTATATTTTAGAAAAATAAGGCAACCCCCCGGGCCCACGAACAACGATTATTTAAAGAACGTATACATCCTTCAAAACAAACAAAATGATCGTTCAATTGGGCCGGAGGCCACTTTGAACTCAAGGTGGGCTACTAATGGGCCCGATACGCCTTACGTATCGGGTCAACTTAGGCCAATGCACCTACAGAGTTTTGGTTTCGTTCTATCCTAGGCATCTAAGAGTGGGTTTATTTTTTGACTGTGGAAAAGGTGACCCGAGCGGACAACCCGGGCTGGGGAAATTAACGACCGTCGACCCCGCGAGATCGACTCAATTCGTCAGGGTACCCCGATGGAAAAATTTGGACTAAACGGCTGCGACCCGCATAACCGTTGTTTTATGGAAAATAAAAAAAAGTGCCAAGTGGCGGAAGATGCTATGCATGTATGACAGTTTAATAATTTAAATTAAAACAAACAATTAAAACATACAAACAAATAATGACAAATAAACCGATTAACAAAGTTAGTCAAAAATTTAATCTTTTGGTTTGAACCTAATTAAATATCCCCAGCAGAGTCGCCATTTCTGTTACGTCGAAAAATGATTTTCGGGTTTAAAAATTTGATTTAAAACTTAATTAATTTAAGTAAACCGAATCTTTAAATTTTTTAGAGTCGCCACTTAATTTTTAAGGAAAAATCAAGAAAACCGATTTAAAAATTATTTTTAAAAGAATTAACAGAAAAATCCTTTTAAAAATCCAAAGAAGGGTTCGGGTTCATATTTCCATTTCGAGAAGGTTTTACGCACTCGAAATGTCCGCTAACGTGCGGTTATCCGACGATTAAATATTTTGACTAACTTTTAAAAATAATATAATATATATTTTTTTTTTCTTCTTATTATTGACTAGAAAGCTAAGTAAATATTTCAAAGAAATATTAATAGATTATTTAAAATCTTAACTACATTTTTATTTGATTAAAATTAGTATTAGTTTAAATGAACTATTTGAAATCAAGAAACATATCATTAAAATTTAACCAAATTTATTCCATTAAAGTTGACTTAAGTGGATTACTTAAAATAATCAAGAAAACATAACATTAAAATCTAATCAAATTTTATTTAATTAATATAGTTAATGAATTAACTAGGTGATTATGATTTTTGAAATCTATTAAAGTCTAAGTGTCAAAAAAGGAAACATGCTTTCGATTTATTTTAAAGAAAATGTACTTAAGTCATTTAGAAGAATATTTTGAAATCCAATTTTCTAAAGGGTAATTCTCTTATAGTCAAAATTTAAGGTCATAAAATAGCGTAAATGGCTAACTTGGGGAAGTTTAATTAGGCTAAAACCTATAAAATAATATTAGAATTAAAGTTAGTATTAAATAAAACAACATCACAAGACAAGAGGCATGAATAATAAGCAAATGAAATAAATTAAGTAGAATTGGGCCTGGGCAGGCCCAATTCAAAGATCCTGCACAATCATTGTTATTATTATTCTGAAAGTTGGGCCTGCCCAACTCCCTTAATCTCATGGCTACTGATTGGGTCAAAAGCCCAAGACCATTTTTTCAAGCCTGGGCCTCTGTTGTAGCTTTTCTTTGGGTTGACTTGTGGTATACAATGGCTGTATACCAGTATATACAACATGCGTATAGGTGTATATACACCAATTATCGGCCTCCGGAACCTGTATTTCAGCATACTCTCGGATACGTATGTCGTCCCGACCAAGAATAACTCATAATATGCCTAAGAGGGGTCCGAAACGGACTCCAACAATCACCACATGCAACATAAAAGGTAAATCATGTAAATAAGAATTTTAAAGGTTTAATATAGGATAAGAACCCATTAATGTAACGTATTATAATTTGTCTATGACATGGCATGTACGAAACACCTAAATAAAAAAAAAACACGTAATTTACATAAATCAAGTGAAAGTAGGATGTGAGTGTTTTTTAAAAAATTTCGTTCAATCAAAATATTATTCCTAGACATAAGAATAATAGAAGTTTTGAGAATGCCTATGACTTTTCATAGTTGAGCATAAAAGCACTTGCTCATAAAGATGCAAATTAATAAGCAGATTTTTGGAAGAAAGGTCACAAACATGAAGAAGATTTAATAATCTGTGTAGATGCACTCAAGTAAATGGACTCTATCCTCCTTGAAAACTCTAAGCCATACAGCTTATGATAGTAAAAAAAATGTTTTTGCTAATAGCAAGAGAATGCCAAAACCTATTATGATCACACAAGCATTCATCACTACTTGCAACCATGAAAATGCCAAAAACAAATTTACAGGGGCTCCTCTTAAAACGTTCTTCAAGTTTTATACATGTATACGTAGATATACAGCAATATACAGCCATCCAAACTCATATATACTCAACCATTTTCAAGTTTATACATGTATACGCGTATATATTTTCATATACATAGATATACGACAGAAACCAGCCATCGAAATCAACATATTTTCAACCATCTTCAAGTTTTATACATGTATACGTTGGTATACAGCAACATACAGCATCTAAACTAACATATACTCAACTATCTTCAAGTTTTGGACATATATACAGAGATATACAGAGATATACAGCACCTAAACTAACATATACTCAGCCATTCTTCAAATTTATACATATATATGTAGATATACAGCGATATACAGCCATCAAACTCATATATATTCAATCATTCTTCAAGTTTATACGTATATATGTAGATACACAGCGATATACAGCCATCAAACTCATATATATTCAACCATTCCTCAAGTTTTATACATACATATACCTATATATCCTTACATACATAGGTATACGAAAGACCAAACACCAAAACCAACATATATTCAACAATCTTTCCGATTTCAATACTCCTATATACGTATATATATTTTATAAACATACATGTACATATACAATTATGTACCAACAGTTAGCTAACAACATAACTCGAAAAATGACTTCGATGCTCGCCTTCAAACAACGTACATTAACTCGAAAAGAAGAGTAAAGAGTATTACCTTTTCGGGGGCAGCAAAACCGGAACTACGAACGAGAATCGACTCCAAGAAACAAACTCCGAGACCCGACACCCTTGAGCTCAGAAGTTTCCGCTAAGCTTCAAGCAACTCGAAGGCTTTTCGAAAAATTTCCACAGTGAACTAATTGTTCTTACAAATTTCGGAAAAGGAGCAGACTACACAACCAAGAATCTGAAAAGAATTTAGAGAAGCAAAAACCCCGAAAATCCCCCTTGGAACCGACCCCTTTTTTTCAGTCAACAAAGGGGTTTTATACCCCAAAATTAAGCACGAACCCGTCCCAAAAACCGGGTAAAAGCCACCAACAACTCCAAAAAACCCAATGATTTTCGGAACCCTCCACAAGTCTCAAATCCTAGCCATCGATTTTGAATCGATGGCTTAGATTTGAGACACGTAGAGGGCTCCTCTGACATGCAAGAAAGAAGGAAACGTGAAGAACGAGTTGAGTGGCCAAAAATGGCCACTGTCGGCTGCCACTTTGGACTGGTCTTCGGACCGGTTCTTCGCGAAGTTTCTTGATTTTCTTCGGTTTTGAGAGAGATGCACTTGGGGAGGGACGAGGGTACAAGGGGTATATGAGTTCTTGGCTTTTTTTGCCATTTTTGGGGACTGATTTCGATCAGTCCTCTGGTTTTCTTCCTGTTTTCGTTTGAAGAAAGGGGAACAGGGGATGGGGCGCGTGGTGAGGGAGAATAAGAGGGATGGGGCGCGGGTCGGGTCGGGTCGGCAGTGGGTCGGGTAGGGTATTAAGGGGTTGGGGATATTTTTTTAAAAAAAGAAAAGAGTTGGGCTGGTAGGGTTGGGCTGGGAATTTTAAAAATTGGGCTTAGGATTTGGGTTAGGAATAGAAATGGGGTTGAGGAAAACATTTAAAAACTAACCGTTTAAATTACATATACAACCAATTTGAAAAATCAAACGATTAAATCGACCACGAAACGAGTTAATATAAATTAATTATGGAGCTTTTAAATATTAACGACTCAAGAACAAAGTAAAGTATTTAAAGATAGAATCTATTTATATTTTAAACATGACTAAAATTAAAGAATTTATATAATACGCAATATATAAACAATATATATAATACGCAAAAGTAAAGTAAAGTAACATGCAATAATAAAATAATATGATACGAAAAAGTAAAGTAAAGTATTTTAAGATAAATATATATAATACGCGATATATAACCCTAATACAAATTGAGATTAAAAGATTCAAACCTAAAAGTTACTTAAAAAAATATTTTTTGCATTTCGAAAGCTAATTAATTCAAATCGTTAAAATTAAAGCTCGATGATTAATTTATACGGTGGAGGGCCAAAATTGGGTGTCAACAATATTTTTTTTTTTTGGTTATTGCATTATCGGTTCTTAACGATTTTAGGTTTTTCCTTAACGGGTTGATCAATAACTCGATAACAAATTAAATAATTATATTTATACTATTTGATATATAAAGTTCTTGATAGTTTCATACTTTTATTTTTTTAATGTCTCAATTCTCGTCATTCTACGATGTAATAGTGTCTGATTTCTAGCAAATGCAATTTGTCAACTCATGCATATGATTCTTTTGATTTGTCACCTTATTTCTAAATAATCTTCAATAAAGAAATTTTTTTGTCAAAAATCTTAAAAGTCAAATGGATAATGATCTATTACCGATAAATTAATAACTGATAAGTCAATATTTTAATGGTTCTATAATGGTTTAACATATCTTCAAATCGATAATAGATAAGTCAAATTGATAAACGTTAAAATCGAACAGAACTGACTGATATGCAGCTCTACTTCAAAGTATTGAAAAAGTTCTATAAATATTTGTCATTCATCTTTTGATCGAAAAAAAATCTTTCTATTCATCTTTTTCAATCTAAAAATTATCCTTCCGCTCATCTTATTGGCTCACTTACACTTGAAATTAATAATCCTCTCTTTTTTTTTAAAAAAAAATGTATCTTTCTTATGTGTCATTTTAAAATAAAATAACTCTCCTTCTTTATTAGATAATCAACTAATTATAGTAAGATTTCTTTACGGCTCAACTTAATTGGATGATGAACTAAATGGAGAAATAAAAAAGGCCTCAAATACGTATATTAACTTATTCTAACACTTCTATTGTATAAGGTCAGGATGGCCGAGTGGTCTAAGGCGCCAGACTCAAGTTCTGGTCCTCGTGAGAGGGCGTGGGTTCAAATCCCACTTCTGACATTTTTGTTTCTAAATATTCAATTTTCTCATATTTTTCAATTTCCTCACTCCAATAATCATTATAAATTTATGTTTTAATTATATAATTAAATGTTATTAAATTTTCTTATAAAATAAGTAACCAATAAATATTATTAATATTGATTAATTTTATTAAATATTCTCATTTTTTGTCCAAATCTAATATGAAAGAGTTCATTACAATGTCTTAAATTAAAGTATTTTTTTATTATTGATTGCTAATTTTTTACTCAAAATATACACAAATATTACTGACACTCAAAATAATTAAGCTATAATTAAAGTATATGAATTTAGAATTAAAACTATACTTAAAATGGATTTTATAATTTCAGAAAAATTATACACCAATTACATTTAAAATAGAATAAGAATAATATTTTAAATTCTCATAGGAGGGAGTTTGGGATGAAGCAGGCATGCCAATAGAGAGGTGTTTGCTTCACCCCAACTCCCTCTTATAAAATAAGAGAATTTCAGAAAAATTATATGCTAATTACATTAAAATAAAATAAGAAGAATATTTTAAATTCTCATAAGAGGAATTTTAGGATAAGGCAAACACACCGACGAAGAGGTGTCTGCTTTACACCAACTCCCTCTTATATAATAAGAGAAGAGTGGCCCATCAAAGTAAGATTTCCATTTTTACTATCACTTTTTATATATTCATCAAGAAAAAATAATTATGTATTTTTATATTTTCTTTCTAATAATAATAATTTGCTCTCTAAATTTCTTTTTTGTTTAAAAATCTAATACTAAATATTATGATAAAATCTTTATATCAATCATTATTTCTTTTTTTATAAAAAGGGGGTTCAAAATGAGTAAATAAAATGAAGGGAGAAAGTGATGAAATATGGTAAAAAGGTAGAATGTCATATTGTTTATGTGTCTTGGTGATGAAACAGATACACACAAGATGAGTCCAGAGGAAGTGAAAAGGGGTGAAGTTAGGTCTCTATCTCTTCACAAGCAGGAGTAGCACTAGGTTACTGCTTGTGAAGAGCATCTCACTCTTTGAACAACATCTGCATTACTAGGCTCATTTGAGCAGGAGATATGACAGCTTCTTGATATGTGGAATGTCAATTTTAAAGATTTGTCTGTATTAAAAATAATACATTCTCTACTTTTAAATCTTGGATTGACCTCTAAAATAGCTGCATAGATAGCTCACAGGGGATTTGAACAAATGAAGAAACAAATTGTAGCTTTAAGATTAAGCAAATTAAAAAACAGATGCAAGAAACATCAAACAAGAGTCTCAAATTCAGCAGCATACTTCAAGATATAACTCAAATCAAATCTAGAGCAGAAAGTTGTATCCGAATAAATTCTTTTACAGTACAAAACATACAAATGAACAAGAAAATTAGACCATCTTGGGCCATGTGCTAGCAACAACAAAACAAAACAAAAAATAAATTTGAGAATATACAAAAATTACTACCATGACATTTTTAAAAGTTCGAACAAGGAAAATTCTTTTATGGACACGTCTAATATTTGCTGCAATTGTAATGGTGGAAAAGTTATACTCTTTCCTTTCTGGTTGGCCGGATTTTATGTATTATGAGGTTAGAAAAGAGTGGCATCACTTTTTTGCCTACTCAATTAAATGCCGATGGATTTTATTAATGACAGAAAATTTTGCTACACATTAGATATAATTAAAACACAATTATAAAATTTTAAATTCATATTTAATTACTCCCTATATATATACTAATATTTATTTTTCTTGTTCTTGCATAAATATTTTCTATCTAAGGCTAATTAATATTGAAAAGCAAAGCGCTATGTGTAATTGTAAAATTTAAATATTCAATATAAATAATATAGCTATAACTAGAAATGAAACACCGTCAATCATATATATAATATTATGCTTGCAGGTGTGTTGTACGGGCCAACCCATCCTAGTGTTTACATATAAAGACACAATATGTCTCGACAAAGTAATTTATATATTATTAATAAATTTTTGAAGTAAATTAAAAAATAATTGAACATGTTTTATCCTGTCTCTATAATTATCATGTGGTTGAAACCAAAGGCATCTCATTTTTGTTCCTTTTGCCTTTTTCATTGTCACACTCTACAAGACATGAATTTTAGTACATGCATATAAAAGGATTTGTACATGTAGATTAATATTTTAGGATTATTCTTTGAACAATATAATTTGAACTTTTTTTTTTAATATTTGGGATATACCTGTTATCTTTCACCTGCAATAGATAATACTCACTTCATCCTATTTTATATGGCACTATTTAACTTGGTAGGTTGTTTAAGGGAATTTATTTTTTTTTAAAAAAAAACTTGTGGTCTAAAATCATTCTTAGATATTTTATGGCTAGGAATCATTTCATTAAGCGTAGGTAAAAAAGGAAATTTAAAGTTAAATTATTTTCAATTAAAGTAAGATGATATTTTTTTGGAGACGGACGAAAAAAGAAAGAGTGTCACATAAAATGAGACAAAGAGAGTAGGTAACTTGTTGCAAGATTAGATAGATGAGATGAAATCATCTTAGGGGTGTGTTTGGTATATCGGGGAAATTTTGTTTATGAAAAATATTCTCTTGAAAAAAGAATAGATTTATTACTTATTTTCTAATTAATATTTGATAGATAACTAAAATAATAATATCTCAAGAATATTTATATGTTAGCTAGCAAAAGACTAAAGCGGCGGGATATTTAGTAGAGGCAGATCTATGAGGGGACGAGGGTGTTCAGGCAAACCCCCCACCCCCACCCCACCCCCGGCGAAAAAAAAAACAATGTATATGCCATGTATTATTTTTACTTTTGGTGTATGTATATAGATTTTGAATCATCTGAACACAAAATTAGATGTTGACTTAGTGATGTTGGGAGTTCAAAATTCACCTTGAGATTTTAAATTTAAATCCAAGCACTATATTTTATTTTTCAAATTCCCTTAAGGAAAATCCTAGATCTGCTATTGAAAGTCGAGGTTGAGGGGGGGGGGGGGGGGAGGATTGGGATGATCAAGGAGAGGAGGTGAGAGGTGTTGCATGTGCGGATCAGAAAGAGATGATGAACTTGAAATGATACTTATATAAATTATTTTACTTTGATTAAGGAAGTCTTTTTTTCCTCTCATTTGAGGAGTTTATTTTCCAAGAAAATATTTTGATCAACCAAATATGAAAAAATTGAAAAATACTTTCTCCATACCAAACAAACCCCGAATCTTTTTTTCTCTATCAAAGCTAATTTGAATCTGAAACCTCATCATTCTCAATTCACGAATCACTATATTAGGCCCTTAGATGCCAATTATTTGAGCATAACTCATTGTACTATGATTGTACATTTACAAGCAATCAACACAAATTATTCCTCCTTTTTTTAAAAAAAAAGAAAAAATTCGGATGGTGATTACTAGGTAGGAAATTAAATCCTCATGTTCTCAATAGGATGGTTCAATTTCAAGCAGGTTACTGAGATTCTCCTATGTAAAATTTTATTTTTACTACGATTTTCTTTTTTAAAAAATAAAATATATTGAACACGCCCTTAATTCTAAGCACATATTTAAAAAATACAGAATTTTGAACTTGTTAAATTTGAATGTTAAACCTGTCTCTAAGATCATGAATCTCAACTTGAGAATGATTTGTGAGGGCGGTGATGAACCATTTGTTATTATTTCAAAGGCGGAGTTAAAAGGAGATTTCAAGTTAATATATAATAATAATATAATTGTTCATAGTTCAATATTTATAAATATTTTATAGATTTTTTAAAACAAATTAGTGTAAAATTGAGAAAAAAATTATTGGTTCACGTAAAAATCATATCTTATAGGTTAAGTCCGCCCCTAGTTGGAAGGAGTTCATCAATGGGACATCCGATATCCTCCCAATCCACATGTCCCAAAGACGAGGAATAATAATTGACAAATGACGGTAATATATACATGTCTTCAAGTACTTTCCAACAGGTTAACTAATCGATTATGATAAATTGGATCAGAATTCCCGTGGTTAGTTGTTTGTCCCAATACTTTGCTGGACAATGAATTCATACATTTAGACACAAAGGGGCTTCTGTTATTAACACCAGATTGTCCTGCTGCTGCTTCATTTCATTCTAGAAAAGACTGCCCAACGCTTTCGCCTTCTCCCTCAGGATAAATTTTTGTATCTTGCCTGTCGATGTCTTAGGGATGTCTTCGAATATGACAGTCCGAGGGGCCATGTAATGAGGCAAATTATCTCGACAAAAGTTGATGATTTCTTGATCGTCGACACTGAATCCTTCCTTCAACTTCACAAATGCGCAAGGTGTTTGCCCCCAATGGTTATCTGGTCTTGCGACTACTGCTGCTTCAAGAACTGCTGGATGACTATACAAAACTCGTTCCACCTCAACCGTGCTTATGTTTTCACCACCGGAGATAATAATGTCTTTCAACCGGTCCTTAACTTCTATATAACCATCAGGATGCTTCACAGCAAGATCACCGCTGTGAAACCATCCGCCTTTAAAAGCTTCCTCTGTTGCTTTCGTGTCGTTGAAGTATCCACTCATCACAGTGTTGCCTTTAAACATGATTTCTCCCATTGTTTTACCATCAGCTGGAACTTTTTCCATGGTTATTGAATCTCGTATATCCACTTCTTTTAAACAAAGATGTTGTACTCCTTGTCTTGCTTTCAGTATAAATTTTTCGTCAGGAGGCAAAGAATCCCACTCTGGCTTCCACAAACAATACGTAGCTGGACCGTATGTCTCTGTAAGTCCGTATAAGTGATTTACTCCGAATCCTAGCTCCTCCATCTTGGAAATAACTTGCGGAGGAGGCGGTGAACCACCTGTCATTATCTTAACCTTGTGAGGGAGTGGCTTTAGGTCACACCGAGGCGAATTCACAATCTTGTTCAGGACAGTTGGTGCCCCACCCATATGTGTGACATTGTGCAACGAAATGTTTTCGAATATGTCCTTTGGAGAGACATTTCTAAGACAAACATTCGTGCCACCCAACGCTGCAAGCCCCCAAACCAAGCACCAACCGTTGCAGTGAAACATTGGAACGGTCCAAAGGTAAACGGGGAACAAACTCATCTCGTGAAGTAAGAAAGTGGCGATGGTATTGAGATACGCACCTCTATGACTGTAAACAACTCCTTTGGGTCGCGACGTTGTACCTGAAGTATAGTTAATACTGATAGGATCAAATTCTGTTCTTGGCCATCTTATATCAAAATCGCTATCCCCACTTTTAAGGAGACTTTCATATTCATGATCGCGAGTGTTTGAGTTTTCAACATCAAGGAATTCGTCAGATTGACGGATGACAACAACAAGAGGCGGATTCTGTTTCTTGTCAGCAATGAGAGCTAATGCTCCTCGAGCAACTTCGAGCAATTTTTGATCCACAAATATGACCTTTGCTTCCGAATGCATCAGAAGTATCGATAACATAGCTGAATCATGGCGCGTATTTAGTGTACAAAGAACGGCTCCAGCCATGGGTACTGCAAAATGTAGCTCTTGCATTGCTGGTACATTAGGAGCCAGAGTTGCAACCTACAAAAAATATTTCAAAACAAATTCATTATTATCAAAAGATTCTAAACTATTGATCATAGAGGAGTTGACATGAATCTTACCCCACCCCCACCCCGAGAAATCGCGAGCACCAGCTACAGGTTTGACCAAACCTAGTAACTTTGGTTCATCCATTGAATATGTACGAATTAGTAACTCAATAACTTAAAAAAGATTAGAATCAAGAATTCACAAGCTTCAAACTCGGAGGCGGAGGTCCGAATGGACCTCCACCTCTAGCTAAAAGCTAGTTTTACACATCTTTAGATTAAAGATCAAGAAATTAAAAATATTTTCTTTATATTCTTAAACTTTATATCCAATCAAATTAGAACAATTAAAATTAAAATAAAAAGAGCATTTTCTTTCTTAAATTTCGTATCAAGTCAAATTTACACCACATTAATCACTAAACTTCTCAAACAACAAAACATATATTTTTCCAACGAGGACTCGGATGAACCTTCTTGCACCCCTAGCTCCATACTTTTACAGAATAACAAGCTTCTTATAAGATCACAAATTTCAAAAAACTATTTCAACAATAATAATATTTTCAATATAATTCTACACATGGAATATGCTAACAATTAGGACCTACATAGATCTTACCCCCTTATTTTCAAAAAGAAATAACAACAATAATAATATACTCTAGTTTTAGAAGTAGAGCTACTAAAAGTCAAAGCTTTAGGCCCTCAAATTTGGGGCCCCATATAAAGCTTTTTTGTCCATTGATTTTCTAAACTTTTTTAAAAAAATATATTGAGTAAGTTATTTTTAGCAAAGGGATAAAACTATTCCAAAAACCAACACATATTATAATCTTGTAACAAATTTGTTGGATCAAGTTTCATCATTTCAGTTTTTTCTTTTACTTTTTTTTAATTGTATTTATTATCTTTATTTCATAGGCATTTTAAAAATACTAATTAAAATTTCAAATATTGTCAACTAAAAAATATGAGTCCAACTATTCAAACATGAAAAAAAGAGAGAGAAAAGTTGATAATATAATCTAATTTACAAAAAGGAGACAGTTATTTTAAGTGAATTAAATTTTAAAAATTAAATTTGATAAAATTTTATTAAAAAATTAATAATATATCAAAAGAGATTGAATTAATTAAGGCCTCATTTTGAAATTTTACTTTCGGCCAGCAATAATATTAAGTAACTTACATATATTTTACTCTGCCATCTTTAGAAAATAGAGAGTCTGATTTAGATAAAAAATCTCAAAAAAATCACTTTTTTAAAAATTGAATCAAATCAAATATATCCCTTTTTAAAATTTGATACCGAATCAAATCAAATACATCAAAAGTTAATCTGTTTTTAAAAAAAATGTATCCCAAATCAAATCAAATACATCAAATATTTAATCTTTTTTAAAAATTTTGCACCAAATTAAATCAAATACATCAAAAAGTCAATTCTTGCCGAATCAAATTAGTTATGACAAAAAGTTTATTTATTTTAAAAAATTTAATGCCGAATCAAATCAAATACATCAAAAATTTAATCTTTTTTCAAATTTTATGCCTAATCAAATCAAATACATCAAAAAGTTAATTATTTTTTTTAAATTTTCTGTACCAAATCAAACCAAATACCTCAAAAAAGTCAAATCTTTTAAAAAATTTGTGTGGAATCAAACGAAACTGAATTCAACCTTGGCAACACAAAAAAAAAAAAGAAAAACTTACCACATCACCATGAGAAATCCCCAAATGCACCAGAGCTGAAGCAAGTTTTACACATCTATTATGAGTTTCTTCCCAATTATACTTCAATTTTTCACCATAAACAACAGAAATTCTATCCCTAAATACATTAGCTGCCCTTTCCAAGAAACTTAAAGGCGTCAATGGTTCAAAATTTGCAGAACATTTAACAAAACCCTCCATTGATTTCCATGATTCTGAGAGACTGCAATAACGTCGAGACGATTTTGAACTTATGGGGTGGATTTTTTTGCTGAGATTGAAAACCCCAACAACAAATCTTGAGTTTTTGAAGAATTGATTCATGGTGAAAATGGAGGACAAAGATTTGAAATTATTGGGAGACTAAAGTATGGTCTATTTTTTTTTGGTTTCATGTGGATATAACTTTTGGATTTTTACAAGATTTTGTTTGGCACAATGGATAAAAATATAATAAATTAGGGAGGAAATATTTTATTCTATATTTAATTAGGGGAATTAGTTAGTCACTTATTTTATAAAATATGTCTTAATTCATGAATTATATCTTGATAACTTTATTTAAATGTACTAATAACTTTTTCTTTTGAAATTTAATAAGAGAAATTAGAAAATAACAAAAACTAATCCGTTATATTTGAGTATAAAGTGTATATTGAATCGTTTTATTTTCTCTTAGGTTTTTAGTCTCTTAAACTTGATGAGAACTCTTTTTTTGTGCGTGTGTTTGACTAGGTTTAGACATCGAGTAGAACTCACTGATATTTTCACAATACTAAAAAAAATTGAGTTTAAACGTATTGGCAACCTTTTTTTTTTTAATTTAGTGAGAAAAATTAGAAAATGGTAAAAATGATCGGTTATATTTGAGCGCAGATTTAAAATAGTTTATTTTTTAAGTATATATTAAATCGTTTTGTTCTTTCTTATGTTTTCACTCTTTTTTATATATTTATCAAATTTTATTGATAAAACTTGATGAATTTTTTTCTTTTATTTTTTTTAGATGTTTGACTAGATCGAAATGTCGAGCAGAGTTAAACTAAGTTTTTCACAATACTGAAAAAAATTGAGTTAAACTTAGTCAATATTTATTAAAATATAATTGAGTTTGAATAGAGTCACTTGAATCCAAGTCAGCTCTTAATGTTTAGCCTCCTGTAGTGTCACGCCATTGAAATAATTAGTTTTATAATATAAAACATAATATATTTAATTTTAAAATGTGATTTTTAATATTTTTGAATAGAAATTATGTTATTTTATAGACAAAGCTAAACGTTCAAATTTATGTGTTCGAAATTTTTATCCTCTTTAATTACAGGATTCTAAACTAATAATATATATATATATATATATATTAAATAAACCTCTAAGATAAATATAATATTTAAATCAAAATTATTATGTTCGATTAAATTCATAATTCATATTTTAACTATATTCATATTTATAAAATTATATTACTGTGTGAAAATGAACTTGTGAAGATTCATAAACACATGATTCAACTAATTTGAAAGTTTAATATGTTTAATAAGATATCATTAAAAACTAAAATCTAAATACACCAACAAATGAATATATAATAACAATAATAATAATTTGAAATCTTTTGGATAACTACTAGGTTAGGATCAACGTAAGCATAATTATTTTTTCCAAATTGGAGCACACAAAATATTATTATAATTAAATACTCCTATAATATGAGGTAAGTCTCGAAGTTTTTATTATTTTGTGTCAATTTTGGAAAAATATAAATAATAAAACCATCAAGTATGACCAAATCCAACCAAAATAAATTAAAAGCTTGCAATAAATAGCAATTTTTAGTCGATAATTATCCTAGTTATGATATGATCAACTAGGATAGAATTTAAATTATGATATGATCAACTATGAAATGTATGCATTTTAAAAGATTTAGTGTTTGATATATTTATAGAAAAATACCAAAAATAATAAATGTGGGATCAAATATTTAATTACAATACAATTCATATATATGGAATTATATTATTATTAACAAATATATATAAAATAAATACTATAACTGTAACACTCGGTGAAATTAACGAAATACCCTTAAAGGAGCGGCATGCGTGTAACACGTCTTCCCGGGCTCGAATGGCAAATCCGAGACCGGATATACAATCGGCATGAAAAATTGAGTGGAAAAATGATCTCGGTTGATTTTTAAAGCAATCGGATCAAAAGATGATTTTTTAGACCGAAAACGAAAAACAATGTCGGTGTGGGATGTGCCTCTGTAGAGGAGCTAGACTTAACTTTTTTTTTCAATTTTTTTCGAGGGGATTGGAAAAACTCGTTCAGAAAAATTTTAACCGTGCCCAGTGCCTCCACTTGAATTTAGGAATTGAGTCTAGAGTCTTGACTTGAAATATCGATTGTGATTGTGATGTGAGATGATGATGAATTAATAAAACTTGATAGTCCTGTGAGTCTCTTTAAACGAACTCTCATGAATTGTCTATTAGATTATTCCCTGATGATTGTTCTAAGCCTTGAGTTATTGATTGAGATGTTGATTGATGAGATGATTAGAGTTTCTATGAGGTTGATTGAATGATAATGCCTCCACGAGGCTGATCGAATGATTTGATTGAGATGGATTGTCTTATGAGCATTGAGTCTTGTGAGGATATAAGTATCAAGCACCGAAATGGGTAAGAATAATACTAACTCGCACTCATTGACTACGTAGCCAAGCGTAGGTGAGGATTAGGACCACTACATTGTATTGAGGTTCCCTCTAGATAGAAGTCCCTGAAACAATAAAGGACTTGTAGATTGTTATCTCCATTTTGGATTACCCATTATGGTTTTGATTCATTCTCTACCTGGCAAGTATAGAACGGCCATGACAACACCAACGGGATGTTGACAATCACTGGCTCATAAGTGACTGTTGTCGAATAAGAGAAACTCCCAGAAAGTTCCCACGTTGAGTACTCTGAGTCAAGATGAGATGAGATGGGTTAAGTTGAGTTCCATTGAGTTGAGCCTAATTTGATTTGATGAGGTTTGATTGGTTGATGGGTCACTTGTCTACTCTTTATTCATGCTTTAGATAGACATTTGATATTCCCATGTGATGATTGTTCTGAGTTGATGTTGTTATATATTATTCTGCCTATTTTTGTTTCATTCAGCTATTTTACATACCGTACATTTCATGTACTGACGCCATTCGGTGCTGCATCGTTTTATGATGCAGATACAAGGATTAGAATCATCGGCAGGCGAATCGTTGAGGATCTAAGACATTTAGCCGATTGATGAGCCTCCCCTACTTCGGAGGATTCATTATCTTTATTTCATCTTGCTTTAGAGTTAGGCTTGACTAGCTTTGTTTTGATTGAGGTAGTCATAGGTCTGTCATTGACACCACTTGATTGTGATAGAGACTTCATAAACTAGAGTTGGATGTTGATTGTTAAGATTGTGAGCTAGTTTTTTCTACTAGCCTTTTATTATTATATTATTTTGAGAACTAGATAAGATGTGCCCATTTACTTTTCTTAGTCTTCCGCTTATTGTCTAGAGTTATTTGATCGAATGAATGTGATGTGGTCAAATGGTTCGCTTGGAGACTAGCAACAGTCTCTAGATGCCGCTCACATCTAGAATACCCTCCCGAGGCGTGACAATCACATTGTAGAAATCCACTTATCATATCTTTATCATTTTGTAACCAAAAAAGGATCGGCTAATGTTATTATTAACTTTGGAACTTTGAATATTCTATGTTGATCACAAAATATTTTTTGTGTGGTCAATTAAAGCAAAAATTTGTTTATACTTTTTTTTTTCCTAATATTTCTACTTGTGTAAATATAATTAAAATATTTTATTAAAAGTCAAAAGTCATAAACATAAATCAAAATCAAATAAATTATATTACTTCATAAATTATTAATTTATTATTTTTCGCAATTTACATTATATTGTGTTTTCGATTTGCACACACACAAAAAAAAATCATTCACACTTCACACTTAAAAAGTAAAATGTGTTTTTGTATATATATAATCCACTTATCTTATTAAGGATTAAAAAATTAAAATATCTTTTTAATTTTATCAAAAATATTTATTTTAAATTAAATATATTATATACTATGAATCACGAGCGGAATAGTTCAATATACATAAGAAGAAAGGAGTTGCTATTTACCACCCAATATAGATCAAATTAATAATTAAATTGTACAATATGAATCGAGATGGGAATAGTTCAAATTATATAAGAAGATGTTTGCCACCCAATATAGATCAAATTAATAATTAGATGGTATAATATGAATCGAGATGGGAATAGTTCAAAATATATAAGAAGAAAGGAGTTGTTATTTGCCACCCAATATAGATCAAATTAATGATTAGATTATAAAATATGAATCGAGAAAGGAACACCAATCTTTGCATAAATTGCTAAGGATCCAATACGACCAACATTGAGATTTCTCAAGGCCGGACATCCACTATACGAATAGTGGATGCTTAAAAAATTATAATGCATCCATCATCTTTACATTCTCAATCCACCTCTTATTATCAGCATCGAGATGCGAGCGTGGATTACAATGAGCTATCTCGACGAGGTTGTAATAAATGGAAACATATTTTACGAATAATATCTAAAGATTTTATTATTGTTGTAAATATAGGAAAACACAATTCAGTATGTTCCAAACTGAACAATAGTGAAACAACTTACAAGTTGTTTACAATGAGCTAAGCTAAGAATCTATGAAAGTTGTCAAATACTCCAGGGGAACAGCAGTTTGCTGAGTTATTTTAAGTGGCGTAACTCCATTAAACGCCCCACCATATCGTCAACCAGACCAACTCGATCACAGATGTCACGTAAAGTTAGTAAAAACTATACATGTCCGGCCTCTTATAGGGTCTGCTCAAGAAGAAAATGAGCCGGCTCACATTTGGCTGCATGACCAAATTTAGACGTGCTGTACTTTCTATGTACGCCTGTTAGTTTCCCTGTTGCTGCCTTTTGGTGGTATCCCACAATCAATCTCGAGCACTCCCTAAAAAGCACGGACAAGAAAAAGTTAAATTAGAGCAAGCTCGAGAGAGAAATTAGTTACAATCAGCACATGGTATGTGGAGGTTTTACTCACAGAAGTTGATCTTCTGAGTATTTTGTATGCAACTCACACGTCGTGCTCCATTGTGTCACACCGTAAAGTGTGCACTGAGCAGTAAAGATTGCAGCAGCAGCCATAAAAGATGGTGGAAATTTAAGCATTTCATATTCCACAAGGCAAAGCTCGATCAAGAAGAATGAAAGTAGCTCAAGCTGTTGTGTAAAAGGAATACACAAAGTTAGAGAGTGTGAAAAATCAACAACATCAAACATTTCAAGACTCTGTCACTACTAACCTTTCGATCCGATTGAGCAGCCTTGAGAAATCTCCTCATAAAAACATATGGTGTTGGAACGGACATATTAAACTGGAGTGTGTTGAGCATCAATTTTTCCTGCAGGAATATGATGACGTGACATCTTTAGTAATAGTTGGGATAATGTAGTAATAATAATAGCTGATATCAATAGAAATATCGTTTGTAATCTACCATCTCAAGAACCTCTTTCCTTGTGTATGCTTTATCCGAAATAAACACCAAATCATCCACCACAGGGAGAGTAACCTCCTCATATTTACACGCGAGTAGCATGGCAACCAGACCAACAAGCTGCAGCTTCTTTCTCACAACAGATTGCTTCTCCAAAAATCTATCTATCAAGTTAACAGTTAGGAATAATGTCTCTTCCCGGAGATCGAACTTGTGATGTACCTGTTCATTTAGGATAAGCTATTATATGGCTGTCAAACTTAATTTGCACTTTCCTATTGACTAAAAGTTACAAGTACCTCAACGAGCCAGTCTATCAGTATGGATCTCATCCTCTCGTTTACGTCAAACTGTTGTGCCATATATTCTGGTGAGATACGCCTGCAAACCTGAATATAGTGATCATTATTTAGTCAAATGTGCATCATCAGAAACCACGTTCTTTATACTTATATAAACTGGCAAAACTAGAACTCATCGAGTAAAAAGATTATTACTATTTTGATCAAAATGTGCATCAGAAATCACATTCATTTTCACCAGGAAACAAATTCTCTATACTAACAAAAACTGATAAAACCATTTAAATTTACTAAATCAAAACCTTAAACTAAATTTCCAGTGATCTGGTCAAACTTTGAACTCCAGCTAATGAGGAAGTTTGTCTTCATAAGTCTTTTAAATAATTGTGTTAACCTTTGACATTCAACAACTACCACGTGAAACATAGTTCTAATCAATTCCAGTAAATTCAAACATCACTTAAAACCTGGACATAGAGCAATTTTTGAGTCACTTCCAATGCGAAACTTCACTTACAACAACGAAATTCAACAATATAAAATATACGAAAAGACTATCTATTTGCACAGTATAATTTTCTCACAATGGAATTCAACAATTATATATATACACAAAAAGATTCTTTTTACCCTATTTGCACAATGTAACTTCTCAATGAAGGAATATACAAGTACTAAAGGGTAGTCAGCTGGACTTACTTCCATTTTAGAGTAATAAACATACAGATCTTCCACATAGTCAACAGCTGCAAGCGGGTTCTTTGTATCCTCACTGTCAATATCTATCGCCGTCTCCTCAAATACATCCTCCATCTCAATCTCCTGAGAAAATTTATAAACATAAGCTATCTAAAATCCCAAGATAATTGTCAAAAGTCCCAAAATTAACTCTACTCAAAGATTCTCTTACCATTTGAGTCTTGTTGTCATGAGACACTGTCTCAGTTTGTTCCAAAGACATAGGAACAGGTTGGTCTTTTGCTGCTTCATTTCCATCCACAGCTATTAAAGGTACATCCTCCCACACACTAAAATTTTCAGCTGCTAATTTTGGTTTCTTGTTTTCCTGTTAGACATCATTGTACTACCAGTTAACCGGGGTGGGAGATAGAGAAATTCATTAAATATGTACACATATTAAACTTCCTCGCGATTAGTAGCATCAATCTAGAACTCATACATCGAAATCTGACTCTGCCTACGCGAGTTAACACTATATAAACAACAATGAAACACCTCAATAATTCAAGAATCCAATTTCATTAAATATGTACACATTTAAACTTAAAAGCCAATTAGCAGCATTTGAAGTCATCTTTCTAAAATCCAAAACCCCATTAAATTGAAATTAGGCTACGCCTATGCAAGTCAACACTAATAAACTTCAATGAAACCTCAATAAGTCGTCTTAATTCAATTAGTAGCATTTGAAGTCATCTTTCTAAAATCCAAAACCCGATGAAATTGAAATCCTAGCTACGCCTACATGAGTTATAACACTACAGAAACTACAATGAAACCTCAGTAATTCAAGAGTCCATTTTCACAAGTCCATAAATATTAAAAAGGTTTGCATACAATCTACCCTCGCCAGATCCCACTTGTGGGACACTAGACATGTTGTTGTTGTTCATGAATATGAAAAGTCTTGTGAATAGTACCTCAGGATGCTGCTGCTGAGAGCTAGCAATTTGTGCAGCAAATTTCCTTCATTTTTAAAAATGTACATTTACAAGTCAGATTCCAAGGAAATGGTCCTCAAATAAATGGAATGAAAATACTGAATCTGACTATGTATCTAACCTTGTGATTGGTCTATGAGCTGGAATAGGTGGATTCTTATTGCAGATCCCATTAGCTCTGAAAGATCAAGAAAATCAACTAAATCAGCTCAAGAACAACAAAAATGAAAAATCTAAAAGATTGGAGCTGAGAATTTACTCAGGTAATCCCCTCTTGTTAACAACACAAGGGTATTGATTAACTCCAACAAAATTCTGATTAATCACACTCAATGCTCTTCGATTACTCCTCGTCTCCACTCCAAATTTTCTGCTTCCCATTTCTGACAAAGTAACAAACTTTTCAAAAACCCCATCTTCCAAAAACTAAAAAAAAACACAAATCCTAGCTGATTTTAGCTCTTAAAACCCAGAAAATGGTCAATAATTAAAAAAGATTGAATCTTTAAGCTATATTTACCTTGACCATTTGTTGGTTTAGTCATAACAGGATTGTTCTCATTAGAAACACCCATTTTCCCCCTTTTTTCCTGATTTTCACTTCAAGAATCACTCACCCCACCAAAGATCAAGAACCAAAAATGACCCAAAAAAAAACAATCTTGGGATTTCTAAGAAAAACCCAAGAACACTGTAGAGATGGGGTCTGAGGGAAAACACCAATGGGGGTATTTGTCAATTCTATATAGCAGTAATAGAGGGTTTATATTTCAAATGAAACGGCTAGTTGAATTAGAGCGTCTAAAAAAAAGAGGCATAACGGTTACTTTGGTGTTGGCATGTGGAGGAGATGTTGCTTTCAAAATTAGGAAAGAGAGAGTTGATAACTTTTTTTCCTTTTTTAATTTAACTTTAGTTGAATGAATAGATGAATGATTGGTGTTTGAACTTTATCTGCATCGGGTGTTTATATCGAAATCAATTTTACTTCAAAATATGAAGCCGTGATGGACATCTTTCTTTTAGTAGTTGTAATATTGTTCATGTTTTTTTTTTTCATTTTGTTTTTATTTCTGTTATTGTCTGTTGTTTTCTTGTATCGTTGGTTATCGTATTTATTTTTTTGTAGTTTCGATTTTGTTATTAGTTTTTGTTTGTTGTGCCATTGTTGCTTCTTTTACTGGACTGTTTTTTTTCTTGATTCGATGGTCTATTAGAAATAGTTGATCTACCTTTGAGGTGGGGTAAGTTGTACATATACTCTATCCTCTCCAGGGGCAGACCCATATTCAAAGTATCGGATGCTCGAGTACCCATCGACCTCGACGAAATTTTGTATATGATATAGAAATTACTGAAAAATTGATATAAGTTACTTTTAAGCACCCGTTCAAACAAATGTCTCATGGGTGTGTTGGTTTCCACAGTTGAATTTTGAGCACCCATAATATCATATTCTGGATCCGCCACTGATCCTCTTAAACTTACATTTTGTGCGATTACACTAGGTATATCATTGTTATTTCGTAGTTTCTTTCTCTCCACGTCGAAAATGAAGATCGTGCGATAAATAACAATAGGCACAAGCAAATTGACTGAAGGGGGATCTGCGTTTCTACTCTTTTATAGTTGGTTGAGTGATTTAATAAAGTGAAAGATATGCATTAAATAATTATAATTAAGTGTGGTTCTCTGAGAAGGGAGTGGCTACCTACTGAAGCTTCGACCAAGCACCGCTGGTCAATTCCGCAGATAGATAGAAGATATACATGCGAATGCATGTTAGTTATTTAATGATTTGATATAAATATTCATGCACGTAAAAAAAATTTACCAAATAAGGCAAGTAATTTCAATTTTTTAAAATCATCTTTCTTTTTAAGGAAAGGGTTCAAATGTATTATGAGTTAAAATAGGTTGAATTTGTTAGGTGTATAATACATGCTGTATTATTTAAGTTTCAACTACTATTAATAATTTTTTTTCACATATACGTTAGTTTTCAAATTAGGAAAGAGAGTTGAATATTTTTTTTTATATATGTATTTTTTAGTTTATTTATTTAATGAATAGATAGATAATTGGAGTTTTCACTTTTATTTCAAGGAGACCCATAATAAAAGTAGAGGCCATAGTCAATACTTTCATTGAATTATGAGTTTTTCATACTTTTTGATTTGTAATAATTTTATATATTGATAGTGTAAAATTTACGTGATTAATATTATCGCGTTATAGTATTTATAATATTATATTATTTATTATATTTATGTGTAAGTTAATTTATACGAATATTTTAAAGAATTGACATTTTCAAGTTACATTCATCACGTCAAGTCTGAATTTGATAATTTGGGGAGGAAATTATAATAATAATGGTTAATTTGTACAATTTTTTTTTAAATGACATTTTCAAGTTACATTCATCACGTCAAGTTTGAATTTGATAATTTGGGGAGGAAATTATAATAATAATGGTTAATTTACACGAATATTTTTCAAAAATTGACATTTTTGAGTTACATTCATCATGTCAAGTTTGAATCTGATAATTTGAGAAAAATATTATAATAAGAATGGTTAATTTACACGAATATTTTTTAAAAAAAATTTGTCATTTTCAAGTTATATTCATCACGTCAAATCTGAATCTAACAATTTAAACAATATATATATATATATATATATAATAACAGTTAATTTACACGAATGCTTTAAAAAAATTGACATTTTCAAGTTATATTCGTCACGTTAAATCTGAATTTGATAATTTGGAGAAAAAATTATAATAATAATGGTTAATTTACACAAATACTTTAATTGACATTTTCAGTTTACATTCATCACATCAAATCTGAATATGATAATTGGGGAAAAAATTATAATAATAATAATAATGGTTAATTTACATGAATATTTTAAAAAAATTGACATTTTCAACTTATATTCATCAGGATGGGCGTTCGGTTCTTCAGTTTGATTTTAGCAAATTTTGGTTTGATTTTTGGTTTTCAATCTTGAAAAAGTGTGCACCATACATCGAATCGAAATATTTTGATTCGATTCGATTTGATTTTATTCATTGTTTTTAAAATAATTTTTCGGTGCAAACTAATGAAAAATAAAATGAGGACAAAATCAAAATATAAGACCACTTAAAAACTTAAAATCATGTTAAGTGATGGTGTGCTTCCATGGAACATTTATTGTGCTTAAAAAACTATATTTATCTTTGCCAAGAACTTGCGCTTCCGACTATTGCTTGAGGAAAATAAGCACGAAGACATCCTTTACGTGACATAAATCGCAAAAATATGTTTGAATTTCTCTTGGAAAATAATATTTCAAGTTAACTATATAAATTATAAATTTGTTGCTACTTTGACTTGTTTCATGAATGATTTAATTGTTAATTGATTTATATGTGTATAAATATAATTTTATTTTTTTGGTCTAAAATTTTTTTAAAATAAAAGTTTGGTTCTTTGATGCACCGAAGTTCTGAGACCCCTACACCGAACACTGAACTAAAGAACCGAACTTTTGAAAAAATAACATCGACAATGAGCCGAAGAACCAAATTTGTTCAGTTCAGTTTGATTTTTCGATTTTTTCAATACTTATATCCACTTCTAACATCAAATCTGAATCTGATAATTTTGGAGAAAAAATTACAATAATAATAATATTAACAAGAAAAACTAGACAATAATCTACTATCTTCTACTACCACAAGTGATTTTGAATTTAAATTACTCCCTATTATATACATTCCTACATCTATTTATAAATATATAATTAATGATTTGTGGCAGGCTATGAGGCATGTTGTGGACATTTTTCTAAGATTTTTAATAATGGGTCTTCTTAGCTGGCACTTGTCAGACACATTTTTTTCTTTTTATGAAAAAGATTATTCCAGAAAGAATTTGGATCCACAGTTTGAATTACACAGACCTCTTTACTTCTTTAGGAAATTCAAAAATTATGAAAGAAAAAAGAAGATTCTAATAAAGACCCATAAAAAAAGTCAATATGATACGTGAGTTAGACGCACAAAATATTATAATTTAAAAGAAAAAGGTAATATATAAACGATATAGCCTTCGGATCTTTGATTTAATGATAAGGATGTTACAGATAATGTGTGAGTTATGGATTCAAACCTATTGCAAGCAAATCTAATACTCTCTTTGTCTCAATTTATGTAATATAATTTAATTTAATACGAAAGTTAGGATAGTTTTTTTTTAATTTGTGGTTTAAAATAAATCACAGATATTTATATGGTTATAAAATCATTTTATTAAGGGTAAAATGAGATTTTAAAGTCAATTTTTTACTAAAGATAGAACTGTGTCATTCATTTTGGGACTGAATAGAAAAAAATGAGTCATATAAATTGTGACAAAAAGAGTATTTAAGTTGGGACTTGAGAATAGGGGTGTGCTTTGGGTCAGTTCGTTCGATTTTATAAATTATCAGTTCGATTTATCGATTTTCAATTTTTAAATATGTTAAACCAATAACAAATCAATAAAATAATTTTTATCAATTTATCGATTTTAAGTCCTTAATAGTTCGATTTTTGTTTTACCCGATAAGGATGATAATGAGCATTTGCATTAATAAAAACAGATGGAGTACGAAAGAGTAAAGATTAAATACTAGAGTGGGTAACGACAAAGATTAAAATAGGTAAAGTACTACTATAGTGTCCTATTATATTAAATTACTAATATTTAATATTTATGAAGGAGTAAAATAGTGAACTATTATAATCTTATTGGGTTATCGATTTACCCAATAAACCCAATAGTAAAAACCAATATCAAACCAATAACCCAATAATTATTTTTTCAAAACCATTAAAAATCCAATAACCTAATAACCTAATAACAATAAATCAATAACGTTTTTATCAGTTCGATTTATCGATCGGTTTGGTTTTTGCATACCCTTACTTGAGAGGAGGTTGGAGGGGCGAGCCTATACTCGAGATTTTCGAACCTATGCACCAACATGAGTCGGGCCAAAAGCCCAAAATTTCTTCTAACAACTATGTTTTAGTCCCAAATAAGTTAGCATCGACTATGTGCCCAAAACTTCTTTTGACATCAAAAGTAAAGACATAATCAATTGTGGAATATTTCTTACACAAATACTGATCCACACTCCAAACATGAAGAAGAATTACTCTCAATGATTACAATTGAAGCTACTAACAACAATAATATACCTAGTGAAATCCCACAAGTGAGGTTTGAGGAGGGTAAAATATATGCAAACTTTACCACTACCTCATAGAGATAGAGAGGTTATTGCCGAAAGACCCTCAAACTAACCATACGATAAAATTATTTCAATGTCAAAAAATGGCAAACAGAACCAATTAACTGTCTATATTGCCATGTACCAGGATTTAGGTTCTACTTGTATAAAATGGACTAACAACAATGTTAAAAACAGATTGTTAGATTACTCTTGCTACTTGTAAGAACATCTATTACAACAAACAAAATTTGATTCACCTAAAAAGAGTTGAAAGTGTTCGATTGCTAACCGTTTGTTTCGCCTTCTCAGCTGGAACTAATTTCTTCCCGCAAGAATCATGATTTTTACCATCTAACTTCTTGTTTACTTCGTCAATACTATGTTCTTGTAGCACGGAATCATGCTTTTCTGTGAATTTGTGATCCTTGGTAGCCACATTATTCATCAAAAGAGTGAAAGGGTTAATGGTAGTCTTTTGAAACTTTTCGTTGTTCTTTTTCTCCTCTGCTGTTGCATCGCGACAGTGTTGTTGATGTTTCACCTCTTCCAGCAGCACCCTTATTGCATCCCTAGGTAACTGAGGATGATCACCCTTAGTTTTTTTTTTAGTTACAGTATCATCAATCAAGTCTTGCTTCTCGACAGCCATCTCCTCGGAGTGCTCAGCAGCAACAATCTTCTGCTTCTTGGTTACTGCCTCCACCAAATCACTACATCTCTCGTGATTTAACTTTTTCTTCTCAAAAATATCATGTTGGAGTTGATAATTTTTATCAAGCAAGTTAGCATCATCAGACACAAACTCCGGCTTCATTAGCTCCAAATCTTCGAGGAAAGCATCTTCCTTCTGTTGACCAACAAAAAGCATATGTTTCTCCTCTTTGATCACTTTAACAGACGAGGTGACTTCAGGAACTATGGTATCAAGGATAACTTTGCCAAGAAGAAACCTTGTCTCACGCGTGTGTCCTTTCTTAAGAGAAACGTAGTCTATCTTGTAAATGTTCTTCCTAATTTGGAGAGATGTAACATCTTTCACCAGAATGTCAAATATACGCTCGACTGCCCTGCCTATTTTGTTTGATACAAAGACCTGCAAATTAGACATCTCTATAACAGTCAAAATAGCTCTTTAAAATAATAATAGAGTAACTACCATTCTGATCTCAAGTAGGACACAAAAATTTAAAGTCTACAAGATCTTCTCCTTTTTCTTCTCCATTTTATCTTACAACAACAACGACATTCCCAGTGTAATCCCACGGGATCTGAGGAGGGTAGTGTGTATGCAGACCTTACCCCTACAAGGTAGAGAGGTTGTCTCTAATAGCTTCTCGACTCAAGTAAAAGCATTACAAAGTAGTTCAAAAAAAGAGAACAATGGGAGAGAAGAAGCCAAGACAAAATGCTAATGAAAGCACAATAAAGCATACTAAAAATGGAACAGTCACTGCCATAAAATAATACTATAATCGTAAAGCAAGAAACAGTAAATAGTAACTGAAATAGAATAAGAAAGAGCAATACTACGACTACCAGTGCGAATGACTAAGCGAGAGAACTCTCAACTACCAAACTAACCTACGCTAACCCGTGTCCATTTTATCTTCAAATCAAGAAAAAAATCATGACTATATGTATAGCTAGTATTTACTTTGTGGATAAGCTGAGCTGCTTTCTCAATGAATCTATTGGGGCTGTTTATGATGGAGAGGCAGAGAGGGAGGCCATTGCATTTATACCAAGTGCACCAAGTCCCCAGATTTCACGTAAGGCAGGTGAAAGATGCATTTAGTCCCAAGTTTACACAGAAAGTAGATGAAAGATACTATGTTGTTTACGAAATAAATGAACATCTTCACATTAGGTTCAGAGATACTGGTCCAATTTGTTGCAGGAGAACTGAATCACTAACTTCAGAAGTCACAAAATTTACAAAAAACAGGGGATAATCAGTTCCTTGCGAGTATAATGAGCTAGAGACTCTAGGTTAGGAAATTGTTGATGCATCATGCATGCCTTAAAATAATATTTCAGAACATATTTAAACCTTTTCCGTCCATGTCATGCACTGCAAAAAGGTTTGGAAAGATCTGTCTTGTTGTATGAAGCAATTAACTAATTTATAGCATCACTAAATGTTTGACCTTTTTCTCTAGAACTGGAGAAAGATAAATTCCCTAGAGATAAAGTCAAAGATACGTGTTCCAAGAACAATGTTTGACTTTATCTCCAGGAAACTCATCTGCCTCCACCCTATCGCCTACAATGTGGGTCCTATCGAAACATAATGACTAGATTACCACAGATGAAGAAACAGACTTGACCAACAAATAAAAAGTCAAATCATATTCAAGCCATCCCCTCATTCCATGCTTGTAAGGGGAAACGATTCTTTCACAAATACAGGCATTCTTAGAAATTAGATCATTATTCTCTCTTCTCATTTTATATGACAAGGTTGCTATTTGAGAGGTAGTAGGACCAACACTCTGATCAAAAGTCAATTAACTCATTTATCAACAGAAAATTCTAGATAGAATCATCCATCAAACATTTTCCCATATTATTATTGAAAAATGATTAATGCAGCTTCCGTTTTCAGATACAGGTAGAAACTTAAGGTCCATTGGACCACATTCTCATCAAAAGTTAATTAACTCATTTATCATCAGAAAATTCCAGATAGAATTATCGATCGCACATTTTCCCCCATAAAATTATTGGAAATTGATTAATGCAGCTTCCACTTTCAAATAGGAGTACAAAATGCAGCTTCCACTTTCAAATAGAAGTAGAAAATTAGTCTATTTAACTCTAGGGTAAACAGAATGAACTAAATTTGGATCTTCCACAAAGGTCGATCATTACTCTGAAGAACCATAAGGGTGAAAAAATAAAAAATAACTGTAAAGTGTACTAAAACAAAGTGAAATAACAAGACAGACAAACTGCCTTGGTGTAAACAACAGTTACATGTAAAAGTCGAAGTATGTTTACCCACCAAACCAGAGCATGGGGCTCCTGGGAACTTGGACATTGCTTCCAGGAGGCTGTCTCTGTCTGTTAAAATGTTTATAGATTTTTGGACTTGCACTGCCAGCTGTGCAACTCTTTTTGCAAGTTCATCATTTGAAATGGATCCTTGAGAATCAGAGAATTCTGGTCCATAAAAAGTTGCATCTTCAGAATGCTTTTTTGCAAATTTAACAGCTTCCTTCCAAGTTGCATGATACAATACAGAAGCAAAAGTAAGGATGACAAACGCGTGTTGGGGATGTGTGATCAATGCCATATGAAATGCCAAGAGTGCAATCCTGTCATGAACATCATTGAAAAGGAAAATTTTGTCAACTATCCCAATTCCCAGCCGTAACAAAACAGTTCTCTCAATATTAGTGCAGGTAAATTCATCTAAAGTATACTGTTGAAAATGTGATAGCAAGGTGGTCAAAGGATCAGTAGAATCCATTATTGTGACAGTAGGCAGGTAGACTATGAGCTGCAACATCTGCCATGAAGTAGAGTTAGAAACATGACTACAGAGGATTCATATGCTGAATGCGATGGACCAGCACAATTGAACTATGGAATATTGATGAGTCGTAGAAATATGACTCTTGTAACGCTTTAAACGTAGGATTTTTGCACGTTCTTAAGCAAATTTGTTGGTTTGATGTGTGTTTTTTTCAGGAAAATGATTAAGGCATGGAACAATGGGTGAAGTGCAAGAAAATGAATGAAAAAGAGCTCAAGTGTTGGCATATGGAGGCCTCCAAGGCCCATGTAGCACCACAAGGACCGTGGGAGGGCACGTGGACTGGCCTAGGCGAATGAAGCAAAGAATGGAACCAAGTGAAGGACCATGGATGCCTTCATGGCCCGTGTGTCACTCAACGGACCGTGAGGCCCACCGTGCCCTCACACTTGGCGTGAAAATCGATGGCTGAAAGTGTGCCAAAGGAGAGGAATGAAAGAGATTAAGGCACGTCCCACGGTGCCTTTCACGGGCCGTGGGAGATAACATGGAGCGTGTCCCGTCCCGTCAAATTGACGTGAATTTGAAGTGATACAATCGAAAAGTAAAGAAATTTCACGAGGAAGAGTCAACGGACCCTCTCATGGGCACACACCACGGATCGTGAGGAGGGTCGTGGCACTGAAAGCGAAGTGAACAGCGCATAAAATGCTTAAGGCAAGGGTTACGGGCCGTTTCACGGACCGTGAGCCCTCACCACGGGCCATGTGGAGCAAGCGTGAGGAAGTGCTTAGATTTGAAGGCCAAGTACAAGATCACGGACCGTGAAGCTTCACGGGCGTGTAGTCGTCCGTACCTATGTTGACGCCTATTTTCCTATTTTAAGTTGGATTAGGTTTTTCCATGTATATATATATATTATTTTTATTTGTCTTTGATGACTGGAGACAAAGAACGAAGTAAGAACGCTATTTTGCATTTATTTACATTAAACTCTTGGATTTTAGGATCCTTCCCGCAATTTTGGGGTGTTGATTGATCTTTTTCAAGAAATTACTCTACTGCACCTTTTTTGACTCAATCAGTCTTCAAGAAAGGTGCTTTTGCTCTCGCTCTCTTTCTCCTTCTGATTCCCAAAAGAAAACACTGAGTTTCTACGAATTAACAACATCAAGCTTTATCAAGTTGGCTGGACAGACATTCAGAAACATCGATACGAGTATTATTCAGGTGATCTCCCATTTTCCTTCGCTTATATATATTTCTTGATTCCTTCTTGTTCAATTTTTTTTGCCGTTTCTTGTTTCCTTGTTCAATTTCTACATATTTCTTGCCTATTACATATTTCTTGCAATATTTCTTGCTTATTACATACTATCTTGGAATAATCTTCTTTCTTGCAATTCTTTCTCGCAAATATTTCTTGCCTATTACATATCTACAGGAAATCAAGATATCGATCATCCATTTCTTGATTCTTTCTCACTAATATTGTGGCTGCCTATTATTCTTGATTCTTTCTCACTAATATTGTGCATTGATTCGTTTAGTTTATGCTTACTGTTATTGTGCTTCAACCACTTGTTTGTACTTGTTTTTCCTATTGTGATTAGTAAGTAGTATGCCGTATATTCCTGATCTTGGTAGCTTCGTAGTCTATTACTTCTTAAGTTTAGTGGCATCAAGATCGAATGATAGACTAGGGTCATGTTGTCCGTTGGGGTTGGGGTCGGGGGTAGGGATGGTCAGAGGGTCACTGGCTTATGTAAGTTAAGGATAGCGTCGTGGAATATAGGATCACTAATAGGGAAGTCCATAGAGCTAGTAAAATGTCTTAAGAGGAGACACATTAATATAGTGTGTTCAGGAGACCAGATGGGTAGGTACCAGAGCTCGGGACGTGGATGAGTTTAAGATGTGGTACTCGAGTAGATCTAAGACTCAGATACCTTCCGTAGTATGGTAGCTAAGACTCAGATAGATTACCTACTTCTCCGGAAGGGCGATAGAAGTCTATGTAAGAATTGCAAGGTTATTCCGAGTGAAAATATTTCCACTCTACATAGGCTTCTAGTGATGGAATTAGAGATCAAGAGAGAAAATAAGAAGGTTATTTATGCCCAACCGAGGATTAGATGGGGATGCCTTACTCCTGCCCTCTCGCGATAGATGGAAGAAAAGTTGAGAAACTTAGAGGCTTGGAGTAGTGACGAAAATGTGAACAATATGTGGGACACTACTGCCGGTTGCATTAGAAAGGTAGCTACCGAGGTACTAGGGGTTTCGAAAGGGACCTTTGGTGGACGTCAGGGCGATTGGTGGTGGAATGAGGAAGTTCAGGTCAAAGTGAAAGATAAGAAGGTTGCTTACACGAAGTGGTTGGAGTGTAGGAATGAAGATGAAAAGCGAATGCTTAAGGAGACATATAAGACGGCTAAGTCAAAAGCAAAGATGGCAGTGACGAGTGCTAAGACAGCAGCGATTGAGTGCCTATATGAGGAGCTAAGTGATAAAGGCGGGGACAAGAGATTGTATAGGCTCGCTAAAGAGAGAGAAAGGAAACTCGCGACTTGGACCAAGTGAAGTGCATCAAGGACGAGGAAGGTAAGGTGTTGGTGGATGACACTTCCATTAAACTAAGGTGGCAAGCTTACTTTCATAAACTCTTTAATGAAAAAGGAGATAGAAATATTGAGCTGGGTGCGTTGGCACACTCCGAACGTCATCGTGATTTTGGCTATTGCCGGCGGTTTACAGCTTGTTTGGATGGTGGTTTTACATGGTATGGTATGGTATAGTTACTAAGAGAACGACGTTTGTTTTGATTGTTTCATTAATTATATGGTATGGTATGGTTTAGTTTCATGGTTTTGTAACCATGAAACCCCTCACTTTTTGAAACCACCAATTTGGTGGTATCCCATGGTTTCCTTATTTTTTTTCCAATTATACCCTTATTCAAATCTAAATAGTTCTAATTTATCCTTTATTCTTTATTAAACTTTACCTTAATATATGTATTATTTTTTATTTACTTATTTTTCTCCGCATCAACTTTTGAAACTTTTTTTTCGCCTCCATTTTTTCTTTCACGTTTTAACCTATTTTTTGAGTTTTTTTTTTCTTTAAAAAAAGTTCTTACTTTTTTTTTCTTAAGTTGTTTGTATGGTTTGAGATATATTAGCTTGTATGTTTCCCTACTTGATTCTATGTATTTTTTTAAAAAAAAAATTATTAAAAAAATATTGATAAATTTAATATTTATATTAATTAAGGACATTTTTGTAAATTCTATAAGTTACGATACAGTACCATACAGTCAAATCAAACAACAAATTATCATTAAACAGTAGCAACCCATACAGTCTATCCAAACATTGTATGGTATTGTACTGTACGATACCATACCATACCATACAGTACCATACATTATGAAACCATGGCAAACCACCATCCAAACAAGCTGTTAGAGTTGAGGAGGTTAGAAGGGCTATTAGTAGGATGAAGAGAGGGAGGGTGGTCGAATCCGATGAGATTCCGGTAGATTTTTGGAAGAACATGGTCAAGGATGGCATAGAGTGGTTGACTAGACTGTTCAATGCTATTATGATGACTGCCAAGATGCCTGATGAATGGAGAAGTACAATGGTTCCATTGTACAAGAACAAAGGGGATATTTGAAATTGTAACAATTACATGGATATCAAGTTATTAAGTCACACTATGAAGGTCTGGGAAAGAGTGGTGGAGATGAGGGTGAGAAGAGTAGTGTCTATTTCGGAGAATCGGTTTGGATTCATGTCGGGGCGGTCCACTACTGAAGCAGTTCATCTTGTTCGGAAACTAGTGGAGAAATATAGGGAAAGAAAGAAGGACCTTCATGTGGTGTTCATTGATCTCGAGAAGGCCTATGACAAAGTTCCAAGGGATATCCTATGGAGGTGTCTAGAGGTGAAAGGTGTCCTGATGGCATTTATCAGGGCGATCAAGGACATGTATGACGGAGCCAAAACTCGGATAAGAACAGTGGGAGGAGACTCAGAGTATTTTCCTGTTGAGATAGGGCTCCATCAAGGATCTGTGTTGAGCCCTTTCCTATTTGACATAGTGATGGATGAGCTGACGCGATCTATCCATGAGGAGATTCCGTGGTGCAGATGACATAGTACTGATTGATGAGATCGGACTAAAGTTAATGACAGGTTGGACGTTTGGAGACACGCCTTGGAGTCCAAAGGATTCAAACTGAGCAGGACCAAAATAGAATACTTGGAGCGCAAATTCAGTGTTGCGAGGGATGAAGCAGACATTAATGTGAGGCTTGCCACTCAACCTATCCTCAAAAGGTAATACTTTAAGTATTTGAGGTCCATCATCTAAAGTAGTGGCAATATCGACGATGATGTCACACATCGTATTGGGGCAGCATGGACTAAATGGAGGCTTGCCTTTGGAGTATTGTGTGACAAGAAGATACCACCTGAACTCAAAGGTAAGTTTTACAGAATGGTGGTTAGACCATCTTTGTTGTATGGGGTGGAATGTTGGCCAATAAAAAATGCACATGTTCAGAAGATGCATATCGCAGAGATGAGGATGTTGAGATGGATGTGTGGTCACACAAGGAGGGATAAGATTAGGAATGAGACCATTCGGGCAAAGCTAGAGGTGGCCCCAGTGGCTGATAAGATGAAGGAAGCGAGACTGCGATGGTTTGGACATGTGCATAGATGGAATGCCGATGCTCCAGTTAGGAGGTGCCAGAGGTTGGCTTTGGGAGTTACACGGAGGGGTAGAGGTAAACCAAAGAAGTATTGGGGGAGGTGATCAAACAAGATATGGCAAAATTGGATCTCACCGAGGACATAACCTTAGATAGAAAGGAGTGGAGGTCGCGAATTAGACTAGCAGGCTAATTGGTTGGTAGGGTTAGGTGGAGATATAATAAGGTAGCAGGAGTAGGCGTGTTTTATATATGTCGTATGTGTGTTAATTCTATCGTATTTACATATTGACATGTGTTTTTTGTCATATCTAATTTATTCTGCTTATGGGTTTTTGAGATGAGGGTTCCCAGATAAGAGCCTCTCTACTATAAGGTAGTGGTAAGGTTTGCATACATTCCAACCTCCCAGACCCCACTTGTGGGATTCCACTGGGTATGTTGTTGTTGTTGAACTCTTGGATTTTAATCATCTCTTTTGAGATTGTAATCCGTGGATTCATCACTTTATCAATAGTAAGGTCTTTATCGTGATTTCTTTATATTGTTGTGGGTTATTTATCTTGAATATGCTAGGCTAAACCCACAATTAGGGTTGTGGGAACCATGACAACTCAATGAGATAGACAAATTTGGGGTGAATCTCGGGATTGATTATTGTATATATCGTAGTATTCTTCGTTTTAACTTCTTCCTTAATGAGTCGACGTGTTTGGGTAAGCTTGTATTCATTACATGCCCGCAAGGGATGTAGTGATTAAGAAAAGAATTCTATAACAGAAATTTCGGAGTTTTTAACCTAATCTAAGTACTTGAGACCGGAAGGTGAGAATATATAGGGATCCATAACAAGGGTTAAAAAGTATACATTCTGAGACTAGAAGGTGATGAATGAAATGCATCTAAGAAGGACCGGAAGGTGAATTAGGTGTTACAACTTGTTTGATCTTGTATATGTAATCATGAACGGGTTTACTACATAAATTTGGCTATCGTATTGGACGTCATGGGGATCACAATGCATTAATTGTTTGAAATCCAGTAGTCACTGCACCTTTTCATTACTTTCCTTTAGTAACGGAGTTTGCAACATCAAAACCACCCATTTACTTTATGCACTTTTATTTTGGGAATAGATATTACATCTGAAAAAGAGTGCTAATAGATTTATTCTCACGCATTCCCTGTGGGATCGACCTCAACTCTTGTTGAGTTCTATATTTGATCAACGACCGCTTTACTATTCCTTTTGGAGTGTAAATTTGGGGCGTATCAAATATGCCAGAATAAATTTGTTATACAATGAAAGCACCACATAAAAAAATCAAACCTTTAAATGTCTAAATTGGCCCTAATTTGCAATTTAAAAAACAAAAAATGAAGGAAGCTATGTACAAGTATTATCTAAGATGCACTAAGAAATTCTTGTAGTGATGAGTGATGACACCAACTTAGGCTTTTGAAGTCAGGAAGGCAACAAATGCTTGGCAATGTCCAGAAATTAAAATTCACAATGATAGACACAAGAAGATGCTTTGTTTACTGTTCTCACTGTTGCAAGACATTCTGACTCCGAAAATTTAGTAGTAGATGAAGGTTCTATGTCTTCACTTACAACACTTAAACACTGAAAGTATATGCCTATTTCTTCATAACGGGAGGAGAAATGCAAGCTCCCACAGGAACTATATTTAACTTTGCATTATCATATAAATAACAAAATGCATTTATTCGCTAGCCATTCGAAAGCTTAAACAAGACATCTTAAACCAAAAACAACTCATGCCACAAAAGTAAGAGAGAAGGGTATTAGAAGGTGTCCACAGGACAACATGTCAATGATTAGTAAGGAACACTAGTTTAGTTCAAAGCATACAAGATAATGAAAAGAGATGACTGCAAGGTCCACCCTAAGCTTAACAACAGCAAGATTTCAGCTAGTCAACTAGAAATTCTTCCTATCCACGTCAGCACTTGAGACCAAGTAAAGCATAATAGCTCTGTTGTACAGTTGCAAGGTACCATGATAAAAGAGATGATACGAAATAATGGATCTTCCAATTAGACAAGTCCAGAACCATAGAGCAACTTATATATCAAATTACAGCTCTAAAAGTAGCAGTAGATACAGTAATATCCAAAAATGAAGACCATCTCTATTAGGGAGAAAGTGTCAGCAAAGAAGAGACAGAGGTATGGGAAGCAAAAGCCTCATGGAGATCAAGAATCCAATAATCAACATATCTGCACCAGACCTCGCGATAAAAGCGAAAGGAACTCGACTCATATGATAAAGCTACAGCAATGTCATGTCACGGGCACAATATTATATGTCACTAAATACTTGGAAGAGTGAGAAAGAAGCCAAAAATGAGACAGAAAATCTCAATAAAAACATTTCATTAGACCAAGTGCTTTATTTGGAAAAATTTAATTATCAACTCACCACACACTATCATGCGAAGGCTGACCACAGGTGACCAATTGATCCAAGCTGGAAAATAATTTCTGAAGACAGTTGTGACTGATAAATTATATGCTTAAAACACAAGTGAAGAACCAACAAAATATTATTAAGAAAAATGAATATGGCATATGCGCATGCAACATACACAGGAAAAGCTAATTAAGGACTTATAAATTTTTTCACAGAGTTAAGAATGAGATAAAGCAATTAGAGCATACCATCAGCATCACAGAACTTGTACCCAATTGTTTGCTAGCCTGTTGAGCAAGGTATGCCCCCTGAAAATGACATACATGGACATTAAGCTATTTCCACAATTCTTAAAAGGTGTACCAGTTTGTCGACAAGCCAAAATGAGATGCATTCATGCAGCAATGTGGGTATACATGAAATGGCAATACAATCTCAAGGATATTGTATCTCTGAAGTAAAGAAAGAGAAGGCTCTGCAGCCCCATATGACATCATATAGTTCAGCTCCATCATTATTCTAGCCTGCAAGCACAATGAACAGAAAAATATTAGCGAACATGGAGCATATGATGTAGAGAGTTCCATTAAGAGAACAATAACGTTTAAGGCTTCACGGAAGTTCAACAATGAGAAGAAGGCACAAATAGCAAAGAGAAAGCCAAACATTAGGGGAAAAGATGAAATGAATGATTAAGCCATATAAATGACTTAACCAGAAATCATTGTTTATACCTTGGACAACCTCATGATGGATGATGAGAGTTCATGCAGAGCATCTTCTATCTCCTTTGTAAAGGATAAGTTAAGACGAGCAGCCAATCTCAAGCCACGCAAGATTCTTGCTGAGAAAAAAAAAATCCAAGATTAGTTCCATCATATTAACAATTAGGCTTACAGTCATGTAGTCCCCATCTATACTTGAATTCAACATTGCCATTCCATTTCTACTTTTGCTTACTCTTAAAGCATTCTTAACTCTACTTTGTGCCAAATTGATTGGCAGCAAAACGCCGAAAATCCTCTTCTTCTTTTTTTTGGCTAAGTAAGAATGTCCCTAAATCTTCAAACCTCATGTTGTCCCATGTTTATACCTAGTGTGTTGGGATTTACCCCAATTTTCCACCTTATGTGATTTTCTACCAAACTAGAATTACCTTTCTTGGTGGAAAGTTTTCTTGTTGGAAAATATCTCTTATGCCTTTCTTGGAAGAAAAGGTTGGACCTCTATAAATTAAAGATTCTTCTTCTCATATCAAAACACAATAGCATCCACAATGTAGTTGTTTATAGAGTTTTCTTTAAGCGGAGATTTATCCTCTATAGTTTTAATATTTTATTTCATATATATTAGTATTATCATATGTAGGTCAATTGACCAAATCCATAATAAATCGTATCATAAAGTTTATTTTATAGTTTTTTTTTTAATCTGATTTATCGCCACCATGGTTTGCAATTGTTAGCTTCCGCATGACGCCTGACTATTTTGATCCCTCTCTTCTGAGCCACAGGAACACTACTTGTCTAATCAAGGAGCATTATTGCCCCCTTCCCCCTCACAGATCGCAATTTTTTCTTCCTCCTTTCGAGGTAGATTTTCATCAGTCTTCTCAGCAAGACTATAACCTCCGTTGTAGATCTACGTGGCATAATTCAAAATTGAGTTTCTTTCATGCTTGTCGTTTTCTTAAGTCTAAGCTATATCCCACTTTCCCAGAGTCTCACAATGTTTTCAATAAATTTTCCAATCCTAATATAGTAGTGTTGCAAACAATAATAGACATAACACAGTCTCATGGGAACTCAAAACTACGGAAATGCAACATTTTGGTAAGGGCAACAACTTTTTGGAGGAGGGGAAGCTAAGGGATAAACGATAATGCTGAAATAAGAATATTTTCCCATGGAAATCTGACAATCCATTATGAAATTGTTTGAAGTGGTTAAAAAATTAAAGATGATGTTAAGCATACCAAAAAAGTGTTTAGTGGTGCAATAAGCAAAACGAGTGATGGATGAATGGGGTCCAATGAATTTAACCCAATAAAATACTAATGTTTCCAACCCAAATTAATTATAATTAGTGTAGTCATTAAGGGAAAAGGTTGACAATGTGTATGTTTTTATTTGTAACGAATAGTAAAATAAGCAAATACAAAAATAAAATACATATTCAATTGGAATGGAAGGAGTATGATAATAAGTCTCAATTCACGACAAAATCTTAAATAATTGCACCTACCACAATCTTCTCCAAATGACAAGTGAGCAGGCACTAAAGTCCGTAGCTGAATTCATGTCAAAATAAACCTTCTCAAATTCCAAGACATCAAAGTAATGGTTTTGCATTACATACTTGAGGATAATTTTTATTTAAGTACATATGTGAAGATAACAACCTCACCTTTAACGATTGTAGGTCCTGCATTGCATTGGCATAATCATAGATTCTATTCACGAACGGGTTGAAAAATAAGCTGTTTCCATGATTTTAGAAACATAAATAATGAGTTATTAGCATCCAAAAACTCAATAATTTAAGTATCTATCAATCACCACAACAACCAAAACTTATCATCCTGCAGGCCATAGCTTCCGAGCTACAAATAAAGCATATTTTGTTTGGCCCAATTTTCTCTAGTATGTAAAATAGGTTCATGGAACAAAAAGAAAAGAAATTTTACATGTATCCTACATATGGATACCAGGTAGATACAATTCATTCTTATTTTGAGGAGGCTTCTCCATAGAAAGATACTGATAAAGACATCAGTTTAACGTTCATTTATAAAATAATTGTTACCTTCTTAAAAAAAAAAAGGCACCGATTTAACATCTAACACAGAGAATAGCAATATGCATTACATAAGTATATTTAGCAAAACAAGTTGCTTAGTTTAGCTTCTCAAAATGTTATAATGCTCTGGAACAGCTGTAAATTCACACTGCACCAGCATGCCACGGTACCAACTCTATTATACATTAACCAAGTCCATTGCAATTAATATCTTCAGTTTTTTGCCCCTTTTCCAAAATCTGCTTGCAGATGCTAAGAAGATGACAGGATCAAGTGAACTAAATTAAGCACCTAGAACATCACCAACAACTTGTAGAAGAAACACTACAATTAAATAACCAATCAAGTTGACCATCTCTCTCTTCCTTCAGTCCCAACCATCCAAGAAATGAGCAACAGACAGTTCCAACTAGATAGTTATAGCCCCGAAAACTGTTAACAGTTTCCTCTCAACTTTTCTCATCGAAAAAAGATGAAATGTATAAACCACTGGATAGTTTTATTCATAATTATCACAGAGTCATCAGTGATCCAATGTGGTGAAGTCAAATGCAGCATAGCAGGAGTTTTATTTTAGATAGTTCTACATTCATTGTCCTTTTTGGATTTTTTTTTTTAATGAATTGTCCTTTTTGGATTATTTAGCATAGTTGATCAACTTAAGTTCACAGAACATAAATTAGCTTTTAGATCTGTTTGCTAAAGAAAATACAAAACAAAAGGTACCTGTTAATAGTGAAGTCTCTCTGCATGGAATTTTTCCAGAGAATGAGATCTTTCTGAGGATATCCCTCAGGCATTTTAGGAACCAAGGGTTCCTCCTCCTTTTCAGCATGTTTTGCCACAGTATCAAAACTTGATACCTGCAGTAATTGGAACATGTGGTGCTTGAATAGTTATGATTGTAACAAGGGTTTCAGATCTCTAATTTATCTTCTTCTTTTGTGAGATTGATATCCAATTTAACTCTTCACTAAAAAAAGGAGATTTTTCTATGGTCTGGATACCAAATCAGAATGTTCTTCCTTCTTCTGTTGTGATCAAAATAGTAAAATTTAAGAAATCAATGTGAGTTGCAACTCAAGCATTTCTCACTTCGCCAAACATTAGTTGAATTTATTTATTTTTTTAAATTCTTTTTTAAGTAAAATATATATACATATATGTGGGTACAGCATAATTTGTACAATGTGAAATTGTGTGCTCCCATACCCAACCATAGAAGTATAGACAGGTAGCACAATTAGTATCCCAAAGGAGTTGCCCCAACCTCAACAATAGAACCTTTGACATGCACTCTACATATTGGAAATATTTGTCCAACTATTTCACAATGATGAAATTGCTTTTTTATCTGCAAAAGAATGTAATAGCATAAGTGTTAGAGCCAAACTTCGCGTGACTGAAACCTAATGTAGTTGTCTAATAACTAGGTGATAATTTAGAATGCATCAAGAACCTGTTGAAGTCTTGCATTTGTGATTATATCAAAATCTTTTGGTATTCTATTGAGAATTAGATCTCTGACACATCCACCAACCAGGTACGCTTCAAACCCTGTATGTTGCAGTTTTGGTCAAATGATAATCGATTAAAAAGAAAGGCATATGTATGATTTTTTTTTTTTTTTAAAAAAGGAGACTTGCAAATGAAGTTGTACGAGGTAAGGGTGGAAAACTTAGTGTTTTTATATCCAAACAAATTATTAGCTTACATTAAAGCATGTCGAGATTCACGACATACCTGGATACAAGGAACTTGAGTAGAAGAATATTCAACTAATCGATTAACACCTCTATATAACTAGTACTTCCTTCCATTACATGCATCAGGGGTCATAAAAAAGATCCCAGATGATGTGTTTTCAATGCTAATGCACAACAGATTTAAAAGAAATTTTAGGATATTCTAGGGGATATTCTAGAATATTCTTACTTTTTCAGAAGGTTCTAAAATATTCCTACTTTATTGTTAGTACTTACCTTTATTGTGCTAACATGGCCTAAGCTGGCTTCTCTCCCATTTAACCAACTTCGATTTTATTGATTCAACTCTGAGTACCACAACAAAAATCTGGTTTACCAATCAAATGCACTTGCTCTTTGGCGAGGCAGTCACCTTTTTCTGACGTGGGCATGGGGGCTAGGGGTGGGGAGTGGAGGAAAAGAATTGGTTGTGCCTCGCTCATGACAGGTACGATTCAATACAAAAAAACAGTTTCAACATTTGAAAGAAAATTGATAAGTTTGAGGTCCTATAGTTATGTAAAGACATATTCCAGTAGGTAGACCAGAAGCATGAAAAGAAATGATTGAACACAACTAAAACTATCACCTTCATTATGCAGAATCTTCAGAACAACCCAAGGAGATGATGGTATCATTGATCTACTAATCCCAAAGTTCCTTGAGTCCAGCTTCCTCCATTGTGAGAAGTCGATTTGACCTATATCATAATCATCACATATCATGATTCAACTCCCTACTCCACAAATAACATTTTAATTCAATCACAAGTTTGCAGCACTGCCTCTCCTACTCAATGTTTGCAGACCATCTATCATACCCTATGAAAACAGACTAGCAGAAAAGAAACTCAGTCTTTATGTTTTCTCTTTGGTCAATAATTTGCTCAATTTTGAGCCGAGGTTCTGTCAGAAACAGCCTCTCTAACTCGCAAATAGGGGTAAGGTCTCATACATCTTATCCTTCCCAGACCTTACTTGTGAGATCACATCGGGCATGTTGTTGTTGGTCAATTAATTTCTGAACAAATTAATGCAACTTAAGCAAACAAGAAATTAATAGAGAAAAAATATACACTCAGCAATCACTATGCTCAATCCAAATCAACTAGACAAATCCTTTGTATCCACAATCTGTTTCTATTCAGATTTTTTAGTACTAATCTTTTTAATTCAAGGTAATGGGGAGATTGACAATCATGTCACACATCATATTGGTGCACAATGGGTGAAATGGAGGCTCACCTCTGGAGTATTGTGTGATAGGAAGGTACCATCAAAACTTAATAAGTTTTACAAGACGGTGATTAGATCAACTATGTTGTATGGGAAGGAGTGTTAGCTTGTCATGAACTCTCATGCTCAGAAGATAAAAGTCGCGGAAATAAGGATGTTGAGGTGGATGTGTAGGCATACAAGGAGAGATAAGATTAGGAAAAAATGAAATATGGGACAGGTGGGAGTGGCCTCTATGGTGGACAAGATAAGGAAACCCAGGTTGAGGTGGTTTAAGCATGTGCAGAGGAAAAGTGTAGACGTGAGTGGCATTTCAGTCAATCGGTGGAAGACTCACACATACTGGGAGGGTACAACTAGCCCCTCCTTAGCATCAGGTAACCATACCTGAAGGGGGGATTGGGCATATTTAGCAATTGCGCCGGCAAATAAGAGAACAACGCATAACACTTAAATAAGAAATTGACCCAATAAGGAGGTGTGGGAGGTTGGCAATAACGGGCGTTAGCAGAGGTCGAGCCTGGTCAAGTGTTAGAGATAAGGTTCAATCACTATAAGTTAGGATATTGATCTCTACTACTCACGATAGATGAGTTCTGTTAGTTACATTTTAGGATATATGGCTGAGTGTTGTTAGCTATAATATCTCCCCTATTCTGCTATAGTTTGTTGAAAACAATTGTGGATATATTCAGCAATTCTACTCAATTAGAAGCACATTGAATCCTCTCAATGTCTGATCGTGTAACATGGTACCAGAGCCTACATGGAAAATCATCGACTTCTCAACTTTTAGATTCCACCTCTACAACAACCACCTTAATCTTTCAAAGTCGTTTTGCTACTTTACCCCATGCTCAACTTTCTTTTTCCATAAAACTCAAAACCAACAAACTACCTGATTTGGAAGACTCAATTTGCTCCTACCATCAAATGTTGCAATTTCTTCAATCATATCAATGGTACAATAGCACCTCCCTCCACCATCATCAATACCAGAAAAATAAATCAGAACCAAATTCTGATTATCTGAAGTGGTTGCAAGAGACCAACTCTGACAAGTTAGATCTTATCATCTTTAACAGAGGAAATTTCTCCTTGTGAGACTGGTTTAGATACTGCCTTTGAATTTTGGACTGCTCTCTCTAATGCATTTGGCATCAGCAATGTGCTAGAAGTGTCCAATTACGCATCATTTTGAAAAACGTGACTCTTGGTGACAAATCACTAGCTCAATTTCTTCACGAAGCTAAAGCTATCGCTGATGAGTTTGCCGCGGCTGGCACACCTGTGTCTCTTGAAGAATTCAATGCCATCTGACTTTACTGTGAAGTGTCAGACAAATAAAAAGGTGTTGTTGAAGGGACCTGCTGAGGTCGGAGTTTACAGGCTTCATATTGTTGCATTAGAGGACATTACAGACAGAGCAAAGCTCTTAAATTAGTTTGGACTGTTGCACTCAATTGGCATGCATGGCTTGGTCATCCTCAACAATCAACAGTCTCCTTTATTGTTAGTAAGTTCTATTTGCCTAGTAATTCTATATAATTACCTGTCCTATATGAAGCTTGTTGTTTAGGCAAACATAGTCAGATTTCTTTACCTGTCATAGGCTTTATTGCTAGTAAATCATTGGAATTGATTCATGGAGATATATGGCGACCAGATCCCAACTTATCTTTTTATGGAGACAAGTATTTTATTCTATTTGTGGATTTATTGTTGGTTATTTCCAATTAAATGAAAAAAATAATGTTCTTTCTACTTTTGTCCAATTTCACAAATTGATTGAAAATTAGTTTCAAATCAAAATTATTAATTTCCAATCAGATTGGGGTGGTAAAGTTCATACTGTCAATACTTACATGACGGAAAGAAGTATTAAACATCACATTACTTGTCCTCATACACATCAGCAAAATGGTCAAGTTAGAAGGAAAATCAGACACCTACTGGATACATGCCTAACCCAGCTTGCACATTCTGCAATTCCATCCAGATTTTGAAACTTCACTTTGCACACCGTCTGCACACTTAAACAAGCTCCCTTCTCAAGTGCTTCAACATCTCTCACCATTTGAAAAACTTCATGGCACTTCACCAGATTATGAATTTCTCCGTGTCTTTGGCTGCACTATCTATCCTTTGTTACGACTCTACAATTAACACAAGTTCTCTTACAGAACTGCAGCTTGTGCTTCTTGGGTATGCCAAGGACCATGGGATGTTTGTTTCAATCCTCATGATAGTAAAATTTATCTTAGTATACATGTTCGTACTGATGAAACCCATTTTCTATATAAGGAGAGAACGTTGTCCAATTCCTCTATCCTAGGCACTTCCAGAGCAATTTAATTCCACTTCTTGGCTCACGTTAATGCCATCAACACCACAACCTGACGCAATTGTACCATCATCTTAGACACTTTCACATAATTATGTACATTCTTCTAATGACAATAATTCTGTACATTCTTCTAACGACAATAATTCTGTTTTTTTAGTTTCTCATCTTCTAGTGCTTCTCAGGATCATATGAATACTCCTTCAGAGCAGCAACTGAATGTTCTTCCAACTCCTACTGAGCCATCACAACCACTTGGACGCACTCATCCAATGAATCTAATGCAAATCCTGAAAAGAAGACACTGCCTTTCATGTTTGTTACGGATTATAAGGTTCAATCTTCCTCAGTTACTCTTTCAGAACCAACATGCTACACAAAAGCACTCAATTTACCATTATGGAGAGAGGCTATGAGCACTCAAATAACTGTTTTGATACAACATCAAACATGGGAACTTGTTTCTAAACCATCACACTCCAATATCTTTTATTTTTATTTTTTTTGGATTTGCACCGGGTGTCCGAGTCTCTTAGAGTCCCGACTAATCCCGGGGGTGCACAGGCCCTTGGCAAGGAGTTTCCCGCAAGTGCACCACAGTTAATTCAGGTTTTACCCGGTCTGATGGCCCTCAGATATTGTTTGCACCCAGTGACCATCGCATTCCAATATTGTGGGTTGCAAATGGATTCAGGACTCAAACACCATTTTGAGGGCAGCATCATGTGGTGCAAGGCTCACTTGGTAGACAAAGTCTATAATCAAGTTGAGGAATAGATATGATGCCACTTTTAGTCCAATTATCAAGCCTACAACAGTCCGAGTTGTTCTTTCCTTGGCAATCTCCAATACATGGACTCTTCTGCAATTGGACATTTCCAATGCATGTCTCAAAGGAAAAACTTAGAAGCGGATGTGTACATGTCTCAACCTCTAGGCTTTTGTGACCAACGATGACCTAGTTATGTGTATAAATTGAAAAATCAATCTATGACCTTAACAATCCCCATCGGCTTGGTATCACAGACTCGGTTCTTATCTTCTAATAATTTGTTTTTTGCAGGCTCTCACACTCACTCCTTGCTCTTTATCAAACACCAAAACAGTGATGTTCTTTATACCTGTGTGTATGTCTATGATATTATCATCACAGGGAATACTTCCAATGCAGTTCACACATGCATAACTCAATTGTCCAATGAATTCAAGTTGGGAGGTCTCAAGAAACTTCACTACTTCCAGGGAATCGAAATTAGATATCTCCGCAATTGTATTAGTCTTTCTCAACAAATATATCTTTCGGATCTTCTCACCAATATTCACATGGCTAAATGCCACATCTGTCAAGTTTCCCATGGCTAGCACATGTAAACTGCAACTTCAAGAAGGTAAACCGTTGGTTCATCCCAAGATTTAAAGGAAATAGTGGGAGAATAACAATATGTTCGTCTAACTCGTCCAGACTTGGCTTTTGCTGTGAACAAGTTATAACAATTCTAATCTGCATCAACAACCACTCATTGGACAGCCTGCAAACGTGTTCTTCGATGTGTCAAAGCCACCTTGCATCAAGAACTGTTTATTACTCAATCACCCAGCTCCTAACTTCAAGCCTTTTGTGGTGCTGATTAGGCAGGCACCACAAATGATAGGAGATCCAAAAGAGGTTTTGCTGTGTATATGGGACAAAATTTAATATCTTGGTCAGCTAAGAAGCAACCACGTGTTGCTCAATCATCAGTCGAGGCAGAGTATCGATCTGTCACCAATACCACAGCAAAAATAATTTGGATTCGTCCTCTTCTTCAAGAGCTTAAACAGACAACCCATAATCCCAGAATCAGCAGGTATAAAAGCTTCATATCTAGCAGTTAATCCATGTTTTAAGGCTCGAACAAAGCATGTCGAAGTTGATTTTCACTTTATCAAAGAACAAGTCAAAGCTGGTCATACATGAGTGGATTAGGATAGAAGGTTAGTTGATAGTTGAGTGCTCTCTCACTAGCCTATGAGATAGGTTTGGCGGTCGTACCTGTACCTACTTTCTTACCAATAGTATGAGCAATATTCTCATTATTTCTCATTCTTCAATTTTGGTCATCACTTTGTTTGTTTGTGTTTGATTATCACATTATTCAGTTATTGTTACTGTTCTTTCTTCGTATGTTGTGCATTGTTTTCTATTTCACATAATTTCATTGTGATTGCTGCTTTCATTCCTATATTTCTTTTTTTCATACATATTGCTTAGAAAAGCTTTATTTTAACATAAACTGTACCAGAAACAGCTCTCACTCTATCTCTACGTGGTAGGGGAACCACTTATTGTTGTAATCTTTTATCCTAACTATCAAACCTACTGTAACCATCCATCCTCTTTTATTAAGCTTACACACTTTACCACTCAGATAGGCAAAGTGACAACATAACAAGATAACTTCTGCTCCTTCCATTTAAAAAAGAATGACTTAGTTTGATTTGGACACGAAGTTTAAAAAAATAAAGACGACTTTTTGATTTTGTGGTTGTAAATTAAAGTCACATGAAATGTAACAAAATATCTTGTAACCTTAAACATGTCACATAAACGATTGAAGTTAAAAAAAATTTTAAACAGACTAAAATAGAAAGTAACTCATTCTTTTTGAGCCGGAGGGAGTAAAAGCAAAACCACACATAAAATAGAAAGCTTCAAAATGTATTAACTTTTTATTTACCACCTTCATTCACAGAAACCTAGTACCTGAATCAGCAGAAACGTGAGAATGTCGTTCGCCTTCAGCAAAAGTGTGTTTAAATTTCTGAAACAACATAATTCAGCAAATGTTACCAAGTGTTCGACAATATGCCTGAAAGAAAAATGAAACGAAAAAGAACATGCAATTGAACGAGTTTACCCAGTACGGCACCTGCAAATATACAAGGGCTTTGAGTTTGAGGCGCGAGAGTAAGGCATATTCTCTTGTGAAGTTTGATATGGCAGCCATGAAAGTTGAGAACTCTACAGTTCTATACAGCATTTGAGATGGAGAATTGAGACCATTAAAGTAGCACTACAACAGTATTAGAAAATATTGCAATTTATTGGCCGCAATTGAAATTTTGAGGGTTAATTAAATTTTTGTTAGTAAATTTTTATATATTTTAAATTATTAATTATTTTAATATATAATATATATAAATTTTATTTTAAAAAGTTTATTGCTTGGATTGTCTGCATTTACCGTCAATATTTAGAAACTTGAATTTTCAATTATGCTGGATAAATTCGATGGAAAGAGTAACTTTTTTTTGTTATGATGTCTCAACTAACTTCCACGTATCAAAACTAGAGCAAATGAAAAAAATAAAAATCAAAATATTTAAATTCGAATTGAACACAAATTAGAGCACATGAGAAAAAAATAAAAAAAGAAATTTAAAATGAAAACATTTCGATTCGAATTGAATGCAAATCATGGATAAAAGAGTGTGGCAAGCAAAATTTTATCTTACTCTCTCCTCTCTTTCTTTTTATTTTTTGTTTTATACTTTGCAAACTCTTAAAAAAGTAATGATTAATATGAGTGTTTTATTACAGTATTTATATTAATTATTGTGTAATCTTAGATTTTAAAAAGTGATTTGAAAATAGATAACTAATGTTGAAAGTGAAACGAGGATAATACACGTGTTAATATCACAATTCTAAACTTTCACACATAAATGAATCTATTACACACACCGACTCGAAAAATTCAAGAAAAACGTTCAACTTATAAACACATTCCTAAAACGTTGAACGTTATTCATAAATTAAATTTTGCAATCCTTAATATTTTGATAAATACCTTATTTATACACACAAACCTTGTAATTACCCAAAATTCTATAGTAGTATGTCTTTATTTGATGTCATTTTTAACAAATTTCTTTAATTTATTTTTACAAAAATGTTTGGACATAGAATTGTTATAATTTTTTAAAATTTAAAAAAGTTTTTAAAACTTTTTTTACTCCAAATCAATCATAAAAATTCAAAAATTATTTCTATTTGTATTCTTGTTCAAGAAGAACTCCAATTTTTAAATATCATTTTCAACTTGAAAATTATTTATAGTTTCCAAATTTCACGTTTTTTAAGTCCAAAGGCACACTATAATACCTTTTTCTAATAACAAAAGGTTGGTTAGGTGAAAGGATGGAATAAATAAAATTATTGGATGTATATATTAGATAATCTATTTATTATTATAGCATAAACGATTGAGTAAATAATTTTGGATTAACTAATACCCCAAATTTTTAATCATTGGTATATTTCTTTCATTCCGTAGAGTTCATATCTTTATGGATATCCCCATGTTCTAAATGACTAGCTTGGTTGATGATGCAATGCATTTAAACTAACAATGCAATACAATATGAAATAACCGTCCAAATAAGTTATGAGAGTTTTATTTCATTAATTTGTTGTTTTATTTAATAACCGCATGAATCACGGATAATTTTACTGACTAAATTTAGAATAAAAATAATTATATATCTTATCTAAAATTATTATTTCTTATCTCTTATATCAAACCATCCAAAATACTTTTTATCTTATGAGTAGGGAATAAGGTAGGAGTAGGCCCAAAAAATTATTGGAGAAAGGTAATTGGACATAATATGATGCAACTTTATATTACTGAGGATACGACTTTAGAGCTTATCACAGAAATAGTCGTGTCTGTCACAGAAATAGTCGTGCCTTTATACATATGATGTTTAGATCATTTCGATTGTCTCACTATTTAGCTATTATTGTTTTTTATCTTATGCTTTCACCAATTCATTGAGTTGATAGTCTTTTGAAAACAACCTCTTTATCTTCATGAGGTCATGATAAAGTCTACTCTAGTGTTATTGTTATAAGAATGGAATTACTCCCTCTGTTCCTTTCAGTTATCATAGTTACTTTTTTTTTTAAGAGTCAAACAATATAAATTTTGATTAATATTTTAAAATGTATTTTTTGTATATTGATATAAAAAAAATTATAATTTATAATATTTTTTGTATAGTTTCTAAATATTTAATTTTTTATTTTAAAATATTAAATTAATATAATTTAATTAACTCTAAAAGTTAGTCAAAGAACATGACAACTAAAAAGAAGGGAGAAAACATATGATATAATCCCTGAGTCAATTTTCCTCCAAAAGTCTTTAACCAAAAATAGGAAAAATAATTATTGTTTACATTTTTGTAGTATTTGTTTCAATTCAATAAATTAAAAAGCTAATTTGCATTTCTCTTTGTAAAAATATTCCCTAGATAAGTGCTTCGATTTTTCTTTTTCTTTTTGCATTTTGCTTTCTTCAATTCAGCTGAATTTTCACCTCCCAAATTTGCTTAAGGGAGGAAAATGAGTACGGGCAGCGGAGATGCTGCTGCTCCGGCGAGAGATGGCGACGATTCAGACAAGTTGAGCAACACCGGCGCCGGTTCCGATGCCGGCGGAGGTGTTACAATCAACATCCGATGTTCCAGTGGCTCGAAATTCTCTGTGAAGGTCAGCCTCGATTCTACCGTCGGATCGTTCAAGTCTATTCTTGCAGAACAAGCTAACATTCCTGCTGAACAACAGAGATTGATCTATAAAGGTCGGATCTTAAAGGACGAGCAAACACTAGAAAGCTACGGTATGTTATGTATAGGCTTTTTTGTTTTGATTTGTTCTTCTATGGCGGAGATGATGGATTGCTGGTGCGTGATTGATATATTTGGAAATTTTATTTGAATTTGATTGCACAGCAATATTTAGATGACACAATTAGCGATTTAGTACTCGTTAGTTCTGATCAGCAAACTTGAATTGCAGCTGAATAGAAAGAAAAAGTTATAATGGAAGTGCAGAAAATAGAACTAATAAGAAGCAAACTTGAGATAAAACATAACTTAAACATCAGCATTATTTTGACACACAGAGATACCTTGTACTTGCATGTAAGAAGATTACTCAGCTATGAGGTGCTGACAGATGCTACAAAAACGTGAAGAAGATAATGAAGAAATTTGAAAATAAACACCCAAGGAACAGCCTAGGGGTCAATATGAAGTGCGTTGAGAATCATGAGGTGGTTGGGGTAAAAACACTAGGCGATTTTTTTCTATAGGTCCTAGCCAATAGACTTACCTGGTACCAGGTAGCTGTTGCTGGTGAGCCATGGGAGCTGACAGATATATCGTGGAATTAATCGAGGTGCACTGCAAGCCGGGTTGGATACCACGGTTATCTAAAAATAAATGGAAAAAGACACGCGTTTGAAAAGAGAAGAGGAAATGAAGAGACACAGAAATAGACAAATTTTCCAAAATAGTTCACGCCTCTTCGCAATAATTTCCCTGTATTTATATGAGGGGCATGGTCTAATCCCTTGCCCGTGGTTCTCATGTGACCCTATTTAATTTGATCTGGGTCATGATATACTTCCCACTTGAAATTGGCCTTGTCCTCAAAATCACTTATAGCTTTGATGTTAGCTGCTTTTTACTCGTCACTGGTTGGTAAATTGAACACCCACAAAATTACCAATGCCAATGACGGTAACACAAATGAGGGAGCTGCCCAACAAGGTTGTCTCAAGTTGCCTTTCAATTCTAGAATTGCAGCAGAACATTTTCTTAGCTTGCGATTTTGATTTGGTTATCGAACTCTTATATTGAACTGTTGAGTATTGGAGCGAAACAGGCAAATGGAGGAGTGAATGAATATTGAGGATTAAGTTGACGGAGTATTATTAAAGGCACTGACGTTAGTGCCTAAGGCGAGAGGTGAGGCGTCGGTGTGTCATCTCCTGTTGTGAGGTGAGAGAAGTGCTGAGGCGAGGCGAGCATGGAGGTGCCATCTTTTTTTAGGAAAAAAAAAATGTAAAAGACCGCTGCTTTTAAAACTTAAAATGTAATCCAGAGTGTTTTTCCAGTTACCATTTTTGAGTTGACTAAACGACTGAGTTTGACGTAGTTCTTTATCTCTATCTTCAGATTTCAGTTGCGCGCAAAGGTATGTTTCTTCTGTTTTCTTCTTTCTTCTCTGTTTCTGCCGACTGGGCACTGGCAGATTCTTCTTCTTCTTCTTCACTTTGTTTTCTATTTTCTGCTTATCTGTCCCGTTTTTGTTTTTATTTGCTAGTCCATTTGTTTTTATTTTCTGCCCAGTTGAGTTTATAAATTAATTTTTTGCCTATAAACAGTAATATGTTTTTGCCTATAGGTTTTTTATATATACAATTAATTAAATTAAATGTTTTAATTTTTTTGATATTAATTGACGCCTCATTTTTGTAGGCTAGCGCCTCGCCTCTCGCTTCAGTGAGGCAGGCCTGTGTCTCGTTACACCTTCAAAACACTGTGATGACCGTCCCTGACTAGCTTTGAGTAGATGTGCAGTAGTTGTTGTTGTTGTTTTGAATTTTTGTGCTAGGTTATTACATTTAATATCTCTTTATTATAATGCTCATAATGGGAATTGCTGTTTCTGTTAAATGTATGAAAATTGTATTTTGGGAGTTTATGCGCTGAAGGTGGCAAAGATTAAGGCAGTGAGTTCTATTGGCTTCGATATATGTAGAAGTGTACTGTTTGCTAATATGCTTTTAGTATCTACTTCTAAGCGGGCGCGAGTGTTTCTTGATAAAAAGAACATGGGCATTTGGTTTACTTGATAACATGTTAACAAGGCAGTGAAAGAGAGGTGCTGCTTGGGAGGAGTGACTCAGTGATTTGTTCGATGTACAAAGAATGCCTGCATGAGCTGTTTGCCAAATTATAGAGGGGCAGTCCTAGTTTCGAATGAGGATTGATGATTGTTTGGAAGTTTTAGGCTGATGTTGGGATTGTTCACATGATAATGCCAATCGTGCTGACCCGGGAGCTGGAGTAGTATCTTCTTTGTCTTGACTTGGTTTTGATGCCATCAATTTGGAAACTGACTAGTAGGATGTGTACACTGCTTTAGCCTCAAAGTGTCTGTGACAGATTGGAGGGATAGCTAAGAAGATCTGACGTAGTTGCTTTGACTTGTGGGAAGCTATTGTTAAACTATACTGTATTAGTAGACCATTTATAACTGAAAAGCTTGTTAAATGGGATGTCACATAAATTGACATGTAATCCTAAGAGACATAAGGTCTTTTATGTCATATTACAATGTTCACTCTATCATAATGTTCAACTTTATACTAGTTTTAATTGAAAAGTGAGATTAGTATATAGAGGAAAGATGCGATGCCAATGAATTTTTTGGTTTATTCAATATTTAGGATAGTGTCCCAGACCCCACTTGTGGGATTCCACTAGGTATGTTGTTGTAATATTTAGAATAGTAAAAATGTGAAGCGAGTTGGGGAAAAGTGCGGCATGCGTGATTTTTGTTGAATGTAATATGTGATTCCACTTCCCTTGGGATGCTTTGGTTTTGATGTAATATCTTCCTTTTCTTTTTTTGACTGAGAAGGCGTAACAGTGGGGCTTGTGCGACTCGTTGTTGGGTGTATTGTGTAGTTCCACTCTCCTTGCGACCCGCAGTTTTGCATGGATAGAATGTCTTCTTTTCCCTGTGATTAACTTGTACTTCTGCATTATTTTTCACATGAAGATACTCTTGATGCTTGTCAAGTTGTTCACATTCGGTAACTCTCTCTTCAAAATGTTCAAGATTGAGTTTAGAAGTGGTACACTATTAGCACTCAGTGCTAAGCTTCAGTTCTATCTGCTTTCACATCTGTATGTAACATTTTATCAAGCTGTCAGTGGCAATCATGTTGATCTAGCTTATTTTAACTTTGTGCTTGATAGGCCTGGAGGCAGATCACACCGTTCATTTAGTTCGAGGTTCTGCCCCAGCTCCTTTTGCAAACCCTGCAAGTGCAACCAATGTTGGAGGTCCAACTACTGTGCTGAATGCACCAAGAGATGCTGCTTCTGATGCAGGTGGACCATTTCCAGGATCAGGCCTTGGAGCTTCAGTGTTTCCTGGTTTTGGAAGTGGTGGTGGTGGTTTGTTGGGAGCTGGGCTTCCAGATTTTGAGCAGGTCCAGCAGCAATTGTCTCAAAATCCTGACATCATGAGAGATATGATGAATATGCCTCTTGTTCAGAACTTAATGAATAACCCTGAAACCATCCGCAACTTGATCATGAACAATCCCCAAATGCGAGAGATCATGGATCGTAATCCGGAGCTTGCGCACGTACTCAATGATCCTGCTACTCTTCGACAGACAATGGAGGCTGCACGAAACCCTGAACTTATGCGTGAGATGATGCGCAATACAGACAGGGCTATGAGCAATATTGAATCTTCTCCTGAGGGATTTAACATGCTGAGGCGTATGTATGAAAATGTCCAGGAGCCATTCCTAAATGCATCAACATTGTCTGGAGATACGAGAAATGATGTGGGGTCTAACCCGTTTGCAGCTCTTTTGGGAGCACAAGGTGGCGGACTAGGCAGACAGCAGTCAAATAATCCTCCAACTACTGGTTCTGAGACAACTGATAATTTGCCTGCCCCAAATACCAATCCACTTCCTAATCCTTGGGCATCTGCAGGCAATTAGTTCTTATCATCTTTCGTTCCTTAATCATTTTGACTAGCTACAGTTTCACAGTTAACTTTTTTTCTTAAATGGTGATAACTATAAAGCAGCCCAAAGGTAGTGCTGGGATTTTTGTACAAGTGACCAAAAAAGCCAAAAGCATAGCCCTCTTCTAAACTTTAGAGGGACTGCAGGAATTTTTGTAAAGTTTCTGCATCATTTGCATATTTCTTTTTTCCACCAAAAGTGAAGTAACATGATAAATCTACACTTAATCATGTGCACTGATTTGTGTTTCTCCTAAAAACATCTCGAAAGAGTTAACTGTTTACTTTTTTTTAGCTTTCTTTTATTCTATTTTTTTAGTTAACTGCTTACTTATCTCTTGTTTTGACTTACTTTTGTTGCACTTAGGATTCTCCTGCAATTAGTGTCTACCTTATCTTTTTCTCTTGTATATCTTGAGATATTTTCGTGCATCATTGCTGCTAAGATTGGGCATGAGCCATGAAGTCCTACTTGTGCTATTTGTATTTGCAACTTGAATTTTTATGGTCATGAAGCACTATGATTATCTTATCAAATTCGTTTGCTCATTTTGTTTACTGTAAAATAAAGGAGTTTTTTCCCCTTCCATTTTCATCCGCCAAAATATTTCAAAGTTTTTGTAAGCTTCTTAGGGGTCATTTGGTTGGGAATATGTTATCCCGGGATAAGTTATACCATCATATATATGGGATAACTTATCCCATCACTAAGGCAAAAATGGTGGGTTAAATAATCCAAGGACTAACTAATACCTCCCAACAAACATGGGATAAAATAATACTACATTTTATCCTGGGATAGTTATACCTTATACCTCACACCAAACGACCCCTTAATGTTGATTTGAAGTATTTTAGTCCTTCATGTTGAAGACAACTATGGTGTACTCTCGGCATCCTTGGCTAATCATTATGTTATTCCTTATTTATGATCTATATTTCTTACGAAGCCATGTTGTTGGATAAGTATGAATTATATGATTATGTTCTTACTTATACATTGACTTTTTCAGCTGGAGCTGCCCAAGCCAATACCACTGCTAGGTCAAATACTGCAGGGGATACCAGGGCTGCGCCACTTGGCCTAGGTGGGCTTGGTTCCCCAGGTTTGGAGCAAATGCTCGGCGGCATGCCTGATACCGCTTCTCTAAATCAAATGATGCAGAACCCTGCCATCTCGCAGATGATGCAATCTCTCCTTTCAAATCCTCAGTACATGAACCAGGTATTATTTATTTATTTGTCTGACTGAAAATTTGCATGCAGTCCTTTAGTTTATTGCTGTGTTTCTGTTTGGTTTGGCTCCTCTCTGCTAGTTTCTCATCAAGCTTATTATTTAACCCTGGTGATTAGGTTTTAGGGACGAACCCGCAGCTTAGAAGCATGCTCGATTCTAATCCACAGCTTAGAGAAATGATGCAAAATCCTGAATTTATTCGTCAATTGACATCGCCTGAGACAGTGCAGGTAAAGAATTCTTGCCACACTTAGAAGGTCTTGCATGCTTCTGGTGTATGAGATGTAACAACTAATGGCATGGGTGACCTCATACATTTTTGCTTGGTAATAGTACAACTTTAGTGAATAACATTCCAGAGATGTGCATCCATGTGCAAGATAAACCGAAAAGGGAAGTGTGGGATGAACCAAAGAGACTGTAAACCAAATACAAGTGAACAGCGGATGCCTAATGGTTTAAAGAAAAGAACAGAAAGTGATTGATAGTACTGAGGAAAAAAAAGATTCTCGTCTATTCTTTTTCATTACCATCTTTCACAGTGACTTTAGAGCTATTTGTGTAGTTGGTCCCAGTAACTCCACTTAAAACTTGGAAGAAGAAATTAAAAAATGGGGGGGGGGGGGGGGGGTTGTAAACTGTCATTGTGGGGGGTAAGAGAAACTGTATAGGCATGTGGGGTGCAAAAAGAAGTTGTTGATGTCTGCCTGAGACTGAGATTTTGTTATAGTGTTCCTTTATAATCCATCTGTCTTCTTTTGGCTCATACATCTTTTCTTTCCTTTTAGCAACTTATGACTTTCCAGCAAGGCCTTGCATCTCAACTTGGCCGTCAGCAAACAAACCAGTAAGTTGGTTCTTATTTTCTTGGCTGGAAAAATGCTTCATGATTTGTCTTATACGGGTTGTGTATTTGCTTGAATTATCAAACTCTCGCCTTTTGTACTATCAAGCTTGCCGAAGAAAAGAATTTCCTTTTCCTTCGGGGTGGCCCAGTAGTTTGGACTTGGGACTTCCATGTTGGAGGTCTCAAGTTCAAAACCTCTCGTCAGCGAAAGCAATTGGGGTCGAACTCATCACACCGAACTTGCCTAGTGCGGGTTACCTCTTCTGTGTGGTTTGTGAGCTATTGCACAGGAGCGGGGCTTTACCCTGTGCTCACCCAAAGGGTAGCGGCTGCGGGTTCCCCTTGTCATCAAAAAACAAAACAAAAAAATTAGAAAAATCCTATCTAGTTTAGACGAACTTGTTGCTGTTCTGTCTTGACAAAGGTTATTTTTCTACTTGCAGACAACCGGGCCAGAATACTGGTAGAACAGGTAAACTTACCATTCTTCAGTTCTTCAAACTTGATATTCTTTATCACTTCGATCAAGTCATTCTGAAATTAATCAGCATGATAGCTGGTATCTCGTGTTAATAATGTTGTCTTGGGGAATATAATTTTTCGGAAACATTTCTCCAAAGTTTGCTCTTACCTCTGCATTATAGGGTCCACCGTGAATAATACACACCTCTGACGTCCAAATTCTCCTGAACATTATTTCTTCTGTAAATAGACACTTAACTTGTCAAGTTCTTATCAGCGATGCAGTGACATTATGTATATAAGTTTATTTGCTTATGGAGTTTGGATTTCAAACTGGACTCTTGACTGTGCAACCATCATTCAGGTTGTTAAAGAGGCGGCTATTGGTTGTCAGTGATATAATGGATGTAGGAACTATTGAAACGTTTTTGACTTGTCCAATAACCATATAAAATTCAGAGTTGAAGGGCAAAGTTGATGCAATTTCTGTTTATGGAATTATGCTTTGGTTAAATCAGTGTGGTTGTTTACATGATTGCAGCACTCGACAACTCGGGAATGGAAATGCTTATGAACATGTTTGGTGGACTTGGAGCCGGGGGCTTGGGTGTCCCTAACAGATCTAATGGTTACTTTTATCTCTTGCTTTCCTTCTTCAATATATCTCTCTTTTCTTCCAGCTTAAGGATTTGTTAATCTTCCTCTTGATGTTGTGTTGCAGTGCCCCCAGAGGAACTATACGCTACTCAGCTTACACAATTACAAGAAATGGGTTTCTTTGACACTCAAGAAAATATTCGGGCACTGACTGCCACTGCAGGCAATGTTCATGCTGCAGTAGAGCGACTTCTTGGAAATCCCGGACAGCAATAGTGTCAGTATTCTCTTCTATAGGACAGCACAACAACTGATGGGGTCTGATGAAATTGATAGATTTTGTACACAAGGAGCGTCAGCGTCAAATCTTGTTGGAAATAAATATTCGAAAGTTAAGTTTATCGACTCATGTCTCGTCTTTGATGGAAGATCTAGTTCTTGAGTTCTCTGTACATAGAATGTTAAAATCGATCCCATAAGTAGTTTGAACTCCTGTTTGTTCTGGCATTTCTTTTACAATATACTGGACCGCAAGAGATTTTGTGGACGTCCAAGTTAATTTTCAGCTGTTATATTTATCTCAACTCCCTCAATTTATAATTCAAAAGCTTGCATGATGTGTTCCAGTGTTTGTATGGTACTGTATTATTAGTGTGCAGGCTTTTGTTTTTTGGTCAAGCCATGCAATACACCACCACTTTGGTAGAGATATCAATTGAGTCTTGAGTATGAAAAAGTCCTTGATAGGGCACTTCCCTTGAATGGATCTCACGTGTCGCGAATGCAAATTAGTCATGCTTCAATATAAATACCGAATGAGAAACTGAAAAAGAGTGATGCAATACAAAGGTAAGCTGACGCCATTTTTTATAATATGTAGATGGGATAGTTCAAATAGAAAAAAAGTAATAAGTGATAGTATGGATGTGAAATTCACAAAAGAAATTGATAGTTGGAATATGTTTTCGATCATCATCTCTAAAAATAGTAACAACTACCATGTTTTCCAGTACATAAATCAGTACAGTAAAGTCATGACATAATACAAAATTGTAGTTAAAAAAAAAAATGAAATGCCATAAAATGGTGAACAATACTAACTTGATCTTGTACTACGAGAAAAGAATGAAATTTATACACACATAACTAAAAGCCGATTTCTTCAGCTCATATTTGCTTCTGGTTCTACTTGTCATTTTCCAGATCCCGACCTGAATCCATGGTCGTTTATCTGACGTGGTGATTGACGACTTCTTGGAGATTGTCTGTGACGATGAGATGAAGAATGCTCTGATTTGCTTTTCGATTCTTTTGGTTTCTCCTTGATGGCTTCGATCTGTTCTAACACGTTTGTTACGTCTTTCATTGAAGGTCGATTCTTAGGGTCTCCCTCTAGACATTTTAGAGTAATCTGAGCAGCAAGTGTTGCTGCTTTTGAAGAATATTGGCCTTCCATCCGCGCATCCATGATGGACTTCAGCTTCCTTTTGTTAGACAGCATCGGTTTCATCCAGTCCACCAATTTCTGCTGTCCGTTTGGTCGTTTGGTGTCAAGTGCTCGTAAACCAGTCATCATCTCCAGCAGCACAACTCCAAATCCGTAAACATCACTTTTTACGTATAGATGACCTGTTAAAATAACAAACCATCTCATTAACTTATATTCTCCCTCGGTTTCGTTTACTATGGTAGTATTCAATTTCTGTTACTGTCAATTGTTTCTTGTATCTTGACTGTCGTATTATCTCGTTGTAGTACTCTTCTGCTACTATCTATGGTTTCATCACTTCTTTTTCTGGACTGCTTTTTTCTTGACCCGAGAGTCTATCAGAAACAGTAATGTAGGGGTAATGTCTGCGTACACTACCCTCCTCAAACCCCACTTTATGAGACTACATTGGGTATGTTATGTTGTTATATAAAGAAAGACTTTTGGAACATACCAAAGGTGACCTTAAACTTGTGGTCTTAAACATGCTAAGCCATTTCTGTAGCTACAATTCATGAAGTGTAAAATGGGTAGTTTAAAGTTTAAAGAGATTCCAAATATAGAGTAGTGTCATTCATTTTTGGAACAGATAAAAGGAAGGAGCGTCATATAAATTGGAACAGAAGGAGTAATATTGCAAATGCTTTCTGGAGCTTTTTGTTTCTAAGGGGGTTAGTTCCCAACTCTTATGTATCTATACTTTCAAGTGGATACTACAGCAGATTGGTCAGACTCGAAAAAACTACCGTTCAAATTATGATTCAACAAGGTCTATGTACAACCGCACACTCTTCTGGGAAACTTGGTATATGTAAAATGGATTTATTCATGAATTACTTGTGAAAAAGAAGACGGCTGAAGGCAAGAAATGACAGAGAAGCTAGTGTGCGAGTTTGTTGACATAGAGGAACAATCAGTTGTTGGAATATCTTTAGGTTTATGGTCCTGAATTGAAAGTAGACGACGAATCTAACGAACAATGGAACTTCATCAGCCAACTAATCCATAAAGCACTATGGTTATTGCTGCGACCCAAAGCAACGTTGGATCAAGGTCAGCTAGCCGTTCAACTTAGCATCACAATTTAGGATCATTTTTCGCTTCAATAGCGTGCTGCTTTGTCTCATAACGCCACATGTAGATTTTAGATTAGACACATATAATGAGGGCTCAAAAAGGTGCTCACCAGTTTCAACATATTCTGGAGCAGCATAACCATATGTGCCCATAATACGAGTAGTTACGTGTGAGTTACTGCCGGAAGGCCCCAGTTTAGCCAAGCCAAAATCTGATATTTTCGCATTGTAATTCTACAAAGCAAAAGGTGCAAAACAGAAAGTATCAACGAAATAGCCAAATAATGATGTATAATAAACTTTGGAAAAAAAATGAAGAAAGAATATTTCATGAAAATTTGTCAAAACATGAAATTAGAAGCGGAGATGATATTCATGATATACATCAGGGCAGCCTGGCACACTAAAGCTCCTGTTATGCGCAAGGTCCATAGAAGGGCCGGACCACAAGGATCTATTGAACGCAACCTTACCCTGCATTTCTGCAAGAGGCTGTTTCTACGGCTTGAACTCGTGAACTCCTGGTCACGTGGCAACAACATTATCTATCACACCAAGGCCCCCCTTCTACATCAGTACTTGTAAATGTTCAAATACAAGAGTAATACATTAGGTAACTCGCCAACTAAATAAAAACGACAAGGAAGCAGACCTTACCCCATCAAGCAGTATGTTGGATGCTTTGAAGTCTCTGTAAATGACTTTCTTTTCTGAACTATGTAAAAACACTAAGCCCCGTGCTGCTCCTATAGCAATTTTGAGCCGCAAGTCCCAAGAAAGTGGTTCAATAGCAGCACTCCCTACAAAGCAGACACGCTGTAGGTCAGCACACCATATAATTAAAGAAGCTTTAGTTTTATTAAATTTCTAACACTAACTTCTTACTTCTGAAAAGATGGTTCTCCAAGCTCCCCTTGGGCATAAATTCGTAAACGAGTAACAGTTCCTTGTCATCATGACAATATCCCAGTAGTTTAACAAGGTTAGGATGCGAAAGCCTTCCTAAGAAGTTCACCTCTGACTGCATTTTAAGCGATATGGATTATGAGCATTATATAAAGAACCTAACTGGAGAGCATAAATAACAATAACTGGCAAGAGAGATACTGCTGAACAAAAAAGACGGAAAATATCACATGGACATTCCTACTGCAAATGCGGTGCATAATTATACAAGCTGAATTTTTTTCTGAAAAAGATGGTAGCAGCAAAGAACATAGTAGATATCTCCATAACTCCATCCAATTGGAATCAGTTTTGTAAAAAGGATTGTTTTTTTCCCAAAACTGAACACAAAGAGCCTGTATCTTTTTCACAACAACATCATATCCAGTATAATCCCGCTGCAGTACAAGGAGGTTTATGTGTACGCAAGCACAAGCTTACTCCTACCTCGTGAAGATAGAAAGATTATTTTTGATAAACCTTCAGCTCGAGTAAGCAAATCCAAGAAAGATAAATTTGCTCAAATTTAATGAGCAACCAGTAATTTGCGAACTAGCAAATCCAACATTTAAGTTTCTACTTGACAATATGAAAATTAAGCAATCTATATCCAAGCAATATCGATGCAAGAAGAAAATTCATCATAATGGATTACATAGATGTACAAAACTATTCAATTAGACTATACACATTTTACTATATTCTTAGTTCAGTTGCATCAAGTAAGTAAAGTAGGCATCCTAGTTTTCTTGATGGCCTTTCCTAATCAACGACCAATAGTGGAGCTGAGATTTTCACCAAAAGAGTTCGGAATACACACGGCGAAGCAGAAAGAGGTTCAACATCTACTATATATACATAAGAATAAATATTTGTAAGCATGTATAAACAGTATAATTTTCCGTCGAAGGAGGATCAAATGACCCTCCTTGGCCCTACCTGGATCTACCCCTGCCAACAACTACTAAGACAATTACTAGATTTTCCTTGTATCTATGTCACTCACTCTACGACTTAGCTCAATATTTGTGCAATGTAAAGCTCTTCCCCTAAAAGGGAAAAGGCCAAACTATTGGCTTCTTCATAAAAAAAGAACCGAAATTAGTGCCAACGAGTAATTGCTTTATCATTGTATCGAAAATCTCAATTATATACCTGCCACTCTTCAAATCCTTGACTGCTTTCCGAGTTCAACTTCTTGATGGCAACAATCATTCCAGTGCCAGCTTTAGTCGGAGCAAGCGTCTTCTCATCAACCCATCCTTTATACACAGTCCCAAAACCGCCGATCCCCAAAACTGAGTCAGACTTAAAATTCTTTGTGCACAACTTCAAATCAGAAAAACTATAAATCTTCAAATTTGGAATCGGCAATATCTCTCCGTTCAAACATGTATCATCACTTGCAGCTGTTGAGAAATGACTATTTCCAATGCTGCTACTCGTGGCTGAATAGCCAAAGCCATTGCTGTAGCTCTTTGATGTGTCTGCACATATACTAATTATCATGTAAATCTATAATTCGAATCTTCTCACTCTCAGCTAAACATAAAGTTCACAATTTTTTAAAATATCATCCTTAATTCATACAAGCTAAAATGCTGGATCTACGAAAGCAAAGAAAGCACATATATAGGGAAAAAGAGAACATAAATCACAATAATTACAATAAAGACCTTCAACAAATTCATTCGCGAGAAATTTAAAAATGCGAAAAGAGTTGGCTCCTAGTTCTGTTCATCAAGCTCTTCTGTCTTAGTCCGTGCACAAAACAAAATGTCATCTTTCTATATTTACAGACTCCAAACTTCTCAGTTCTACCACTAATGACATGTTATCAGAGCCATACAAATGTGATATATTTAAGAATAAGACAACAAGTTCTAAGTTTGTTATGTGCCAAAAATGTCATCTTTTAACCTTTTCACAATTAAACACTAGTCGTGGCACCACCTTACGCTGAAAAGTTACAGTAAGTTGTTTTATTATATACATATACACTATATGTTGAGTCCATCTGGCTCCTTTATGTGTTTGTTTTAACACCGCTGACTAAAAATCTTGACTCCACTACTGAACACCGCCATATAAAATGATGTATAGAGAGTACACAAACAAGAAAAAAGGAAAAATCCAGAGTACCTAGAATGGAAATTAAGCACTAACAGAACTAAGACGTCCAATAAATTCATTCACGAAAAATTCAAGAATTAGTTACTAGCTCTGCTCACTGCACTCTTTCCTTCTTAATAGTTAGTATGTTCTGGAAAAGATTCCACATTTCTACATTTACGAACTTTAAACTTCTCATTTTACCATTAACGACATGTTCTCATAGCCACATAAACGCGATATATTAAATAAACACAAGTTAAAAGCTTGTTATGTGCCAAAAATCTATTCTTTTAACTCTGTACAAATTCAAACAACAACTCCGGCAACACCCTTCATCGAAAAATTACAGTTTTATATTGTATCCCCTCTGGCTCACTTCGTGTATTTACTTCTTATAATATGACACACACTAAAGAAAAAATGAAAAAAAAAAAAGTAACGGCATAATCATACCAAATCCATCATTACTCAAAATGAAGCAATTCATCCTTACCTAACAATGATCAATTCAATTTAATGATATGATACAATAAAATTTTAGTATTAGTAAAAACAAAACATAGTATTTAAATTACCAAGACAAATACAAAAGGTAAAAACCATGCTAGTAAAAATCCTGATTCCGTCACTGAACACCGCCATATAAAATGATACAAAGTGACCACCCTAAACAGAAATTAAGTACTACTAATACAGCAACATATGCAAAATTTGTGCATAAAAGCAAAAAATTTAGAAGTACCTGGAGTAGATGGTCTAGCTGAGAAGCTAGGGTAAGTGCTACTAGATTTAGAGTTAGAAAGCTTAGCTCCAAAACAATTCCCCATCAAAAATCCCCCACTTTTATTTTTCCCTTTACTTTAATATTAGTACTAACATCATTTATTGAAAAAGTATGTGTGCAAGTTCAAAGAAACAAAGAGAAGGGGTGGAAATAGAGAACAAGAAAACAAAAAAGGAGCTACTAAAATATGTTAAATTTTCAAAGATATTATCAATCAAAATGAAAGGGAAAAAAGGGGACTTTTCTTTATTTTTTCTTTGTGGACTTTTCCAAGAATTGATTGTAGACTTCTTGTAAACTATAGTCTATATGTAACAAGAAAGGATATTGTTAGGTGAAGTTCTTTCTTTGTTGTTTTATCACTTGATGTTCGGTATTAATATTAGAGTCTAATTAATTTAGATTATATAGTATGGAAATTAATTTTTGAAAGTGATATTCTCAATCAAATTATTTTTATATTTGGATTCGAATTTGATACTCTGATTAAAGATGGACAACTTCTAACTATCTCACCACAACTCGTATTGACATTTTTTTGATAGGGGAACTACCTTAGGCAAAGGGTGGTCCAGTGCACACTTTTTCGTTAGAAAATTATGTATTGTACAGATAGAAAATATGAATTATTATAAATGTATATCTAACTTTACACATTCTTTGTCAAATTCCTAATGACATCATTAGTAAAATTTTCTAACACGACATTTTATCACATGCTCCAATGTGAATATATACAATCTAGTAGACTTGTTGCTTAAAACGATATTTATTAATTGCGATCTTTGTGATTTTAATTCATTTTATTAAAGATAAAAAATGTATGTAAAGTTAAATAATTATAAATTGTGACATTTTGTGAAACAGAATCAAAATAAAAATGCATTATATAAATTGATATAAAAAAATATACAAAAATTTATAATATGTTATATCAGTTTATGATTTTAGACCTGGTTTGAGATACATTATGAAAGGTGAAGCCATTTTCTATTTTTTTTTTTTAATTTCAGAATTCAAATTCTAAATTATTTATTAAAAATTAAAAAAATTATTCAGTCCATCCCTTGAAACTTTACTATATTTTTACAAAATTAAATCAATAGAAAAGAGGATACTGCAAATTGCAAGTTGAACAAAGTTTTCTTAGAAAAATCTCAATTAAAAGTTAGGAAAATAATAAATCTTTATCTTTGCATTGAAAACAAAAGGGATGAAACTAGTGCTCATGGCATTAGTAATATAATATATTTTATTAAAAAATAATGAAAAAGTACATTTATTTATTTATTATTTATATGCTAAAAAAATAAAACCAATTGTTCATTGAACTTTGCTTTATTCTCTCTTTATATTATATTATATAGTTTCTAGAAGTAAAAATAGCGCCAATCATTGTAATAATAACGTATTAGTGAAATTTCATTTTATTTTTGTTTTAATTTTTGAATCTTTGATAATAATTTTATTATTTTACATATTATATGAAGTTATAAATACAAATATATATATATATTTAAGTTTAAGTTACTAAATTACTTTGAATTTGTAATTATAATAATGGCTTCGCCTCTAATTATGAATAAACAGATATTTATTATTACCATTTAATTATTATTTTCCCCTTATTTTGGTTAAATTAATTACGTAGTATGTACAATCATCATTAATTATTAAAATGGATTACTTCCTAGATGTAGTCAATTCATTTTCTTGACTTAATTATTATAAATTGGACCACTTTTTTTTCATTAACTTAATTTGTTCATAAATAAATAAATAAAATAATGTAGGTGTGGAATGTGGACTTTATTTAACAAAGAGCATGTATCTTTCCCACGTCATTCAATCTATATTTAATTAGGAAACAAAAAAAAGTGAAGTCAATTATTTGAACAATTTGCTAGTCTGTAAATGAAATTTTATTTTTTTGGCATGATATGTCTGATATTTGTTTTGCATCTCGATTAATTTAAATTTACATTAAAAAAATTATTTTTAAAATAAAATATTTTCTATTAAAGATGAGTGTATATATATATATATATATATATTTTAAGGCTCAAATTTTTATAGTTGCCCCCAATATAATAATAAGTTGTTAAAGGATATAGGACCTGGTCCTTCTACTAGGTACCATGAAATGTTAATTCATCAAAACCTATAATAATAACACGTTTTTTATTAATTTTTTTTAATATTTGGGACTCAAAATTGAAACCTCGAATTAAGAGAACCATAACTTCATTCATTGCATCTAGTTGTGTCTGAATTTTGTTCTTATTTATCCATGCATTGATAAAGTCAAACCACCTTGTCATTTTTTTGTCCCTATCTATTTATATAATTTGGTACACCCTTTAATTTCTTTTGTTAGTTTATGAAGAAAAACAGCAATATTTATTGACTACAATATAAAACTAATTTGACTAAATGTTCTTGGACAATATTATCACCTAATATGAATATTTCTTTATGGTCATTTTGCATTTTTCTAAAACTCCTTTTATTTCAATGTAAATATCTTACTTTTTTTAAAAAAAAATGATTAAAAAATAATATAAAATAATATTTAATAATTTTGTAATCTCAACATTCTACGAGACATGTTTAAAATCACAAAAGCAATGGACATAATTTTGGCACTATACACATCTTTAAAGGTTCCTTATTTCTATCCGTCCTAGTCTTGGTGAATAGATTATCTGATATCTTTTGTTGGTGAGAGGTGACAGGTATCATGTAAAAGTGGCCGAGAGGCGCAAAAGCTAATATTGACATCTCAATCATAAAAAAAAAAAGAGGCTTATTCAAATTAGGACATTTAAGTTAAAACGACAGGAGTAATTCTTAAAACATGATCAATCACCTCATAATAGATATGTTTAATAAGTAACAGAGGAATAAAGTAGTCTTAGCTAGTATTTTCCATAAATGTTTTTAAAGTAAAACTCATATTCAAATAGAATTTTAAATGTCAAAAATTTCAACATTGAAAACTCAAAATTTTCAAATATTTCAATTTCAATTTTAAAATCTATGATTAAACCGGAATTTATTATAACTTGAGTTCATCAAGTCAATGGCTCAAAGTCAAGCAATCCTATGTTCATACCTTATGGCGGACCAACAAAGGTTGGTCAATTAAGTAATAGTTATAGTAATTATTTTATCAAAATTTTCAATCTGAAAAAGGAAAAAGAAAAGAGAGAAGCAAACTTTTTTTTTTTTAATATCAAGTTAGTCAATCTTCCTTTTTCTTTTTTCAAAGAAGTTGAAATTTTTTAAAGTTGAGAAAAAAGTCACCAGTACATTTATGCGTGGAAACAAAAGATTTTGCAAATAAACAAAGAGCAAAAGTTGAAAAACTTCTTTGCAAAAATAAATTAGTTATACATCGTATTGAAGCTGAATGAATGAAAGGAAGCTTGTATCTGGTGTGACAAGTATGTGTGACAAGTGTATGTCACTAAGTCTTAAAGGTAAGTTTTACAAAGTGATGGTCAAACCAGACGTTTGTATGGGACAGAATATTGACCGGTCAAGAACTTGTACATCCATGAGATGAGAGTAGTGAAAAGTGTGGATATTGATATGAATGTGTGGGTTTAGTATGAGAGATAAGATCAGGAATGAAGCTATTAGGGACAAAGTTGGAATGATCTCTATGGTGAACAAATAGACAAGATGAGGGAGAGAAGACTTAGATGGTTCGAGAAATGTGAAGAGAAGATACATAGATATCCAAGTAAGGAGGTTTGAGAGATTGGGTATAGCGAGTACTAGTAGAGGTAAAAGTAGGTCGAAGATGTCTTAGAATAGATGATTACACATTATATGACACATTTGCAACTGATCAAATATACGACAAATAGAGAAAGATATGGAGGTTGAGGACTAGGGTTGAATGTTAGTAGGTAGTCGAGCATCGTCTAGTTTCTTTTCCAGCATCAAACATAAATATACCATATACCATATATATTGAGATGCATGATGTAATAATTTTTATGTTGGACTGTATATAAATTTTGTTCATAAATCACATTTGTTTAATGCATTTTATTTCTTGATGAGATTTTTACTTTACAGATAATTTGGATGTCAGTTCCTTCTAGGTGGCCTCTTTACTTTGGATTAGTCCAAACAATCTCTCCACATCTGCAGTAGAGGTAAGATAAGTGTATATTTTTTTTTCGGGTCACACTTTGTAGAACAATACTAAATATGTTGTTGTAATAAGGCGAAGTTGAAGAATCGTAAAAAAAAAAAGTAAAAAAATTGAAGCCATAGTTTGGCACTCTAGCCTTCAATGTAATACACTCAAGGCTCATTTGGTTGAGAATAAATTATCTCAAGATTAATTATTGTGAGATTAGTTCTTTTGAAATTACTATCTCACTTTTAATATGGGATGGAAAATAACATTACATAATTTTGGGATAACTAATCCTAGTATAAGTTATCCCGAGATTTTATCACAATCAAACTTGGGATAAACTCATTGTGACCTTAATCTCGAACTAGTTATCTCTTATCCCTCTTCCCAAAGGAGTTAGTTGTTGCATAGTCAGTTAAAGTTATGCAAGTACTTATAGTATAAGAAATTGTTACGAGGAATTACGTATTATTTTCTGTAATAAGTATTAGTTATTTATGTAGTATTAGTTACTCTATCTTCTATCATGTATAAAATTATACATAAAATCTTCCATTACTTATACATGTATAAATTGCAAACCAAACATCATATTAATTAATTTTAGACATGAATTATTTACTTTCTAATCAGCTACCAATCATGATATTGAACATGCAGAATTTAATACCTGCATAACTCACGTCTAAACCAGCTACCAAATGACCCCTAATGGCAATCACCAGGAAGATTCTACTAAGCCAATCTTGATAAAGATCTTAAGGACACATTTAGTTAAAAGGTGATGCCTTTGTTCCAAGTAAAATTCATATTACAAACAAAATTTCAATGTTCAGAAATTTCAACTTCAAAAACTTAAATTCTTGAAGTTTCAAAATCTAATTTTAAGATTGATGGCAAAACAGGAGTTTATTATAATTAGTGAAATGAGTTTATCAATTCAATGGCTAAAAGTCAAGCAATCCTATGTTCATAACTCATGGAGGACCAACAAAGGTTAGTCAATCTTCTTCTTCTTTTCTAAAGAAATTGAAATTGAAATTTTTGAAAGTTTCGAAAAAAGTTACTTGTACTATTTTTCTATTGTTTTTTTGGAAAAAAAAAAAAGAAGAAGAAGAAGAGATTTTGCAAATAAAAAAATTGGCAAAAATTGGAAAAACATTTTTGCAAAAATAAGTTTCACCACTTCTAATTAATCACATTCCAAGATTAATGAATTTTGAACTTAACCACCAACCACCATAACAAGCTTATTACTTTTCCTTCTATTTGCACCTTTAATTTAGAGGGAGCATATTTTTGCTTCATTATATCTTCACTACATGTATTAAGAAATTGATTAAAAATGTGTAAATGTCACTGCCTAGAAAAAATTTAGTATTTGGGTCAATAATTCAAGAAAATAGGAAGATTAATGATAATATTACATATTGTACTAGAGTAGGATGAATGAATGAAACCTCACATCTGGTGTCTTTTATGATAAGTATGTGTCATCAAATCTTAAATATAAGCTTTACAAAGTGGCGATCAAACTAGATATGTTGTATCAGATGAGTGTTTACCAGTCAAGAACTCGAACATTCAGAAGATGAGAATAGTAGAAATGCGGATATTGAGATGCATGTGTGAGTTTACTAGGAGAAATATGATTAGAATGAAGACATCCGGGACCATAGTGGACAAGTGGACAAGATGAGGGAGATGAGACTTAAATGGTTTGGTGATGTGAAGAGAAGATATATAGATGCACAAGTGAGGAAGTGTGAAAGGTTGGTATAGTAAAATGAGTACAAGGAGAGATAGATATAGGTCGAAAAAGACTTGAAATAAGTGATTAAGCATGACATTATATATGTGCAACTTAGCATAGACATGACTCTATATAGAAAGATATAAAGGTCGAGAATTAGGGCTAAATTTTAGTAGTTAGTTGAGCCTTGTCTAGTTTTCCTTTCCACTCCTGTTTGAGATATGTGACATAATATTATATGTTGCACTATTTGAAAATTTCAAATTTTGGTTATAAATTGCATTGCATAGATGTTTTTATGCCTTGGTGGGGGATTTTCAATGGATCTCGTTATTATTGCTCTTGATAGCATTAATTGAACTAGGATATAGCATATATTTATTCTCTATTAATATACAAAAACTTCACTTTAATGCATTTTGCATATATTCCACCATACTATGGAAATTGACATCCAAATCTAGTGATTTTGTTTGAAATAAAGATTAAAATGGTCCTTTATATTTGAGTTAAAATTTAAAATCATCTTTGAATTTTTATATGAAGCACTATTAATTCCTTATGTTTGTAATATTTGCGCATTTTTTGCTCCTTCCCAAACTTTTGGCTATTTTTACACATTAATTTTATCTGCAATTTTATGTCTAGATTGTTCAATCGTTTTTTAATATATTTAGTATAGATAATAATTTCATATGTGAGAGATGATAAGAAGAAAGAACATCTTGTTCTATTTAGTAGAAGTATCATAACAACTAAAATCGAGAGGTTTATCACGTGCAATAGTACAAGATTTTCTTTTCTTGCAACATCATCTATCAAGGGTTTTTTAGTTTAACTGCAATAATATGTCTAATCCGTAGAATAAGGTGTTCTTCTCACCTTCTTTCTATGGAATTGTTATTTCTACTAAATATATAAAAAGACGACTGATCATTTCAAATGTAAAATTATAAACAAAAACAATGTTAAAAAATACACAAAAATTTGTGGGAGGACTTAAAATACACCAATATTGCAAACATGAGGAACTATTAAAGCTCTGTGTGAAATCAACGATGACTTTGAATCTTAACCCAAAGATGAGGGACTATTTTGAACTATTTCACCTTATGAATAAGACGAAGTTAAACAGCCTCCCTACTCTGGAGATAAGAAGTAAAATCTACGAATACTTTATCCTCTTCGAATCACATTTTGTGAGACTACACTGAATATGTTATTATGATATTAAGGCAAAGTTGAAAGACCTCTAGGAGGAAAGAAAAAACAGAATTGAAGGCATAGTTTAGTGCTTTGGCCTTCAATATAATACTCCATCTATTCACTTTTACACGTCATTGTTTCGCTTTTCGAGGTAAACTTGACTAAACTTCAAAGCTAACTTGAAGTAGCTAAATTTAATATTTGAAATATAAAGTTTAGATGATTGAAAACTATAGGAAAAATGTTATAAGTTGCAATCTTTCTCATAAAAATATAATGAAAAATTACATTTTAAAATGTTGATCAAAGTTCACATAGTTTGACCTCGATAAGTGAAATAGTGACCAGTAAGAGTGAACGAAGGAAGTAACACTTAAAAGGCAATTGCCCAGGAAGATTCAACCAAGTCTTACGGGCACATTTAAGTAAAAAAGTGAAGTCTTTTCCACTCAGATGTCCAAGAAAACAACTTATAATTAAGTTGTATTGCTACTCCACTCAATAGAAAAAGCAGACCTTGTTGTATCATGTGTATACCAAACTTGTCAACAAATGATATAATGTAATAAGCTTCACCTTTTTTGAAAAGATTGTTGTTTCTCTGTATTATACTTTTTATTCTTTGTGGAAGCTTGAAAAGTGAACCATCTATGTGTTTTTACTATTTTTCTCGATGAGAGATCTTTGATTAAAGGTGAAGAAATTATAACCACCTTACTACATTTCGAGATGCATTTCTTTGTTTGGATAGTAAGACATCAGCCAAGGCCAAAAGTATTGCACTTTTTTGGAACTAAACCCCCCCACCCAACCCAAAGGAAAAAAGAAAATCATACTACAGTGACGTATGTTGCTTGGACTCTTCGAAAATATCCATAAGAGTGTATTGGATTCTCCAAAAGAGTGTATATTGGGGAACCTGATACGGGTGCAACATCAAAAGCAGAGACCATGCAACTAAGGTAATGATAGTAATCAAAATCTATTCCTTCCCATCCTTGTAAAACCAAAAGAAAAAACGAAAATCGAAAATAATTGGATGGAGAACAGTTCAAAGCATAAGAAGCAAAAACCAAAACTAAGATACCCAAGACCAAGAATCACAGACTACAAACTTGTTCATATCAATGTCTCAAAAAACATACTTCCGGAGACATAAAGCCCCTCCACCCCTCCCCCCCAAAAGGAAAATCATCATACAGTAATGACAGTAATCAAAGAAGAGGTGAAGACTAATCCACAATAGAAACAGGTGAAGAAAACATGTGATGCTTAAGAATACTCCACACTGCAGAAGTTTTTGGCATCAGTGTCGTGACCTCGACTCAGCTCGTCTAGCTTCATCTGGATGCGAAGGAAATAGCTCAATATACCTAGATCCAATCTTCATATTGTCCTTGCACATAGCTTTCTTGGCCTCTTCAGCAGAGGCAAATTCCACATAAGCCTCCCCAGTAGCTTTTCCGTCAGCGCGGTATGCAATGTGAACCTTGTCAGGTTTAACATTAAATTCCTCACCAAAAAACCTGCCAATATCTGTTTTTCTAACACTGTAGGGGAGACCTCGCAATTTCAATATCTCAGTGTACTCCATATCATCTTTATTCACGGATCTCTTTGGTCGAGGTGGAGGAGGGGAACGATATTCATAATCCTTACCCCTTTCCTTCACCTCAGCAGCTACAGCTTGGTAATAATCTTCCTTCTTACAGCTGAAAACTTCCACATATCTCCTGCCCATGTTCTGTCTGTCCCTTTGAAGAGCATAATCAACTTGCATATGACCAGCAAAGACAACAAAAGCCTCCCCAGTGAACCGTCCATCCTTGTTGACCAGGAAAATATCCACAATATCCAGGCCAGCAAAGAACTTGTAAATGTCAATTTCAGTGCAGTTGAACGGAAGACCCCTCAAACGAACAACAGGAAATCCAGAAGGCTGAAATCTGCTGCTGCCATAGCCATAAGGCTGGTGATAACTGCTTGCACCACTGCTCACTGCGAAGTAGGGATTTGATTCCATCATTCTTGGTCTCTTTGAGCCGATCTCGTACCCGTCCGAAACCCCCCCGCTCCCCAACATTGCCCTTCAATTATAATACCCAAAAAGGAAACAAGTCCCCCACTCAACCTTGTTAATAAAACCAAGCCCAACCCATATGTTTCCTACAACCTAGTTTCCAATACCACTTATTCTAAAAAGAAATCACAACATTTCACATGCATCCCACAAAAATAACAAATTAACGCATATTACATAATTAACACAAAACATAATTAACGCAGAAATGAACATACTCCCTCTGTTCACTTAGACTTGTCCACTATTCCAAAAATAGATTTTCATTTTTACTTGTCACTTTTTACACATCAAGAAAAGACACTCAATTTTTTCCAATTTTTACCCTTAGCATTAATACTTAATCCCCAAATCATTTTTCAAAACCTAATATTAAACATCAATTACTATGGCAATTATGGTAAAATCTTCATATCAATCATTGTTTCTTAAGGGTGTACAAAGTCCTAAGTGGACAAGTAAAAGTGAACAGAAGGAGTATCAAAAAAAGAGACATATTCTCGGGATTATGGCCAGAGTATAAACTTCACAAAAGAAAAATTTCCCAAGAATGGAGATATTTTCCATCCTTTTATAGTTCAAAATCTCTAGCGGCAGAAACAAATTTCACCAACATAACGCACATAACCAGGTAACCACATTAAAAGACCATTATAGAGCTACAAACTCTTCCACAACAACAACAACATAACCAGTGAAATCCCACAAGTGGGGTCTGGGGAGGGTAGAATGTACGCAGACCTTGCAACTACCTCATAGAGGTAGAGAGGTTGTGTCCTGGGGGCCCTCGTCACAAATCCCATAAGCAGAAATAGCTACAAACTCTTCCAGCTTTCAAAAAAAGGGAAAAATTGCTTAGCATCCTTAACACAGAAGAGAGTCTAACTTTGTGACTATGTAGGTAACAAATATGGAATCTTAAACTATCCAGTGATCAGGAAATTTACATTGGTAGCACAACCCCTAAAAACGTGATACCTATGTAACTTAAAAGGTCAAACATTTCATTTATGAGACCCTTTGGGGTGCCCTAGTGGTTTGGGATTGAGAATTCCATGTTGGAGGTCTCAACTTAGAAACCTCTTGCCAGCAAAAGCAACGGATTTGCCTTCTGGGTCGAGCTCGTCACACCGGGCTTGTCTAGTGTGGGTTACCTCTGCTATGTGGTTTGCGAGTTATTGCATAGGAATGGAAGTTTACCTTGTGCGCCCCCAAAGGGTAACGATTGCGGGTTCCCCTTGTCATAAAAAAAAACATTTCATTATGAGGTTCTTATGTTGAGAAAGTGAATCTCACTTTAAGAAATTGTAATTACTCTATCAGCAACCCCTTAAAGGTCGATAACTATGAGAACTGAAAAAAGGTCAAAGAATTTGTTTTTACAGTTCTTGGGTAATGCAAGGTATTGTTTCATGAAGTAATATACAAAGTTCAAATGCCAGATATGAAGACATCTCAAGCTTCTGTTCCACCAATTCCAAACTAGTAAGGGTTGATGCTATGATCTTCTTCTTCTTTCGGTCGATCAATTAACTCACAAGCCCAATTCCAAACTACCTAGGGCAGATGGTATGATCTTCTTCTTTTTTTTATATCCGAGAAATCCGTGTGGATCCAACTTTTGGGGCCTACTGCATCTTTTATACCAGGGATGATGCACCACCCTCCCCCACCCCCACCTCTACCTTTCCCTACTTAAATACTGAACTTTCTTCGCTTGGAGCTCAAGCTTGTACCTTGGACACAAGTCCCTCAACCTTTCCAGTTGAGCTAAACCCTGGCAAATTTAATATGCTTGCCTTCTATAGTTATTAAATCAATCCTTTGTCCTACAAAAAAGTAAACCAACAATGACCAAATCCATAATTTCTCCTACATGGCTCTTAAATCCTACGTTGCTCAAACTCTTCAAAATGTCAACGGGTGCCTGTCGTATTCCCTAAAAGTAGCGTATTTTACGAGAATCCCACACAGATGCGGCATCAAAAGTGAAGACTCCGTCCAACTTAGCTTAAATCAAGCAGTGGTAGAACAAATAATCGAATAATTCAGTAAACGCACATCAAAATCAACAAACAAATAAATCAAAACACATCAACAGAACAAAAGACCCAATTTCACCTCATCAACAAAGCATACAATTTCATCAACGAAAAGGGAATTAGGTTAACTTACCCTCTTGATCCGTACATAACTGAGAAATTCACTGCAAAATCTGAAAAATCTTCAATGGTCGATTTGAAGCTTCGCTAAGAAACCCTAGAAGAGAAATGAAGAAAACAAACCCAAACTACGGGTCCTAAAAAGGAAAAACTGTTAACCCGAATAACTTGGCCCATGAAATTATGACCCGTTAATCCGCTTAAGATTAGAAATATTGCTTAAATTTTTTATCGGAAAAACTTCACTTAGACAAAATTATTTTTTTATTTTTTTAATTATTAATTTAATAATATTAAATATTAACTATAATAAAAATTGAATAGAAAATATTTTCTTGTTTTAATGGAGAATGTTATCCTAACTAAAATTGACTTAGTCAAAAGAAAAATAGTCAAAATCTTTTCAAATAATAGAAAATATTTGAAAAATGTCCAAAAAAGATTGGTTTTTTTTTTGAGGGGGGGGGGGGGGGGGGGGGGGAGTTTCACAAAAAGGTCTAACAAATGCTAAAAAAAGTTCCAAAAACATCCTTTCAAAGAATTGATTAGCTTAAAAGTCCTTCATTAAAACACTTCACTTCATATAAAATCGTTCACCAATTTTCTTTAAATTACAATTTAATTATATTTATATATTTATAATATTAACTTTTATAATATATGGAATGAATTGATAAAATAAGGACTAATCATGGAAATACTCCTAAATTTTTCAGCCACTAAAGAAAATCTTAATTTACCATGAGTTTTAATTAATTATAGAATTTCCATATATAGGACCTTTATAAATAAATAAATAAATGTTGAATAGGATTATATTGTTATTTTACATATAATTTGTAGTATTTTTCTTTTGAATTTTTTGCCTCTATGCAGTTCACGTTTAATGTTTTTCTTCATGTTGTTATATTTTATATTTATCTATCTAGATCATTTATTTCTAATAACATGAGTTTAGTTTATTTTGCAGCGTTCATGGCATAATTCATGAACTCTACCTTTTTTTAAAAAAATATAGAAAAAGAAAGTTGACGGTGACAACTGATGATTTGTCTTGATGAATTTCTTTATATTTAGATATCAATTTTGATTTTATCTTTAAATTTTAAGAAAATCTTAAAGTGACATATTTATAATTGACTTCAAAGTACTAAAAATACTAATCACGTTGATTTGGTAATATTTTAGGCTTTTAACTTCTACATATTCGGAATATAATTATATTATTATTTTGTTATAAGAACTAAAGTTCTACTGTAATAAATCTTCATCAACATTGATAAAAAAGATTAAGGCACTTACATTCAAAATATTGAATCTTACTTTAAATTATCAACTCCTGGTGGATCATAACAGTAACATTATTATACTTTATCGTATTTGTATAGAAATATTGAATCTTAAATTGAAAAGGTTAAATATCAATGGACAATAATAATAAAGTTATAGTAATTTATCATATTTGTATAGATAAGATTAAAGTATTTACGTTCAAATACTTAATTTTAATTTTAAATAGTCAAATATCAAGGGATCGTAATAGTAACGTTACAATACTTTGGCGTATTCATACAAATAAATTAAGGTACTTACATTTAAAAATATTAAATTTTAATTTTGAATGCTCAAATATCAGTAGAAAATAACAGTAACATAATAGCACTTTGTTGTATTCATATAGATAAAATTAAAGTATTTTTCTTGACTATAATTCTATTAATAACGTGATGCACATGCACAAAGCACGTAAGCTAAACTAGAACTATATCAAAAGCGTGAAGACCATTAGAAATGTTGTTTGAACTTTTTGCCCTTCATTAAAAGACTCATCTTTAGATAAAATCGTCTTTTCACTATTTTTTTAATTATATTTATAATATTGTCTTTTAAAATATATGAAAATAAATTATTAAATAAGGATTTCTAGCCGGGGAAAGACTTCTAAATCTTCCTTATTTAATAGACTTCTACTTTTTCCTTACTTGAATCAAGAAAATGCTCTACAACCGCTAACGAAAAATTCTAATTTACCATGATATATAGAACTTTTGTATATAAATAAATAATTTATCAGAATTACTTTTGTAGTGAATTATTTATCTTTTCATAAGTTTATAATTAAATTTAATTTATTTATTTATCTTTTCATAACTAAATTTGATTTTTTTCATGTAATATTTGTTACCAGATGAGATACACACTTTGATCACGTGCAAAGCACAGACTATTATTAAAAGGAGAGTATAAAGCCATCACATTCAGCCAAGTGACAGCATAGAAGAGTGACACTTGGCAGTTTCGGCTAAAATTAGTTAAGTTAGGGAATAATTATTTATTATTATCCTTTAATTTCTTAAATTTATTACAATTACAATTTGTTATATAATTCTTGAATTGATTATATAATTTATAAATTGAAAAAAATAAAGTTTTAGATTTTTTTGCTTCAAGGCCTAATGATTTGAAGATCACAGTTTAATATTCAAGTTTTGATAGTGACCTTAGTTTGTCAGCTTTTTTAATATGCAAATAATGTACACTCACTTGCTCATAAGTGAGTGTTGTCGGATAAGAGAAACTCCCATAGATTTCCTACCTTACTCTGAGTCTAGATGAGATGAGAAGGGGTGAACTCCTCTAAGATGAGTTTTGAGATGAGATGAGAGGAGGTGAGCTCCTCTGAATTGAGCCTTGAGATGAGTTTAAGACTATTGATGAGTCTGAGTTATTGATGTATCATTTGTCTACTCTTTATTCTTTCATAGATGGACATTTGACTATTTGATGTTTATTTTGAGTTGATGTTGTTTCCATATTTTTCTATCGATTTCTGTTTCACTCAGTTATTTTATATACCAGTACATTTCAAGTACTGATATCCACTCTGGACTGCGTCGTTTTATGATGCAAAGGCAGATACTAGAGATCATCGACACGCGCTCTGTTGAAAATTTGAGATTCGAAGCTGATTTGGTGAGTCTCCCCTACTCCGAAGGATCCACTACTTTTATTTCATCATGCTTTAGAGTTAGATTGGACTATTTCTTTTAATTTGATTTGGGTAGCACTGGATATGTCATTGGCACCACATGATTAGTGATAGAGGCTTCATAGACGATGGTCGAGCATTGATGTTGAGATTGTGAGCTAGTTCTTTCTACTAGCCTTCATTATTTTATATATTCTTATGAGACTTTAGATAAGATGTGTTCACTACTTACTTATAATTTCCGTTGTTCAGTAGAGTTTATTTGATTAAATGATGTGATGAGGCTAAGTAGTTCGCTTGGGGACTAGCAATAGTCTCTGAGTGCCGGCCATGCCAAGGGTACCCTCCCGGGGCGTGACATCATAACTATCCCGACCCCAAGGATAGGCACAAAATGCATCTCGGCCGGACGCTAGATTAAACCAAGAATCCATCGCACTAGTCCTTGCATCTTTACCCATAAGAATCTCATGGACAAAGTAAACCAAACATAGGGACTTCTTCACACTCCTCTTGACTTTACTTGACTGCAAGAGGTCAAACATCTCTTTCGATTTGCAATGATTCTTCTTCATTGCATCACACATACTTTTGTATGTCTTTTTTTAACCTTTTTGGATTTGGAGGGAGGAGAAGGTGGTACGTGACAGTTCAACTCGGTAACAATGGCAAACTTTCTCATGCCAAAACAAGCAGGCATACCACAAAAATGGACCCAAAATCATTCTCGCTACTAATCCACCGGCGAAGAAGCTGATACATTAGCTTCATTTGAAATCTCGAGGTGTTCCCCTCACCTATGTCTAGGTATAGCTTACCAAATACCGTAGACTTAAAGTAGTTATCCAAGTCTTCCTTCACTAAAAAATTTTTAAAATCAGAAAATGGTTTCCCAAGTTCAGATTTTATTCTTAGATCACCACTCTCACTTCGATTCATGATCCAGCAGCTGATGTGCTGGGTGGCAGCAGTTGAGGTACTTTGTCCAACAACTACTAGAATGGGTGCAGCAGCTAAGGTACTTTGTCCAGCGGCTGAAGAACTCTATCCAGCAGCTGCTAGACTAACACCAGCAACAACCTAAACGCTGAGTTCTTCAATAAGATTTGCCAGCTATTGCTATGAATGATCATCCTCTAGTTCATCTTCCGATATAATGAGCCTCTTGTAACGTCTAGAAGGAGCATTGTCGGGTCCACGATTTTTTTCTATTTGGTCTTGTCATTTAAGTAGATAATCTTGTCACAAAATAGAGATTATCTATTAGTTTGGTTCAATCACTCTCAATAAGCACAAGAAAAATTAGTGCTCAAGAACCTCTTTACATGAACAATATGTATTCTTTTTTCACAAAAAAGTACAAAAACAACAACAATCAAACAACCCACATACCCGAAAGTGTATTCTCAAAGAGTCCAACAAATCAAACAACACCAACAAAAACATAACAACCAAAATCAAACAAAAACAACAACCACGACAGTTGTTCTAGTTGGTTGAATAGTTGTTGCCAATACTTTAGAATCGACCAATATTTTTTCTCAAAAAGTACTACAACAACAAAAATCAAACAACAAACAACAAACAATACCCATACCAATTACATAGTTATTGTAATACTTCAACAATTGCTGTGAACCCTACTCAAAATCAACCAAACCAACTCAACATTTTGCTCGCAATGACAATAACAACAAAAATCAAACAACAACACCCACACCCTTCAATCAACCAACCAACCGAATATATTTCTTAAAAAAAATGACTACAATAACAACAATACCTATACTCAAAATTGTCTTCATATCAAACAATACCAACTTGAAATTAGAGTATGCAATAACAAAATACATACTTTTTCATCTTCCTAAACTTAAATAATCATTTGTACAATAAAAAACAAAAGCAAAGTAGTGGAAAAGTAAAAAAAAGAATCTTACCGACGACAGCCGAGAACAATGGCAGTGAAGGGACGACGACGACGACGAAGAAACAGAAGGGACAAAGAAGAAGAAGAAGAAGAAGAAGAAGAAACGGACGAAGAAGAAGAAGAAGAGGTCGACCTTTGATCTGAATACCCTAACTTTTTCGTGCCTAGAAGAAGAAAATGAAGAAAGAAACGACAGGTGAGGGGAAAGAAGTGAAAGAAAAGAGTTTAATTTAATTTTGAATTGAAAGGAAGTATATTTTTTAATTTTCTTTTAAGTTATATATGTTTCTTTAAAGAAGAAGTAGTTCTTAAGTTTTAAAAATGTTCTCTTTGGCCCCTCATTAACTTAATCAAGATTTCAAAGTCAAAGTTATCACCTTTTTTAATTTTGAGACTTAATGAACACCATAGGCTCAATTTTCACGACTAACTTGATGAGTTTCAAATAAAGAAACATGCAAAGATGATTATTGATGAAAAAAGCAAAAGGAGAAACATTTGAGTTAAATTGAAAAATTGAAACTTGAAGGAACATCAAAAGAAAAAAAATCAAACAAACAAAAAAAATATTTCATCTAATAAATGATCAAAATAACCCTACACACGCTATTCAAGTATCACATTCCATCTTTATCAAATATCTCTTAAATTTCACGACTAACTCTCCTTTTTTATACAATAAGGTCAAAATCATCTTTTCACCTCAAAATCACAAGTCAATGCACCTCAAATTACAAAAACGACTGTAACTTACCAAATTCTCCCAACGTATCCACGCGACACAATCCTAAATTAAAATCAGTCTAAATTTTTATCACTTACTAAATTTTTTATCCCTAATCCAAATTCTCTTTTTAAATTTCACAACCAACATACACAATACACAGTTCATCCAAAGAGCAAAAGATATCTCTTTTTTATTTATTTTTTCTCTCTCAGCCTTAAAAGGTAGCCCTACTAATTATATGTTAATTTTGAATTCATTCTCATCAAATTTTTTAATTGTTTTTTATGTTTTGTTATTTTATTACAGATTTTTATCATGAAAGGAGGTGAATTGAAGGTGAAAGCTGATAAGAAGTACGTGTATTTGTGATTTTATTTTTTTGGTTGTTATTTTGTTTTTGTTGTAAATCAATCAAAAAGACTGATAACAAGTATGTATATCTGTATTGTTTGATTTTTTGTCGTAAATCAATCAGAAAGATTGATAACAAGTACGTATATCTGTATCGTTTGATTTTATGTTGTAAATCAATCAGAAAGACTGATAACAAGTACGTATATCTGTATTGTTTGATTTTATGTTATAAATCAATCAGAAAGAATGATAACAAGTGTGTATATCTTTGTGTTGTTTGATCTCATTTTTATTATAAATCAATCAAAAAAGCTGATAAAAAATGTATATTTCTATTTTTCTCTTCTTTGTTATCATGAAAGGACGTAGATCGAAGGGTGAAGCTATTAGAATGTGCGTATATTTTGTAATTTTTTTTTAAAAAAATAGTTTGAGCTTTAGATCTATGATTGAGGTGTGCGAGTATGATTTGTTTTGAATCTATGATTTTTGTTATGATTTTGACTGTCTATACAATTAAAATCTATGACTGAGGTATGTGAACATGATGTGTGATTTTTTATTTTTTAAGATTTTTATTATTATATTTTGATTATTTATAGAGTCAGAATCTATGATTGAGGTATGTGGGCATGAATTTATGTTTATTTGAATGAATTTTTTATGATGTGGTTTTTGAGCTAACTGTTTTGAATTGAAGTATTGCAATTTTTTTTAATTCATTTTTTGATAATTAATATAATTTTAGTATAGTTGTAATTTTACTTGATTCCTGCGCATAGATTTTCATATGATTCGTGTTGAAATTTCATTTAATTTTAATGAAATTTTTTATTGAGTTTAAATGAATAGACCTAACTTTCAGGTTTTATGAGTATATAATTTTTATTGAGGCTTTAAAGTAAAAATATGTTGTCGTATTTTTGTAATTTATATCTATCTATATCTATTTATACTATATTAAAAAATGTGAAGACCTTTATAGAAATGTTTGTTCTTCGTTAAAAGATTTTACTTTATATAAAATCGTCTTTTCACTATTTTTTGAAATTATTATTTAATTATATTTAGAATATTAACTTTTAAAATATAAAAAAAATAGTGATAAAATAAAGATATCTAGTTGCGGACCCTAACTTGAATCAAGAAAATACCAGCCTCTACGGGAGATACACCCAAGACTAAGTATTTTTAAAAATTATCAGTGTGGGGGTTATGTTGAATTTAGATGTGAACTTCTTCTACATTATTACTGAGTGGTGTATATGTTTGATTATTTCAAGTATTATTTTTGATGTGTTTGTTACTGGATTATACAGGCTCAGAGTTAAGAAGAGAGCTTCCAAGGATCCAAACAAGCCTAAGAGGCCAGCAAGTCCTTTCTTTGTTTTCATGTACAAATCTGAACTTTCATTTTAGTTTTTCTGGACATTTTTGCTTTGAAAATTCTGAGTTTAATGATCTTTTTTTTTTAAAGGGAGGACTACAGGAAACAATACAAGGAAGAAAATCCTGAAAACAAATCTATGATAGCTGTGAGTAATTCTTTTTCTTGGCAAATTCATAGTTATAATTATTTTTGTTCTTGGCACAGCATTTTTTTTTAATTAATCAATTTGTAGGTTGGCAAAGCTGCTGGAGACAAGTGGAAACACTTGTCTGCTGCCGTAAGTATCTATTTTCAGCTAATAACTAAATTCTGCTTGAAAAATTTATTATTGTTTTTGAAGTTTAAAAACATGAACACAGGAGAAAGCACCCTACATTGCTGAGGCTGAGAAGCGAAAGGAAGAACATAAAAAGCTTATGGATGCTTATAACAGGAAACAGGTAAGAACTCAACTCTCAATAATTCTATTTTATTTGTGGTAATGATTTTTGTATCATTTGTTGTATAGGCTGGTGAAGTTGATGAGGAAGGAGAGTCAAGTAAGTCAAAGTCTGAGGTTGATGAAGAAACTGAAAATGTGGAGGTTTGAATAATGAACAATAATACCATTTTGAATCTGAAAGAATTTTTAGGCTATGTATTAATTATGAAATTTTATTTTCACAGAAAATGGAAATTGATGACCAAATGCTTTTGGAGGAGTAAATTAATGGGAAGCTATGTCCCCATTAAATATTTGCTCTTTTTTTTAGTTTATTTTGAAATTTCTTGGATATGAAAAAAAATATTAATAAAACAGAGCTTTCTTAAAGCTCATATTTATGTACTTTTCATTTTGACCCTGGTGTTACTTAATGATAATGCAACTTTTTAGGTAATTTTTTTAATTAGTTTATTGCTATGATTGTGTAGCTTGTTGGTATGATTATCATTTGTAGAGTTGTTTTAAGTTAGACCTTGATTTAGATATTATTTTTTTCTCTAATGTTTGGATCAAATATCATTATTCCTTTTTAGATTGTGAAAAATATCTGAGTGTCTATATTGATTTGAGGGTTAAAGTTCATGTAATGGCCTCATTGATTATTTTTTAAAATATTTAAAAAATTACCATTTTACTCCCTTCCATTAGTTGCCTCGAGTAATATTAGATCAATTCGTATGGCTGTCTTTGAAAATTTGTTGAAAGATTTAGAAACGAGTGAGTTTTTGAGTTTTAAAAGGTTTAAGTTGCTCAAAAGTAGTTTTTGAAACATAAAAATTGGTCTAGGAGTATCCTTGTTTTCGAATTCGGAGGTGTCTTGTGAAATTAAGGTCCTAAAGTTGGAAAGTTTGGTTTGATATGAACTAAGTTTGACTTAGGTCAATATTTCGAGTTTGGAGGTTCGGATTGAATTCCTGATGATTTTGTTGGCTTTAAGGGGTGATTTTAGGCCTAGAAGCAGCATCTCATATTATTCGGAAGTCTCGAGGGCATCTTAATCTTTTTGTGTACCTAATTAGTTCATTGTGGAAAAATCGAATTCTGAATTGAGAAGGCCTCAGATCGAATTTTCAATAGTTTCGTTAAGCTTGGAACGTCGAATTTAGTGGGAGTAGCATATATGATTTGTGTGTTTGGAGTTTTCAATGAATGTCAAGAGTCCCTTACGCGAATTTGAGCCTTGGGAACAATATTTTTCTTCTCCGCATTCACGAGTGATGTCTCACGGAGGTCATTAGTGCCTGAACAGTGAAATGTTGAAAAAACACTCACCATTTTTGAGGTCACAGAGCTTGAAGGGATAATTTATGAATGAGTTTTTCGAGGGATTTGTTTTAATCCATTTAAATTTGGTATAATTTGTTCACTCACTATCTTTTTTTTTTTAAAAAACTTTTATTAATAGATTGTATTTTGTTTTCTTCCACAACAATTGGATATAACTTTTGAAATTATCATTTTGATCAATATTAAAATTTGTAAATATGTAATAAAGGCAAGTACTATTAAGGTTAATCAAATTCGTTTTCATTGGAGAAACATCAAGATAAGTTAATACAAGAATTTATTTTGCTAGATTAGAGAAAAATATATCATGTAGATATTATTTTTAAATAGTGAAGCTATATAAATATATAAAAAATGAATTTTCATAAATAGTCTAGGCTTGAAATTTAATATGGTCAAATATCTTATTTTACATAATTACATGACATAACATCGGTTGTGTGACTTGGAGGAGAGGAGTGAAGCAAGCGAGATCGAGAAAGAGAGGAGAGAGACAAATTGTATATGTATATTTGTCAGATTGTATGTGTATATTTGACAAGCGAGATTGGGAGAGGGAGGAGAGAGGAGAGCAAGAGAGGGCAAAGAGTGGAGAGAAACAAATTATATATATATATATATATATATATATATATATATATATATATATATGTGTGTGCGCGCGCTAAAATAATTGTATATATGCAACTGATATACATATGTGATTGTAAATCTGGCGAGAAATTATAGACAGAAAAGAGGAAGGCCATAGGAGAAAGAAAATAACAATGAAGCCCTAACTATAGCTATAAATTGTAACTTTTTCAAATTATAGTTATATTTTTTTCCATAAAAAAATAATATCAATCTATTCAAATATCAGATTTTATAAAATAATAGGTAACAAAGATTTCCGGTGAGCAAAAAAAGGAACTCCGGCGAGAAAATGGCAGCTACCGGAAAATGCTTCCTTGTCACCGGCCCTGCTGTATGCTCTCTCTTTCCCTCTTTCGATCTCCCCTTTTTCCCCTCACTTTCAATGCATTAATTATGAGACTAATCTCTTCTTTCTGTAGAAAAAAAATTGACATTGATTTGGTCATTTTTTCTTTGTTTTTTTTCAGGGTATTGGTAAGACAACTTTGATAGTCAGAGTACTCGAAAATCTCAGAAGTTCAAATCCCAATTTGAAAGTTCAAGGTTTCTACACTCGTATGTATAATTTCTCTGTATCCTTTCTTCTTTATTTCGGTCTATTTGGGGCATGGTGGAGTCAGGTAGGATCGAGGGGGTCATTGGAAAGTTATACTGTTTGTATATGGTTAAAATTACTTTTTTGTTGAACCCTTTGGCCTTTTTGTATGTTTACTTCATATTTTGAACTAGTGAAAATTCCAACTCCGACACTGATTTGGGGTGACTGAGCTCTTTGATTACAAGTTCTGTAGTAGTTTGGGTGAATTGAGTATATATGCAAATTCTTAGTTTAGAAAGAATCCCAGAACCCATAAACTGCAAATGCTTGTTTGGGTTGTGGGAAATTCTAATTTATTTATCTGATTTTGGTGAAGGTGAGATTAGAGAAGGATATGAGAGGATAGGATTTAAGGTTGTGACGCTTGATGGACGTGAAGGGATTCTTGCTTCTAACAAAATCTCGAGGTGAAGCTTTCTTCTTTTACTCTATATATTCTGGTATTTTAATTTTGAGCGGATTGGTAAATAACCATTTGAACTCAAAGTGCTTGCTGTTGAGCCAAGTCAGGTATTTATGTGAAGCGTGGAGGGTTGACCCTATTATCTTTAAGTTACATAGCTGAAACAGGAAATTTGTCAGTTGGAATAAAGAAAGAAAGATATAGAAGTGTTTCTGGAGACAATTGGAGAAGGTTACTGTTGCTGTTCTTGACTTGAGATGAACCGCTGTTATGAGAGGTAAACGTTGAAATAGTCGGGCTATTTGCTAAGTGAGGAGTGAAGACTGGAACTTGTTGGTAACAAACAGGTTGTTGAGCCTCCTCTAAACTCATGACTTCAATAAGACTTAGGCTAGAGATTGGACATAAAAAGCATAATTAAATGTGTTCCCACAGTCAAAGCAATATGAGTAAAATGGAAAGAGATTGGTACTGTTTTCTGAGGTTGAAGTATGAACGGCCAATAGCACCATCACTAGAAGGTGAACATGTTCTTGCGTAACAAACCAATGGCGAAAAAGGGTCTAAGAAGCATTAGGAAAATATTGTTAATGATTCCTGCCACTATAACCTTGTTGTTCTTTCCTTGACCCTTCCGCAGTTTGAATCTTGGATAATGGATTGTTAGAAGAAAAGTTGTGAGAGGATATAGAAAGTCCATTTTCTGTAAGAGTATATGCTAATAAGCCACTTCAGGAGAGAAGTAATCCAAGTAGTAGTACTGATATATGTTCAGTCAGCGGTAGAGGCTGCCAGATTAAGACTGATGGTTGTGACCAGTGGCATTAAGCCCGGAAACAGAAGTGTGATTAGAGAGGTGTGATCATTTCATGGTTTAGAGTCACCACATCTTCTGTGACTCGTTTTTCAATCCTTCGAAGGTTTCACAGGGCAGTTAAGAACAAGGACCGGGAGACTAGTGTTAATCCAGTCAAGTGTTAAATGCCATCTGGAGTCCAGAAATACTCATCATGAGTGGATGATGGGCATGGATTGGAACCATCCACCAAGGTGTAATATTGACTTTCTAGTATAGTCAACAAAATGAGGTAATACATTTTTAGTATAATGAGTAAAGCTTTTCAGTGAGATAGTTTGGGTAGGTAAATTCAATTGGTATAAGCCTTTGATGTTGGAAAGTTGTGTAGGAGACAAGGGAAGATCGTGGGGATTGAACTCAATTGAGGAAGAAAAAGAAACCTTGGTTTTGAATTTTGATATCACATTGAGACTTTGAAATGTGACGTGTCTGTAGTACTTTCTTTGGATGAACTAATGATTTAGTGATGTAGAGAAGACTATATGAAAACTCTAAAAAGTATAGGAAAAAATGGAGAACCTAGAGAAGAGTATGGAGTCTTACGGCACCTACTAGCATGAATCTTATCGGTGTCCAAAAGTTAATTAAAAAATAAAAAGCATACACTAATTTGTACAAAGCCATATTCACCCCTCCCTAAGCTCTCATATTTCCGCATTCAAGGGTGTGGCCAGGGACGGAGCTACCTCTTAGTTAGGGGGTTCATTCGAACCTTCACCAACAAAAAATTAATTATACCATTTATATATGATTAAAATAATTATATATATATACATATATATATATAGTAGATGTTGAACCCTCTTCGACTAGTTCGTATGTCTACTTCTTCAGATTTTGAGCCCTCTTAGTAAAAAATCCTAGTTCCGCCACTGGGTGTGGCTAGTAGTTAATGAAGTGAGGCCAAAGATCTCATATTCCTTCTGCCTAAGTCTTGATGGATAAGTTACTTGGTACTTGTCCTGGTGGGAGATAACAGGTATCCCGATGGATAATTGAGGTCCTCGCAAGTTGATCTGAACAACACCACTATAAGAAAAAACAAATAAGCTCTCATATTCCTTTGTCTCTTATGCACATAAGTATTAGGGTGCTAGTTTCCAAGCTCTACATCTGCTTCTTCTCTTTCTGAATGTTCAAAGAATTTATTTTGTTCTTCCCTTCATGATGCTCTTCTGTGGCACCTGTCCATAAGGTAAAGTGTTGTTGTCAATCCTCCACCCTCCATCATAATGCCTGGTCCTTATTTTCAATTTTCCACTTGTTACTTGCCTAGTAATGCTCTGTTAAAGTCCTTAAATTGTTTATTTTTCTTCATACCATACACAACCTTGATCAAGACTTCCTTAACCACTTTGGTCAAATACCAGTAAAATTTCTCTGATGAATGATGTCAAATTTGATTCAAGTCGATAGTTCCTGATAACATCCTCCTCAAGATCCTCTTTGGATCATAATATGCAGCACGGGTGATTATGGTTGATTTATTTTCTATGAAGTGGTACAAAAATGTCAAAAGCTATAGCCTTTTATTTACAACCGTTTTTTTAGTTTAGTCAAGCTGTATGTTTAAATTATCTGACTATGTCCCCATTGATTATGGCACAATTTTGGTGTTATGCTTTCATTTTTTCTGAAATACTTTTAACCAAGCAGCCCGCAGTCTCTTAGATGGCCCACCGTGGGAAGATACAGGGTAGATGTTGCATCATTTGAGTCGTTGGCAGTGCCAGAATTGCAGGTTGGTTGAGTTCTTTCAGCAGGATTTTAGTGCCTCTTATCCTGACATTGTTGTACTTCACTTTGAGCGATAGCTTTGTTCATGGCTCTTCTTAAATAACTAATCGTGATTGCGAATTATAGAACACTCAATTTGTCTCATCTTTACCTTATTACATTAAAAAAAAAAAGAACTTCTGATCTGTAATACGTTGTATATTTCCATTTTGATGGTTCATAATTTTGTTAGGTAAGGGAAGATACTGATCTCTTCATCATCGATGAAATTGGGAAGATGGAGCTCTATAGTTCCTCCTTCTTTCCCGCTGTACTAAAGGTCCTTGAATCTAATATCCCACTCTTGGCTACTATCCCCATTACAAAAGCAGGCCGAGATATACCTGGAGGTATTCCCCTATATATATGTATTTGTTGCAAATGATTACTTAGAGCTGAGGTTAGCTTGCTAGTTGATCTTTATTCTTTTGTTCAAAAAGGGAGATAATAGCGTGACATATCTTCATTACTGTAGACAAAAGCCCCTCTATCTGTATGTTTTGCCTTTGTGCAAGTCTGGGCCTTAATTTTGTTGTGATTGCACTGGTAATCCTACATGCCAAAGCCAAATCAATCACATTGATAGCCAAGTATCTATGTACTAGGGATTTGTCGAAGAATGGTATATGGGCCATTTAGATTTTATGTACAAGGGTTTAGAGTAATACTCCCTCCATTCCAATTTATGTGGTACCGTTTGACTTGTCACAAAGTCTAACAAAAAAAGGAAGACTTTTGAAATATGCAGTCTAAAACATTCCTTGACCATTTGTGTGGCTCTAAATCATCTCATTAATGGTAAAATAAGAATTTTAAAGTTAAATTTTAAAGTTACAAAAGTGATATTCTTTTTGGGAAAAGGATTAAAAAGAACAATGTGCCACATAAATTGGGACAGAGGAAGTATTAAGCTGCTCAGACTAGGTGTGGGTATTCTATATGGGTGTGGATCTAGAGGTCAGATCCTTCATGATCTAAGTTTTACGATTCAAAAACACTCTCTCTATCTCCAAGAGGTAAGGGTAGGATCTGCCTATACTACTCCTCCCAAACCACACTCCGTGAGACTTTACCGTGTATGTTGTTGGTAGGGATCCAAGTATCAAATATACAGATACGGGTGTGGGGATTCGCTATATCTAAAAATAGAGCTAAAAAATATACCTAAATTATGAGACATTATGTGGAATACTTACGTGTAGCTTTTAGAGTTCAGTAAATCTTTTTTTCTCATGTTGTTGGTAGCCATCTAGAATCCTACAGTAGCTTTTGTTTTGAGAATTTAAAATGCCAATTCATGACTCTAAACTTTCCGTAGTTTATGCCTTTGTGGTCAGAAGTACCTAATATTGATTGACGTACATATCCCACACCCATACTAGTGTTAGTGTCGTGCAACATGGGTGCAGCATCACAAATGAATCTTTTTACTATTTATCTTTGTAAAAGCTGGAAGCAAAGGATGATAACTCCGAATCTATGTTTGTTATTTTATGTACCTACATGGGCTATCCTGACCACTCTGCACAATCAACTTATTACGCCTTTTCTCTTGGTCATTTTTCACAAATCTTCTGTATTGTTATTTTATTGCCTTCTATTCTCTGCTTTTGACCTCCAAACTTTTTCTGTTTACTCGAGTGTTGGACTTTTGAACCGACATTCTGTACTTGCCAAAGAAAAAAATAAACCAAAATGATTTTGGATTTTTGCAGTTGCGAGGATGAAAAATCATCCAGGAGCTAGAGTTTTTACACTTGATGCAACTAACAGGGATGCTATGAGAGAAGAAATATGTTCCACTTTAGCAGATGTGCTGCAAAAGCCTTAGACGTCGAAGAGCATAATGTTATAAATGCTCTTGCTGTTGAAACAAACTTGAATCTGATAGTAAAATCTTCCAGAAACTTATCCTTCATTATTTTCTCCTTCAGAGATGCACTATTCAAGAATTCGAGAAGTGGAATATTCTCCCGATTCCCTTAAATTCTCTCAACTCTTTGAAGGCCACTTTGAACACCGTGGCGTAGAATGCTCAGAACAGCTGCTGAGAGACGAATTTTGAAGACGAGAAAGAAAAATGAAGCATGTATTATACAACTCGTTGCTGGCTAATTCTAACTAGTCAGTCTTACTCTTTTGAAGCTTACTGTACTTTCTTCTGTGTTAGCATGGTACAGAGAGATGCCAACTTGATTATTTTTTTTGTGGATTGGATGTTTTGTATTGTATCGAAACCCCCATCTCCACTTGGTAGCAATTCAACTAAAGATTTTGATCCCAGGGGAACAAGCTATGACTATGGTAGTTGTGGTGAAGTTGGGACAAGTATCGTCTAAACCCACAGTAAACATTTGATGAGCCCAAACAACATCTATACTGATCGTGTAATCGTGTGGCGGCAGCTCTTTACCCTTTTTAGTGACCAAAAACAAGGAACAGTACATATTGTATTATTGCAGATTTTGCATTTGGACCTTGGAAATGGAAAATTTTCTATCGAGAGTTTTGCCCCAAGAAATAAGCCATGGTATATTGTGTGAATTTGAATTTAGTCGAGCCCCAATGCATAGAGCTTGGTGCAATGCTAGAACCGTGATGATTTTTATTAAATCGATTCAAAATATAATGAAGTACTAAATACGCAGAAAAGATAAAAGAAATTCAACTTTTCATAGGTATATAATTTTGATTCAAATGAACCCTTTGCGCCTGTGACTTCGCCCATTGATGTGTGGAAGCAAAGGTGGTCCAAATTAACAGACTAATCAAATAATATATTACTACTAACTAAAGTTATAGCTTTCATTATTAAGGTCACTAAAATTCTCATGGCATTAGGATTTGCATGAACGTGACACAATCCTTCAACATCATATCTGATAAAGGTTTCCTCACTTTGCTTAATTTTCAAATAAGAATTAAGCCCCACCAAAAAGTTATATATAATCTACATCCCCTTGAGTTTGTAATTGATAAAAGTGAGTGGCGAAATCAAACTTTTTATCAAGACTAGATATATATATATATATATATATATATATGGAGTAACTGGCAAAGGTCACAGGTTCGAAGCTTTAGTGCACCGGACTTGTCCTTTTTTACTATATATGTGTGTGTGTGGGGGGGGGGGTGCAATTTTTCGACGACTTGTAAATATAACCAGTTTCTTCGTATTGCTTCTACTTTTTCTGTTTCTGTATAGTTTTATATTGGAAATATGGAGAACTCTCAAGAATATAAGTAGTTGGCGTTGAATTGTATTTATTTGCTTTTTCTTCACAAGTGTGATTCCATTAACTGCCTTCTACCTTTGAGCTTGTATGGCCTTTTTTTCTAGAAATGTGAAGTGAATTCTCAAGAATATATGTGTGTGAGACTATATACTGATTTGCTATAGATCAAAATAAGTTCTTCGTTTTGTGATCATGGTTGCAGTTAGCCAGAGTCGGATCTAGGATTATTAGTTTATGGATTCTAGACCACAATTTATCGTTCGTTCTTAGTTGGTAAATTGTTGATGCAGAATTGCCTCTCCAAAAGTTATTGCAGTTTGCACATTATGGTAAGATTGTTGGATCTTATTGACCTTGATGCAAAAGAGACAACGAGGAAGCCTCTTTCGCATAAGAGACACGAGGGTAAGTGTTTTGGTTTCTCGAGGCCAATGTTGTAAGTAGTAGTTAAAGATTTTAAGGTGTACAATTTAATGAATTGTCTTCATTACGACTTTTGAAGTTTTGAATTGAAGTAGTAGAGTTGTAAGTGGCCATATAGTCCGTTGATCTGATAAAGATCAAAAAAAACCAACTGGGGCTGCATCAAGTTTGATTGATTTCGAAAACAACATAGGTTTCCGAGACAGAGGAGCTATCAGAGGCGGGGCTAGGTAGGGCCAAGGGGATTTCTTCATGTATACATAGTAAATGTTGAATCCCTTGGTTTCTTCGTGTATTTTCTTCTTCCTATTTTAGTGAAAAATTCCTGGCTCTGCCACTAGGGGCTATAATAGTATTTTTCTTTCATTTTCATTTTCTTCTTTGCTTACTTATTAGAAGTAGTATGATACATTCATCTATTTTGCAGACCTAGAAGCTCCTCGAAATAGATCGGAGACGCCAGCAGAGGCTTCATGTAGCTCCTGCATTGGAGGGGACAATATCCTGGTAATAATATTCTCCGTTGTCTTCTGTTAGTTGACATGAGAGTTAAATCTTACCACATGGAGCCTTAACAGTGAAATGAGAAACTTAATATCTTCTATACAATTGATGCACTTTGCAAGTCCAGGATTAAAAAATTTCCTCTATTTTGCTAACGTACTTGTGAGTTAACATTTGGAACTTCTGGAGCATTTGATCCTTCTCTTCGATCATTATTTTGTCAACTTCGCGGAAAGATTCACTATAGATGCATTAGGTGCTGTAGAGTTGCAATTTCCTTTGTCATTTTGAACTTAAAATGATTCACATTCAACATGTCTGTCAAACTTTTCGGTATCATCTTGGTTTCCTTCCTTCTGGTGTTTTCGAGCATTTGACTTCTTCTCTTTGATCATCATTTTTTCAACTTGGCAGAAAGTTTCAATTTAGATGCATTAGGTGGTTAAGAGTTGCAATTTATATTGTCATTTTGAACATAAAATGATTCACACTCGACGTGTCTGTCAAACTTTTACGTATCATTTGGTTAACTTCTGGTGTTGCTTCCGTTTTTGCTATTCTTTGACACGTCGTGAGAGTGAAATCCGTCTCTGAATGAAAAATTTGATTCTCATCTGCTTGCGTTTTCGCAGTTTAACTCATTTAGTTACTTAAATTCAGTGTACTTATCACATGACAAATGACTGGCCAGAGAAGAACTGTTATGTGAATGAGGCTCCAATGAAGAAACTGATAAGGGAAGAATTAGCTAAAAGACCAAACACAGGACAGAATGCACCTAGCGTTGTAGCCCGTCTGATGGGCCTGGATACGTTATCAGTAGACGAGGAAAGGTTGAGAAAGGTTTCCTCGAGACAAACAGTTATTGATTCCTTTGACAGACGGAGTAGTAATAGCCTGAAGTACAACGAACCTAAACCCCGAGAACATCCACAAGAAGAGGAGCTACAAAAGTTTAAGAGAGAGTTTGAAGCATATCAATCAGCAAGGTTCAAGGAATGCTCAAAGTTCAATGAACTTAGCACCAACACGGATGAATGGATGACACAACGACACCTGAACAAAGAGAAAATGGCTCTTTACGCGAACTCAATGAGAGGGATGGTAACTGAGAGATCTGTAGAGCTTAAAGGACACGCTGTAACAGAAAATATACATGAAAGAGGTATTTCGAAGATTCAGAAAGATAAAAATGATTTTCTTTCAGCTGCAGGAAATAAGACTAGTCGTGCATTGAACTTTAAGTCGGATTCTGCTCCTGCAAAGATCGTAATTTTGAGGCCTGTTTCCAACAGGATGGGTAAAAATGAAGAATCGTGGGATAATTCTCCTAGAATATCCGAAGACGGGAGTAGTATAGAAGAATTTCTTCAGGAGGTTAAGGAAAGACTAAAATTTGAATTGCAAGAGAAGAGTTCCCGAAAAACCATTGAGAAGCCATCAGATGCAAAGAGAATAGCTCAATGTATTGCAAAACAGGCGCGAGAGAAAGTTATTATGGATGTTGGAACGACTCTACGCCGATCAGAATCAATGCGGTCTCATAGACAACGTGACGAGGCTGGTTCTTCTGAGTTCACTAATAGAGATACAAGAAGAATTCTGACAGAAAGGTTGAGGAATGTCCTGAGAGATGAATCATCTCATGATATCGACAAACATGGTCGTGTAAGCTCCAGATCAGCAACACAGAATAGAGAAAAGAGCAGAGATGAACTCATCAGATATTCTTCAAATGAAGTGTGCCACGGGAATGATATGAAAGACGAATCAGACACACGGAGCAGATATTCCAGGCAGGAGCTTGGAAATAAGGTTATGCTAGACCAGAAACTATTTCATAGGAACCTGGTTAGATCTTTGTCAGCTCCCGTCTCACGATCATCATTTGGAAAACTTCTCCTGGAGGATCGAGATGTGTTGACGGGGGCTCATATTAGGAGAAAACACGAGGCTATCGAGGAGGTCACAGTGAACGTCAAGAAATGGCGAAAAGATAAGTTCAACCTTAAGGAAAAAGTTTCCAGCTTTAAGTATAGTTTTGTACTTAGAGGAAAGCTTTTTGGTAGAAAAATTCAATCTTTGGAGGAATCACATGGAAACAAACAAATTCACATGGAAGATCTCCAGAGCACACAAACTGTTGCATCCAAATTTTATGTGAGACAAGTAAGAAACTTCAAGTGATTGCTCTTTTCGACTATTGAAACTATTCAAATAATAGTCAAAAACGCGCCTAAAGTATCACGTTTTTGCTAGTTTCCTACCCTGAACTATTAGGTGTTCGCTTTTTCTGCCTGACCTATCACCAACTATTTATCAAAACACACTTCAACTATCAGTTGTTCACTTTTCCCACTTGAAATATCACCATCGTTCAGGTAGGAAAAGGTAACAACTGATAGTTGAGGTGTATTTTGATAAAATAGTTGGTGATAGTTCAGGTAGGAAAAGTTAACACCTGATATTTCAGATGGTAAACTCGCATAAACATGATACTTCTTGTGTGTTTTTGACCATTAACTCGAAAAGTTCGATCTTTATATATACAGGTTGATTTCATTGATGGTCAACTAAAAACTTATTCTTTGTAACATTAAAGTCACATAACTATGTTTGTAACAGAACTAGTTTATATGTTGATATGTTATCGATATATAACTTTAGTATCTTATTTGATCCTAGGAGAATTCTACCGAGGTTCCACCAAGCCCTGCATCTGTATGTAGCACAATCAATGAAGAATTTTGGAGGCAAACAGATTATTTCAGCCCATCACTATCATCATCATCATCAATTTCAGATGTAAATCCACTGGATGATAGTGAGATACCTCATGTTTTCAAAGAGATCAGCTCTAATCTGAACGGTACGAGTAAAAACTTAAGTTGAATTCATTACATTTGTAGTTTACGCGCAGTTACAATGTGATGTGAGATGGACTTAACAGTTCGAATCTTGTCACTGTGAGAAACTTTTAACTTCTCCCTCCATTTCAATTTGTTATTTGGTTTTGACTTGACATGGAGCTTAAGAAAGTAAAGTCGACTTTTGGTTCTTGTGGTCTTAAACTAAAGATTTTTCCTTTACGTTTAGTTAGCATCTTTCTTCCTCTAGAAATAGGGAAACTAGACTTGAACAACACATTCTTTGCTACTGATGATAAAAGAAGTTGTTCAACATGATGCGATGCTAATTTTTAAAACTTTCGATGACACAGAGCTAAGGAGGCAATTGAATCAGCTAGAAACTTGTGACTCAGAGGAGACAATGATCAACGAGCAGCCTATTGAAGAGGAGATTGTAATGAAGATTGAGGATCCAGCTGAAGCATTCATTAGAGATCTGCTTGTTGCTTCTGGTTTATACGATGGTTCATGCGATAAACATCTATCAAAATGGGATCCACTAGGAAAGCACATCAGCAACCAAGTCTTTGAAGAAGTCGAAGAGTCTTACAAGAGGCAAAAGATCATAAACAAGGACGAAGAAGGATCAAGCATTGATCATCAATTCAACAAGTTAAATCACAAGTTGTTATGTGATTTTTTGAATGAAGTGCTTCCAGACGTACTCGGAAGCACCTGTATGCAAAGGACTAATACACGAGCTCCGCGAGGAAAGAAGTTATTAGAAGGTGTATTGGAAATTGCACGAGTTCCCTCAGATATGTCATCTCTATCCCTTGAAACTGTACTGGCTCGAGAATTGCATTGCATTCGTTGGGATGAATTAGTTGATGAAGATGTTAATGCTCTAGGAAAAGATGTTGAACATCACATTGTTGGTGATCTTATTCATGAAATGATCAATGATATGCAACCATAAACATGTTCAATCTTTTCTCATGTATATATATATGATCAATGATATGCAACCATAGGTTATATCTTGTTTTCTGATTCACTTTTCACTTTTGAAGTTTGTATTTAAGCATGAACATTGTTTCAAATATGCAAAAAAAAAATAAGACTTTGATTAGCGGAATCTGACTTGGAATAATACATAAACGTGCCTCAGCTGGTATCTATGCCTTTTCAAGCTTTGCGTATACATAAATAAATACTTAAACTTGTATAAAGTTGAACAAGCAAACACGTACGTCTTACTTGTCATAATACAAGTTAGTGCAGGCAAATATATATTAAAATCAACATCGAGTACCTAATTTGTTGTAAGTTAGGGAAAATATGTAGGAGGATTAGTTGAAAAGAGATATTATTAACAAAAAGAATATAGTAATAGTTTAATATATATTTTTGCAATATGTATGATTATACAAATAAGAGTTGGTGGTTTTGTTAATCCTTGGTATAAAGTTGGTTTGCGTTTATCCATTATTCCGTCAGTCCCTTTTTAGTTATCATGTTATGTTTTTGCAAAAATTAATTTGATTAATTTTTAAAGCTAAATTAGATTATAATAATTTGTTGTTCTAAAAAAAATTAAAATATTCAAAAATTGTACAAAAATATTACTGAATGCAATTTTTTTCATATTAATATGATAAAAAAAAATATGTCTTAAAATATTAATCAAAGTTTATATAGTTTGACCCTAAAAATAAAAACTATGAGAATTAAAATGAGACCAAATATTTGGTTATTAATATTAGCTAATATAAATATAAATTTTGTGTATCAAAATTTTGATATTATCTATCACATATGAAGGTGAGAATATAATCCCAAAATAATTTTTTTTCAAAATCAAAAGGTCCCTAAAAGTACCTTTCTATTATGATATATATGTCTCAACATTATCTTCTCTTATACTTTGGACCAATCATATCATTATCTTTAGTAAATTAGTTATTTCTATAGGAAGTTCATGTACATAATATTGAAATTTGAGCAATTTTTTTTTTTTTAAGAAGAGTAAAAAACTTGAAATTTAACCATATCACGAAGTTCATGCACATAATTTGTGTTTTAATTTAATTTCTTGTCATGTAATTAGTAAAAAAATAATACGAGAAATATACCTCGCAGTTTGAATAGGCACAATACATAAATGTACTCTTTAACTTAGTCGCATTTGATTTCTATGTCATCTAACTTTGGATGTGCACAAATAAATATTTAAAATTGTATAGCATTAAACAAGTACACACTCATGTCCTTTATGATGTCCTACATCATAACTCACGTCCTACACAACATTCTATATGACGATGAACTTGTATTATACCACATAAGATATGAGTATTTACTTGTTCAATTTTATATCATTTTAAATGTCTTATTTATGCACATCAAAAGTTGAAAGATTAAACCATCAGCTGAGATCAAATTAAATAACATATTTATATATTACATCATTTAAATAAGTAGACGGCGATTTCGCCCGACGTGTGTAAAAAAAAAAAAATTAAACCTTTTTTAAGCACATTATGATCTTCCTCGTATGTACCCCTTCACCTCTTCTCTGAAAACCCTAAATTCAACCTTTTTGTATCCTCTAAGATGACCAGATCAGGTATTTTTCCCCTTCTGTGAATCTCACATTGCATTTAATTTTTGGCTTCCTTTAATATATCCAAAAAACTATGTGCACACACATATTTAAGGAGCTATAAGCATAATTTAGATTTTACACAACCCCTTTAAATCAAAGATGCTAAATTCTTGGTAAAAATTTCTGTTTTAAAATCTTGGCATGTTGAAAGTTGGTACACTGGCCTGAGTTTGAATGATTCTTGTTTTTACTTCCTGTTTTGCTATTTATGGGGTTCCATTAAATTTGTACTTGTGTTGTTTGATCTTGATTCAATTTGGTAAGTGGTTGTGTTTAAGGTGTTCATAGGTCAAGATTTTGTAAAATCTGATGTGGGGTTTTGAAATTAAAGCTAGAAATGTAAAATTGGTGGTCAATCAACTGAGTTGAGAACCACGAGGTCTCGCGTTCGAGGCAAGTATCCCGGTGGAATTACTCGAGGTGCGCAAGCTATTCTGGACACCATTATTATAAAATAAAAAATGTAAATTTGAGTTGTTCTATAGCCTGTCTGACCAATCTTTTGTGAAGCCAATATAAAGTTAAGGCGTTTAGTCAAACTTTTAGGGAAAAAAAAGTGCTTTTGATTAGTAGCAGAAGCTAAAAATTGTAACTTTTACCAGAAGAACTTTTGGAACACTGATCAAGTACAAATTACTTCTTTGGTATTCGCAAAACGTGTTTCTCAAAACTGAGTAGCCAAACATGAATTGCTTTTCTTGCAAAGTCCTTTTTCAAAAAGCACTTATGGTGAAGAAAACAAATTTTTATAGTTTGTCCAAAGAGACTATTCAGTCATATGCTTCATGCTAAAAGTGTGATCTTTACTGTTCTCTGTAGTTTAATGGATTGTTGAAGCAATCAGCTTATGTGTAGATGTAGAAAAAAAGATGGAAGGAAATACATGTGATGTTGATCACTTGGATTCAGATGTGCTTTTGCCTCCTCGAAAACGGCTTCTTGCAGGATTGAAAAAACAAATTTTTGATGTTTATCCATGTACTCCATCCTCTCCTACTGATGATGTTACAGGATTTGAGTTTGATATCCGTCTTAATGACTTGTTGAAGTTTCACTCGGGTGATTGTAATCATTCTATCGAGGAGATTGTCGAGGCCTCAAAAGTGGCAGCTCTAAAAGCTGTTGAGCTTGCAAAAGCTGCAAGAGCTGTTGCTGAAGAGAAAGCTGCGAAAGCAGCAGAAGCCATGGCTGCTGCTAAGAGTGCTATGGAGTTGGTTGTTACTATTTCCGAGGTGGTTACAGATAAAGACAACCACTCGAAGAAGAATAAGATGAAGAAGCATGTTCCTGTTGAGATGCTGTATAATAATAAGTGTAAAGTGACTAAGGATTGTAGAACGGATGAAGATTTTGCTCGGACGGTAAGTAGGACTAAGAACTCAACCTCTGCCTCTGGAAATCACAAACATAAGAGGCTTAAAAGCTCTTTTCCCTCCGAAAATGCTAAGCTTCAGAATGAAAGTATGTCATGGGAAGGAAACCGACCTTCCACGATCAATGGATTTGATATTGCTGGAATTAAGGCATCAAATGGTCCTAGCCAGGAGAAAGAACTAGTTGGAGTAGACTTGAGCAAGGCTGACTACAGAAAGATGGAAAATGGCAAAACAAAAGCAATGATCTCAAAGGAAGAATTTGGGGAATCACCAGATGCTACATATAGTGTTGATATAAAGAAGGCGCGGATGAAGCAAAAAAAGTTACCCCTCAGTAATTGCAGTTTCAGGAATAAAGGGAACCCCAAAAAGGACATGAATTCCAAAAGTTCATCGTCACCTAATGAGAAGATCAACAAAGTTACTGGTAATAACAAGCGTAAAGTTGAGAGGTCATCGACATTGAAGTGCCAAACTCTTGAGGCATCCACTTGCGTTAAACAATAAGTCGATGTAATCACAGTCTTCGCATTTTAGTTTCAAGAGAGGCGGCTACCATGATAGGACTTATACTCTGAGTAGTTTCTTTCGTGTTTTGCTTGCTTCTTTCTTTTTTTACATATATGGCTTCTTCGGTCCCAAGTAACGTTTATATGTTGATATCTAACTGCTTGCATATTTGTTTTGCACATAATATGTTGCCTATATTGTTTCAGCAAGCGGCAACAAAATCAAAATGCATAATACTTAAACAAACATTCAAATTTGGCCTCGATAAGTATCTAAACGCCTCTACTTGGTCTCAATTAACAACTAAACACTCTAACTTTCCCACTTCGTGTCTTGTGGACACCTGACGTTAACATGACACATAAATTTTGGAGGTGTCTAGATAATCATTTTGTAAGTAGGAATGTTCAACTGACACAGTGGGAGAAGAGTTGAGGTGTCTTGATAGTCCATACTCAAAGTCGGAGAGTTTGTGTATTATGTCAAACCAGAATGAGATGGTGACAAAACCAGAGTGCCTCAATTACAGATGTACAATATTTTATTACGGATTTAGATCCTTGTTAAGATTTTTAATGCTCCATCTGTTCTTGGCCAATGTTTCTTGGCAAGCAAATGTGTCTTGCCATAAAAGATGGTTCATACACCATTGCCATTAAGTAGTTATTATTTCGTGTTCTAGGTTCTGAAGACTTGTCTTCTTCTTTACCAATGAGTTTTCGCTCTACGAATCATGAGACTGAGATTTTGATTTTCCTGTCTGTTGACAGGATTTTGTTAGCTTATGGAGTTCCATTTGTATGTACTTTTTCTGTTAGCAAGAGATGTCTGGAGTCATTCTCATTAATATAAGTGTAACATTTGTTGTCAAAAGAGACTAATGTATGGCTCTTCCTTTCATTAATATCAATGTAACATTCTTTGATTCTTATGTAGATATGTTAAAAATAGCACTTTTTTTTGTTTGGTGAAATTGCCTCTTTTTTAAGGCTGCGTGCAATAGACCCTTGCGGTCGGACCCTTCTCTGCATAGCGGAAGCTTTAGTGCTTCGGGCTTACCTTTTTCTTCTGTTCTGAGGATTATAAACAAAAATACTCAATCCATTGTTAGCATGATATTTTTTCTTGAATTGATAATTCAATCTCTTCGGTTTGTGTACTTGAAGCATGACATTGAGCAACTTATAATGTAAGCATAAAATGGCTCGTTTTATCATTCAAATGGGCTGGTCTTTAGTGTTCGTTCTTTGATAATTGAACTCATGCCTAGTGAGCGCGTGGGGACATAAGTACTTTAGAAATTGAAGTCATCCGAGCATACCTTGTGGAATGTCAAAGAGTCTCCTTTCTATATTTTATTTTTATTTATACTAAGGTTCTCTCAAACCAAAAAAAAAAAAATGATCTTCAAGTTTGGAGGTTGATGAAAAGCTTGATAATGCAAAAGAGAACTACTAAATGATTGTGTTGGATCCAATTTAGGGTGGGGTTTCACCCACTTTTACTTTCATATCAAAAACGTCGATTTGCACTTACAATATTGAATTTGACTTTGCAAAATCCTCGCTCTTGATTTATATTCAAATAGGTTATTCATAAGACTAAGGCGTTCAACTTAGTAAAACACGTGTCATTGAGTGAGCTCATCATATCAGTGCCTACCAGAATGAGATGCTCGTGACATGAATCAATTTCCCTCTCAATAGAATCAAATGAACTAGTAAATCTCCTTTATCGGAAAAGAACCCCAATGACAAGAAATCAACAAAATTTGAGACCAACTTCACTATAATAATAATTACACATCAATCTCAAGCAAGTCGAGGTCAGGCACATCCATCCCTACTATCCAAGAGGCACAACTTCATCAAAAAACAAATAAAAGATTACGCCTCAATCCCAAGCGAATTGTATCAAGAGTCAAGACTTATTAAAAATAAATCAACACATTTAAGAAAACTCTCAAATCATAATATAATAGTATTATTTTAAATAGTACTAGAAGAGAACCAAATGGCCATTTTTAACAAACTATGACCATATGCAATGAATACTAAATGGACATGATCATGTCCCTCACACAATTTCCATAATTGTACCAAGCCAATTATCAATGGCCTTAGATGGAAGCAAATTTACAAATGGTAGGAAGGAAGAAAAAGAAATGGACAGCCCATTCTTATGGTAGGGATAATAAATACCCTTGAACCATAATGCATGATTAAAAGCAACAATAATAATAACATATCTAGTGCAATCCCGCATGTGGAGTCTAGTGTATGCAAACCTTACTCCTAAGTTGGAGAAGTAGAGAAATGGTTTCTTAATGAGGAATGCAACACGAAGACTTCCGAGGGATTGCTCATCCTACTAATTCTCTTGCCCAAACATGCTTAACTTCAGAGTTTTGATGGATAACAATACATGATTAAACATCTTTTGAAATTGTACAAACAATTTATTCCTTAGCTCCAAATATCTCCAGCATGGAAGAGTAGGTTCCATAGACTGAAAAAATTGCAGCCATTATAATAATTGCACCATCACAAACCAAACCATGCCATCTTAGCTCATCTTTGAAAACAATCAGATGAAATAAAGCAGGCAACACAAAGCCAAGCATTATGCACACGCTGCTCCCAACCAGTGACAAGAAATCAGCAAAATTAGGCACTAACAATGCCACAAATGTCACTGCCAAAACCATAATCCATCTTATCCAAACACAGTACCTCCCTTCACAAAATCTCCTTTCCACAACTTCATATACTGGATTCATCATCAGAGGGAAAGTAAAGAACAAATTTATGCAAAGACCAATTTGAACTAGGCTGCTAAGCAATCCTTGTCCAAGATTAGTGGTAATTATATCCTTTGTATCTTCACCAAAAGCAAAATATCCCAACACTCCAAAAACACCATACATTAGAGATATCAAGGCCATAGAAAGACCCAAGATTTTCCCAAACTTCCCCTTGTCTTTTGTCTCAGCTTCCAAAGGCAATACCATTCCAACACCTTCAAAAGCATAAACAGCCACACCAAGACCATAGAAAAACTGACTAAATCCACCAAAAGCTTCAAGAACATGACTACTCTTTAGATAAATGATCACATCTTTAACCATTACAATCCCCATAGCTCCTAATTCAACAACATCAGCAAAAATACTCAAAGGGGCTAAAAGGGTAAGAGTAGGAATTGAATTCAACCCCAACTGAAAGGGAAAACAGCTCCAAATATACACAGCTTTAGGTGGAAACCCCAAGATCTTGGGATTTGGATCAGTTTTAGAGTAATTAAAACAATACGCTAAAGTGTTTCCTATGAAAATAATGTAACTGATACAAAAACCAGCTTGTGACAGAACAATCATAGCATCAACAGCAAATCTACCAATAGGTCCACAAACAGCAAACCCCAAATCACCAAAAGATGAAATTTGGGAAATCTTGAGATGGGATTCAATTTTCCTTCTAGAATATACAAGAAGCATCATACAATGGTAAGTAAGAAATGCAACTGTAAATAACATAAGAGCACCCATTACCCATCCTGTTCTCTTGAAGGTATAAGGAAGACCAAGAACCCCTGCTCCAACTATGGCAATGAAAACATTAGCAAAAGTCTTTGAAGGTGAAGAAAGGTGATGATTCTGGGCTATGAGTGGTGTATCTTCTCTTGGGATTTCCAGAACATGAGAGGATGAGCTTGCTTTATCTTTTTCAAACCCCATAATCAATACTATGATCAAAATCAAGAATCAAGAATCTCAATTTCAATTAGATAAAAATCAAATCTTTGATTTAAGATTACTTCAAATATGGATTTGTGTGTAGGAATTTGAAAAGGGTTTTGAAAGTTTGATTTTATTCAACTTTTTGGGGATTTTCTGATAAATTCAGGCGATTAGCAAGACGATTTGAAGGTTTTTAAAAAGATTTTGGGGAAATTTGGGTGGCTGCCGCTGAGCTGTAAGCTGTCTTATCAAGAGGAGTAAAGTTGAAGGGTACTTTTCAATAACGACAAAAACATGAAAGGGACAATAAGTTATCGTTTCATACGTGAGATAAAAATAATAATTTTTGAATTAAATTTAAAATTAATTTTTTAAATTTAGAATTAATTTTATACCGCGTTTAATTTGAAGTATTAGATGATTTTGAAAAATTAATCGTCAAATGCTCATTAAAATAAATTAGTGAAATATTCCACAATAAAATATATTTGTTTATCTTATATTGTATACCAAACGACCCCTATAATTTTGGATATTGAATAGTAGAAAGTTTGAACACGTCTCTTTTTCTTTTTTTGTTTTAGATATTTGTTTGAATAAAGAAATATTGATGGGACACGTATCCTTTTTTATAAAGAATTAAATATACACCTTTTTTTTCAATTGTTCTACTTCTTTCGTTTTATTTTATACGTATTATTTAACTAAAAAATTAAAATTTATAATTTATAATTAAATATACACCTTTAATTATTTTAAGATAGAAAATTATTTTATTAAAAATAAAAAATTAAAAAATTATTTTTTGTTATACTAAAATAATATTTTTAAAAATAATAAAAAAAATATCACATAAAATAAGAAAGAGACGACGTATTTTGTTATATGGTTAAAAAAGAAGATGCACCAAGGCTTTTCATAATTGAAGTTATCAATAAGCTATCTGTTACAGATATATTCAGGTTCGATACGTTGTTATATATATTTCTCTTTCTAACCAAACAAAGAAAATAATAATAAGCTGCCAAACATTTATTATTTATTAATATAAATAAAAATACACTAAACTTTTATTGATGGCAGGATATATATAAAAGTATTAAGTGTTCAACACTTTTGTCACAATTCACAACTTTCATTGCCACTCATGATTGATTCAAAGGCTCCTTTGTTCGTTCATTTCATTGTAAGGTATAATGTATAATAACTTTATAATAAAATATAAGATTATTTTTATTTTATGTTTGATTAGAGATTTTTGATAGTTTTTAAAATATTTATTTATTTATTTTTATTTTAATGATGAAATAAATTATCTCATATATATTATAATAATTTATTTTAAAATAATTTATCTCAAAATAATTTATTTTCAATCAAACAAATTCTTATGCTTTTATCAAGAGAATTAAGGATTTAATTATGGTAATCTTAAATTTTTTATGAACGATTTTTTTTTAAGATACTCATATTTTTATAGGAGGAGTTACTTGAATAATGAATATTATTCCTTATTTATAACTTTGCATTATAGATTTGAATCATCAAATGATTTAAAAGATGGAAGCTTTAATTAAAAATGAAAGAAAAGAGATACCCATATTTTCTTCCAATAGTTTTCTTGGTCTTTATTATTTGTCAGAAAGGTTGTTTACTTGTTTCGGGTCACAGGAAGATCAAGACAAGCAACAACTCAATTAAAAATATTAATTGCTTCACCTGTCATTAATTATCTTTTTAGGAATAATTTGGTTGAGGTATAAGGTATAATAGTTTTAAAATAAAATTATAATTATTTTATTTTATGTTTACTTTGAGGTATTATATAGTCATTCTTTATTGATGGGATAAGTTATTCATATAAATGATGGGATTACTTATCTTGATCCTGAAATAATTAATCGTGGAATAATTTACTTCCAATCAAACGACTCCTTAGAAGACAAAATCATTTTTTCCTCTTTTAAGTGATCTTGACTAAATCCTTTTTCATATAAGCATATCTAAAATTTTAAAAGTTTATAGGATTTGAATTTCAAAATAAAATAAGAAATATGTTTGTAATGTGTAGTTTATACATTTTGGGTGTCATGATTCATTTATTTGCAGATGATATAATATTGGATGAGATGTGAACTGAAGTTAACACATCAATAGAGGTTTAAAGATATAAAGGTCTTGGAATCAAAGGGTTTCAAATTGAGCAAGATCAGAATTGAATACTTGAAATGTAAATTTAGAGATGTGACTCACTAGTCATGCTGAAGAGATGGAGTTTTAAGTTCCTAAAGTCAGTAATTTAGGGTAATGAGGAAACTGGCGCAAATGCTATACATTATATTAGAATGGCGCAGGGAAGAGGGGTTGTAAAATAAAGGCTCATATTCAGTATTTTGTGTGATAAGAATATGTCGTTAAGAATTAAAGGTAAGTTCTATGAAATGGTGGTTATACCAATTATACTCTATGAGGTAGAGTATTGGTTAGTCAATAACTCTCATATTTAGGAGATGTAAGTATCAGAGATGAAGATGATGAGCTGTATGTGTGGGTATATCAAGAGATATAAAATTAAGAATGAAGATATTTGATAGAAGATAAGAGTGAAATCCTTGGAGGATAAGATGTGATAAGTGAGGCTAAGATAATTCGGATATATTAAAAGAAGATGTGATAATGATTTGAATTTATAGTAGTTCAATCACGAGCAAAACTACTCCTTGGTTAGGGTGGGTCATCTGAACCCTCTTCGGTGAAAAATTATACTATTTTTATATGGTTAAAATAATTTTTTTTATATGTATAGGATATGTTAAACTTCCGTCGAGTAGTTTTTCTATCTACTTCTTTAAATTTTGAACCTCCTTAACATATATGCAGGCTCCGGCACTGAGTTCAAGGGCAGAATTGGCCCATTTTCCTTTGTTTTGTAGCAACCATTCATAATAAGGATATTTTTAAGCTACTATAACCGTTGAAAGATATTTTTGAGTCAAAACGCACCAGTAAAGATATTTTTTAGCTAAAAGCATTGCAAAGGATAAACTATCCTATTTTATATGATTCGGGGTTGGCTGTTTTTTAAAGAAAAGACAAGAAAAAATTGTATTAAGTGAGAATTAATACTCAATTCTTAGGTAAATAACTCAACATTAAATCAAGTCTTTTAGTAATATGAGTATCATCAAATAATATTATGTCCATTTTAGAAAATATACTTATATCATATCAAATTTTACAAGGAGATCACAAGTTCATATGTTTTATATTTTAGCTTATAAATTCATCACTTATCGAGATTTATTTATCTTTTTAAGTAAGAACAAGATTTACCTACTCTCTACTCTCTTAAAATTTCACTTACAAAATTATAATTAATTTATCATTATTATAAATTAATTTTTTAACACAAACATAAGATTTGAATCAAAATTATTAAAGTTTGCCTGATTTTTAACTTGTGATGTAACGTGCTTTTTCATGTGGATTTCCTTGACTCTTTTTTATGGTAGGTAAAGTATCCTCAAATGAGAAAATGAAACATGTCAAGCGTCATACCACTAGAACTTCAACCAAATCTTTTATTAGTTCAACCAAATTATTAGGCACAAAAAATATATCATGTCAATAATATATTTAGTATAATTTCATAAGTAAAATTTATTAATATCATAATTAGCAATACATCAGCTATTTACACACGAGTAAACATGGATAAAGATAAAACCACTCTTAATTAAGATATCAAATCAAACAATTAATAAAAAATAGTTTCAACATAACTAATTTTATTACGCTTAATCAGTACACCAAATTAAATAGTTAATAGAAAATAGTATCAACCTAATTAATTCCCATTACTCTTAATTAATATACCACATCAAATATATAATAGAAAATAGTTTCAGCATAATTAATTTCACTATTCTTAATTTATATATATATATATATCAGATCAAATCATTAATTAAAAAATAAAAGAATTTTTTGCATATAGTCACTCAAAAATACCTTAATTATGTGTCATAACTATAGTTTGGATAATTATATTTCGTAACTACAGTTATTGCACCGTTTATATAATTCGCGCAACATTTGTATACATTTATATAATTCGCTATACAGTTCACAGTTTTTGTATAACATTTACATATTTTACTATACAATTCATGCACGACGTTTATATAATTCGCTATACAATCCACAACATTTGTATATTTCGTTATACAATTTGATTCGCACACAGTTTTTTATAATCGGGTACAACGTTTGTATAATTGCACGAATTATACAAAATCTAAACTGTAATTACAGTTAGATATTTTTCGCGAGCCATAATTGATTCAAATTATAATTATGTTAGCTAATTAATTAGTATATATTTGCTTATCTGCAAAATTTTTCTTAAAAAAGAATTTCGATATAATTAGTTAATATATTATAATTAATAATATTAAAAAAATACAACACAAGTGGATATTGTAATGGAGTTGGCTACTTACACGGCAAAATTTGTTGTCTTTTTAGCTGAATTGACCTTGCATTCATCATTATTAACATGTGAAAAAAAAAATAAGATCAATAATTTGTGCAAGTCCTTTTCATTACATGATACATGGACAAATCAAAATAAGCCACACTATTCCTATGACCATAAAGCTATTAGAAACCAAGAAATCATTATTATAATTAATTATTATAATTTAAATAAAAAACAATAATTATATATGTTCATATTTGTCTTTAACACTTTGAGCACAAGCATACGGGAGATCGGCGATATGCCTGCTTTAGCTATCTCCTTAAATATGCATCTGTTGATTGATGTATCTATTTTAGTTACTTAATTTTATTATATTATTTTTATTAATTATTTTTTACCTACTTTAACAATGAATTTATAATATTATCTCAATAATTTTTTTTAAAAGGCAATTACCAATTAACATGCCTACTTTAGTTGCTTGATTTTGCGATTTTTTCAGCAGCTGCTTCAACTATAAATTTATAATATTGCTCCTTATAAATTATTTTTTCTTAAAGGCAGTTGTCGATTGGCTACTAAAATTTAAAGCATTTAAAAAATAAATAAAATTTTTGAACTCTCACAATTTTATATGTGCAACATAAATTGGAATAAAATAATTAACATATATTATTTAAAAATAACATAAAATATGTTATACCTCGTAATAATTAACAACTTAAACATGTAAAATATATGTATAAAAAATCCATCAGTGTCATATAAATCGAAGAAAAAAATAATATGTATTTAGCCCGTGCTAGCACGAACTCCCGTGACTAGTTTAAATAGAAAAATACCAATTTACATATACACGTGTTGCATAAACACAAGCCATAAAAAAAAAGATTTAAACATATGGGGCTTAATTCGGTTGTCAGGGTACTAACAAATTCTACCAAACCATGGTATAAAAAATGGGGATTTTTCATAAATGGCAAACTTAAAAATCTTACAAATCTTAAAATAGCCATGTTTATGAAATTACTTTTTATAACTATGGTTATAGCAAATTTAATGTATAAATCGGATTTCAGGGTAATGTATAAATCGGAAGTGTCAAATTTTTATTAATTAATTAGGCGTTTTTTAGGTACTTATTATAGGATAATAACAAATTAAAATCCTTTTCCTAATTGAACACTTCTTCTTAAAATAAGATGATATTTCTACTCTAAATTAAAAAAAATTCCCTTTCTATCAGAAAAAATTGCCAACTTAATTAAGGAAGTATAATAACAAATTAAAATCCTTTTCCTAATTGAACACTTCTTCTTAAAATAAGATGATATTTCTACTCTAAATAAAAAAAAAGATTTCCTTTCTATCAGAAAAAATTGCCAACGTAATTTTTTTTTCCTGGGTTTTTTGGAAGGAAGTTACTGGTGAGTTTTCAATTTATATAAAAACTAGTATAATTTATACAATGTTGCTCACTGTATAATTACACATAAATATACAGATCAATTTATACATGTATGTTATTAAGTGTATAAAATTTTCATGAACTTATACATGTGTGCTTACTTGTAATAAATTTATACATTTGAACATTTGTGTGTTTTTTTAAAGTTATACAGATCAATTTATGCATGTATGTCATTAAGTGTATAAAATTTTCATGAACTTATACATGTGTGCTTACTTATAATAAATTTATACACTTGAACATTTATGTTTTTTTTAAAGTTGCATGGACCAGGTTTGTATAAGTTTTCCTCCGTAATAATTTATATAATGTATAAGGAGGGCTAAATGATGGATTCCATGGAAATGTACATTATATTGAGATGGGGGATTTCATGGTTGTATAAACATTACCCAAAATTTTCAATGTACTGTATTTATATATACACAGTTGCAATTGGCATACATTCCATAACTGTATAAATGCTAAAAAATCTTTATTTTGTATAAATCTACCCTTATACACCCATGTTTATATAAATACATTATTAGATCTGTCAATATATATTTTTTTGTATAAAAAATGAAAACAAGACATAAATATTGTGAAATCTACAACTTGGGAAAAATGAACATTACATGCATATATAACAAAAATGAAAATGTTTGGAAATATAGAAACTGTATGCTTCCATTTTTTAACATGCACAATGCATACCTCTCGTAATCCTTTTTGATGAAGACTCCTTCACCATATTGTATGGAAGATGAGTTGAAAATTCCGGCTAAAAAGTAAAAAATTTGGGGAAAATTTGAACAGGGTGACCAAAAATAAAAAAGCGCAAAAAAAAATAAAACTTGAAATTTCAAGTATGCATTTTGAAAATAAACTGAAATATTACCTTAGTTAAACTGATCTTGACTTGATTTGTTAAGATTTTGAAAGATTTAAGGGTGTGAAAATGACGTAAATTGGGGAGGCGGTTATGGAAGGTGGAATGGAATCATATGTATAATGGAGTCTAATGAAGGAGGGAAAAGGAATTAGATTTTATACATTGGGCTGGTGGGGAGCACATCTTTTATAGCAAAAAAAAAATAACGGGTATGCTATTAATGTAATAAAATTGAAATGTAGATAATAAATGATATTATTAGTCTTAAGTTTGCTTAATTAGGTAATAATTCCATAAAAAATCAAGCTAAAAAATTCCCCTATAATCAATACGAGTGGATTATTTTATTTAAGATTTGTTATTTTTCATTAGTGATATTGGTAAATTTTAAATTTTAAATTCATTTCTAAATATAATAATTAATAATATCGAAATCAAGATTTTCGATGAACCTCCTTCGAAAGCCCTAGCTCCACCCTTGATAATCAGTCCCTAAGCTTGCTGGAAGAGCTCTTATGAGGTCAAAAGCTTCCATTTTTATTACAAGAGGCAACAACAACAACAAAATGTTTAACAACTTAAATTCTACTTTACTAGTTATACTAAGACTCTGCTTCATCAACAACGTGACAACTAATAAGCTTATGTTATTAAGAAAAAGATCAATCAAAGTTCTTTTTGAATCTATTGTATTGTTCATTTAGATACCATATTAGTTTTGATTGTTACTTAAATTTTATTGTATCGTATTGTTAACACAAAATGATGAAAAATCTCATTTTATGTAATGACTATTCTGGTGTGATAGTATTGTTACCTTATTTTTCTTCTCGTTTTATCTTTGTTTTATTCAAATGATCCTATTTTATTCTTTACCTTATAACTTTTTTTTATTATAACTCTCCTACGTACCTCACTTTTCTCATAGGTTTTCCCTTCAAATTGCTATGTTTGGTATTATCTAACGACAGAAAAATGATACAATCTATCTAAATGTTGTATATTTGTATTCATCAAACGATTCCAGTTGAATATAATACAATATAAGACAACATAATACAACACAATACAATACATTATGAAACGATACATAACAATCATACTATTAGCATCGTATTTGGCGTTTGCCGATGTGTGAGGTGATGACTGAGTTATGGAAATTGGGCTCATAAGAAGTGGAGTAAGGTAGGTGCGGGGTGGGCCTTCTGTTGTATTGTTTAAGCCCAAGCCTATTATGTTTGATTAGTGACGAGAAAATTACATAGAATGCCCACCAAATATAGTTGTCTTGATCTGTTGTCCCCTATAAGAAGAGTCTTTCAAAAGTGCTTTTTTTTCATTTTAAGTTAATACAAGTACACCTCTTATGGGGGCATTTTTATAAAACAGTTCCTATGAGGGGTAAAATATCAAGACCACCTCTTATGAATGAGGGGTATTTTTGAACATAACCCATTAATGACAACTGACAAGTGATAATGATAGTAAGGATGTTCACGATTTAAGTAAAAGTTGATTCGAATAGAAAAATCAAACAAAAACAATTAAATAAATTTATTTTTATTTATTCTTGTTTGGTTCTATATTTCAAAACTCGATAATATTTGATTTACTTTTGATTTTGTCCAAAAAAATTGAAAAATTAACTGAATCAACCCAACAAATTATATACATAATTCTTTTTACGACTATAACCAATTTTTTATATGAAAAATGCAACAGTCTAAACTCTAATGAGAAAGAGTAACGTATGACGCGTCTAATAATACAATAATACCAACGAAAAAATGCAACAGTCTAAACTCTAATGAGAAGAGTAACGTATGACGCGTCTAATAATACAATAATACCAACATCTTATGCCTTATTCAATAAGTTTGTGTTGTTTGTTACATTGAATTAACTAACAATATAACGAGAAAAATAAAACACAATTATAAATCTTGTATAATAATTATGAAATTCAAAATGATACGAAGAAAAATTATTTCCTTTAAAATGAATATTCATTTTTTTTGTGTGTTTTTTGAATGAATCATTTCATGATGGAACCAAATTAAGATTGATAACAGCTAAATAGATAAATATATCTTATATTTGATTTTGATTTAATTTTAATAATATAAAAATTAATTATTTTTAATTTTGACTAATACCCGACCTGACCCGACCCGGATACTCCCACAGTGGCACATGACATGATTTATATTTTGTTAAAGGTGATTTGCTTATCCCTAAAACCCTAAACCCTAAAGTTTTCCTCTCTCCTCTGTATCTTTCTCGATTCATCAATGGCGATGGGGGAAGTGAAAATTTCAGAGATGCGTGACCTAACCCGAATAGAACGAATAGGGGCGCACTCCCATATCAGAGGTCTCGGCCTCGATTCTTCACTCGAACCTCGGTTAAGCTCTGAAGGCATGGTAGGTCAAATTCCAGCTCGAAAAGCTGCTGGAATCATTGTTAAAATGGTTCAACAAGGTAAAATTGCGGGTCGGGCACTTCTTCTTGCGGGTCAACCCGGAACCGGCAAGACAGCAATAGCTATGGGCATGGCTAAATCGCTAGGTCAAGAAACCCCTTTTGCTATGCTTGCTGGTAGCGAACTTTATTCACTTGATATGTCGAAAACTGAAGCGTTAATGCAGGCTTTTCGTAAAGCAATTGGTGTGAGGATTAAAGAAGAAGCTGAAGTTATTGAAGGTGAAGTTGTGGAAGTGCAGATTGATCGGCCTGCTGTGGCGGGAGCTGCATCAAAAACAGGGAAATTGACATTGAAGACTACTGATATGGAGACGATTTATGATTTGGGGGCGAAGATGATTGAGGCTTTAGGGAAGGAGAAAGTTCAGAGTGGGGATGTTATTGCTATTGATAAGGCTTCTGGGAAGATTACGAAATTGGGGAGGTCGTTTTCGAGGTCAAGGGATTATGATGCCATGGGACCGCAGACTAAGTTTGTACAATGTCCTGAAGGGGAGCTGCAAAAGCGGAAGGAGATTGTACATTGTGTTACCCTTCATGAAATTGATGTTATAAATAGCAGGTACTAATTTGGTCAGTACTACTTATATTTGTTTACGGAAAGAAATGATTTTTTCGATTCATTGTAGCTCGATTTGGACTGATTTTCCTTGAGCTGTCTATATGAAACAGCTTAGATAGGTGTAAGGTCTGTGTACACTTTCCACTGCCGGACTACACTGGGCATGTTATATTGTTGTTCTTGTTGGAAAGGAATGATTTTGATTTGTCTATGGGTGCCTACTTAATTGTTCCTTTCTGCATTACCCTCTCATAGGAAATTGTTCTTTAAGTAGTTGAATCTCTTTTCAGGTCATCTATTAGGAATAGGAATAAGAGTAAATAAATGTTCTATCAAAAGGTTTTAGAAGTCAAGCTCAGTGTTATAGCCAAATAGTATTGTCCTATTCATCTCCTTTATGTATAATATACCTTTTGCTAAGTTAGCTACTTATCTTATCTTAAAACACTCAGTTAGTAAGTCTTATCGGACTGGGTAAAACCTGAATTAACTGTGGTGCACTTGCGGGAAACTCCTTGCTGAGGGCCTGTGCACCCCCGGGATTAGTCGGGTCTCAAAGAGACTCGGACACCCGGTGCAAATAAAAAAAAAACACTCAGTTAGTAAGGCACGGGGCTACAATGAATATTCATTTAATAGCTTTTCTTGGTGACCATTTGACAGGATTGGCTTCAAAAACAACTTTCAGTTTTGTTAAATTTTGCCAAAAGACTGAATGAGGTGTGTTTTGACTAGGAACTAGGATGACTATTTCTTTCTTGATAATCCCTTCACTCTTGGTGAACTGTGTTTTTACCTCTCTTTTCTGCATTATGTTTGGTTGGATTTTGGCCTCATATAAGGGTGGACTATACCATTTGAATAGCAAACTGACCGTTCTGTGTGCTAAAGTTTGATTGACTACTTTTAACAAATATTTATGTTTGTCATTAGTCTTAGATTTTGCACCTTCTCCTTTCCTTTGCCTTTTCTCTGCTTCAGTTCAAATTAATGATGCTGGTTGCCATCCATAGTTTACATGTCTTTCCTATTTAGTGTATCTGCAAAACTCATCAGTTTCATGCTTTGAGTTTTAGAGTTGCCTCTGAAAACATCTGACATCTTAAAAGAATTTCCTTGTTTGCTACTTCATTAGATTAAATATGTTAATCAGCTCATCTCAATTTCAGAACACAGGGTTTTTTAGCACTGTTTACGGGTGATACTGGTGAGATTCGTGCTGAAGTGAGAGAACAAATAGATACCAAGGTTGCAGAGTGGAGGGAGGAAGGAAAAGCAGATATTGTGCCCGGTGTCCTCTTCATTGATGAAGTACATATGCTTGACATTGAGTGTTTCTCTTTCCTAAACCGAGCTTTGGAGAATGAAATGGCACCTATATTGGTTGTTGCTACCAATAGAGGCATTACCACAATCCGGGGAACAAACTACAGATCCCCACATGGTATTCCAATTGACTTCCTTGATCGCCTGCTCATCATCTCTACACAACCTTACAAAGAGGAAGAAATTCGCAAAATCCTGGACATCAGATGCCAAGAGGAGGATGTAGAAATGTCTGAGGATGCAAAAGTTTTATTAACCAAGATCGGAGTGAATACTTCTTTGAGATACGCCATCCACCTTATCACTTCTGCAGCATTGGCTTGCCAAAAGCGGAAAGGAAAGATTGTGGAAGTGGAAGATATTACTCGAGTCTATAATCTGTTTTATGATGTGAAGAGATCCACACAGTACTTGATGGAGTATCAGAGCCAGTACATGTTTAGCGAAGTGTCAACAGGAGAGGCCGAAGAATATGAAACTACTGCAATGGTGTCTTGAAAGCTTCTTGACTTGGGATTCAGGAGATTGCAACTTAGCTTTGGCCAAGTATGTAGTCACCTGGTTCTTGTTTGATGATTTCTTTTCTTTCAATTATGTTTTCTCCCCCCACCCTCCGCGCGCCCTTGCGTTTTCTTTTTCTCGTTTTTCTGTTTACCTTTTCCCGAAGGCATATGCTGTTTGTGTAAGGTAGAACATTAGACATATTGCTAATACACCATTAGGCAAGTTCTGAATTTCTATTTGAATATGAGATGAGGTATGCGAGAAAGAGAGGGTTAGGATGGAGAGGAAGAGGCGTGATGGAGGAGAAGGATACAGGATAATGAGGTATTCCATCAAAGGAATTTGTTCATCTAGACCACAAAATGTTTTCAGATGGGAAAGGTTTGGAGGGACAAAGTCAAACTAGATAGAACAATTTTTCAAGGACTCAGTAAGTCCAGGTGTGGGTGAGGTAGTCTTGGGAAATGGATGAGGAGAGAGTGCATTTCAAATGCAAGTCCAGGGGACTGGGTCTTGACTTTATAGTGACAGGATGAAGAAGACAAACAAGAGACCCAGGAGAGTGTGCTTATAATGAACCCTCGTGGGGATGGTTTTGTGATAGTAAAGTGCCAATGGAAAAAGAGCAAGAGAGAAGAGATTCACTATTGGTATACTTTTCTGGTTATAATACCAGTTAACTTTCTCAAGGGAGGAGGGAGGGAGCTCTAAGCTGATAAAAACAGTCTGGAGACTGTAGAGTGGGGTGAATAAAATTATATAGACAAATACGTTTCCCTTCATTTAAGCTTGTATATTTATCTGGTTTCCACTTGCCCTTTTGAAAGAGAGAGAGAGGGAGGGTACTCTAAGCTGATAAAAAGAGTCTGGAGACTGTAGAGTGGGGTGAATAAAATTATATAGACAAATACGTTTCCCTTCATTTAAGCTTGTTTATTTATCTGGTTTCCACTTGCCCTTTTGAAAGATTGGCTGCTTCTTACTATGTTGTGTATTGGAAAGACTAGTTTTGAGGCATGAAATAAGAATTAAATGATGTATTCTGTTTTGCCTTTGAAGGACATACTAAAACTTGGTTACTAGAAACACTTCGCTATTTCTTGAATGAAACATGGTGCCTGAGGTTCTTGTGGAACAGAGTTATAATGATATACTTGGCTTAGCATCTTGTATATGGGTTCATAATTCTGACACTAGTTCTTGCTAGTAATATTGGCTCATGATCTGAAAGGGAGAAAAATTGCATTTATGATAAATGTTTTGAGGTGCCTGTGTGTTTGTTATTCAACATGAAGAACTTCTGTTGAGCAGTGAATTTTGCACACCCACGGGTTAATCCAGTTGAACGCAGGGTGTTGAAATTTTAATCTAGTGCTCAACTTTTCATCTTTTTCATCTCCATTGATGATGCTATACTGCCAACTGCTGAATTTGTTATTTCTCTTTAATCAAGTTAGTGTGATAAAGTATTTGTTATTTCAGCATATAACCGTGATACTCAGCGTTTTTATGGTATATGTTGTGAAAGTGTAGCTTTTCAGTGGTGAGGTAGATACTGTGCTTAAAGCTACGTTAAAATGAATCAGTACTTTTAAGTATTCGTCGTATTCTTGTAGAGTAGTCTATTTAAGTTTTTAATATGAGAAAACTGCTAGACCCTTTGCACGTGCTAATGCAATTTTTATGCTTAAGTAGATATAACTAAGAGTATGCTTATATATATATTGTTTCTAACCAAGGGCCCAGGAACCTCTTTGATAAGTCTTCTTTTTTCATTCTACACTACAAAAGACAGGCATGAAAGAAAACACAAGTGTTAGAATATCTAATTTGAAACTGACTATTGAGTCAAATACTTCATACTTGTGCTGAAAAGTTACTCGACAACATGAGACATCTAAAATCCATCGAAATAATTCTTTCCTTTTAGGAGAACTTTTTGAAAGTGAAAAATGGAAATGTTGTGAAACGGAACATATAATTTAAAAGAAAATGAATACTGCACCCAAGGGTGTGACCTAGTGGTCAATGAAGTGGATTGAAAATCATGAGATTTTGTGTTAAATCTTAGCGGAGACAAACCACTGGTGTGATTTCTTTCCCATCTGTTCTAGCCTTGGTGGACAGAGTTACCTAGTAGCTATTATTGTTGTTGGGTGGGGTGATATATATATTGTGGAATTAGTCGAGGTGCGTATAAGCTTAGCTCGGACACCACGATTTTAAAAAAGAAAAGAAATATTTATCTGGTTTTTTCTCAGTTGTGCTGATCTTTTTTTAAATTCGTTTCAATTAGCTATAATACTAGAAGAACTGGATCTGTGTACGTCATGTAGACCTTTTGTGCAAGAAATACTTCCAATTTGGAACAATATGTTCTTCCGTTTGTGCCATCCGAGGGAAAAGAGATTTAAATTATATTTTGTGCACTATTTTAAACAACATAAATAATCACTAAGCTGACTTTCCATGATGCAGATATGGAGAAGGCTTTCTTGAGTAGTGAAGATGGGTCTGCACATTGTCAATACTGACAAACTGGCCTTCAATGGTGTTTGTTGATCATGCCAGTGCAACGAATTTGGTGGTTCTCGATGCCTTTGTTTCTGCTAATATTGTTCATGAGCTACGCTTTCTTCTCATTTTCCTTTTTCTTTTGTGGGCGCAAGGTTGTTTTAGTTTTAAAATTGGCTGCCTGTTTTCTCTATGTTATCAACTTTCTGGAGCTGCTATATATGTTCATGGTTCTTGGTTAATTGCATTGGTTTGGAACAATGTATTTGTCTTCTCAAGTTTGGTGGCTGTCTCTTTTCCCTTTTGTTTGCTTCATTCTCCTGGCTAAGGTGAATTGCTGGAGGTTGTTGTCCTACATGGTGTTTGAGTTTGCTGATTCTAGCCATGTTACTCGGACTCGCCAAAAGAATTGTCACACCTAAAACAACAACATACCTAGTGAATCTTACAAAATAAGAATTGTCACACCTAAAACAACAACATACCTAGTGAATCTTACAAAATGTAGGGTCTGGGGAGGGTAGTGTATACAAATCTTACCACTACCTCATGGAGATGGAGAGGAGGGTAGTGTATGCAGACTTTACCACTACTTCATGAAGATGGAAAGGTTGTTTTCGAAAAATCTTTCTCGGTTCAAGTGTGGGCATTCCAAAGAAACAATAGATATAACCTACAACTAAAATGAAGAGCAATCAATTCTACAAGAAAAAATAATAGAAGTAGCAAAATAATCAAAGAATAGAAACAAACAGTGATAATAGCAAGACTTATCCTATGACAAATTGGGAATTTTCACATTATAAAGTAGTCTACAACATAAAATCAGACTAATTCTAAATATTTTGCAAATGTAATTACTACATGGTATATATTTAGTGTATATATGTTATAGATATGTTGATTATATATTTATAACATATTATACATGGAATAACACAAATTGTAAATATAATCACTACATAGTGTATATTTAATGTATATATGTTATATACATGTATATTTATAACATATTATATATGGAATATACATCAGGTACGACTAAAAAGGATATGTCTAGGCGGCTAAGATCCCAAGAAATTGTCACATGTTGAAGGTATGGTTTAAGGAGTCCAATTTAAAGCAATAAAAGCAATTGGATGTGTCAGTTCCCATGCTTTAAAAAAGAAAATCTAAGCCTAAATCTACACTTTATTTTTGCTCTATCATATGATATGATATATCAACTTTTATACATTTGGGCAAAAGATAAGATATAATGATAAGAGGTAAAGATAAAATATAATGATTATATTACCATATAACCTATTGAAGAGCTAAAGGACAATTCCACTTATACGCGTCTCAAATTACTTATCACATTTAACTTTTTGAGAGCTGAACTATATGAATTTATTGGTAAAATATTTTAAGATGTATTTTTTTAGCATATTGATATGAGAAGTATTATAACTTACTATTCATATAGTTTGTAAATATTTAAATTTTAATTATAAGATATTGAATTAATGTAATCTAATTTAACTTCAAAGTTTGGTCAAATTGACTTACAAGTGAAACGTGGCAACAATTTTGGGATGAAGGGAGTAGTGTCTTTAGCCACTAACATAATCCTATTTGTTTATGGTTGTTTAGCTTTTCTCCTGTGTAGATCAAGTCATAAATTTTTTGTATATATATGTATTGAAAAATTATACTTTTTCTATCCAACAATAGTTATCTACTATTAATTTGACATAAGAATTAAGAAACAGTAAATAATACGAATAATTTTTATCAAACTAACCTTATTAAATATAAGTCATCTTAATATTAAAAAATAATACTAATAACTTTGTACCTTAGCAAAATTTTCTTTGTGTTACCAACTTTCTAGAGCTGCTATATAAAATCTCATGGTTCTGCGTCAATTGCATTGATTTGGAACAATGCATTTTTGTCTTCTTTATTTTGGTGGCTGTTCTCTTTTCCCTTTCATTTGGGCAGCGGGCCTATTGGAACTCTTAGCGGACTCGTCACAGGCGGTTCCGTGAAGTTTACTAAGGAAAAATGGGCTTGGAGCCCCGATACCTCAAAAATCGAAGCTCCCGGCAACCCCAGATTCCGGGGGTGTTAATTGTTGAAATTGGTTGTTTCCTGTTCCTTGATACATAAAATCCTACCAGGCGTCCTCCGGCGCTATTGGGCCACCTGAGACTCTTGGCGGGTTCCTTATGGACCTACTCGTATAATTTTTCAGAAAAGTTTATCCCAAGCCCCCGGCAGCCCCAGATTCCGTGGGCTATCACCCACGGAAAACTGCCAAAATCGTTTGTACTCCTTGGCCCATAAAAATCCTACCAGACGTCCTCTGGCGCCGCCGAGCCACCTTGGACTCTGAGTAAGTTGGCCCTGAGCCCTCGATAACCCTAGATTCCATGGGCTAACACCCACGAAAAACTACCAAATCACCTGTTTACTGTTCCTTGGCCCATAAAATCTTACCAGGCGTCCTCCAGCACCGCTGGACCACCTGGGATTCTTGGTAGGCTCGTTATAGATCCACTCGTATAATTTTTAGGGAAAGTTTTCCCCAAGCTCCCGAAAGCCCTAGATTCCATGGGCTAACACCCACGAAAAACTGCCGAAATCTCCTATTCTTGGCCCATAAAATTCTAGCAGGCATTCGTCGCCGGGCCACCTGGGACTCTTGGCGGGCTCGTTACGGACCCACTCGTATAATTTTTCAAGAAAGTTATGCCGGAACCCCCGGCACCGCCAAATTTCGTGGGCTAACACCCACGAAAAACTACCCAAATGGCCCGTTTCCTGTTCCTTGGGCCATAAAATTTTGTTGGCTAACACGCACGAAAAACTGCCCAATTGGTTGTTTCCTGTTCTTTGGCCCATAAAATCCTACACAGCGTCCTTCAGTGCCTTCGGGCCACCTGGGACTCTTCGCAGGGTTGTTACGGATACACTCATATGGTTTTTTGAGAAATTTGCGTCAGAGCCCCCGGCACCGCCTGATTCTGTGGGCTCACACCCACAAAAATAGCCCAAATCGCTTATTTCCTGTTCCTTGGCCTATAATATCCCACCAAGCGTCCTCTGGCGCCGTCGGGCCACTTGAATAGTTAGTGAGCTCGTTACGGACCCACTCGTATGATTGTTCGAGAAAGTTGCACCAAAGCCCCCGACAACGCCAGATTTTGTGGGCTAATACCTATGAAAAACTGCCTAAATCGCCTATTTCCTGTTCATTGGCTCGTAGAATCCTACCAGCCATCCTCCAGCGTCGTTGGGCTACCTGGGACTCCTATCGAGGTTGTTATGAATCCATTTGTATGATTCTTCAGGAAATTTGCGTTGGAGCCCACGTCAACTCTAAATTTCGTGGGTAACACCCACGAAAATCAACCCAAATTGCATGTTTCCTTTTCCTAGGCCAAAAACTTCCTACTAGACGTCCTCTCGCGCCACTGGGCCACTTGGGACTCTTGGCGGGCTCGTTATGGACCTACTCTCATGAGTTTTTGTGAAAGTTGCGTCGGAACCCCCGATATGCCAGATTCTATGGGCTAAAACTGCCCAAATCACTTGTTTCAATTCATTGGCCTATAAAATTCTACTAGGTGTCCTCTTGTTCATCGGGCCAATTAAGACTTCTGGAGGACTCGTTACAGACTCACTCATATGATTTTTTGGGGAAGTTGCTGGCCGGAGACCCCGAAAGGGCCAGATTCTGTGGGCTAAAACCTATTAAAAACTGATCAGGTTGCATGTTTCCTATTCCTTGGCCCATAAAATCATGTCGGGCATCCTCCGGCGCCGCCGTGACACCGGAGACTCTTGGTGAGCTCGTTACAAACCCACTCATATGATTTTTAGGAAAAGTTGCGCCGGAGCCCTCGATAGCGCCAGTTTCTGTGGACTTGCACCCACGAAAAAACTGCTCAAATCACTTGTTTCTTGTTCATTGGCCCATAAAATCCTATATGGTGTCCTCCGGCGCCGTTGGGCCACCTGGGACTCTTGGCGGTTTCGTTATCACCCCATTCAAATGATTTTTTGGGAAAGTTGCGCTGGAGCCCCCGGCAGCACCAGATTTTTTGGGCTAACACCCACGAAAAACTGCCCAAATCGCCTGTTTCCTGTTTCTTGGCCCATAAAATCCTACCAGACGTCCTCCGTACCGCCAGGCGACTTAGGATTTTTCATCGGCTCATTGCGGACCTACTTGTCTGATTTTTTGGGAAAGTTGCACTAGAGCCCCCTGCAACGCCAGATTGCGTGGGCTAACACCCACGAAAAAAATGCCTAAATCTCTTGTTTCCTATTCCTTGGCCCATAAAATCCTATAGGGCGTCCTCCGGTGCCATCGGGCCACCTAAGACTCTTGGTGGGCTCGTTACGGACCTACTCATATGATTTTTTTAGGAATATTGCGCCAGATCCCCAAGTAATGCCAGATTCCGTGGGCTAAAACCAAAAAAGATAGCCAAAATCGCTTGCGCCCATAAAATCCTATAAGGCGTCCTTCGACCCCGTCGGGTCACCTAGAATTCTAAGTGTGCTCGTTACAGACCCACTTGTATGATTTTTAAAAAAAATTATGCCAGAGGCCCCGACAACGCTAGATTCCTTGGGCTAACACCTACAAAAAACTTCCTATATCGCCTGTTTTCTATTCCTTGACCATAAAATCCTACTAGGCGTCCTCCGGCATTGCCGGGTTACCTGACTCTTGGAGGGATCGTCATCCACTCGTATAATTTTTTAGGACAGTTGCACCGGAGCCCCCGGCATCACCAGATTTCGTGGGCTAACACTCACGAAAAACTGTCCAAATCATCAGTTTCCTGTTCCTTGGCCTATAAAATCCTACCAAGCGTCCTCTGGTGCCGCAGGCCACCTAGGCCTCTTGGCGGGCTTACAGACCCAATCGTATGATTTTTTTGGAAAGTTGCTCCAGGACCCCTGGCAGCGCAAGATTCCGAGGGCTGACACCCACGAAGAATTGCCTAAATCACCTGTTTTCTATTTCTTGCCCCATAAAATCCTACCAGGCGTCCTCTGGCACCAGGCCACCTGGGACTCATGGCGAGCTTATTACGGACCCACTCATATGATTTTTTGGGAACATTGCGCTGGAGCCCTTGCCAACACCAGATTCCGTGGGCTAACACTCACGAAAAACTGCCCAAATCGCATGTTTCCTATTCCTTAGTCCACAAAATTCTATCAGGCATCCTCTTGCGTCACCGGGCCACCTAGAACTTTTGGCGGGCTTGTTAGGGACCTACCCGTATGATTTTTCGAAAAAGTTGCGCCGAAGGCCTCGGCAGAGCTAGATTCTGTGGGCTAATACCCGCAAAAAACTTCCTAAGTCACCTATTTCTTGTTCCTTGACCTATAAAATCCTACCAGGCGTCCTTCGGCACCAGCGGGCCACCTAGGACTCATGGCGAGCTCGATATGTATACACTTTTATGATTTTTCGAGAAAGTTGGGCTGGAGCCCTCGAAAGTGCAAGCTTCTGTGGGCTAACACCCACGAAAAACTACCTATATCGCCTGTTTCACGTTCCTTGGCCCATAAAATCCTATCAGGCGTCTTCTAGCGCTTTCGGGCCACCTAGAATTTTTAGCGGGCTCATTAGGGACCTACTGTATAATTTTTTTGGAAAAGTTGGATCAAAGCCCCCGATAGCGGCAAATTTTGTTGGCTAACAACCACGAAAAATTGCACAAATCGTCTGTTTCCTGTTCCTTGGCCCATAAAATCCTACCACGCCTCCTTTGGCGCCTCTGGGCCGCCTCGGACTCTAGGCGACATTGTTACGAACCCATTCATATTATTTTTTGGGAAAGTTGTTGTCACGCCCAAAAGAGAGGGGAGGCGCGACTGGCACCTGATACCGTTATTGGCTGGGTAAGCCACTAAACATGCTAGTGAACTAACTTGGGAACAGAAGAAAATCGGGCAGCATAACGTCTGAAAGACTAAGTCTAGACATTTTAAGTCATGACCTGGTCAAATGTAAATCACGTACATCACGATAAGTAAACCCAAACGATAAAGTACTAGCTAGCCGACAAGGCTGCCACCACAAAGGTACAGGCACATACCATATATACATGCCAATCTTATGACTCGAGACTGAAAGACACAAAAGGACCAACCCACAATAACATGTACACAATAGCCTCTATGAGAACCACTAACACTGTCGAGACAGGCCCCCGACATACCCAACTGTACAACAAAAAGTAAACATCCTGTGAAAGCTCCAGGAAGAGGTGGAGCTTACCAACTCATAGCTGAATGGGCTCCTAGTGGAGGGGTAAGTCAGAACCCCTACCTGAACCTGCACGCACAAAATAAAATGCAGCGTCCCCAGGCAAAGGGACGTCAGTACGAATAAACATGTACTGGTATATAAGGCAAGAAGTAAAATCATAATAACCATAGTAAAAAGGTTAATAGAAATACCACTTGTAACCAAAACTCAAGTAGCCTTAATGGCCAATAAGCCATCTTCTAGTGATAAAAAAATGCATGGTATGGTCGAGTATCGAATGTCGTGAATACATATATATAGATGCAAATGCATGACATACCCAACCAAATGCTAGCAGTGGTGGTCCTTTTCGGTAGCTAACTGGCATCATATCTGCCAACCTGTGGCCATCTGTACCATATACATATATAGTTGGGCAAATAGGCCCCATACCTTCGATTATAGCTCGAAGTCCATGCATAACGTGCAATATATGATATGAATGTTGAATGCACATAGTAAGCCATAGCAAGAACTTAGCCAATCTTGGCTCATCAGTACACTTATTCTCATAGCATCATAATCATTGTCATTCAGCCAATCTTGGCTCGTTGGTACACTTATTCTCATAGCATCATAATCATTGTCATTGCATATACATAGGGCTCGTGGGATCATACATGTCTTTTAAACAAGTTTGGGAATTTAAGCCAACATTTAGAGTGAAGCCCTAACTTTGAAAATGTTCATAAAGGTGCTTTACATAATGATTATATTTGGTCCCATGTTAATTAGTAAAAGAATGTATTTAAACAGGATCAAGTGCCTTACTAGTTTAGACAGGAGCATTTCACTTGAGAATATTGGAAACCAACGTGTTACTTGTTAAATTCTTCAATTATATTTTTGCATGGAAGAAGGACTGACTCTGAACACTAAATTCCCTTTGCATTCTACATTTATTTTAGTGGCACTACACCAAGAAGAGAAACTCCTCGAACATATGAATAGGTGGCCGGGAACTGACAAAATGATATATAGAAATTGAATGTCCAATTTAAGAGAATGAATGGAATTTCAACCTAATACCATCGTGAATATAACTTAGCTGCAATCCCAATGCCTTTCACAGGAGGTCTTTCTAGCAACAGGATAGTAAGATATCACATTTGACGTTTTGGGAAACTTCCCGGATTTCGTGCTTAAAGGAGGGACAGAGCTTAGCCTTAACATACCTCTCCAACGAACGTCCAATTGCCAAAAGTCCCTTCACGAAAGTTGTTCGTTACGTCCTAAGCTTCGCAACGACTATATATACACATCTTAAAGACACCAATAAACAATCAAAAATTCAGCATTAATGACCAGATTCGGCAAGGAGCATTTACGCGAGGAAATGTCTGTAAAACTTCGTAATAATGTCTGTAAAAGAGCTCCAACATTATTACCTAAACACACCATCTGCAAACCAACAATACCAGCAAGAACACCACTTTTTTCACATCCCAAAAACAGCTCCAAACACAGCTAATACGTGGGAAAAACAATTGCAAAGCGTAAGGCACACATTTCTAGGCACACAAACAAAATTTAACGGTAAAAATGCGAAAATACTTACTCAAATCCCTTTGGAACCTTGAGGGGAGTTTTCCTTCAGTTTCTAAGCTGTTGGGGACGAAATGGAAGTGATTTGAGCTTTAAAAAGCTCAAATTAGCCGACATTAAGTTGGGTCAACCCGACCCATGACCCGGTTTTCAGCTCGGGCAGTTCTAGTAAAACGGTCATAACTCTTTATTCTGAGGTCGGTTTGATGCGCGGTTTTGCGCGTTGCAAACTAGACTCATATATCTTCAATTTGATAGGTCATGCACCTTATAAATCCTTATAGTTTGGGAGATATGACCTGATACATTTGACCCAAATTTAAGAAGGATTTCATAAAGAAACTTACGGTAACGTTGGCCAACCTTTATCTTGCAACTTTCTTGATTTCAAAACTTAATGTATGACACTTATGCTATTAAAATAGCTTTTAAAAATCCATTCTTAGCAAAGTATACACTTTTAGTTCCATCCAAAAAGTTAAACCTAGTTTAAACCTTCCAAAAAAGGTGAGGTGTCACTCGGGTCATTTCTTTAATCCCGAACGTGCATTTAGGATATTTCCTTTGGCTTAAAACTTTAGGTCCTTGATATTAAAACTTATTTGCAGCCTTATTATCCTTAGGTGGCAGCAAAAATTACATGTGCCTTATATAACACCACACTATTTAAATAATGAAAGACGAGAAACACGGGGTCTCACAGTCTCCCTCCCCCCCCCCCCCCCCCCCCAAGAACATTCGTCCGCGAATGTGTCAAGACAGCCCCTTGGTTGCAGTACCATCTACAAAAATGTTTTTTTTTTGGATACATCTATTACCCTTGCAAACCATAAATCAACTTCCAAAAACTCCAATTACTAAGCTTGTATAGCTACCCCGCGACAAAACATACAAGTTACACCTCCAAATCCTTTAAAACTTACATTACTAAATAAAAGATAATTGCCAGTTTTGGAACACCACCCACCTTAGGTTATAAATAGCTAGGGTGATTCCTTATCATTCCTTTCTTTGGCGTCCCAAGTTATTTCCTCAATATATATTTTTTCTTCCACAACACTTTCACGAAGGCCACTTTTTATTTCGAAGCTTTCTTATTTGTTAATCTAAAACAGCCACTGGTACCTCATCATAAGTAAATTCTTCAGCAATGGGGGTATCCTTAATGTGAGTAATACACGAAGGATCTCTAATGTAGTTCCACAACATAGATACAAGAGACACTGGATGGACTGCTCTCAATTCTAAAGGAAAATTAAGCTAGTATGTTACCTTGCTAATTTCTTTAATAATTTTATACGGTCCAACATATCTAGTATTGAGCTTTCCTGTCTTTCCAAATCACATGCTTCCCTTCATGGGTGATACCTTTAAGAAGACCCAATCTTCTACATCAAACTCTAAGTCTCGTCGTCGAACATCTGCATAAGACTTCTGCTGATTCTAGGCCCTTTGCGGTAATCTCTAATAAGTTTCTTTTTTTTTTGTTGCTTGTTGAACTAGATTAGGGTCTAGCAACTTTTCCTCCCCAACTGCAAAGTAATCAATCGATGACCTACATCTTCGCCCGTATAGTGCTCCCTGAGGATCCATTTGAATACTAGCATGGAAGCTATTATTATAAGCAAATTCAATAAGAAGTAGATGATTATCCCAGTTTCTTTTAAAGTCCAGCATATAGACACGTAACATATCCTCAATGGTCTGGACGGTACGCTCTGCTTGCCACAACAGTTTGTGGGCGAAAAGCGGTGCCGAGATTTACCTGAGTGCCCAGACCCTTCTGAAAAGACTTCCAAAAATATACAGTTAATTGAGCTCCTAGATATCATAAGCTTAGGATCCTCACGTTGTTCCTCTTTTACTTCAGTAATGATGGAAGATTCAATTGTATTTTGAACAATCACACCTTAACCTTTTGCATCTGCTAATAACACTTGCAAACTAGTTACCAGACGTAAATCTTTTGTCATTTCAATCTTATTAGCTTCAGCATGACTTAGACTTCCCTTGGACTTTCAGCTAAGTGCATCAGCAACAAGATTCGCTTTACCGAGGTGGTACAAAATGTCAACATTATGATCTTTTAGTAATTCTAGCCACCTTCTTTGTCATAGGTACAACTCCTTCTGCTTGCATAAATATTGGAGGCTCTGGTGGTCGGTAAAAATATCAACATGAACTCCATATAGATAATGCTACCAAATCTTTAGGGCAAAAACAACTGCGGCAAACTCAGAATCATGGGTAGGATAGTTTTGTTCATGCTTTCGCAACTGTTTGGAAGCATATGCAATAACTTTACCATGCTGCATAAGAACACAACCCAGGCCAATTCTCGAGGCATCACAATATACAATGTAGCCTTCAGTTCCATCCGGAAGAGCCAAGATAAGTGCGGTGGTAAGCCTTTTCGTTAGCTCTTGAAAACTCTGTTCACACAATTTAGTCTACTGAAATTTAGCTTCTTTATACGTCAACCTCGTTAGTGGTGTAGAGGTAGTGGAGAATCCCACAACAAAATATCCTGCAAAGCCCAAAAAGCTATGGACCTCTGTCGGATTCAAGGGTCTCGGCCAGACCATTACTGCTTCAATTTTCTAGCCATCGACCTTGATACTATTGCTAGGAATAACATGTCCACGAAAAGCTATAGAAGTTAACCAAAATTCACATTTGGAGAATTCAACATATAACTTCTTGTCGTGGAGAATCTATAATATAACTCGCAAGTGGGGTCTTGCATGCTCAACTCCTAACTCATCCTAAATATTGCCGTAGGAATATCAACATCCGTGACTCGTAGCTGGTAGTACTTGGGTCACAAGTCAATCTTTGAAAAACAAAAAGGATACTTATTCCTGATAGTGCATTTTTTTTAGCTATCTATAATCGATACACATCCGTTAAGAGCCATCTTTCTTTCAAGCAAAGAGCACTGGAGCACCCCATGGAGATGTGCTTGGCCTAATAAGGTCTCTATCAAGAAAACTCTTCAGTTGTTCCTTCAAGTCTCTTAGCTCTACAGGAGCCATTTTTCTTAGAGAGGAATGGGTATAGGTTGCTATTAGGGAGAAAATCTAAAGAAAAGATTGATATCCCTTTCGGGGGATCCCGGTAAGCTCATCGGGGAATATTATCATGAATTCATTCACAGTAGGGACTGACTAAAAGGCCAATTGCTAATAAAATATCTTGTCTTCCCGTAATGGTAATATGCACTTGAACCCTTTCTACACTGTCTAGTATGAAGCTTATCACATTGTGTACATAGGGGAGTAGGTTGTCTCATTTGTGTATAATGCTCCTGTTGACAGCTATCAGGCTGATCTAAATTCTGCCTTGGCCTTGACTTAATATAATAATCAAATCGCTGGCCCTATATCTATTGCGAGGAACTACCCGCTGACGGGTGGATATCGGTGGAAAGGAGGCCTAAAATCACCCTGTGGCTCCCTATAAGACGTCATAGTACGAGCCCTCTTATTCTTCTCCCTATCTCTACGGGTATCCCGAATTCGACGAGAAATATCCTCTGTAGTCTGAGTAAAAGCCTGAATACAAAAAATATCTACACCATCTTGTAAAGAGGCTATCTTATAGTCTCTAATCAAATGATCCCCCAAACCATCCAAGTAACGATGAATTATAGCACTCATGGTACATACAATATCTGGTGCGTACCTAGCCAAAGAATTAAACCTAAGGCTATACTCCCTTACTCTCAAATCCCCCTACTTCAAACTGATAAACTGGTCAAGACGGGCCTTCCGCACCTCCCGTGGTAAGTAATGGGCTAAAAATGCCTCAGAGAAGTCCTACCGCTCTGCTGGCGGAGCATCAGGCCCTTTTGATCTCTCCTATGCCTCGTACCACAAGATGGCAACATCAAGTAGTCGAAAAGAAGCCAACTCTATTGCCTCGGTGATAGAGGCATGCATCACTCTCAATACTCTATACCTATGGTCTATAAAGTCCTTTAGAACCTCAGTGGGACTGGACTTTGTAAATATTGGAGGGGCCAATTGAAGAAACTCTCGTACCTTTGAGCTTTCTGTTTTTATCCCTTCTGGCGTCTGCTCTCACCTTTAGTTGTCTCTCATGAATAGAAACCATCATAATTAGTAGTTGAATAGCCTCCTTCATCCCCTAATCCCCAGCCTCTAATAGGTATTGGGGTACTATATCTCCTTGGGCCCCAACAGGTGCTGATGAATCTGGTACTATGGGCATTGGAGGCTCCCTATGTGCCTCAATAGGGAATATATCTTCCTCACCAAGCAAGACATAATTGGTACCTTCTCTCGGATCCATACTTATCTCATGATGTGCCATCTACTGGGCATAGGTAACCTATTAAATAAGAAAGACATAACATGATATAGATTTCATATGTTCCTATAGCTTTGCTCTATAGCACAATCTATTAAGTGAAAGAAATGTAACCATCCCTAAATGCCTCGTAGCCTCCTGATTATAACTGTGGTGCGCAACACACCCATAAGCAAGACTCTACTAGACACGACATTGTGGACTCCCTAGGACACGACCTGCTCTGATACCATGTTTGTCACGCCCCAAAGAAAGGGGAGGCGCGACTGGCACCCGATACCGTTATTGGCCGGGTAAGCCACTAAACATGCTAGTGAACTAACTTGGGAACAGAAGAAAATCGGGCAGCATAACGTCTGAAAGACTAAGTCTAGACATTTTAAGTCATGACCTGGTCAAATGTAAATCACGTACATCACGATAAGTAAACCCAAACGATAAAGTACTAGCTAGCTGATAAGGCTGCCACCATAGAGGTACAGGCACATACCATATATACATGCGAATCTTATGACTCGAGACTGAAAGACACAAAAGGACCAACCCACAATAACATGTACACAATAGCCTCTATAAGAATCGCTAACACTGTCGAGATAGGGCCCCGACATACCCAACTGTACAACAAAAAGTAAACATCCTGTGAAAGCTCCAAGAAGAGGTGGAGCTTACCAACTCATAGCTGAATGGGCTCCTAGTGGAGGGGTAAATCAGAACCCCTACCTGAACCTGCACGCACGAAATAAAATGCAGCATCCCCAGGCAAAGGGACGTCAGTACGAATAAACATGTACTGGTATGTAAGGCAGGAAGTAAAATCATAATAACCGTAGTAAAAAGGTTAATAAAAATACCACCTGTAACCAAAACTCAAGTAGCCTTAATGGCCAATAAGCCATCTTCTAGTGATTAAAAAAATGCATGGTATGCTTGAGTATCCCATGTCGTGAATACATATATATAGATGCAAATGCATGACATACCCAACCAAATGCTAGCACTGGTGATCCTTTCCGGTAGCTAACCGGCATCATATTTGTCAACCTGTGGCCATTTGTACCATATACATATATAGTTGGGCAAATAGGCCCCATACCTTCGATTATAGCTCGAAGTGCATGCATAACATGCAATGTATGATATGCATGTTGAATGCACATAGTAAGTCATAGCAAGAACTTAGCCAATCTTGGCTCATCGGTATACTTATTCTCATAGCATAATAATCATTGTCATTCAACCAATCTTGGCCTGTTGGTACACTTATTCTCATAGCATCATAATCATTGTCATTGCATATACATATGGCTCGTGGGATCATACATGTCTTTTAAACAAGTTTGGGAATTTAAGCCAACATTTAGAGTGAAGCCCTAACTTTGAAAATGTTCATAAAGGTGCTTTACATAATGATTATATTTGGTCCCATGTTAATTAGTAAAAGAATGTATTTAAACAGGATCAAGTGCCTTACTAGTTTAGACAGGAGCATTTCACTTGAGAATATTGGAAAACAACGCGTTACTTGTTAAATTCTTCAATTATATTTTTGTATGGAAGAAAGACTGACTCTGAACACTAAATTCCCTTTACATTCTATATTTATTTTAATGGCACTACACCAAAAAGAGAAACTCCTCGAACATATGAATAGGTGGCCGGAAACTGACAAAATGATATATAGAAATTGAATGTCCAGTTTAAGAGAATAAATGGAATTTCAACCTAATACCATCGTGAATATAACTTAGCTGCAATCCCAATGCCTTTCACAGAAGGTCTTTCTAGCAACATAATAGTAAGATATCACATTTGACGTTTTGGGAAACTTCCCGAATTTCGTGCTTAAAGGAGGGACAGAGCTTAGCCTTAACATACCTCTCCAACGAACATCCAATTGCCAAAAGTCCCTTCACGTAAGTTGTTCGTTATGTCCTAAGCTTCGCAACGACTATATATACGCATCTTAAAGACACCTATAAACAGTCGAAAATTCAGCATTAATGACCAGATTCGGCAAGGAGCATTTACGCGAGGAAATGTCCATAAAACTTCGTAAAAATGTCTGTAAAAGAGCTCCAAAATTATTACCTAAACACACCAGCTGCAAACCAACAATACCAGAAAGAACACCACTTTTTTCACATCCCAAAAACAACTCCAAACACATCTAATACGTGGGAAAAACAATTGCAAAGCATAAGGCACGCATTTCTAGGCACACGAATAAATTTTAACGGTAAAAATGTGAAAAAACTTACTCAAATCCCTTTGGCACCTTGAGGGGAGTTTTCCTTCCGTTTCTAAGCTGTTGGGGACGAAATAGAAGTGATTTGAGGTTTAAAAAGCTCAAATTAGCCGACATTAAGTTGGGTCAACCCGACCCGACCCATGATCCGGTTTCCAGCTCGAGCAGTCATGGTAAAACGGTCATAACTCTTTATTCTGAGGTCGATTTGATGCACGGTTTTACGCGGTGCAAACTAGACTCATAGATCTTCAATTTGATAGGTCATGCCCCTTATAAATCCTTATAGTTTGGGAGATATGACCTGATACATTTGACCCAAATTTAAGAAGGATTTCATAAAGAAACTTACGGTAACGTTGGCCAACCTTTATCTTGCAACTTTCTTGATTTCAAAACTTAATGTATGAACCTTGTGCTATTAAAATATCTTTTAAAAATCCATTATTAGCAAAGTATACACTTTTAGTTCCATCCGAAAAGTTAAACCTAGTTTAAACCTTCCAAAAGGGCGAGGTGTCACTTGGGTCATTTCTTTAATCCCGAACGTGCATTTAGGGTATTTCCTTTGGCTTAAAACTTTAGGTCCTTGATATTAAAACTTATTTGCAGCCTTATTATCCTTAGGTGGTAGCAAAAATCACATATGCCTTATATAACGCCACACTATTTAAATAATGGAAGACGAGAAACACGGGGTCTCACAGTTGCGCCGGAGCCTCCGGCAGCGCTAGATATAGTGGGCTAAAACCCATGAAAAATTGGTCATATTGCTTGTTTCCTGTTGCTTGGCCCATAAAATCCTACCAGGTGTTCTCCGGTGCTGCTGGGCCACCTGGGACTCTTGGCGGGCTCCTTATGGACCCACTTGGGTGATTTGTTGGGAAATTTGTGCCGGAGCCCTCGGTAGCACTAGTTTTCGTGGGCCAACACCCACGAAAAACTATCCAAATCGCTCGTTTTCTATTCCTTGGCCGATAAAATCCTGTCAGGCGTCCCCCGGGGCCACCGGGCCACCTAGGACTTTTGGTGGGTTCACTATGGATCCACTCGTATGATTTTTCAGGAAAGTTACGTCGAAGCCCCGACAGCGCCAGATTCCGTGGACTGTTAACCCACGAAAAACTACCCAAATAATATTTTTTTCCTATTCCTTGAATCATAAAATCCTACCAGGCATCCTCCGGCGCCGCTGGGCTACCTGAGACTCATGGAAGGCTCATTACAAACCCACTCGTATGATTTTTCGAGAAAGTTGCATCGGAACCCGTGATAGCACCAGATTTTGTAGGCTAACACGCTTGAAAAACTGCCAAATCACCTATTTTCTGTTCCTTGTCACATAAATTCTTACCTGGCGTCCTCCAGCGTCACTGGGACCTAGAACTCTTGGAGGGCTCGTTACGAACACACTCGTATGAATTTTTGAGAAAGTTGCATCAAAGCCCCCGACAAAATCCTAATAGGCGTCTTCTAGCGTCGCCAGGCCCCTGGGATTCTTGACAGGCTCATTACAGACCCACTCTTATTATTTTTTAAGAAAGTTTCGCTAGAGCCCTTGGTAACGCTCGATTCTGTGGGTTAACACCCACGAAAAACTGCCTAAATCGCTTGTGTCATATTCTTTGGCCCATCTATCCTACCAGGTGTCCTTCGGTGGCGCTACGCACCTAGGGCTCTTGGTGGGCTCGTTAGAAGTCCACTCGTACAATTTTTAAGGAAAGTTGCATCGGAGCCCCTGGCAGCGCTAGATTCTGTGGGCTAACACCCACGAAAAACTGCCCAAATCATCTATTTTTAGTTCCTAGGCCCATAAAATCCTACAAGGTGTCCACCGGTGCCACCGGCACACCTAGGAATCTTAGAAGGCTCGTTACGGACCCACTGGTACAATTTTTCGAGATAGTTTCACTGGAGCCCTAAGCAATACCAGATTTCGTGGGCTAATACCCACAAAAAATTGGCCATATCGCATGTTTCCTGTTCCTTGGCCCATAAAATTTTTTCTGGCATCCTCCAATGTCGCCGGCCCACCTGGGACTCTTAGCGTTCTTGTTACAAACCCATTCTTATGATTTTTTCAGGATAGTTGCGCCAGAGCCCCCCGAAGCACCAAATTTTGTTGGCCAACATCCATGAAAAACTGCCTAAATCGCCTATTTCCTGTTCCTTGGCCCATAAAATCCTACTAGACCTCCTCCAGCGCCACAGAGCCACCTGAGACTCTTGGTAGGCATGTTACAGACCCACTGGTATGATTCTTTGAGAAAGTTGCGCCAAAGCCCCGGATAGCGCTAGATTTCATGGGCTAAAACCCACGAAAAGCTACCTAAATTGCTTATTTCCTGTTTCTTGGCCTATAACATCCTACCAAGCGTCCTCCGGTGACGTCGTGCCACTTGGTACTCTTGGCGGCCTCGTTACGGAACCACTCGTATGATTTTATGAGAAAGTTGCACTGGAGCCCCCGGCAGCGCTAGGTTATGAGGGTAATACCCACGAAAAACTTCTCAAATCACCTATTTTCTATTCTTTGTCCCATAAAATCCTATCAGGAATTCTCCGACATCGCCGGGCCACCTGTGACTCTTGGAGAGCTCATTATGGATCCACTTGTATGATTTTTTTGGAATATTTGCACCGGAGCCCCCAACAGTACTAAATTCTGTGGGCTAACACCCACAAAAAATTGTCCAAATCGCCTATTTCCTGTTCCTTGGCCCATAAAATCCTATCAGGCATTCTTCGACATCGCCAGGCCACCCGTGACTCTTGGCGAGCTCATTATGGATCCACTTGTATGATTTTTTTGGAATATTTGCACTGGAGCCCACGACAGTACCAAATTTTGTGGGCTAACACCCACAAAAAATTATCCAAATCGCCTATTTCCTGTTCCTTTGCCCATAAAATCCTACCAGGCATTCTCTGGCACCGCTAGGCCACCTGGACTCTTGGCGGGCTCGTTATGGACCCACTTATATGATTTTTTTGGAAAGTTGTGCTAGAACACCTGATAGTGCCAGATTTCGTGGTCTAACACCTATAAAAACTTGCCCATATCGCCTGTTTCTTTTCTTTGTCCTATAAAATCCTACCATGCGACCTCCGGCTCTGCCAGGACACCTAGGACTCTTTGCGGACTCGTTACAAACCCATTCCTATGATTTTTTGGGAAATTTAGCCTAGATCCCCTGGCATCGCCAAATTCTGTGGGCTAAGACCCACGAAAAACTATAAAAATCATCCATTTCCTGTTCCTTGGCACATAAAATCCTACCAAGCGTCTTCCGGTGCCGCTGGGCCACCTGAAACTCTTGGCGATCTCATTTTAGACCTACTCGTATGATTTTTTGGGAAAGTTGCATCAGAGCCCCCGACAACGCTAGATTTCATGGGCTAACACTCACGAAAAACTGCTCAAATCGCCTGTTTCCTATTCCTTGGCCCATAAAATCCTACCGGTCACCCTGTGGCGAAGCCGTGCCACCTGGGACACTTAGCGACCGCATTACAGACCTACTCATATGATTTGTTTGGAAAAGTTGCGGCGGAACCCCCGCAACGCCGAATTCTGTAGGTTAAAACTCATACAAAAACTGCCCAAATCCTTTATTTTTGTTTCTTGGCTCATAAAATCCTACCAGGCGTCCTCATTGACCTCCGGGCCATCTAGGACTCTTGGCGGGCTCATTAAGGACCCACTCATATAAGTTTTTGGAACACTTGCACCCGAGTGCCAAATTTCATGGGCTAACACCCACGAAAAACTGCCCAAATCACTTGTTTCCTGTTCCTTGGCCCATAAAATCCTACCAAGCGTCCTATGGCACCGTCGGGCCACCTGGCGGGCTCATTATGGATCCACTCATATGATATTTTGGGAAATTTGCACCGGAACCTCTGGTAGCGCCAGATTTTGTGGGCTAACACCCACCAAAAACTGCCCATATCACCTGTTTCCATTTCCTTGACCCATAAATTCTTACCTGGTGGTCTTCGGTGCCGTTAGGCCACCTGGGACTCTTAGCAAACTCATATGGACCCATTCATATGATTTTTTGGGAATTGCAATGGATTCCTCGGTATCGCCAGATTCAGTGGGTTAACATTCACGAAAAACTGCCCAAATCGCTTGTTTCCAGTTCCTTTGCCCATAAAATTCTACCAAGCATTCTTCGACGCCGCTGGACCACCTGGGACTCGTGGCGGGCTCATTACAGACCTAGGCATATGATTTTTCGGGAAAGTTGCACCGGAGCCCCCAGCAACGCTAGATTTTATAGGCGAATAACTGCCCAAATCATTTGTTTTCTATTCCTTGGACTATAAAATCCTACCAGGCATCCTCGGGCGCCACCGACGCACCTGGGACTCTTAGAGGGCTCATTATGGATCCACTCATATGATTTTTTGGGATAGTTGCATCAGAGCCCCCGACAGCGCCAAATTTCATTGGCTAACACCCACGAAAAACTTCTCATATCGCCTGTTTCTTGTTCCTTAGCCCATAAAATCCTACCAGGCGTCCTCTGACACCGCTGGGCCACCTAAGACTCTTGGCGTGCTCGTTACAAACCCATATGAATTTTTGGGAAATTTGCACCGAATCCTCTGGCAGTGCCGAATTTCGTGGGCTAGCACCCACAAAAACCTGACCAAATTGCAAGTTTCTAGTTCCTTGGCCTATAAAATTTTACCAGGCATCCTCCGATGCCGCCGGGCCACCTGAGACTCTTGGTGTGCTCATTACAGACCCATTCATATGATTTATTGGGAAATTTGCGTCAGAGCCCTCAGCAGCGCCAGTGTCCGTGGGCTAACACCTACGAAAAACTTCCCAAAATACATGTTTCCAGTTCTTTGGCCGATAAAATCTTACTAGACGCTTTCCGGTGTTGCCGGGCCACCTAGGACTCTTTGTGGGCTCATTACAGACCCACCTGTACGATTTTTCATGAAAGTTGTGTCGGAGCCTCTGACAGCACAAGATTCCATGGGCTAGCACCCATGAAAAACTACATAAATTGTCTGTTTCCTTTTCCTTGGGCCATAAAATTCTACCAACATTCTCCGGCACCGCTGGCCCACCTGTAACTCTTGGTGGGCTCCTTACGAAACTACTCGTATGATTTTTTAGGAAATTTGTGCTGGAACCCCCGACAGTGCCAGATTTCGTGAGCTAACACACGTAAAACTGCCTAAATCGCCTGTTTCCTGTTTCTTGGCCCATAAAATCCTACCAGGTTTCCTCCTACGCTGCTGGGCCACCTGGGACTCTTGGCGGGCTCGTTATAGAGCCACTCTGATAATTTTTTTAGGAAAGTTGCAGCGGGGCCCCCGACAATGCCAGATACCGTGGGCTAACACCCACGAAAAACTACATAAATCTCTTATTTCCCAATCCTTGTCCCATAAAATCCTGTCAGGCGTCCTCCAGCACCACTAGGCCACCTAGGAATCTTGCCGCGCTCGTTAAGGATCCACTCATATGATTTTTTGAAAAAGTTGTGTCTAGCCCCTGGTAATGCCTGATTCCATAGGCTAACACTCACAAAAAATTGCTCAAATCGTTTGTTACCTGCTCCTTTCACATAAAATCCTACCAACTGTCCTCCGACACCACAAGGACACTTGGGACTCTTGGCGGGCTTATTATGGACCCACTCATATGACCTTTTGAGAAAGTTATGCTGGAGCCCCCTGCAGCGCCAGATTCATTGGTCTAACACCCACGAAAAATTGCCTATATCGCCTGTTTTCTGTTCCTTGGCCCATAATATCCTACCAGGCGTCCTCCGGCACCACCAGGCCACCTGGGACACTTGGCAGACTTGCTACAGATCCTCTCAAATGATTTTTCAGGAAAATTGCGTCGAAACCCCTAGTAGCACCAGATTCTGTGGGCTAACACCCACAAAAAACTGTCCAAATCACCTGTTTCCTATTCCTTTGCCATCAAATCCTATCAGGTGTTCTTCAGCATTGCCGGGCCACCTAGGATTCTTGGTTGGCTCGTTATGGATCCACTCATATGATTTTTTGGAAAAATTTCATCGAAGCCCCCGGCAGCGCCAGATTCAGTGAGCTAACACCCACGAAAAACTGCCAAAATCACTTGTTCCTGTTCCTTGGCCCATAAAAATCTACCGCGCATCCTCCGATGTTGCCGGGCCACCTAGGATTCTTTGCGGGCTCGTTATGAACCCACACATATTATTTTTCATGACAGTTGCGCCAAAGCCACTTACAGTGCCAGATTCCGTGGGCTAATACCCATGAAAAACTATCCAAATCGCCTATTTCCTATTCCTTGGCCTATAAAATCCTACAAGGCGTCCTCCGGCGCCGCCGAGCCACTTGGGACTCTTGATGGACTCGTTACGAACCCACTTGCATGATTTTTCAGGAAAGTTGCACAAAAGCACCAATAGCGCTAGATTTCGTGGGCTTACACCCACGAAAAACTACCTACATCGTGTGTTTCATGTTCCTTGGCCCAAAAGATCTTACGAGGTGTCCTCCGATGCCGTTGGACCACTTTGGGACTCTTGGCGGGCTCGTTATGGATGCACTCCTATAATTTTACAGGACAATTGCATCGGAGCCCCTGACAACACCAAATTTCCTGGGCTTACGCCCCCAAAAAACTGCCCAAATCGTTTGTTTCTTATTCTTTGGCCCATAAAATCCTACCAGGCGTCCTCTGGTGCCGCCAAGCTACCCGACTCTTTGCGGGGTTTTTATAGACTAATACCTATGATTTTTCAAGAAAGTTGCGCGCAAGCCCCCGACAGCGCCAGATTTCCTGGGCTACACCCATGAAAATTGCCCGAATAACCTATTTTCTACTTCTTAGCCCATAAAATCCTACAAGATGTCCTCTGGTACCGCCGGGCCACCTGAAACTCTTGGCAAGCTCGTTATGGACCAACTCGTATTATTTTTTAGAAAAGTTGCACAGCCCCCGACAATGCCAGATTTAGTAGGCTAACACTCACGAAAAACTGCCCTAATCGCCTGTTTCTGATTCTTTGGTCCATAAAATCCTATTAGACGTCCTCTGGTGCCGCCGGGCCACCTGGGACTCTTGGAGGGCTCTTTATGGCATCTTTCCTCGGACAATGTATCTTGGACTCTGCCCATGATGCTTGGGCGCTACCGGCGTCGCCCAGTCGATGGGCATGTTTGATTTGCTGACGCACATACATCACTGCCCATGGTGCACATATCCCAAAAACTGCTGGTGTCACACACGACCTAGACGATAAGCATATTCGCCTCAGCCAGCCGATGCGTGCAGGGTGCTGCCAGCGTCACACATGGCTTGGGTTGTCAGCATGTACGTCTGGCCGATGCACGGAGGATGATGCCTATGATGCCTGGACACTACGACCATCACACATTGCCCGTGCGTTGAGCATGTTTGCCTGGCCATTGCGCCCAAGGCACTGTCGATGTCGCACGTCCTTTCGGTGTTAGGCATGTCCCCCCAGTCGATGTGCGAAAGGTGATGCCTATGGCACTTGACGCACATTGCTTGATCGTTCCACATGTCTGCTAAGCCAATGTGAGGAGGACTCAAACCATGATGCCTGGGTGCTGCCGGCGTCGTACGTTGCCTGGTCTATGGGCATGTTCGACCGACTAATGCACACAAGGCATTGCGCACGGCACATGTGGCTCGGACACTGCCAGTGTTGCACATGGCTCAGGAAAGGGCATGTCCTCTTTAACCGGTCGGTGCGCGTAGGGTGTTATCGGCGTCGCACATGGCCTGGGCAGTGGGCATGTCTATCTGGCCAATGCGAGAAGGGTGATGCTTATGACGCCTAGGCACTGCCAACATCACACGTTGCTCGAACATTGTGCCATTGATTCTCCACATTTAGTGCAATGGATTCTCCATTGTTAAAATTGACTTTTATGTCCACCTCATCAAGGTATTTTGAACTCAAAAACCATTTTATTTCATCGAATATTTACTAAAAATGAATAGAAGTCCTCTGGCAATTAGGGAAAATTTGAAATTGAATAAGATAAAGGTAGTTTTTTAAAGAACTAACTCGACCAAAGCATTGGTGCATCCCAAGCACCATGGTGCACCTCGGGCACCATAGCGCCGGTGCACCCTGGGCACCATGGCGTCGGTGCACCCCGAGCATTATGGCATTTGCGCAATGAAGCACCATGGTGCCAATGAGCCTTGGGCGCCAAGGCGTCGTTGCACCTGGGCACCAAAGCGTCGTTGCACCCTAGGCACCATGGCACTGGCTTCCTCCACACCATGGCACTGGTGCATCAAGGGACCCTTGTGGCATGCACCATAACACCACGCCTCCATGCTGCATGTACAAAACACGTGTCGATGAGTCGACAACATGTGATGATGCGCAAAAATCGAAAGAGCGTAATCATGAGAGCATGCTTCACGCATTACATCACATGCCTTTTCACTACCTTTATTATTTAAACATCTTGTATACTACATTATTCGTATTAATATACGCTCGATCATCAGTTTCAAGTTTATTTCTTAAGTTGAGAAGGCCATTTTATCAAATAGCGTAAGCATGAGGTCGTGCTTCATGAATAACAACGTCAAATGCCTTTTGTTTTGGCCACATCTCCTCTCTATCATCTTAATTTCATCGCTTTTACCTAGGTTCGATCCCATATGCATGATGTGAAAAAATTGTATATAAATTGATGGAGCTAAACCAACAAGACAAATTGTAATGTATGTATAAATACAACACTTTTAAATATTTATATTACACAATAATGCCATGTGCCATGTTTAGTGCAATTGAATCGACAAAATGCAATGTTGCGCGGAGTCAAAAAAGCGTGAACAATGACGAGATCACACTTCACACCCGACGTCACTTGTCGTTCACTGCTTCTACTGTTCCTCCAATTGTTAAACATCTCACGTGTTACATTATTCACACTCGACATTAGGTCCAAGGCTTTCCCCATACGTCGAGAAGTGTTTTATGTTATTTTTCTATTTTCTAGACAATTCTTCCTTTATTTACTATTTATTATCGCGTTCTAATATTTTTTACATTGCCCTTAGAATAACAAAAATGTACTCAATATTTAATTCTGAGGTCACTACATGTATTTTTGAGTCATTGGTGTCTGTCGGGTGTGTGGTTGTACCTTAGAATGAGTGTAAACATGAGGCCATGCTTCATACATAACCACGTAAAATGTTGTTTGTTGTGGCCACTTCTCTTCTCCATCTTCTTAATCAATGCTTTTGCTTAGGTTTGATCCCACGTGGGTGAGGTCAAAAAATAGAAAAATTGTTAGAGCTAAACCAACAAGCCAAATTGTCATGTATTTATGCAAACCACATTTTTAAATATTTATATTATACAATATGCTATGTTCAACATTTAGTGCAATTGATTCTCCAATGTTAAAATTGACTCACATCCACATTACTTGGGTATTTCGCACTCAATAATCATTTTGTTTCATTAGATATTTAATAAAAATAAATAAAAATCCTCTTCCAAATTGGGGAAAAAGCAAAATTGAATGGGGTAAAAGGCATTTTCCTGAAAATTGGCTCGACCACTGCGTTGATCTCAAAAAATTACCCCAAATAAAAACACAATCGCGTAAAACGGACATTTGAAGCCAAAGTTATGAGCGTTTGAAATTTCACCAATTTACAACTACTTTTTCGAATTCCACTCCTTAATTTGGTTTGCCTCTTTATCATATGGAATTTTAGTTTATATATAGGATAATAGTGATATCAATAATCATTTCATGTGTTGGTTCTTTACATAAAATTAATACATGTTGTGACCTCAAAACTGATAATTAAGTGCAGTTTATTTTTGCTATTGTGACGTGAAAAATATCAAAACATAAAAATAGATAATAAATAAAATATAAATTATTTGAAAATCAGAAAAATATTATAAAACACTTCTCAACACATGACGCCATGGTGCCCGGGGTGCATCGACGCCATAGTGCTCGTGGCGATGGTGCCATGGTGCTCGGCAATGCCAGTGCCTGATGCATAGATACCCTAACAACGATATTGACAACACAGGTTGATATCGTATGGACGATGGCATGTCGGCATGCCCATGTGCGCAAGCCTCTACTGACATCACATGGTCGATGCACATAAGGCACTGGCCTCTACCAATGTCGTGGCTAGGTGCTGAGCGCTGTTAACGTCGTGCCGAGGCCCTAGGCACTTTTGAGGTCACATGGTTACTGGATATATCTACTTGGTTGATCCATACAAGGCACTACCCATGGTGTATATCGACCTGGAACTGCCAGCATCGCACATGGCTCGGACAAATACACATGTTCGCCTAAGTCGGCCAATGCGCGTAGGGCGCTATCGGTGTTGTGCCCGAATGTTGGGCATGTACGCCTGGCCGATGTGCGGAGGGTGATGTCTATGGCGCCTATGTTCTGTCAGTGTCGCACGTTGCTCGAGCGGTGCGCATATTTGCCCGGCCAATATGCTTAGGGTGCTACCCATGATGCCTGCGCGCTCTTATTATTGCATATCGCCAGGTCACTGCCCAGCACGTGGCCTGGACATTACGGGTGTCATACATGGATCGGGCAATGGGCATGTCTGCTTCAGACGGTTGATGTGCGCAGAGTGCTGCCGGCGTCGCACATGGCCTGGGCAGTGGGTGTGTCCGCCTGGCCAATGCGAGGAAGGCGATGTCTATGACGCCTTGGCACTGCTAGCGTCACACGTTTCCCAAACATTGTGCACGTCCGCTCGACTAATGCACCCATGGTGCTGCTAGCGTCGCACGTCGACTGGGGCACTAGGCATGTCCACTTGGTCGATGTGCGAAGGGTGATTCCTATGGCGCTTGGGCGCTCTCCGCATTACACATTGCTTAAGCATTGCGCATGTCCACCTGGCCAATGCGCAACCCATGATTCAAGGGCGTTGCCAATGTCGCATGCCACATGTCGCTTGGGCGATGGGCATGTTTGACCAACTGTGCACATAGGACAATGCGCACATGGCCCCGACATTGTCGATGTCGCACATGGCCCTAACGATGGGCATATTTGCCTCAGCTGGCCGATGCACGCAGTGTGCTGCCAGCGTCGCACATGGCCTGAGCAGTAGGCATGTATGCCTGGCCGATGCGCTGAGGGCAATGCCTATGATGCCTGGGCACTGTCAGCATCGCACATTGCCCGAGCGCTGTGCATGTTCACCCAGCCAATGCGCCAAGGCGTTGCCGGTGTCGCATGTCAGCTTGGGTACTAGGCATGTCCTCCTGGCCAATGCGCCTAGGATTTTGCCCCTGATGTTTGAGAAAATTGCCTCATTCCTGTTCCAAAGCCAATAAAATGCTCAGAGGCATCGTTCAATGGAACCGAGCCTATTGGAACTCTTAGTGGACTCATTAAAGATGCTTCCGTGAAGTTTTTCAAGAAAAATAGGCTCAGAGTCTCGACACCTCTAAAACTTATAGGTTAACACCCACGAACTACTAAGAGAATCATCTGATTCCTATTTCAGAGCCCATAAAATGCTCTAAGGCGTCGTTAAATGGCACCGGGCCAACTGAAATTCTTAGAGGACTTATATGAATGTATCCGTGAAGTTTCCTGAGAAAAGTGGGCTCATAGCCCGGCACCTCCAAAATTCGTGGGCTAACATTCACGTAGAATTGAGAAAAATCGCTTGATTCTTGTTTCAGAGACAATAAAATGCTATGATGCATCGTTCAATGGCACCGGGCCTGTTGGAACTCTTAGAGGGCTCGTTACGGACGATTCTGTGAAGTTTTATGAGAAAATTGACCCAGAGCCTTAGCACCACCAAAATTTAAGAAAGTCACCTGATTCTTGTTCCGTAGCCCATAAAAAGCTTCGGATGTCCTTAAATGGCATTGGGCCTACTAAAACTCTTAGCAGACTCGTTACGGATGGTTTCGTGAAATTTTTCAGAAAAAATGGGCTTGAATCCCCGTCACCTCCAAGATTCATGGCTAACACCCACAAAAAATTGAGAAAATAGTCTAATTCCTATTTTGGAGCCCATAAAATGCTCCCAGGGGCCATCTGACACCACCAGGCCTACTGGGACTCTAGGAAGGCTTGTTATGGATGGGTACGTGAAATTTTTCGAGAAAAGTAGGCCTAAAAACTCAGCACCCCTAGAATCTGTGGGCTAACACCCACGAAAAACTGTCGAAATCACCTGATTCCTATTTCAGAACCCATAAAATGCTCCAAGGCACCGTCCAACGCCGCTGGGCCAACTGAACTCTTGGCGGGCTCGTTATGGATGGGTACATGGAATTTTTCGAGAAAAATGATCTTGAAGCCCCGACACCCCAAGAATCTATGGGCTAACACCCACGAAAAACTACTGAAATTGGTTGATTCCTATTCTGGAGCCCATAAAATACTCCCAGGAGTTGTTCGACACCACTAGACCTACTAGGACTCTTGGCGGGCTCATTATGGACGGGTACATGGAATTTACATAATCTCAATTACTGACTGATGTCAGGTCTTAAAATGGGTTCCTGTGTATTATTTCTTTGGCATTTTATTTTTTCTCATTTATTTGGCAGCTTTTCTCTTCTTATGTTTATCTTCTACGAAATAGTTTGTTGCCTATTTTCGAGCTATGGGTTAGACTCATCTACTGATAAGATGTAGTAGTTAATTTTTTTTTAATACAAATGTATTATTTGATAAAGAAACTACTATATAACTTATGCTGAATATCTCTTTGTTACTAGTTGATAGACAAGTGGATCCATATGCCCTACTTGCTTGCTTGCTTTGATACAAAATCAGAAAAAAGGCTATTCTGAAGTTCAATTCTTCTAATTTAAGATATTTAACAAAATATTTTCTTTTCTAACAAAGAAAGAAGCAAAGAAGAGAGTGAAAAGATGGTAATATAATATATATGAGCAAATTCTTTCTTCTCTCTCAGTAGATTTTTCACTCTGTTCTTGTTTTCATTGTTTTTTTAAATTAATCTAAATATGGAAAAAATAAACTTGAATTCCTTTTTTCTTTCAATTTTTATATTTTGAAGCAATCAACCAACCAAGACCCATAAATCCACTTGTCAAGTAACAAGTGAACCCTACATGAGTTATGTTGGTTATATGATGTAGACCCTATCATTTTAGTTATTTTTAGTTCAAATTTTATATGTATATTTTTAAAATAGTTAATTTATATATAAATAATTTATTTATAATTCATAAGATAATTATTTTAATACTTGACTCATAAACTTAAATAATTCTAATTCTGCCTTTTTTGGTTATGCGATATATGAAATAATTATAGTTAATTATTGGAAAAGAAAAAGCAAATTAAGTGTCTCAAAATTCTTATATCTACAACTATGGCATTAGAGAAATGATTTGGTAATATGTTAATTTAATCACTGTTAATAAATAAAATGATTTTTTTCACTTTTAAATCTCAAACAATTTGATTTGGGTCAGTACACAGAAATTTGAGTAGCATCGATGGAGTAAGACTATTAAATGACTTTTGTCACACAAAATTGAAATCAATCAATCCTTCTTTAGAAAAAAGTAACTCATAGTCTTTTTTATTTGGATAAAAGGTCGTGAAGGACATGAATTCGGATAGAAAGTTAGTAAAGAATAGAGCATTATCTTGCTTATTCTTTCGTACATATAAATTATTTTTTTTTGTAGTTTTATGCCCTTGAATTTTCGTTACCATCTGATTTTTTTTGGGTCTTTTTTATAGAATGCTTTATTTTGATTCTTATAATATTTTCGTGATTTTTCTATTTTCGTTATTTCCTTTCTTTAACTATTTTGATATGCTTTCTCTTGAGTCGAGGATCTATTGAAAATAACTTTTTTACCTTCCAAGAAAGGAGTAAGTTTTACATACACTCTATCTTGTTCAGACCCTACTCATAAACTTACACAAATATATTGTTATGATTATTGTTACTTTGAGTTGAAAATTACAATTGAATTGTTTTTTTTTTTTTTTTCTGATTGAAGTTCTCTAGTTCAATCTTTCAATACGAAAACATCTTTTATTAGAAAGTAATCTACGCTTTCTGAAAACTATTTTGCCGCAAATTTTAAAATAATTGGATTCCAAAAAAAATATCATAAACCAAATGCAAAACACAAACATAATTGATACAAGATCACAAATACGACTTCCAAATTATTTATTTTTCATCTGAAATAAATATTATAGTTCGATTAAATTCAAATTTGCATAAATGAATATCACACTGAAAATAAAACATTCTCTAACATAAACGACTTCGATAAAATCTCCTTTCTCTTATCTCAAAAGGTACTTTTTCAAGACTAACTTTGTCTACCTCTTCTTGAACATTAGGGGTCACCTGACAACGGGTTAGAGTTACACAGTTATTAGTAATATAAGATTTAATTATGAGTGAATTTTTGTATTATTTATGCAGAAATTAGTTATTTTATCTTCTATCTTACATAAAATAATACATAAAATTCACTACTAACTTATATATATGTGTATATATGAGATTTCTAAATTGACAATCAAACATTGTATTAATTATATACATAAATAACTTATTTTTTCTTTGTCTATCAAACATCATATATATTATATAAAAATGAATACATGAATAATTTATTTCTTATCCAACTACCAAACAATCCCATAAGATTTACTTGATATGAAAAATAAGAGATACAATTAAAAATATTAATTAATCTCAAAATTATTTATTATATTATTTATATTAAAAGAATAAAATTAATTACTATCTCATATAAATCATGAAATAAATAATGGAATAACTAATCCCACTAAATATTTAGAATGGTTTTGTGCGTGATGTATGGGGGGATCAATTAATAGCTTTAAAAAATTATTTGACGTGACATCTTTTTCACTCTTCAAAAGATTTGACGTTTCTTCATAATCATACTCTTATTATATTGTACAACTCACAAATTCAACTTTATACTATAAAAAAAAAAAATACTGTGACATAGCATCGAGTTCAAGTCTTAAAAATGAAAGAGATTATTATTAATAAGAAGCACAAACCTCTGTAAAATGGATTTTCTACGACATGAATTAATCAACAAGAAGTATAGGGGAAAATTTTCAAACAAAAAAAATTATTTTGATATAATAATATAACAACAAACAACAATAACATATCTAGTGGGATCCCACAAGTGGAGTCTGAGGAGACTAAATGTACGCAGACCTTACCACTACCTCATAGAGATAAAGTGATTGTTTTCGGAAGACCCTCGTCTCGCAAATATCAAACCCCATATACAGAATATACTAGATATGATAAATAGGAAACAACACAAGATAATACGACTAAAGTAGAAAACAAATGATAGTATATAAATACAATAAAAGTAACAAATGTAAGATGGACAATGGCAACACAAGGTATAAAAATACAACTGACCCTACTAACTTAGTATATTACAAGACTAAATAATCATCCTATCTTTACTAGATGTCTAACCTTCTACCCTAATACGCGACTTTCACTCATTTATATCTAAAGTTTTGTCCTCAGTGAGATAAAGTTTCGCTAAATCCTGTCTATTCACCTCCCTCAATACTTTTTTAATTGACCTCTACCCTTCCCCATAACCCCTAAATCCAACCTCTCGCACCTCCTAACAGGAGCATCAATATTTATTCTTTGCACATTTTCAAACCATCAATGTCTCGCTTCTCTTATTTTCTCTGTCACAGAACCACCCCTAACTTCTCCTGAATGACCTTTTAATATAATAATATAACGAAGGAAATATAAAACTGTCGACGAAATTTGAACTCTCCACCTTGAATATCTAATATTGATTTCATGAAATGAATGCATTGCCTCCTAACATTATATTGAACAATACTTAATTCATGAACTAACTTTAACATTGTGTTTGGCATGATATTCATTTTTTTACATGAAATTTTACTAGTAAAATTTGAAAATTATAAAATAAACAAAAAAAAATTATCTTCATAAGGATACAAAGATTATTTTTGATAGATTTTTAATTCAGAAATATTCAACCCTATACATGCACATCAAACTATTTTCGTCTTATATAATTTTAGGTAATGCACAACTACTATTTAACAACCGTCGTCTTATATGATTTTAGACAATATTCACCGCCATAGCTAACTTTTTTTAGTTTCAATAGTCCAACTACTTTATATGTAATGACATTTCAACCTCCTCTTTAAAATTGAAAACCCTAACCCCTCAATCATTACTTCTGTTTCTAAATTATGACTCGCCGGTTTAGATTTCTGCTAACCGCTAACTCCTCCTCCACTTCGCCGGCGACGGAGGAGGCAGAGCCACCGTCCGCCGCGGCAGCAGAATCCGACTTCATTGTCATCCTTGCTGCGCTGCTCTGTGCGGTAATCTGTGTTTCCGGACTCATCGTAGTAGCTCGTTGCACTTGGCTCAGGCGGGACCCGCCGGAAAATCCACCGCCGGTGAAGAATAAAGGGTTGAAGAAGAAAGTACTGAAGTCGTTGCCGAAAATGAAGTATGATCCGTCGAACGGTGAGCTGCCGTTCGCGGCGGAGTGTGCAATTTGTCTGGTGGAGTACGTAGAGGGAGATGAAATTCGAGTGCTGCCGAATTGTGGCCACCGGTTTCACCTCCAGTGTGTGGACACGTGGCTTTTATCAAACTCGTCGTGTCCTTCCTGCCGTCGGATTCTCGTCGTTGCTCGTGCTCGGTGCCGGAAGTGCGGTGAGGTTCCTGCAATTACCGGCGACTCTTCCGGCGGAGGTTCAATTCTAACGCCGGTTTAGTCTAAAACTTCCTGTAGGTAAACGGAGTTAACATTAACAATCGCCGGCCGGAGTATCGTCGTAACTGTAAATTTTCCGGCGATGGAAACGGGCCCCGCAGCGCATGAGGTCGATGGGATAAGGATGAGCATACTTTCCTTGTGACTATGATGGGAGTGTAGAAAGTGACAAAAAATGAAATTATGGCTGTTGGAAAGGGACGAAGATACTTAGTTTTTTTTTTTTTTCCTTTTTGAAAAAATCATTTTCATTTTCATTTTTATGTTTTTTTTTTCCTTTTGCATTTTGGTACAATGAAAAAGACTTTAAAAAAAATTAAATTAACACTGCAATGAGTCTGACTGTCTCGAACTCTCTATTATCTTACAATGTAAGAATATTTACTCTTCAACAAGATGCAAACTGTCAACTCACATGCATTATTTATTTAGTTTGTCATTTTTGTATTTAATAATTTTTAATTATTTTTTCATGTCAAATTTTAACAGTTAAATCGATAAAAATCAATAAATTAACATCTTAATTGTTTTATAACGATTTAGCACATCTAAAAATCAATAGCCAAAGAGTCAAATCGATAAACTTCAAAATCGAATCAAACCGATCGATTCACAACCCTATTTGTGTATATTCCTATAATAGTCACAAAGATGGATAGAAATATGCATTTAGAAGTGAAATCAAAATTTGAAGTGTATGATTTTAAATTTGTCACTGAATTCATAGTTCATTTTGGTTATTTGGTTCACAATTAACCTATTCTAAGGAAAAAAACAAAGCTACTGAGTTCGTTCAAATTTGTACCTAATACTAGTGTATACAATCAATACTTGCTTCTCTGAGATTTTTTAGATAGTAAGTTTGCCCCTTTACCTTCTTCACTTAAATACTATAATTTTGTTCGTGATAAGATTCAAATTTATAATATATGATTAACTCAAATATCACGTTGCCTTGTTATCAAAGCTTAAGATACTTCTACACAAATGTAGAGTCATAATTTAAAAATTATGAAATTATAAATAATTATTAAATTCTAAATTAATAATATATACAAATTCAATAAATTTCTTAACATAGAATTTGAACTAAAATTATTAAATTCAATCTAATCTCATCCCTGGAAAACAATGAACCAAAAGAAAATGTATAGATAGAGAAGGAACCGACTTATCATAAATATCACCTTATCAATTATTATTGTTATTATTATTATAGGTTATATAAAAGCACAAATTGGGTAAAAGGCAATTAAATATGGATACTCCATATATGTTCATGTCAATTTCATCAAACTTTTGTAGGTGAGTGGTAACAATCAAGAAGCATAGTTCCCAATAACTCTCTAGATTGGAAGGACAATTACTCCACACAAATTCGGATAAAATTAGCCCATAAAAATATAATCCGTCCAACTCTTAAAATCCACCGTGTCGTTAGTCCGTATACTATTTATTGGGATAATAAAAATATATGGCTATTCGATCAAAATAATCATCAAAAAATAATCTTTCGCTATATAAACATGTGTAGTCAATGTTTATTTCAAATATAGTCAAGCCATATTTAATTTTGTGTATCCTAATATATATTTAATATATAACTCATGTACAAATAATCTACATTATATTGTCAATGTATATTTTCTAGAGCTTTTGATAAGCTATATTTTACAACCATATATATTTTCTATGAATTTGGCTATTTCTTATTTAAATAAAACAAGCTATATTTGTTATAAATTAGTTAGTTGATTGTATAGATTTGAGATTATACTTTATTAATTTAGTCTGTTTTGATTTGTCCAATCTAAAAATAGAATTTGATATGTAGCTTAAATTGACTCATGAAAAAATCTTATCAAAAAATTTAAAATATTTTTCTTTGATTTGAAATATATATGTTATATATGGCCGTAATAAAGACAAGATAAATTTTACCTAAAAATTTAGCCTAGTAGTCGATGAAGTAAGTTGAGAGCCATGAGATTTCAAGTTCAAATCTCAACAATAACTAAAAACACCGAGTGATTTCTTCTCATCAGTACTAACTGGCATATATCCAGTGAAAGAGGGTCAGAAGATGAGATGGAAAAAGTGCAAATCAAAAAAGATAAGATGGAAAAGTGCAGAGGTTTCTCTGCAGAGGAAAGAAATAGCAAATTATTCCTATAATTTTTCCTACAGAAAATCTAGTAACAAGTTTTAATCGGAAATATCAACAATGGTTTGATTCGGTGATCGTAAAACTTTATTTTATCAATATTGATTCGCATATAAGTTTTGGAACTGTGGAGTAGCTTAACCAGAGAGCCCCGAAGTTCCACGGTATCATAGAATTAGGGGTCAGATCAATCTGGATTACTATAGAGTCGTCTGACTTAGACCGCGAAAACATGACTAAATTGGTCCTAGTTACTCTTTGGGGCAGAGTGGAAGATGGGGGATTCTCGAACGCGGAAAAGAATGATATATATCAGTTTCACCCTAGGACCTTCTATATCTGGGTGAACAAGACCTGCACTAAGCTTCTTTTCATGGTTTACTCATCACTTTTAAACCCTCCATCCACTAATGGCAGTTTGACAGCTTCCAAACCAGAAAACTACTGCAGAAAATATTATCTCAACGTACAAGATAAAAATGAGCAACGCGTATCCCATTTATAATCCTGGTTTTTGCTTTGCCTCTACATGACAACCATGAAACCACGGAAAACACTTACCTACACTCCACATTTTACACGAATGGTTTACCTGATTAGTGTGATAATGCCAATGTGTATCAACTAACTATCATTCAGTGATAACAATGCATGTAAAGACACATGTTATGTACTCATGAGTTGGTACAACTACCAGACATGTATGAGTTTTTCTGCAAAAACCAAGGCGTGGAAAACTTTAGACAAGAAGCAGCATGGTACCTTGTTCTTGTAGCCTCAGAATATCGTGTCCCTCAAGGCCAAGTCTTACCTGCAAGGACCATTCTTGAAACGTGCCAAGCCATCGACATGATGTGAATCGAATAGTGGACTTAAATGTACCACCAGGACTTGGGGCAAATGGAAACAACTTCTCGTAAAAATAACCGCTCTGTTTGCTCTTGGGTATGTCAACAAGAGAAGACACCTGATTCTCATAACATAACCAGAAGTTCAATAAATATAGCAACAGCTGACTCTCATAACATGATATTATATTACTCTTGCTAACATTACACAAAATCGCCTCTGGCAGGGAAATCTAAAGAACTTCTGTAGAAGCCTGAACAAGCAAAAATCAATTCTACCATCTCCAATCAACTGTTAAGACTTGTAAATACTGCTGCGTTTGGATCATAAACACACAATTAAATCCGAAAACTTTAGAGCAGATATCCTTGATAAACATCTTGTCGTTCTCACTTGACATGAATGCACAATGCACTTATCAGATTCCTTTAGTCTATGAACAGCTCTACAAGAAGTGAAACTGAGGCATTCCAGATCAGTGAACTTTGTAGGGCTTCTCCTATCATTCCAATCCTCCTTCATCTCCACTGCTATCACCAAACATAGCAGCCATTTTCATTGCCAAATTTGCAGCCATTTCCCTCCTTTGGAAGTCTGGCATTAACCTTAAGCTGTCTCGGACATTCCCAATCTCGGACATTAACTGTTCCAAATTCTCAAAATCATATGTTGTTCCTTTATCATCCTCTGAATCACCATCAGCAGCATTAGCACTGGGCAATTCTTTTCTGTCACTTTCTCCTTCCAATTGAGATGCAGATGTTGAGGGTTGCATTTCTCCTCTAATTACCCCGATTTCGCTCTTTCCATTGGGAACTGAATCCTCAGTTTGAGTGGTTGCAACGGGGGCATCTGCAGATACCCATCCTATATCTGTGTCATCCCACGGCTCAGCCGAGCCAGCAGATAAGATTTCATATTCAAGTTCATAATCAGATTCTTCATCTGACAACTCTGAAAGGTGGAAATGAAAACGTAACATCAAATGAAAGAGCCTCAAGAAGAGTACAGAAATAGTATTGACCAGATAGTGTATCACCTTGATGTTCAGGTAATGAAGGTTCAGTAATCTTATTACCAGACTTCAAGATCATTCCAGGCCACATATAAGCTGAAAGTGCCCCAAAGAGCCGTTCAGCACCCTGAGAATCACCATCCACAGAAAGACCTGTCATAAAAACATCTCTTATTTACTGAATTCTAAAAAATAGCCGTTAAAAATAGTGTAAGAACATTCCCGTTTCGGCTTAAGCATCATTGAGAACCAGCTCATGCATACAAGAAAAAGCATACACAGAAGTTATAATCCACAATTCGTTTCAAAATGGAGCAGGCATGCCACAATGTGGCATCCTGTCAAAGCTTTCCAGCAACTAATATCACAACACGTGTGGTATCACAAGTCATCTAACGGCAGCATTTAGGGCCAGTGAGTGGAACTATTGGGGCATAATTTAGGCATGCCGGTCCCAAAGCTTTGCAGCAACAAATATCACAACATGAATTGTATCATGAGTCATACTAACAACGGTATTTAGGGCCAGCGAGTGAACTATTGGGGCATACTTCAGTTACATTTCAGATTTACTCCCATTTTACATATACCATAGATTGCCAATATACAGATTAATACAAAGGCATATCCAGGGACATGTTTCTGTAATTATCTTTCTACATACAGATTTAACAGCAACTGACAACCTTAGTGTGTCAAAAGACTCCATTTGGAACTACACTATGAAAACCTACAATGTGTAGGACAATGATTAGTGCTGCCAGAAATCTCATTAATGGTGGCACAGTAAAATAACTGGGAATAAAATAAATAAATTCTCCAATGTGAACCTTCAGACACTCCCCTCAGAATTATATGACCAAGAAGCAAAATAGATAACCTAAACCACCTCAATTCTCTTCCTTTCACTCTTTTTCCTCTCTATATAAGTGATGCATCAAAGGATTCTATCGTCTAATTCAAAAAAGAGGATATTGGAAAAAAAGGGAATCAGAATGGTCGTAACAAAGAAGGATAGAAATGTCATGACAAAAACTAAGACATACATTTGTCAAATTCAGCATTTGATGCACAGGCTTCAACATATTCTATGCTGTGTTCGAGGCACCAATCCAAGTAGGACCTCTTAATATCCAATGATGAATCACCATCCCCTAATAGGCTGCTTCCCTCTGTTTCAGAAATTCCAGAATCGAATTCTGTATAGGGGCTACCAGAGGAGTCTGCACTTTTCAACAGGCGCCGTCTGTATTCAACATGAGCCGAATGACCAGGAAGAAGGTCCACCTTGTTGCAAATGCATAATAGAATCTCAAATTTAAGGATGTCAGTGCGGGAGACAAAATCTTTAAGCGCAACAAAAGATGAGAGCTGCAGATGGTAGCAGAAGAGAAGTCATCAGATTTCTGAAGTAGAGTCTATAATCTTGTGGATCACAAAAACTTTTGTAAAGTAGGAAAGGAAATAAATAGGGAAATAGGGTCAGGCTTACATCACTAACGTCAAAGACCATCACCAACGCAACAACCTGATCATATGCTGGCAGAGCTCCAACTGAAAAGTCCTCATGAAGATGGGCCATCCAAACAGAAACATCAGCACTATAATACTTGGTGTTGATTGTCCACCTGGTCAACAACTCAATGATGCATGATCATAAGATAGAAAGGAAGTTCTAGATACTAGAGCATTTTTTGCGACAATATAACCAATGTAAGAGGAGGGTATACTTTGTCAACTTACGGATAGGATAAGATGTTAGAAGACGACTCGAACGCATCTTCAGAATCTACAGAAAGTAGTCCTGCATGCCAAATTAAAGTTTATCAAGCTATGTAAAGTATCAATTCACATCCATGAATTAGGTCATTAACCCATTATACTTTATTTGAAACATGATACAGATACAGCGGACTTAGTCAATGTACCCGAGCCAAATACCAGCATTATTGATACAATACTAAATGAATGCCAAAATTCCTCAGTATTCACAACCAAGAAAGACATGAGACACTAAATTAGGATTTACACATGATCCTTTTTAATTCAAATGATGTTGAGATAAATCAATAGAACTAAAGAAAAATAGTTCCAGGAAAACCCAAAGGAACTTGGAAAAAAAACTGTACACAGTAGACTCTATTTCTTAAGTCAATCTTTTAGTGCCGACCTCATAGGTTCTCAGTCTTCAATTTCCCCTTTCTTCTTTTTCACTCAAACTGTGGTACACGACCTCCTTTTACTGGAAAGACCTCTATTGGACTGGGAAGTAGCGCGGGAAAGTATGAAATGCTCATTTGCTAGTTAAGTAGATCCTTTGTAAAGTGTATTTCTTCCTTGGCAGAACGGAAAGTCTGTATCTATAAGGAAGTCTCGGGGCTCCCAAGTACACGATTGTTTAGGTGTGCTGAAAGCGCTTCCTTTAATGCCAGGGTTAGACGCCAATTGAAAGAGTGGTAGTTTTCTCCATGATGACCGGGTGGCCCCTTCGTTCTACTTCCTAAACTAAAGGAAGATGGTGCTGTGGATGATGTCCCAGCTGGAAAGTCAACCTTTTCTTATAAATGCCTGCCCTATTGGAGATTCCAACTATATATGCATTTTCTTTTTATGCGACAGGGAGTTATTCTGTCGACAAAAAGGAAAGAATGTACATTTGCTTGAAATAGTTTCGAAATAGAAGTTTTGCGCCTTTGAGCACGCATAGAGCCTTTAATTATACCGCGCCGAAAATATGATAGTTGCGAATAACTTATTAAAACCAGTTCCTCCTCATCAGGATCGTTAGTCGCATTGTTGTTATTGTTTTTGTCAGTAAAAACAACTACACGTTTGGATTTTCTTAAACGAAGTTGAGGATCCATTGATATGCGATCTTGAAATTCACCTATTTGTTTGTCCAATTCAGTGATTAATTTATGTGACCAACGAGGTACCTTTTACTGATTTCTTTTATTCCAATCGATTTTTTTCTGATTTTATCTCATTAGGATCAATTGCATTGAATACATATTTTACAAATTTCGTTCTTTTTTCTGAATTCACCCTTTCCTGTTCTTGGTCTGAAAATAAAGAAAGGCCTTTAAAATTTAAACTCGAAGAAGTTCCGGGAGTTACGAAAGAAGCTTTGAGCTCATATTGGTCATGGGTTGGGAACGGGAATTGAACTCTATGAGATCAAATCTCCTATTGTTCCTCAGTAGCTCAGTGGTAGAGCGGTCGGCAGTTAACCGATTGGTCGTAGGTTCGAATCCTACTTGGGGATTTGATTGATTCTGAATTCTTTAATTCAGAATAAAGGGGCTCGCTTTGCCCGTGAAGAGTAGGTAACCCGTTCCCTGTCTTTGTTTCTATTGCATTCTATCTCATCGTTAACACATTCTATTCTGCGAGATTCGAAAATCACCATTAATACCTCGGTCTAGGTGATCCAGTAGTTCTAAATATAGATCTAGTAGTTCTAAATATAGATAGAAGAATCCCGAATGAACAAGCATCCACAAATGTCGATTCATTCAAGCAAGAGAGTGCAACAATCCTTTCCTTTGACACTGGTCCCGTAAACGAGTGAAAAAGACTTTCGGTCTGATCTTAGGCCCTAACTCACCCTCCTTGGACGAACCTTGCAGAGGAACCCTTAGGTTTTCAGGGCATTGGATTCTCACCAATTTTGCGTTACTCAAGCCAGCACTCGCTTCCGCTTCGTCCACTACCGCTCGCGCGGAGGCTTCCCTTTAAGGCGGCACCCCAAACTACAAACTACAACTGGAAATCCAACTTTAGGTGGTCATTATGATCAAAAACTCACTCTCTGGAGAATTTTATTGACCTCGCATATAACATGGGGAATCTGGTTAGCACCCATATTGTTGAAGTACTTTACTTACGAGCTCGTGTAGTACTCACCCCTATCTCTAAAGGGGTTTATGCACTTCACTCGTTGTCTACTAAACGAGCGTTAGAGCGAGCGAGCGAAGCCCTCAAATTTAGTGGCTTTCCTCAACCTTCTCTTTCAGATCTGCTTAAGCTTCGGCCCTTTGTGGGAGTAATTGATTGGATACCCGAGACCCAAATCTTTACTAAGAACAACTTCTACGACCATAGGCATAAAGGCAACTTGATGAATTAATTTCAAGATATAAAGCTTTCCTATTTAACGGGTTGTTCAAAAGGATTCCCCGTCCTTCCATCAAATATTCTGCTTTTTCCTGGATATTTGGGTTCAAATACCCATGGATTCGTGATTTGCTTACTAGCTTCATATAATTCAAAAAATACTAGTTTTCTCGAAGCTTCTTGTTCATACCTCTCATCAAAAGGTGTTATTTGATAATGTTTGTCTAGCAGACTCCGTGCTAACCCTAGTGAACCTTCAAATATCTATCCGACATTCATTCGTGAAGGTACTCCTAATGGGTTAAAGACCATATCAACGGATCTTCCATCTTGTAAATAAGGCATATCTTGTCTAGGCAAAATTTTGGAAATGATACCTTTATTTCCATGTCTTCCAGCTACTTTATCGCCTACTTTGATTTCACGTTTCTGTGAAATATATATACGAATCGTTTCGGGATTATAACTAGAACCACCCCTTTTCTGGATGGTAGAGCGGAAATAGCTTGTGATTTGATTTCGCCTGAAACGAATCCCTCGCTTTGATAAGAAATATCTGAGTAAACAACCTTTGAGTGAGGTTATATTCCATTTTGAGTGTTAGCTTTGCGTTCCTTGAGTATGTTTCTGCCCTAAACTAAGAGAGAGTATAGTGCTCGTTTTGATAAGAGTATATAATACTATCTACTGGAATGTTTTCAACGTCCCCCTTATGCAACTACGGGAATTTCTTCTGGTTTGCTACTATCTTTTTCTAAAGCTCACAGCTGACCTTGAACTGGCCAAAAAGCTTTCTATTTGAACGGAATTCCACAATTGCATAAGCTTAGGTCTTGATTGATTATACTTTTGGTTAATTGGGTATGTGTCGATAGCAGCAGAACCTATGCCAGAGGAATCATTACCGCAAGGCCTAGAAGGGGAGGTCATGAGCGTCTGTACCGTAAAATCGATTTTCGACGGAATGAAAAAGACATATATGGTAGAATCGTAACCATAGAATACGTTAACAGGACTGATTATAAAAACCAATGCAACATGTTTCTCCGATGAAGGTAGAGGCACATGGTATCTGTTAAAGAGAAGTAAAACTCAATTCAAGTAAAACTCAGATAACTTATTAAAGAGAAGCACGCTATTAGATCTGAAGTCTCCGACCAACTATATCGGAACTTGGAAAGAACCCTCTCCAAGGAGCAAATTTATCGGACCTCAAACATGTCGTGTATGATAAAGACAAGAAGTCGGAAAAATGTTTCATTTCTTTTTTCCTTTCTGTCGACCCAGGTCAAGGAGTAGTTGGAGGATGGAGATTTCCAGTTTATTGTGATAATTGTCTTATTAAATGTCAGGATTACAACTGATTATTATCTAGATATCTAAAAAGATTCTTGTATACCAGGATTTGTTCTACTGCAGCTGCTAACTCTAAAATGTTTGATTCACCTCCTAATTCACATACATATATTACATGGACTCTAGTGTGTGTTTTATGTATAGTACACATCTGACCCTAGTATTATAAATTATTGGCAGAACTTAGTATTATTCAAGGATTCATGCCAAGAGAGCGTTTGGCTAAGCTTATAAGTTGGTCAAACTAGCTTATAAGCATTTTTTTACCTTACCTACGTGTTTGGTAAACAACAAAAGTATTTATAAGTCTAAAGTCATAAGTTGGTCACACTCTAACCTATGGTTTTCCAGCTTATAAACACTTTTGGTTTACCAAATCTTTTATGACTTGATTAAAGCCTTTTTGCAATCTCCAAAATACTCTTTTTAAAACATAACTTATAACTTTCTATTTTGTTTCTATGATTCGTCCATGTTATGTAAAGATACTTTTAGATGTTGTTTTTTAAATAGCTTCAAGGATATCTCAGCCATTTTGACAGGAAAGCACTTATTAACACCTTTTTACTAAACACACCAACAGCTTATCATCAACTTCAACACCTCTTTATAAACCAACCTGATTATTTGCAAAATCAGTTTCAGCAACAAAAAATATTTTTCAGCACTTGATGCTCATCAGCTAACCCAAACAAGCTCCAAATCTTTCTCAGCGATTTCACATAACATGTAGCGTTCGAGAATATTGCTCTTCTATTCTTGGATAAGTGATTTCACCTTTTGATTAATATCTCTCAAATATTTTCAAAAGTAGTAGAAATGCTTTCATTTTCAAAGAAATAAAAGCACTACACATAAGCTAAATAATTCTTGAAAGACTTCCATTAAATAGTTGTAATGAATAAGTTCATGAATTTAGTAAATCAAGATGTATTTACCAGACCAAGAACATATTTAGTAAATGAAGACAGATGCAGTTCAATCCAGAAGATCAATAGCTACTGCATTTCTCTTCTTTATTTTTGGTGTAAAAAACAGTTAGTTGATGATGTTGAATCATTACTAGACTTTATGACCTCTTTTGTTTGAGTTAGTATATGTAGATATGACATTCCAGGCCTTTTTTAGGGTGCTGACAAATATAACATGTTACCAATTTAAAAAATTTTTTTAGTAAATGAAACTTACAGATCTTTTCAAATTCATTCAAATACAATGTTTTCTCAAATTACAACTACACAGACGTCAATGGCACTCATAACTCAGTAAGAAGTTTGGTGGTCCCTACAAGGTGTTGGAAAGGATAAGGAAGATTGCCTACAAGCTGGAACTACTAGCTAATTCCAAGAACGCATCCAACATTTTATGCATCCTTATTGAAGAAGGTGGTCAATTGAGTTGGAGAAGATTCCAGCTCTTAGTTAAGCCATTAACTATATTAACGAGACAGCTAGTTAAGAGGTCCAATGCTGCTGCTCCTGTGAAGATCTTGGTACAATGATCTAAATTGCCTCCAAAGGATGCTACATGGTAAGATTTTGATCACACCATAGCTACATTTCCAGAAATGTGTATGATCCAGATTAAGAGCTGATGGAGGGCTAAGATACAAAGTTGGTGAATACATAACCAATGGATTCTAAGAAGAGACTAATGAAATTGGTATTTTCCTTCTTCACATGTTCCTTCCTTCTTCTCCTCCTCTCTTCTATTCTCTCAATCCTCGTTTCTTCTATTTTGCAGGTTATGAGGTCGACAATGGTGGTTCCTATTCTGCAGTAATTGGTTTGTCATTTTCTTCTTCCAATTTTAATATTGATTTGATAAAGTGATAGAAAACCCAGAAAATTATCCCAATTTTCATTTCCTTAGACTGTTACAAGAAAGTTGAACTAGACCCAAATTGTTACTACGCCAATTAAACATAAAATACAACAGGATTCATATAAAATATTCCCAGTCTCCATTTCCTTAGACTGTTAAACAAAGATGAACTCGACCTAAATTTGGTTTACCCCTATCAAACACAAATACGTTATTGTTGTTGTTGCTGTACAACAGAATTGACACAAAATATTATAAGTTTATGCACCAATCGACATATCAAAGCCAAATTAGTTGGGTCACCCACATGAATCGTCAGAATTCATCCCGCTTATTCTGATTTGCATTTCATTCTATGCAGCTAATAGCAGCAGAGGGAACATGGGGTTGTTATTTTCTCCTTCCAATTACCAATTTCTATTTCCTTCTACTGTTCAACAAAGTTGAACTTGATCCAAAATTGGATTACCCCAAATTCATACAAATTTATGCATCAATCGACGTCTCAATGCCAAATTAGTTGAACCATCCACATGAATCATCAGTATCCATTCTGCGTATACTGAGCTGCATTTCATTCTATACAACTAATAGCAGCAAAGGAAATATGGGGTTGTTATTTTCTCCTTCTAAATGATTCCCAGTTTCCATTTCCTTAGGCTATTACACAAGAAAATTGAGCTCGACCCAGATGGGACTACTCCAATTGAACACAAATACAACAGGATTCATATTAAATTGTCCCAATTTCCTTTTTTTCAGACTTTTCAACAAAGTTGAACTCGACCCAAACTGGAAATACCCCAATCAAACACAAATACAGCAGGATTCATATAAAATTATCCCATTTCCTTAGACTGTTAACCAAAGCTGAGCTCGACCCAAATCGGGACTACCCCAATTAAACACAAATACACCAGGAGAACAAAGAGATCTATATGAATCACCAGCTGAATTTCATCATAATAAAGAGAGCAGATAGAACTTACGGGAGAGAAGGGTACGTTTGCCAACGTTGGGAGATCCAAGAATGAGAATTCCTGGCTTCTTCTCAAGCGATTTACTGTTAAACGTTGGAGGATCCTGCTGTTGATCCATTGGCTTCCTTCCTTCACTACTGTGTTCAAGCTTTCTTTCCCTCCTAAGCGAGGAATTTATCGACTCTATTACTCAAAAATGGTACCAAATCACTATTTATATATATACATAGTGAAGGATAGTCTTGAAACTATTGGTCCGACTCCTAAAAAATATCAACGACATATTTTCAAAAAGTACTGTATTTTAAAAAAATTTAATATAGATATGACATTAAAAGTAAAGAATTTACGTAACTTAGTTTGAAATTATGGTAAAGTGTGACTTATAAATTATGAATTTTAGCTGTGAAAATGTCATTAATGTTTAATTATAACATTTAAGAGTCGATATAAGTCGGTTTGATTTTGACTTTTATATGAAACACTAGGATTGCAGTGTTTTTTTCCCTTCATATCAAAAAAGTCAAAACTTTATGATTAATATTTCAAGATGTATCTTTTTAATCATATTGATATAATAAAAAATACAACTCACTTTTTCATATGAATTTTAAAATATTAAACTAATTTAATTGTGAATATTAGTCAGATCAACTTTTGAGAAGTAAAATCTGACAAGTATTTTGATACGAAGGAATTAATCAAAAAGTATGACATATTTTAAGTAATCAAGTTATCTATGTGTAGACGCTCGAGAATATTTGCAAAAAAAAATTCAAAATTTTAATCAAAAGTGTCAAATAAGAATAATTTATTATATATTCAGGTGCTCAATTAAAATACATCATAATTCGAACGTCTAAATAAAATGTTTTAATAAGCTTAGGGGATTGTTGATATATTTTACCATACTTTTTGTGTAGCTGTCTTTTGTGCAATCTAACAATTATTATATTTTAATATTGTTATGTATAAAAAGATAAATTCTGTTTTATTTAAGTGACTACATGATGTAGACATAGTGACAACTCAAATCACTATAGCTTCTCTGTGTTGGCTATAACAGGGGTTAATAGAGGTAAAAGTAAGCTAAAAAAATTAACCGAGGTAATTAGATAGAATATGAGATAATTTTAGCTTACTGATAATCGTGATTTTATATAGAAGGTACGTAGATAGTTGAGTGTTATTGCACTGCTTATGGAAGAGGCAAGGGACTAGCCTCCTCTCCAGTTATCCTAATTAGTAGTATTACTTAGTGATCACATAACTTCTTTCATCGATGTTTATTATTAGATGTTGCTTCATTTGCTTTGTTTCATGTTAACCCTGCTTTGAATTCTCTTTCTTTCTTCTTTTTAATCAAGAATATATGGAAAACAACTCCTGCCCTGCAAAGACAGACAGAGATAAAATCTGCATACATTCTTAATCCTATCGTAACCCAACTTCAACTTCAAATACTCATTTTTTCCAACTTTAACCAAATATTGAGCAAACTTCCTACTTAGTTTCTGAAGAAAGGACAAGCAAGTGTATCAACAAAATGTTCAAAATTAACATAAGATGGTGCTGATGATAAAACTAATATCCAAATCTTGAAACTCATAAAGAGATGAATTCATGACCAAAATCTTGTTAACTGATTACTTCACTTGCTTCTGGGAAATCACCAACAATTCTGTAGCTCTAGCATGGATTGCCTCGAGTTACGAAAATACAGTTGGATGCATTGTATAGGCCTCATATCCAAGGAAAGAAAACTTTAAGTTTCAGATTTCTAGTGTAGTTATTCTTTTGCAGTTTTCTTAGCTCCAACAGCGAAGAATTCTGTAATGACTTCAAGGGGCATGCCTTTTGTTTCAGGAACCTTCAAGAAAACGAACACCCAAGCCACGGCACACACAACAGCATAGATACCAAAGACACCTCCAAGTCCAATGGAGGAAAGCATAACGGGGAGCGAGTAGGTGACAATGATGTCTCCGATCCAAAAAGTAAGAGCGCATATAGCAATGCAGATTCCACGAACGCTGGTGGGAAATATCTCGGAGCAGAGGATATTTGGGATAGGACCAAAGCCCATAACAAAGGTGCAGAAGTATACCACAACACTAATGGTGGAGATCACAGCATGCATGATCTCACCCATGTTAATAACATTGCCAAGGACTAGTACAATAAGTGACGATAACAAGACAGGCAAAGTAGCCAGCAAAAGCCACCTGGAGAAGAAACAGACAGTAAAACTTCTCTTAGACGGAAAGTTGAAAAAGTTAAAAAAATCATGCTTCTAAAAGATTTGGATACTTTCACATTATCATATATGCAGTTCACTCAACTTCAACATGGTAGTCCAAGTAATAATTGAACAAAAGCTGTGATCAATAAGTTTATCGTGAAGTGTCCCTGATGAGTTGAGAGGATAGGTAGTTGATTTTAATCATTATAAAGTCTCGAACAATCCAAACCTCATGAATTAACTTGATGACTAGTCTAAACCAAATGGGGAAGTAATTTGATTTTCCTATTTGTAAGGATAGGATTGTTTGAACTTCAAAGATTTCTAGTCATCAAAAGAAAGATAATTTAGATGTTGAAAAAAAATGGACAGATGCCTAACTTAACCCCAAAAGCTAGCTCCTCTAGATTGATTTAGTGACAAAAACTGATCTACTCAGGAGGTAACTATAGTATAAGATGAGTAAACAATCCAGCAAGGATTGATATGTTGTCATTTTCAAAGTTTCATAAATTATACAATTAATGGAATCACGAATACCTTCTGCCAGCAAAGTCCATTAGTCTCATTGCAACACCAATGGTGGGAAGCATTAACAAAGTTGTGACAGCACTTATGAGGAAAGACGCTGAGTCAGAACCAATGCCCATATTTGATAGCAGAACTCCTACGCCTGCTTGCTCAAGAATTTGAGGAGTGTAATAAAGAACTCCGTTGATTCCAGAAAACTGTAGAAAGACAAAAGCAAATCAGTAGCTGGACTTTAAGTAAATGGTTTGGTTCATATGCAAAAAAATGTGACAAAAGGGAGTTAATATTCAGCACAACGTATGAAGGTAAAACAACTAATGAAGTTATTTTGTCAAGTAGAACAACTAATGAACTAATACATTTTTGTTGATATAATCATGCAGGAGAACCTGCTCATGACTTTTAGTTTTCTATGTATTTACAACTTCCTGATGACTTATCTAAACCAAACAGGAAGTAAGTAGATGTTATAAAGAATGGATCTTGGACCCCCCCCCCCCCCCCCCACACCAAAAGCTAGCTCATGAGGGGAGGACTGCCCAAGTCCATATAAGTAGACCATGAGTCCATTTCTTAGCTAATGTGGAACTCTAACCCACTCTAACAGATGTTTAAGCCTGCACCTCATTAAATTATCAAGGTCAAACAGCAAGTTCATGGAACAACTTTTACCTGCTGAAGTATTTGAAGTCCAACTCCAACAATCAGTGCATGCTTGACTCCTGGCTCAAGAAGTGCTTTCCAGGCTGACTTCTTTGTAACAGCTTCAGATTGTGCCTCAATTGCTTCTTCAATAGACTGTTGACCCAAGAGGCTCTCAGCACGAAGAACAGACTGACTCACTAAAGCAGCAGCATGAATGAATTCACTTTGATCTGCATGAGCATCTCCTGGAAGAGAAATAATGGACCCTTGTCGTGATCCAGTGCCTCCTTCTTCATGTAAATAGATCCTTTTGAGTGCTCCTTCCTTCTTCTCATCTTTTCTGTATGCTAGCTGCCAACCACTGCCAATTCCCATGCTGGCTTGCTCACCAACGCCATTCCCCTGCATGAAATTGCTGCCTTGCCTCATGCTTAATGATGTTGGAGGTCCCATGTTTGTTTCTGCATTTGTACCTTGACGTGAGAGCAACGGGCTTCTCAGGTTGTCATCAGATTCTGCCCCAGAACCATCAGACATATGATTTTCCTCATCCTTTTGGCTTTCTTCATCCCACTGATCAGTTTTTCCTTGATTCTCTGTGATATTGAACATGCTGCCAACATTTGAAAAGAGCATGCTTCGCATGCTTCCCATCTCTGGCATCTTCTCATGAACGCTGCCGAATAAAGTGACCAATGGATCCATAAGAGGCATGCTTTGGTTTGCCATACTCCCATGACGGGAGACCTGACCTAGAGTACTTTGTCCACTGACAGGTTTTGCTATCCATGAAAGACCCTCTTCAGCTCCATATAACTTGATCTGATCTTTCTCATCTTGATGATCCGCAAGTTCATTGTCCGGACCAATTATATACTCTTCTATAGATACTTCACCACCAACACCTAAACCCTCCATCAGCAATGCCATTTCACCTGTATATATTAAGATTCCATTGGACATTAACTTCAAGTATGAAAAAGTGTAACCTGAACTTAAGAACAAAACCTTAAAGAAAAATATTTTAAGAATTCAATAACATTAATGTACACTTTTTTTCATTAACAGAAAAATCCCGAGAGCACATGTTTTGAAACTCGATGAATATGGACCGGCCCCTCTATCCTTCTCCTCTTAATACCAAGCTTTTGTCTTCCGCGAAGTTCAAAATCATGACATGCACCTAATCCTTACCTCACGCTTGCCTCTTACCACTAGAACAAAGCTCGGGGAGCAATAGAAATATTGTATATTTACCAACAAATAGATGAGAATGAACAAAACAAGATTTCACAACCAACATATAATCTGAAGTCTGTGACTATATCTCCTAAAACACAGTTGGTTCTTGTGAAACAAGCCATTAAAAGAAATATTGCTAATTACACAAAAACTGAGGGCATCACAGAATTGGCTCAGTTGTCTGTTAAAACTATTCTGAGGATCAAATATACACAAAAATTGAGGGCATCACAGAGTTGGCTCAGTTGTCTGTTAAAACTATTCTGAGGATCAAATACATTCACTCGTACGACAAAGAAATAGTTCATTGTAAACAAAGATAGGAACCACAGGACAAACCTGAGACATCTTCCCTGCCACGTAGTCTCTGTAAAACTTGTTTAGCCTCTTTATTTCTACCTTTACTGACCAGCCACCTTGGAGATTCAGGCAAGTAAAACAATGTAAGAAAGAAATAAGCAAGAGAAGGAATTGACAGAACCCCAAGCATTAGCCTCCAACTTGGTGCTTGTGTCAATGACATTCCAAAAACCATGCAGTATGACAAAAACATTCCGAGAGAACCGGTGAACTGCGGAAATGTATTCAATTGCCCTCTTATTTCTGGTGGGGCAGTCTCGGATATATAGACAGGAACAAGTGTCACCGCAAGACCAATTCCAAATCCATCTAATAGCCTTGCTAAAAGCAACACATAAACATTTGGAGCCCATAACATCACTAATCCACTGAGGAAATAAAGTACTGATGAAATTATAAGCATTGGACGTCTTCCAAGCATGTCGGATACAGGTCCCGAGAATGTTGTGATCACTGTTGCTCCAATTAGGGACATCGCAACAATTAGCCCTTCCATGGTTGGCTGTGTTTGCAAATTAAATTCTTTCTTGATGTAAAGAACAGATCCTGAAATATATTAGACACATTTTCTTTCAATAAGATCACTGTTCAAGTGGTGCTTTGACATGCATTTCATTTGAATAGAACAAGTTGAGGAGTTGCAAGTAAACACTATGACAAACTTTTGAATATTTCCAGCATTTCAAAAGTGCTGAAGTTCTGTATGTTCTAATCAAGGAACAAGAATGTAATGAGGAAAAACCTGCAATTGTCGCATTGTCCCATCCTTGCAACATATTGCCAATGGCAGCAGCAAGTGCAATTAGCACAGCTCCACTCATCTTTAATAAATCAGATTCTTGATTTTATGTAGAAAAAATGAATTTCCAACTTCTCCTAATTGGAATACCTGCAATCAGAACATGGCAGCAGATTAGAATGAATTTTGAGGAACACCTCTATGCGCTATTTATAGAATATTCATAACTGCAAAGTATCAAAATGATTAATACAACCCGACAATGCAAAACAGACCGTGTTCCGAATCAGAACAAGAACAAACAGAAAGATCCTAACTTTAGACTTCAGTAAATTTACTGTGCTACATTTGCAACCATAAAAACGAAGTGATAAGTTTTCAAAACCCACTTCCATATAGATTCAAGAAAATGATATACTTCAATCGAGAAAGAGCCTAAAGACATACATGGAGTGCATCGTCATGAATCTGCAAATAGACCTAACAGACCCTTAAGAGTAAGATTAACAGATCTAACTACATTACTCTTAACTGTGTGTGGAAGAAAGGAAATGTCACAGCCTCATTGCAATGTGATTCTTTTACACTAGAAAAAGACAACGAATCCAAGAATAGGAAGGACACTTCGAAGTGAAAAAATATGGCAAAAGCAGAATTCAAAATACAGAGAAAGAAGCACGTAAAGGCTATCAGAACTGGAAAATTTTGCTAAATTCCACATGTTTTAGCTTAAAATGTAATGAAAGACAAAAACTTTATAAAGAGACAATCGGTCTGGAAACAGTCAAAGAAAGAAACTTTTAAGGGAACCCCATTTGCTTAAAGAAAAAAGAGGTATGCCTTTTCAAAAAGACAACAGACCATTAAGAATTTATCTAACTACATTACTCAAGCTTGCGCCCTGTTGGACGCAAAGTTACTTTGTTAGGGAGCACTTTACTCCCAATGTGAGACTTCCCGTGCAAATCCAGATTTAGTCGGGACCCCACCTTTAGGAGTAGATCTAACTACATTACTCAAGTTCGCGCCTGTCGGGTACAAAATTACTTTTATTAGGAATGCTTTTTACTCACAGTGTGAGACTTCCCGCGCAAATCCGGATTTAGGTGGGCCCTAATGCAGGTACCGGACAATGGGTTAGAAACCAAACAAAAAACTACATTACTCAACTGCATATGAATGAAAGAAATGTCACAGACTCATTCCAAAATGATACTTTTAAACTAGCAAAGACAACTAATCCAAGAATAGATTTAAGAAATGATTAACCAGAAAAGAATGACAAAAGCAGAATCAAGAGAGTCAGTAAAGGCTACCAGAACTGCAAAATTTTTGCTAAATTCCGCATGAAAACTTTATATCGAAACAACGGGTCTGGAAACATTCAAAGAAAGAAACTTTATGGAAAACACAGAGCTATTTGCTTTTTTTAAAGGGCAAGAAAATTGAACTTGTTAAAAGTGAGCAACTTTAATGTAGAGGCTACCAGAACTGGAAAATCTGGCTAAATCCCACATGTAAAGCTTAAATTTACAAGAAAGACTGAAACTGTATATAGAGACAATGAGGTGTGGAGACATTCAAAGAAAGAAACTTTAAGAAAACCCCAGTTGCTATTTGCAATTTTCAAAGGGCAAGAAAATGGGGTTTGTTAAAAGTGAGCAAATATTAATGTGACAATCATAAAAGGCAAGATGACAAAAACAGAATTCAAGATAAGAAGGCAAAAGCAAGAAGCAAGATAACTGGGAGAAACAGAGAAAAAAAATGAATCAGTTGAAGGGCTACCAGAACTAAAAAAACTTGCTAAATTCCACATTAAAGACTCAAATTTTATATAGAACAATGGGTCTGGAAACATTCAGAGCAAACCCCAATTGGCATTTTCAAAGGGGTTTGTTAAAAGTGATCAAATATTAATGTAGCAGAACTCAAGGTAAGAATAGCAAAAGCAGAATGAAAGATACCTGAGAGAAACAGAGAGAAAAAAAAGAATCGGTTTAAGGGCTACCAGAACTGGAAAAATCTTGCTGAATTCCACATGAAAAATTCAAACTTTATATAGAAACAATGGGTCTTGAAACATTCAAAGAAAAACCCAATTACTCTTTTTAAAGGGCAAGTAAATGGGATTTCTTTGAAACTGAGTAAAAAGACAGACTTTTGAATAAGACACCATCAAAGAAAGAGATGGGATCTTAAAACCAGTTCAAAAGGGGGACTCATGATGTGTGAGATGTGACAAAGAACGTGCTTAGCTGATCTGTTTTCATAGCTATATTTCATTATTCTATGTTACTCTTTTGGAAAGATTCATAAATTTTGGACAGCAGACATGACAGTGGGGATTTGTAAATTTCTTTTCTATTCTGGGCACAATATCACTTCCCAAAATTTACTTACTCTCTACTTCAAATCTTGATTTGGAGCCGTTTGGACTATTTTAGGGGGTCTTTACATGGAAAAGATTCAAATTTACTATTGTACTTTGAATTTTTAGCATATCCTTTCATATTTGTTTTTGTTATAAAAGGATCTCCCGCTTTAAATAAATTGATCACTTATTTTGATTTTTTGAGAAAAAGAGTTGAAATTTACTTTCTCAAATTTTGATTATAGATTAAACAACAGCAATATTTTCTTATTTAGTGAAGTTTCACTAATGAAATCTAAAGAAGGTTGAATCTAAGGTGTAGGTAGATGTTCAAGTTTTTTATGTATTTTAGTACTAAATAGTCACATGGAAAAGATTCAAATTTGGTATTGTATATTGAATCTTAAGCATATTCTTTCATATTTGTCTTTGTTATAAAAGGATTTTCAGCCTTAAACGAGTTATACTTTGTGTGTCTAAATGCTTAGCGTTCCGCATTCCGCAGAATACATAAATCATGCTCCTTTAGGTTCTTTAATTTCATAGGTGGTGTAGCTATCGAAGTGTTTTTCTTGTGTATTTTTGATAAACCAGCATTTATACATATATATAGGAGGATCTATTTGGGAAATAAGAAGCCCCTTCGACATCTCTTCATTTACAAATAATTCTCGACGTGAAAACACAAAATCAGGGGGTTGATACTTGAATAGGAAAAAGAGTGGATCAATATACTTCTAATGTCAAATTAGGATCAACTAGGACAAAATAAAGCATTGCTCGACTCTTCTTAGGTGTCAAGATAATAGCTATAAATAGTCTTCGACTTCCGGGAAAGAGTAGAAGAATGGCACTTATCATGGGACATTAATTACGCCGATTCCCGAAATGTCTTTCTGGATATTCCTTAATGTCCCAGCTATTCACAAAACGTCAGAAACATATGATTATCTGAATTTCACCATTAAATTTTAAAGTGAGCTGAATCTAGAAAGCACACAAATCCTGAGGTTTTTTTATTATCTAAATAGTCACATGGGAAAGGAACAGATTCAAATTAGATGTTGTACATTGAATTTTAACCTATTCTTTCATATTTGTCTTTGTTTAAGAAGGATCTCTAGCTCGAAAATCTCCTCTTCTTTTTTTTTTTGAAAAATAAAAAGAGGTTAGTTTACTATTTCAAATTTATATTATAATTTAAAATAAATAACAGTATCAACATATTCTATGTAGTTTCACTAGTAGAGTCGAATTAAGAGTATACAATTTAGAATATATGTCAACCTTCAAATTTTTAACATGTTTTTGTACGAAAAAAAACACATGAAAAAAATTCAAATTTGCTCTCATACATTGAATTTTTAGCACATTCTTTCATATTTATCTTTGTGATAAAAGGATCTCCGACCTTAAATGAGTTGAACTTCGCGTGTTCAACTTCTTCAAGAAAAGGAGTAAGAATTTACTCTCTCCAATTTTAGTTATGGGTTAAACAATATAATAACAACATATTCAGTGTACTCTCACCAACAAATTCCAAAAAGACCGGTATCTAGAATATACACAAATTTTTGAGTTTATGATGTGTTTTAGTACTTAACTTCACATAGAAAAGATTCAAATTTGCTCATGTGTATTGAATTTTTTGCATACTCTTTCATACTTGTCTTTCTTTAAAAAGAATCTCCAACTTTGAATGAGTTGCGCTTCACGTATTCAAATTCTTCAAAAAAAAAAAAGAGAGTCAAAATTTACCCTCTAAAAATTTGATTATGGTTTAAATAACAACAATACTAACATATTAGTGTATTTTTACAAAAAAAGTCCAAAGAGAGTGCGGTTTAGAATATATGCAAACAAACACGTCATATTTGAAGTTTTATATTGTTTTTATATACTGTTGTATAGTAGTGTATAGGATCTGTATATTATTTATGAAATCAAATACAAGTGTGCATATGTTAAATCTCTCTTTTTTTTATTTTGTTGCTTGCAGGTCAAATTTTGCCTCTTGCTTATGCCATAGTAGATTCAGAAAATAATGTGTCGTGGGAGTGGTTCTTTCGACAAATAGAGGATACTTATGGAGTTCGTGAAAGAATGTGCATGGTACCTGATAGGCTTGACAACATCAAGAATGCAACTTCAATTGTTTATCCAATAGTTTCGCATTGTGCGTGCATCTACCATTTGTAAAATAATATTAAAAAGAATTTCAAGAAGAGTCAAGCCAAAATAAAAGAAATATTTTTTGCTATGGCCAATAGTTACACTACTCGACAGTTTGATCATCTAATGGCAGAGGTGAATAAAATTGACTCTAGGGTGTCAAGGTATTTGATGAAAATTGGATATGACAGGTGGTCAAGAGTGCATGCTAGACTCAACAGGGGCATGGTTATGACTTCAAATATAGTTGAATCTATGAATTCTAGTAATAAAGATGCAAGAGATTTGTCAGTGCTTGGTTTGTTGGATTTCATGACAACTTTGATCAAAAGTGAAACTGCTCAAACAAGAAAATTGCAATAAACACAACAATGAAGCTTTCCAACAAATATAACAGAATCTCTTGGAGAACATGCATGCATCGACACGAATGAGGGTAAGATAGCTGACTAACTCTATGTATAAGTATGTATAAACAGTATATAGATTGTTGACTGACTCTATGTACAAGTATGTATAAGCAGTGTATAGATAGCTGACTGACTCTATGTTTAAATATATTTAGGTGATGCCTGCAAATGAGTACTTATACACAGTGATTGACAAGGTCAAGCGGTATATTGTCTGCTTGAAAGCATCAACATGTACTTGCAAGAAGTATCAAATTAATGAATTGTCATGTCCACATGTTTGTGCAGTTTTGAGGAAGAATTATGTCCATAGAGAAGACTATTGCTCTTTTTACTACACAAGAGAGTGTACTCTTAAGACATATGAAGTCTCTATCGAAGATGAAAGTACATGGGATATTCCTAAGGAGATTCTAGAAGAGGTAGTGCTACCACCAAAAGGAAAAAGAGGTCCAAGAAGGCCAAGAAAGAAGAGGGCAAAAGGGATTAAGAATTAAGGAAGAAGCGGGTAAAGACTTTATGTGGATCTTGTGGGCAACAAGCGCACAATAGGAGAACATGCAAAAATATCCCAAAATAAAATGTTAAATCATTGATTTCCAAAATTACATTCTTTAGTGAAATGGTTGATATATCATGACTATAGATATATTATATAGTCCATCTATACTCTTTACAATTGTGTTTGACTTTTAATTTTGAAAAAATAATTGTTGGTTAATGTGACTGTGGATTTAGATAGTACATTTATATACTCTAATTAGATTTATATACTCTAATTATATTTATATTCATTTTTATACTTGATAGTATAACATCTACTCTTGAATAACATGTAGACCAAGTGTATACTTCATGTGAAAATAATACAAGATGAATAAAATACATAACTGCCATTTTCACTGCATCTATGTCTGATTCTCAAGGCTTTTGCAAGAAACAAGCCAACAACACAGATCTGGTAGCCTTTTCCTTGGACTGAAAATACTTACACAACAACGACCTAGATTCTTCAACATTCAGCACTCTTTCATTGTCATCAAAACATTTAAAGTCAGTCACGATTGCAAATTCTTTAAAACCAAACCTCAAAATGGTACCATTGATCTTAATCCACAGTTCATTCACATTATCCGACACAACCTCCCTCAATAACAATGCATGTATGAGTTGATTTTGAACAATGAATTTAGGCATCTCAAGGAAATAACCAAAACAACTTTGTTCAAACATTTTCAGCTGCTTATTCGTCATATTATTTTTCAACATTCACAAAATTAATATCAGTATGAACACTAATCCTAAGATGTAGATGTTTATTCGGATGAACATAAAAATCACCAACTTTCTGCATATACAAGAAGAAATAATGTATTTGACAATTCAAAAACATTAAAAGGAACTAACAAAATAAAGGTAACATGAACTGTATAAAGGCACGATAATAGAGTATATGAACTGTATAATGAGTGCAAAATAGTGTATATAATTGTATATGTTGAAATTTCATATTAAAAAACAAATTAGTTCTAACAACATACCTTTTGGTCACTACCTCTAGTCACATATCCACTGCCTCTAGTCACATTTTGGCCACTGCCTCTAGTCTTACTTGTACCAACAGACTTGTTTTTTGGAACATAATCTAAATCTTTCTCATCCACATCAGTTCATTTCCTTTTACTTAGACCCAGTACAGCTTCAACCTTCTCCCTTTGATTTGCGATTTTTTATAGGGCTTTTAGACTGTGACCTTGTTACTCGGGTGCTTGGTACAGCTGCAACCTTCTCCATTTGATTGCAATTTTCGATAGGGCTTTTAGACTGTGACCTTATTATTCGAGTACCCGAAACTAAAATTTTTTTCTTTTTTGAAACATATTGTAAGGACTCTAGTGGAGAGGTTATTGGCCATAATTTCTATTGCGGGGACTCGACAGAGAGTTTCAGACTAAGTGAGGGCACATGGCCATGCACACCGTCTGTGTGTGTCACGGGCCATGTGGCCCACCGTATAGCTCGCGACGTGATATTTTTTTCTAAGTATGAAATTACCGTCTCGTAACTTTACGTGTAGAAATTTTTCTAAGTGGTGTTGCACGGTCCTTGGCACGACCCGTGTAATGTCACACGGGCCGTGTGGTTGTCCGTATAACATCCCTTAACTTCGAAAAAATTCTAAATGTTAACGTTGTGAAATCTGTCTAAGTGTCGTCCCACGGTCACTCTTCACGGTCCGTGAAATGCCACACGGACCATGTAGGCATAGCCTTGACGGCCCACTTTTCCATCTATTTCATTAATGGCGTTTATGTAATTACGATTTATTTTAAGTATGTTTCATGACCTTTTGCCTATCCTAGACCCCTAAATCAGCTGATATCCTTCCATTTTAATTCATTCTCTTTGAAAACACACTTACCCAAAAAGATCATTCCCATAATACTCTCTAAGTCCTTCTCTCAAGACTCAAGCTAGGGTTCAATTGGGGGATTCAACTTCGAGCTAGATTCCTCTCAATCAAGGTGTGTGGGATTGATTTTTTGGTCTCTTTCAACCAAGAAGACCCAAACTCTTTTCAATTGATTTGCATGAAATTAAGCTTACTTTAAATGTGAGTTTTCATTATTTGATTTTATTAAATTCAATTGATGTATGGGTTGTACTTTATTTATGATTTTAAGTTAGTTTAAGCCCTATTATGATGATTTACATTGAAGTTATGAACATGCATGTCCTCTTTAAAGCTTGGTTTTTGCACGAGTGATTTATATTATGATTTAAATGTGAATTTAATTATGAATTTACTTCAATTTTCATATTATAATGTTGATTTTAGTTTGAATCTATATTACTTATGTTATTCTCACATCACTCATGGCATATGCATTCATGGACATTGGTTTTTGTGGAAATTATGAAGTGGGTTAAGCCCAATTGTGATTTATGAAATGATTTTGATAAGGCATTAGTTATGACAAGAATGTAATCACATATATGCCAATGATTTTGGTTCTTTGAGCATCTTGGGTGCTTGTACCATCTTGTATATGCAAATAAGCTATTCCTTGCATGAGTATCATGATTTTGATTTATGGTTTGGCTTTTGAGCCCAATTGTGCATTGAACGGATTTGAAATGAACATTGTATCTCTTGAAGGCACGTATATGTATAAGTATTCATGTGAGATGTTTTGACTTAGCACTGATGGATTGGGGGCGTCCGGGCTATCCCCGAGGGTCCTCTCCTTTTCCTCGAACTATGTGCCAACATAGGAATAGAAGCTATTACCGAAATGATCAGGTCATAAGGAATGATTATTCGTTTTGTTTTGATATGATATGATTTTGGAAAATCCTTCCGAAGTGGAGTGTTCCGTAAGGAAGGTGACCATCCACCGAAATGGGGGTCCCGTAAGATGTGATGTAGATTACCTTTGGCAAGTAATCTTCTCCCTACTGATGAGAGGTCTCTATCAGACTAACTCATGTAATAGCTCGCATGAGTTTGATTTGTCAGTTATAGTCCATCCCCATTATATATATAAGCTTTATTGCATTTCATGCATTATGAATTTCATGGCATATTGTATATTATTCTCCTTTGGATATATGACTCTTATATATTATGTGCTCTTGTCATCTAACATCGAAATGCAGGTTTGATAAGTCATGTGCATAGCATGCCCGCATACTTAGTACATTCAAACGTACTAATGCATATTTTATGTCTACATGATTTTACCATGAAGGGATCGAGCGCCCCGACCATCCACCCTTTAACAAATAGCTCAAATCCGGAAAGTTGGTGAGTCCTATCTTCCAAGGACAACCCACCTTCTTTCTACCCTTGCTATTTATGTTTATTTGAGTAATTGAGGGTGAGCCCGGGACATGTCTTGGCCCCCATCCCATCTTGACTAAAGGCATTGTTGGACACTTTGTAGACTCTTGTGGACATATATATGTGGTGTTGTGTTCGGAGTTTATGATTTCGGCTATCTATTGACTATGACTATCTTGGTTGACTATGGAGGTTATGTATGTTTATGCGTTCGGCATGGAAGGCCCCTTTCCCTTATGATACCCCCATAGCGTGAGTCCTACTTTCCCGCCCCGTAGAACTAGGTGTTTATTTCTTGAATGTGTTTTTCGAACCGATGGTGTGATTTTGATTGTTTCAAGGCTTGTTTGGGGACTCTCGAGTTCCCATTCGACATGTCACTTCTAGGCCCTAGGTCCAAGTCGTGACACATATGTTTTGGTAGCTTTTTTCTTTGGAGTTACATTTGGAATTGATATTACTTCGACATCAAAAGCTTTTTCAGATTCCACTTCATTTTGACAACAAGGAGTAGCACTTGGATTTGATATAACATCAACATAAACACCACGTTCACATTTTTTTCATTTTGACCACAAGGAGTAGCACTTGGGACAGAAATCACATCAACACTCAAAATCAAATTACTTTCATCATGTTCAACAACTATACTTGAAATAGGAGTTTTCTCAATGATTTCCTCCTCTTCATTATGCTTAGAAGCTGGGCTTTCAGACAAAATAGGAACATATGCCATATCAACTTTAACTCCTTTACCAAAAAAATTCCGTCCACACAAGCAGCAGATTTCAAATGCAATAACTTCACAAGCTAATGAAGTCGTCATCAGTACATGATCAGTATACACAATAAAAAGGCCCAAAAAAAACCCTAACTAAAAATATAAAATCTAAAACACTATCAAAACACAAACACAAAGATAGTGTTGACAAATAATACACATAACTAAGAATATTCTACCAACAATAGCAAATAATAACATACAAACTGAAAACCCCCCAAAAATAACTTGAATAAAAAAATGCACAATCTAAAGCACAAAATACACAATATAAAACATTTTGAAACAAAAAAATCTTATATGCACACACTAAAGAAGTCGTCGTACTTCGAAAAGTAGTTTCATCTTTAGCTAAAAAGAAAGAAGAGCGTGTATTGTTTTGGGGGTGAAAGGGTGAAATAAGGTGTAGGGCTGGGTCAATAATTTTTTTCATAAAAAATAGCCATCAAGGGCTATTTTGAGTAATAAAATAAAATTGAGCTAAAAAATATTTAAAGAAATATTTTGGACTGACGGCCCACGTAATTTTCCCTTCAAATAATCGACGCATTTTAATAGTAAATAGTTATATGAAAAAGATTCAAATCTACTAGTGTACTTTGAATTTTTAGCATATTCTTTCATATTTAACAAACTTTATCTATCTATACTATATTAAAAGCGTGAAGGCTCTTAGAAATTGTCACGCCCCGGGAGGGTACCCTGGGCGTGGCTGGCACCCAAAGACTATTGCTAGTCCCTAGGCGAACTACTCGTTCTCAGGACAGTCATTCAACATCAACACATCGGAAATAGAATAATGAGCTACCTCAAATAAAAGACCAAATAGCCAACATCAGTCTCATCAGCATAATAAGTAAGTACTAAGTACTACTCAGGGAAAACTATCAGCGTCAAACCTCTACTCATGTCTATGAAGACTCTAACCTGACTCAACTGTCTAAGACGAGACCATGACAGGCCATGACTACCCAACTCAATAAATACGAAAACAACAATAGAAGGGTCTCCTCCGGATAGCAAGGAGGCTCACCAATGATTGAACTCGAAGTCTTTGACCTCAACGATACGCTTGTTGAAGTCCTCTAACTTTTGTATCTGTATCATGAAATGATGCAGTGCGAGTGGCGTCAGTACGTGGAATGTACTGGTATGTAAAATAGCTGAATGTAACGTTATAAATACAATAGCATAAGGAAAACATCAACTCAACATCATACTCCATCAGAATGTTAAACGTCTATCTAAGGCAAGAAAATAGAGTAGACAAATGACTCCTCAACCTCTCACCTCAACATCATCAATACGTCAGACTCATCTCAAGGGAACTCGGCTCAACTCAGGGAACTCGACTCAACTCAACTCAACTCAGGGAACTCGTCTCAACTCAACTCAAGAACTCGACCCAAAACATCACATCACATCAACATCAACATCAGAGTACTATAAAAGTAAGACCTCACTGGGAGTTTCTCTAACCGACAACCATCACCTATGAGCTAGTGATGATACAATAAAGCGATGTCGTTGCCACATCCATCCAGTACCCTGCCCAGGGTAAAGGACATCAACCTCAGTGGATCCACAAGAAAAAAATCTCAGTCCTCTATTGGGACAATAAAGGAGTCATCCGTATTGCGGTTCAATCCTCTCTTCCTACGCGGGCCACGTAGTTAATGAGTTCAAGTGGGACTCACTCTCACCTATTTCGGTGCTCAATACTCCTCCCATAACTCGACATGCTCATAAGACATCAACCTCATCAGTCCTAAAGGGACATAAAACATCATCATCAGTCCCATAGGGAAAAAATATAATACCTTAACATCAACATCAGTCCCATAGGGACATAATACCTCAACATCAACATCACCTCACCTCATCATCATGAATATCAACATTATGGACTCAAAATACTCTTTTAGAAATTAAACATCCGATTTTAAGACATCATGAAACATCATTCTCATCAACATCATCATCAAGATTCTCATCAAATGTGAAACACAATCACAACATCACAGACATCATCTTTGTTAAGTCTCTCGACTCATTCCCTAGTTCATTCTTACACATTTTAATAAAATAATCATAGGATTTTGTGTAAAATACTCATGAAAGTGAATTATGCAAGAAAACAAGTTTGTGATGATCATCAATTCATGTAAAATATATGCAGTAAGTAAAACTCTGTATAAAATTCCAACAATCTTCACATCAATTTTATTACATGCAATACTCAACACAATTTACTCAGAAGGGCACGTGGGAGAACAATCTCATGTTTTAAGTTAGCCTTACATACCTGGGATGATTGCTAACACGATTTCTGGTACAACCTTCTCTTGATTTTCTCAATCTCAACTCCTCCTCAAGCCCTGGCTTAGTGACTTTTCTAGGAAGAACGCTTTTGGATGGGTTTTTGGAATCCTTTTCTTAGAAAAATGACTTTTATTCGTCGTAGGGGAAGTTTAGAAAATATAGGGTTGGACTAGAATGCCCCTTGAAATTTTAAGGAAATATTTCCCGGACTTGAAATAACACAGTCCGCGACGCGGTTCCGTTGCGAACTCACACTTTTTTCATTTTGGAATGAAAAATTATCTTTCGACTCGGTCGTTCTAAAAATCGACCGAGACCCTTCTCCCACTCAATTTTCCGTGCTGATCAGGAATTCGCTCTCGGATTTTTAATTCGAGCATTGGAAGACGCTTTTTGTGCACACCTCTTCCCTAGGGGTATTTTGGTATTTTACCGGGCGTTACATTATCTCCCCCTTGGGATCATTCGTCCTCGAATGATGAGTAGGAACAGTATTTTGGCACGAATAGATTCAAGACTCACCTCGATACTCACTCAAAAACTCAACTCCTCAACTCTTCATCGAAAGCTATAACCTCCACTCAAACATCAGGATTAGACACATCAACTCATGGTAGGAACATCAGTTTACATAAAAAAAATAAGAATGTTACCTTTAACACTTTCATCAACCTCGGGCACGAACAGGTGCGGGTATTTTGTTCTTATCTCTTCCTCAGCTTCCCATGTGGCTTCCTCAACAAATTGGTTCCTCCACAGAACTTTGACGGAGGCTATCTCTTTGTTTCTCAGTCTGCGAACCTGCCGATCCAGGATTTGGACTGAAATTTCCTCATAGGACAAGCTGTCTCTGACTCCTGTGCTCTCAACAGGGATTACCAAGGCAGGATCTCCCAAACACTTCTTCAACATCAAAATGTGGAACACTGGATGGATTCCGTCTAACTCAAAAGGCAACTCTAGCTCATAAGCAACTTTCCCAATTCTTCGCAAAATCTGATAAGGGCCAATATCACGAGGACTTAATTTCCCCTTTATCCCGAACCTTATGACACCCTTCATCGCTCACCTCAAACTTTAGGTCTCTTCTCCTCACATCTGTGTAAGATTTCTGATGGCTTTGGGTAGTCTTCAATCTTTCTCTAATAATCTTCACCTTCTCCAAGGACTGGTGGACAAGTCCAATCAACTCAGCTTCTCCAACTTCAAACCACCCAATGGGTGATCTACACCTTCTCCCATACAAGGCCTCATAAAGGGTCAATGCTTGCATGATAACTATTGTTATATGCGAACTCAATCAATGGTAAATGGTCATCCCAATTTCCTTTGAAGTCAAGGACGCATGCCCTCAACATATCTTCTACCGTCTGAATAGTGTGCTCTGCCTGACCATCCATCTGTGGATGAAAGACTGTGCTCAAGTTCACTTTGGTACCCAATCCTTTCTGGAAAGACTTCCAGAAATGGGAGGTAAATTGGGCTCCTATGTCCGAGATGACAAACAAGGGAACTCCATGCAACCTCACGATCTCTTGGATATACATCTTGGCATATTCCTCTGTAGTGTTAGTCGTCTTGACTGCTAGGAAATGCGCTGTCTTCGTCATCCTATCCACAATCACCCATATAGAATCATGTTGCCTCCGGGATCTTGGTAGGCCAGTGATGAAATCCATATTAACCATCTCCCACTTCCATTCTAGAATCTCGAAGTTTTGAGCCAAGCCACTTGGCCTTTGATGCTCAACCTTCACCTGCTGGCAATTTGAGCATCTTGAAACAAACTCAGTGGGGATCCCCCATTCCGAAAGGTTACTAGGCCGGTCGTTAGGTCCAAAGTTGTATACCAGTGCGTTCCCCGGGGGAGCTACTTGAATAGCAGGCGTCCCTCTTCATTCTACTCCACCAATAGACTTCTCTCAAGTCGTGATACATCTTGGTGGAGCTCGGATGAATGGAGTACCTAGTGTTGTGGGCCTCAGCCATAAGCCTCTCTCGAACACCATCAACATCGACGACACATAGCCTACTCTGGTATCTCAATACCACATCTCCCCCTTTGGAGAAGACCATCACTTTTTGCTTGTGGACATCCTCCTTCAATTGGAGTACAATAGGATCTCGATCATGCTTCTCTTTTACCTCAGTCACTAGGGATGATGAAGACCCACTCTGAATATTAATTCCTCCCTCGTCATTCTCCTCAAGTTGGACTCCCAACCGAGCCAACCTATGCACTTCCTTCACTAGCTCTTTCTTCTCTTCCTCAACATGGGTCGTGCTACCCATAGACAACCTGCTAAGAGCATCAGCAACAACGTTAGCTTTACCTGGGTGGTACATGATGCTCATGTCATAATTTTTGAGCAATTCCAACCATCTCCTCTGTCGCAGGTTGAGCTCTTTCTGACTGAAGACATACTGTAAGCTCTTGTGGTTAGTGAACACGTCCACATGCACTCCATACAAGTAGTGGCGCCAAATTTTAAGTGCGAACACTACCGCCGCCAACTCAAGATCATGGGTCGGATAGTTCCTCTCATGAACTTTAAGCTGCCTGGAAGCATAGGCTATCACTTTTCCTCTCTGCATTGATACACATCCCAACCTAACTATTGATGTATCACAGTATATTACAAAATCTTCTGTCCTGTCGGGCGAAGTCAAGACAGGTGCGGTGGTCAACCTAGTCTTTAACTCTTGGAAACTCTTCTCACATTCCTCAGACCACTGTAATTTGACCTTTTTTTGAGTCAGTTTAGTCAATGGTGAGGATAGGGAAGAAATCCCTCAACAAATCTGAGGTAATAGCCTGTCAACCCTAAGAAACTCCTTATATCAGTTGGAGAGGTCGGTCTTGGCTAGTTTGTGACCGCTTTAATCTTCTGGCCATCTACTCGAATTCCAAACATGTAAAGGTAGGGCACAAACACCCTATTCATCAAATCCATAAAAGTTGTCAATGCGTTCGTCAACCCAAAGGACATAACCAAGAACTCAAAGTGGCCATATCTTGTCCTGAAGGCTGTTTTTGGAACATCACATTCTCTCACTTTCAACGGTGGTAGCCTGATCTGAGGTCTATCTTTGAAAAGCATGAGGCGCCCTGAAGTTGGTCAAACAGATCATCTATCCTTAGAAGAGGATATTTATTCTTGATCGTGACCTTGTTCAGTTGCCTATAGTCTATGCACATTCTGAGAGACCCATCCTACTTTCGTACAAACAGAACAGGAGCACCCCAAGGAGAAACACTGGGTCTAATAAAACCCTTCTCTAACAGATCCTTCAACTACTCCTTCAACTATTTCAGCTCAGCGGGTGCCATCCTATATGGTGGAATTGAAATAGGCTGCGTGTCGGGAAGTACATCAATACTGAAGTCGATCTCCCTATCAGGAAGGACTCCAGGTAAATCCTCAGGGAACACCTCAGGGAACTCATTTACAATCGGAACTGACTCAGGAGTAGGGGACTCAACATCATCATATTTAACTCATACAAGGTGGTAAATACAACCCTTAGACATTAATTTTCTCGCCCTCAGGTAGGAAATAAATATACCCTTGGGAGCAACATAACTTTCTTTCCACTCTAGGACCGGTTCATTTGGAAATTGAAATTTAATAACTCGGGTCCTACAATCTATGGATGCATGGCAAGCATGGAGCCAATCCATACCAAGAATCACATCAAAATCAACCATCTCCAACTCTACCAAATTGGCCAAAGTATCCCTATGATAAATGGACACTACATAGTCTCTATAGACCCTCTCAACCAGGATAGACTCACCAGTAGGAGTCGAAACAGTATAAGGCTCAAGCAAACACTCCGGAAGAACCTTAAACTCATTGGTCACATAGGGCGTCACAAAGGATAAAGTAGCACCCGGGTCAAGCAATGCATAATAATTATAAGAAAAGATTCGGAGCATACCCGTAACGACATCTGGAGCAACCTCTTGATCCTGTCAATTACCCATCGCATAAAGACGGTTTGTCCCACCTCCTGCATTCACAGTAGCAGCCTTCTGATGACTGCCCGCAGGGGGCGCTGTAAAAGACTGAGCTCTATTACCTCTATCACCCCATCTCCTCGAAGGGAACTCACCCTGAAAATGGCTAGGCTGTCCGCACGAAAAGCAAATATTGGTGCCCTCACGGCACGCACCAAGATGCAGCCTGCCACATCTTCCACAAGGTGGCTTCCCTCTCGGACCTTGGGCGACACTAGCTTGGGACTGAGGTCCCTACGCTCTGAAATTTTGGTGACCATAGGATTTCTGATCATACCTGTTTTGCTGAACAGGTGAACTCGCCGTCGGGGTTGCATAGCTAGAAGACTTCTTCTGAAAGAAAGTTCTATCACCCTTATTCTGCTTCTGTTGGTTGGGCTCATGCCCTGCCGATTTGGCTTTCTTACTCTGCTGCTTTTCCTTGTCCCTCTTTTTGTCCTCCTCGGTCTGTTGGACATAGACCATAAGTATAGAGATATCCATATCTGGGATCAGCAATGCTGCCTTACACTCCCTCTTTACATGCCTGCCCAACCCTGACACGAACTTCCTTATCCTTGCCCTCATCTCAAGGACCATCTTTGGAGCATGTCGGGACAACTGGATAAACTTTAGGCTGTACTCTTTGACAGTCAACCGCTCTTGCTTTAGATTCACGAACTCTTCGACCTTTGCCTCTCTCAACTCTTGGGGAAAGAAGTGATCGAGAAAAGCACTCTCAAACTCCTCCCACTCAGCAGACTCAGCATTCTCACCTCTACCATCTTCCCACTGGTTATACCAGACATTTGCAATATCCTTAAGCTGATACGAGACCATCTCGACTCCCTCAACCTCACTCGCTTGCATAGCCCTCAGGATCTTGCGCATCTCATCAATAAAGTTTCGGGGGTCCTCGGTTCATCCTCAGGAAATCCCTGAGCCTAGCTGCAGCAGTAGGCTCTTGGGAGCTGGAGCTAGGGGCCTGGGGACCGCTCTATGAGGCCACCAATTGAGTGAGCATAATGATGGCTCCTCTGAAGTCTGCTTCCGAAGTGGAGGCCGACTGAGCAGGAGGTGTTGGTGGAGCCTCAGTAGCTCTGGTAGGTCGACCCCATCTCCTTGTCTCATTTCGGGTAGGGGCCTCTAGTATAGGATTCTTAGTATTAGGGACTGAGGCATCTCTTTGGGCAGTAGTGCGTTTTGGAGGCATGATCTGCAAAAGCGTAACGCACGAATTAGAAGAGGGTTTCCTAGAGTCAAACTCTATCGCACAAACTCAGAACATCAAAGAAGTGTAACCATTCCTAATGTCCTATAGCTTCCTGTTTATGAAGTGTAGTGCACAACACACACATAAACAAGACTCTTTTAGGCACGGCTTCATAGACTCCCTAGGACTCTTGAACGCTGTGCTCTGATACCAAGTTTGTCACGCCCCAGGAGGGTACCCCTGGGTGTGGCCGGCACCCAAAGATTATTGCTAGTCCTTAGGCGAACCACTCGTTCTCAGGACAGTCATTCAACATCAACACAACGGAAATAGAATAATGAGCTACCTCAAATAAAGGACCAAATGGCCAACATCAGTCTCATCATCATAATAAGTAAGTATTAAGTACTACTCAACTCATAAGGGAAAACCATCAACGTCAAACCTCTACTCATGTCTATGAAGCCTCTAACCTGACTCAACTGTGTAAGATGGGACCATGACAGGCCATGGCTACCCAACTCAATAAATACGAAAACAACAATAGAAGGGTCTCCTTCGGATAGCAAGGAGGCTCACCAATGATTGAACTCGAAATCTCCGACCTCAACGATGCGCTTGCTGAAGTCCTCTAACTCCTTATTTGCATCATGAAACGATGCAGCGCCGAGTGGCATCATAACGTGGAATGTACTGGTATGTAAAATAGCTGAATGTAACGTTATAAATACAACAACATAAGGAAAACATCAACTCAACATCATACTCCATCAGAATGTCAAACGTCTATCTAAGGCAAGAAAATAGAGTAGACAAATGACTCTTCAACCTCTCACCTCAACATCATCAATATGTCAGACTCATCTCAAGGGTACTCGGCTCAACTCAGGGAACTCGACTCAACTCAGGGAACTCGACTCAACTCAACTCAAGAACTCGACTCAAAACATCACATCACATCAACATCAACATCAGAGTACTATAAAAGTAAGACCTCACTGGGAGTTTCTCTAACCGACAACCATCACCTATGAGCCAGTGATGATACAACAAAGCGATATCGTAGCCACATCCATCCAGTACCCTGCCCGGGGTAAAGGACATCAACCTTAGTGGATCCACAAGAAAAAAACCTCAGTCCATTATTGGGACAAGAAAGGAGCCATCCGCATTGCGGTTCAATCCTCTTTTCCTACGCGAGTCACGTAGTTAATGGGTTCAAGTGGGACTCACTCTCACCTATTTCAGTGCTCAATACTCCTCTCAGAACTCGACATGCTCATAAGACATTAACCTCATCAGTCTTAAAGGGACATAAAACATCATCATCAGTTCCATAGGGACAAAATATAATACCTTAACATCAACATCAGTCTCATAGGGACATAATACATCAACATTAACATCACCTCACCTCATCATCATGAACATCAACATCATGGACTCAAAATACTCTTTTAAAAATTATACTTCCGGTTTTAAGACATCATAGAACATCATTCTCATCAACATCATCATCAAGATTCTCATCAAATGTGAAACACAATCACAACATCACAGGCATCATCTTTGTTAAGGCTCTAGACTCATTCCCTAGTTCATTCTTACACATTTTAATAAAATAATCATAGGGTTTTGTGTAAAACTCTCATGAAAGTGAATTATGCAAAAAAATAAGTTTGTGATGATCATTAATTCATGTAAAATATATGCAGTAAGTAAAACTCTGTATTTAAATTCTTCAAGAAAAAATTCAGAATTTACCCTCTTAAATTTTGATTATAATTTTTAATTATTCTAAAATTGGCAACGAAAGGATCATGGACAAAAAGTAACTTCTTTCTAGCCGCAGAAAAAGGAGTAGACAAAAAATATAATGCAATTACAAATAAAACAAAAAACATAATAAAATTAAAAAATTAAAAATTAAAATTTTATAACAATCACCTCTTTTTTAATTTAAATTTTTTTAAAGGCATTTCAGTTACTTTAACAGAAAATATTAGTTAATATTCTTTTCAATATATACACTTAATATTTTGATCCAATTACAAATATTTATCTATAAATTAGTTCTAAAACATAGAGTATTTTTAAGCACTTTATGCTCATCAATTATTTTCAAGGCCATTTGATAGATTATTTCGTGAAGCTTAAATCATTTTTTTCAGAATAAAATCTTTTTTTAGAAAATATTTATGTTTATTGGGAATTGTTTGTTGAATGATGACAAAAGATTTCCCTATTAATTGATGAAAACAATGCTCCCAACAACCTTTTTTTTCCCTCTCAAGAATCATATGATACCTTTTTGTTCTTTTTTGGTAGGATTGGTTGGAGGTCATGAATTCTATAAAATTTAATAAATTTTATTTTTTTATTAAGAAACTAATATAAAAATAATTTATTTAAAATATAATAAATAAAGAAATAATATTAATGATTTAAATTTATAAATTAAATTTTTTATTTTGTTTGACGTGATGAAATAAATATTGACTTATCCACTATTAAATTTGAATTTTAATATTATTTTACTGTAATAGACTAATAATTGAGTTTTCCTGAAATCAACATTTTTATGTTATATTTTACCTTTCTAAATTAACTTTTTATCTATAACAATAACAATTATTTGCATACCAACACACTTTTTATAAAGTTACTTTTTTTATAATAACTATTTTTTTTTTTAGTATAGTAATAAGTAAACATTTTTTTGAAATCTATGAGTTTACCAAAAATAGGTTGAGAAATTTTGATAAAATAGTTTGATACTTTAATACACTATTTATGTCACATAATATGATGTGAATATATATATTTTGATCATAAGTTAAAAGATTTTCCTTCTTTGATGTGAATATATATATTTTGATCATAAGTTAAAAGATTTTCCTTCTTTGTAAAAAGTGTGATTAAGCTTATAACAATCAAGTATTATTAAAAGTCAAATGTAGTTATAGGTGTAAAATAGTTAGTCGCTATGCAATTATCTTAAAATTAATGATGTTATTATAGAGAAATTCGATTGTACTGAATATAGTATATCTTAATTTTAATTAGTTAAATCTCAATTATTAAATTTGTTTGCTTTTATATCTTACTTTTAAATGATTTTTTCCACCAGTAATTTAATGATTCAAATATTAACTTTTAGTGTATTTGATTTTCTATTTTAAAATCAATTATTGGATCTGAATGAATCTTAATAATTAAGATCTATCACAAAAATTAAGTTGAATCACTAAAATGTTTCGTCAATGATTTTTTATAAAAATACAAGTTCACCGCTATTTATTTATTTTCTTCATTCACTTTTAGTTGTCAAAATTTTTAATTTGATTTTCACTTTTACTTGTCATTTTTGACAAACCAAGGTAGGATAATTTATTTTTTTCTATTATACCCTTATTTTATTGTCATTGAGTTAATGTCTTTAAAAATTATAATGAATAAATATGTATGAGAACCTTATCAATTAATCAAAGTAAAATGATAAACTTATAATACGAATAATTATTTTCTTAATAAGTGTGCCAAGTTAAAATTTGACAACTAAAAATGAATGGAGGGAGTACTTCTATCGCTAACCATTGGTGTAGTCATCCACCATTAGCAGTCATCATCGTCATCTCTGACCATCAATATAAACTAATTACTATTGACAATATTTGGTCGCTATCATAACTAACCACCACTATTAGCTATCACACGCTTTCATCTGTAAATTACGACTCTCAATCATTACCATTATTAATTTCTATGCACAATCATCATCACTAGCCATCACCAACTGCCATATATATATTCTTAAAACTATTTTATTGATAAAATATTAAATTACTTTAGTATATTAAATTTTATATACTCATTTCATAGCTAATTTTCTTCAATACTTCCAAATAGGAGGTTGGGCTGCGTATCTTAGATTTCATACAATCATGCATAATAGTAATAGTAATCATCTTTTATGAATTTTCCTTTTTAGAAATTTATTTTCAACTTATAGTATATATATTGTCCTCCTCATACCTATGTCAAGCATACATGGAATGATAGTATCAATGTCACAATCAAGCTAGCAACAAATAATTACATTTAAAATTGATGAAATAATAATTAATATAAATAGAACAAATTTAAAAAAAAAGGAACAAAATCACACATTTTAATATTTAGTTGAAGATTATAAGCTTAGTCAAATAACCACAAAGGTTAAGATCAAAATTAAATATTAATTGAAACCAAAAATGTTGTTACATTTTTTTTAAAAAGTATATGATATGAAGTTAACTTAGTTCTTACTTATCATCGTTATTCAAACTTTTTGAAATTATTGTCAAATCATATTAGATTCTCCAAAATGTATTATTTTTAAAATACTAAACACATATCTATTTGAGTTTTTTTTTTTTAATTCGCACAACATAACTTACTATAATCTATTCAAGACTTTAATAAAAACAATGAGAAGTCTCTATCTATTTTTTTTTTTTTTAGAAAAGATGTATAATGCCCAAACTATAAGGACAAATTAGAAAATATCACAAATTAAATGACTTAATTACCTTTTGAAATAATATGAGTACCAATAATATCAGTAAAGACAAAAGGGTTGTCTTCAACATTCATCAGCTTTGTTGATATGACAAATAATATATGAATTTATTTAAGTTATATATTAAAAAATAAAAGAAGGTGTAGTTTAACTTGTAATGGTTGCCTAGTTATCATTTTTAAATTATCGTGATCGTCTTGATTTTTTTTAGTTCGTTTAAGAAAAAAAATCTATTTTTTCTCGTAGCATGTTTAACATTCAATATAATATGTTAATTAATACTATAAGATTAAAAGATATTCTATATATTTTTTATTTAATATCATGAATTCAATTTTTCTTATTTTTTTAAATTCAGTATCGAGCTAAAAACATATAACAAATTAAAACGAAGTAAATAATATTTATTATACAAATTTACATTTAATTATTTTTAAATGATTCAATTGTATAGATATTTGTATACCATAATCAGTACATATAACTTAAAATTTTGTAATCACAAGTATGACTTGTAAACATGACTGAATAATCTAATTATCGTAATTCTTTCTTTAATTTTAATTGTCACATTTTATTTTACGAAAACCAGTTTAATTCATTTTTAAAATTAATATTATAAAATTTAAATTTATGTTTGAAAATTTATACGCCGAATTACTATAAATTGCAATCATTCTCACATTAATATAATAATATATTTTAAAAAATTTATTAAAATTCATACAGTTTAATTTTCGAGAAGCAAGATGTGACAAATAAACATGACAAAGGAAATAAAATTATTATTATTATTATTATTATTATTATTTTATAATGAAGTAGTTATATATATAGATCGTGATAAGCTATTGAAAAAGACGTGCACATGTTTCATATATTTTCATTCATGACAAGAAGAAAAAAAAAGTAGTTAAGAAAAGACATCCTTAATTAAATATGTAGCATCCTAGACTAAGTATTGTTTTTATTTGACTAGTTTTAATTTGAAATAGAGTTTTAAGAAGTAAATAAAATTTTTAAATTTAGCGGTCTTAAATTAAAAGATATGTGTTATCTCTTAATGTTTATTATATTAAAAATAAATATCCAATAATACTTGTCTAATTTATGAAATTAAAAGATAATTTTACACTTAGTTTCTAATTCATCTTTATCATTAACTATAGTCATTTCTCTGTAACATTTTTCATAACATTGTATTTATTATTTCAAAGGGTTTATTTATTATTTTTTAATTTGTATGTGAAGTTAATAATAGACAATTATTGTTGGAAAATGGAAAGCTATATGTGACCCTAATGCATTATTGAATCTACTATTATGAATTTATTATTGAACTTATTTAATTTGGCTGGTTATTAGATGATTAATAATGTAAAAAACAAAAATTGCAAGTCAGCAAATAATCAATAATTACTATTTCAAAATCTAAAACCAAATCAATGACATGTAATCATGTATGCAACAAAAATTATATATGATTATAATTGTTGGCTTCTTCTTAATTTTTTTTAGTGGTCAGATCAACCTTAACTAATAAAGTTGGATCCACGTGGATATGATCAAGTTTTTTTGGATTTATAATTTAAAATTACATCTCTGCTCGTGATATTAACTCTATTCTCATAATTTTTTTTATTATTATTTTATTTGTTTTATGGCTTAATATCCCAAAAATTATATTGTATGTATAACTTCATTAATTCCTATAGAACTTATGCTGAGCTGGACAAAACTTCAGTTTTAGAATTTATAAATTTATTAGAGTGAGTTGAGAATTGCCTCATTTTCATGCGGGATAAGCTTGATGGTAGTTTGAAACTCATTACTGATTTCTCCTTGTATATCAATAGTATATTAGCATTTTTCTTGTAGTTTCTTACCTTTTCATTTCGGTTATTATCAGATGTTTTACGTGTTTCAATTATCACATTACTATGTCCTATTGTTGTATTCGCTTTTTCTACTGCTCTGTTATGCGTTACTTAAGTCTAGGGTTTTCTGAAAATAATCTCTCATTCTCTATGAGGTAGGAACAAAATCTGCATATACTCTATTTTCTGATTCCCAAATTTTACTAACAAGATCACACTGCGGGTATTGTTACATTGTTGTAGTTAGTTCTTTTATCTATTTGGAATGGTGATATTTGGTTTTATACAAAATGTAAAATTGAGCTTGTCTCTAACTAATTATGTTGAACTCATTTCTTGAATGTTATCTTAGTAATTAGGGTCTAATATTCATTCATATTTTCATCCTTGTTGCTTACCTTGCATCTTTCTTCAAATATTCATAATATTGTGTTAATTTCTGTACTATATTAATGAGTCACTAATTCGCGTAAACTTATTGTTATAACTCAATCATGAGATGCAACATTGATTGTAGGAAAGATTTGTTCATGAATATTGCGCTTAGTGATAGCTAGCTCGACTATGTTTTCTTTCATAGAAAGAATGTATGAGCAAGGAAATAACCACATCTTGCTTGCTCCAACAACACAAATATCGAGGTGATTGCACCACCCGAGAGGAAGGATAGTATCTAGATCAGAGGATCGATTCCAGGTTCCTTCAATACTTTGATGTTATGCATATTTTGCAAGACAGATTGTTGATGATGTACCAAACATTCTGTGTTGTTGGGTCGCGGGGGGGGGGGGGGGGATTGCATCCCATTAATGTGATATAGGCAATTTAGGCAAAGTTTTTGTTCATACTTTTCTATTGTTGACGATGTACTAAATATTATGTATTGTAGGATCGGGTTTGAAAGGGGGAGAGTTGCATTCCCACGAATGTAATATAGGCAATTTATCCTTAATTAAGTATTAGGTGTTGATTCTAGGGTTTGAATCCCTAGGTCGAACATGAATGAATTTTAAAATATAAGGTGAAAGTCCATTAAATAGAAGAAGCATTTTTGTGATCCCACTTTGGCAAGAAAAATAAGTGACAATTGATTGCAAACTTTTTTTTTTTTTTGAGTGACTTGACTTATAGGTCATGGTTCGAGTCATGAAATCACACATTAATATTTATGTTAAAACATGCTACTTAATTATATTATATTTACTTTGTGTTTAAGAACTTCATATTAGATAAGGGGATAAAATATTTCCTAACAAAGTTTCATAATTAGTGCTCAAATATGAATTTTTTCATTAAGAATACAAAAAATATTTAGCATTCAAATCGATTTTGTATCAAAAATACCTTCACAACAAGCACATTGACTCGCATATACCCCCTAAGAACTAGGGGTGGGCGTTCGGTCGGTTCGGTTCGGTTTGGTTAATTCGGTTTGGTTTTTCGGTTTTCGGTTTAAGAAAAATATAAACCAAAACTGAACTGAAATAAATTCGGTTTAGTTCGGTTTTTGTAATTTCGGTTCGGTTTATTTCGGTTTAATTTTTCGGTTTAAATATGATTTCCATTATATTGAAGCACCTTTACTATTTTAATCTTGAAGATCAATAAATCACTGGGAACAACATTTTGGACCAACCTCTGGCAAAGTGCAAGAGGAAAGCAAAAGGATACATTCAGAAATTGTACATATACACATGCTCTCCTACTTACATTTGATCACAGCAATAAATGTTACATTCAAATAAAATGGAGTAATAGATTAAAGGTAGATGTAACTTGTCGTTCGAAGAAGACCAACACACACTCTAAGTCTCTAAATGTAATGGACAACTCCAACTACTTAAATCAAAAGAGGAATAAACAAGTTAGCAAACGAAAAGCCTTCAAAATAAAGGATAAACACTATGACCATTCTCAAAATGTGTTGTACAATGATCTAGAAAGAACTTGATATTAATACTATCTGCTTCCTTAACTCAAATACAAGGACCCTTGGAGTCTACTTCTTCCCCACACTAGGAGTGAATTGGAAAAAGTAAAAACTACATTTATAGCAAAACTCATGTATCAATTAACTTATCGAGGCACTAGCATTTTGAATCATTAGTGCCCTTAAACCCCTTCATCCTTTCTTCATATCCAAGGTTGAAGCTCTTCTATGATGAATCTATCCCTTCATTCCCTGGTGGAACAAAAAGTTTTACGTCCTGCAAAAAGAGTCTGAATATTTCAAGCACCAATGAGAAAGCAACCTCAGAGTTGAATAGGAAGAAAACTTATTTTCTACAGAAAACATTTTCCTTCACACCAAACACCCCCAAAATTAGCAACAACCCACATGAATAGGAAGAAAAAAAAAGGCTCATATAGAAGTTTTTACTTACCAATTACCACATCTATGCATCACGCAACTATACATCCACAATTCTAGATTCACTTCCACTATGAGCCATATCTTAAAAGAATTTAAAAGAACTTGTTAGATATAACTTATAAGCAATATAAATAAAAAAATTATCTTTGATATAATAAATACAAAATGTAAAATTCTTACCAAGTTCAAGTTGCTCAAGATACTCTAAATCTTCTTCAACATTAATTGGGATAGGTTCACTTCTAAGCCAATCTTGAAGACAAATAAGTGATTGCACTAATTTAGGAGTCAATGAGCTCCTAAAAGGATCAAGAATGCGACCTCCTGTACTAAATGCGCATTCAGATGCAACACTTGAAATAGGAATGGCTAACACATCACGAGCTATCTCCGAAAGAATAGGAAATCTTGGCTCATTAAGTTTCCACCACTTCAATATATCAAAATCATCTGATTCTGGCTCAATATCTTCAGCAAGATATCTACCCAACTCTGATTTACTGCCTGAACTTCCACTTTCTTCTTTATGCCTCACAAATTGTTGTTTCGTTCTCATTGATCCTCTTTTTTGAAAGTTGCCATCACTACTCACAGTAGATGCACTTGATAAGTTCCCAGATAAAGTAGGCGAAGATGATGAAGGGACTTTTGATGATCTCTTAACATAATGTTCAAATAAATCTTTCATATATTTATCCACGGCATCAATAAGAGAGTTCCCAATTTCTTTCCCAAACATATCCACAATTGCAAATGGAACATATTCAAGCTTGTTACGAGGATCCAACACAGATGATATAAAGATCATCTTGTTCATTTTATGTGGATTACCCCAATATTTTCTAAACTTTTCTCTCATACTTTCTGCCATTTTTTTCAGACAAGGATCTTCATTTTCCATCGTCTCTTTCAAAATAAGATCAAGTTCAGCAATTTCCACAAAGTGCACATTATTTGTGACATATTTTGAACCAAAGACCTTCAAAGTAAGTATATAAAAAGTTTCAAGAAACTTAACCATTGCCCTCACTTTTTCCCAATCATCACTAGTGAGGACTCCTACACTAGTTCCATCTTCACAAGGATGGGTACAGAGATAATCAATGAATCCAATATCATAAAAACTATATCTTTGGAATGCAAGTTCAAAGTGTTGTGCCGTATCAAGCATCAAGTATGTAGAGTTCCACCGAGTAGGAACATCTAAACATAATGATTTCTTACAAGTTATCAATTGAGATTCACAACATTCTTTAAACTTTTTAAGTCTTGGGGGAGATTGTTTGATGTATTTCACGGCTTGTCTTACTCGCTTGACTGATTGACCAATCTCTTTTAATCCATCTTGCACAATAAGATTGAGAATATGTGCCATACACCTCACATGAAGGTGTTGACCCTCCAATATGTTAGTTCCCCAATTACTCAACTGTTTAGATATTTCTTTCACAGTAACACTGTTGGAACTAGCATTATCAACTGTGATAGAAAACACATTGTCTAAGCCCCAATCAAGCAAACAACTAGTAATGGAAGCAGCCATATCATAACCTCTATGACTAGAAATAGGACAAAAATTTATAATTCTTTTATGCAAAATCCAATTTCTATCTATAAAGTGGGCTGTTAGACACATATAGTTGATTTTTTGAATAGATGTCCAAGTATCTGTCGTAAGACAAACTTTTGGACGTGCTTCTTTGAAAGTCTTCTTCAAGAGTTGTCTATGTTCACTATAAAGTTGATAACAATCTCTTGTCAAAGTTCTACGAGAAGGAATCTGAAATTGTGGCACTGTGATCTTCATGAAATTTTTAAAACCTTCCTTCTCAACAAAATTAAATGGCAACTCATCAACAATAACCATTTGAGCTAAAGCTCTTCTACTTTGTTCTTGTTCAAATTTCCAAGTGCTAATCACTCTTTCCTTTCCTCCCGTTGAAGATGGTAGAAAATTTATTAGTTTTTGACCATCCGTACGAGGAAAATTAGGACACTTATTATTCAAATGGTTATTCATAGATGACGTACCATTATTCTTCGTAGCCGCCGCATAAGTTTTTCCACAGTAATTACACCTTGCTCTAGAAATTCCATTTTCATCGATGAACTTCTCAAAATGCTTCCAACAAGAAGCCCTAGGTTCCATGACTTTTCTTTTCTTTGGAGCTTCAACCTCGTTTGGAGAAGAAATATTAATTATTTCATTTGAAGCCCCTTCTTCACTTACCCTACTTTCAAATTCAGCCATCTGTAATTTGTGAAATTGAAAATAAATTTATAATTAAAAAATTATAATTTTCAATTCTCCATATTCAAATCTTTCTAATTCTTTAATTATCAATACAAAAACATAAAAAAGACCGAAAGAGTAAAAAATAAAAACTTACCAATTAATTCCGGTGAATCGAGCGGCGGCAGCAGCAGGAGGCAGCAGCGGGGGCAGCAGCAGGCGGCAGCAGCGCAACACAGCAGCAGGCAGCAACAGCGGCACGGCAGCAACAGCAGCAGCGACGCGGCAGCAACAGCAACAGCAGCAAGAGGTGACAGCAGCAGCCAGCAGGTGTAGAAAGTTCAAAATAGAACCCTAGCAGCAGCAGCGGCGCGGCAGTGGCAGCAGGCGGCAGCGGCAAAGAAACCCTAGCTGCTAGTTGGAACTTGGAGAGCAGGAGAGGTGGAGTTGTGTAAAGTGTAATGGTGTTTTTCTTTACTAGAAATTAGAATGAATAATGATAATAAAAAAGTAAAAATCTCAAATAAGTCAAGAATTCAAATAAAAATAAAATTGGGAATTTGGGATTAATAATTTGATTTTAAATTTGGGTTGGATATTTAATTTTGGGTTGATATTTGGATTTGATAATTGGGTTTGAGATTGGGCCATGGTTTGGGTTTGGGGCTTTGGCCTTTGGGCCATAAAAGAGAATTTGTATATAAATTATAATTTATATTATAAATTTATAATGGTATAAATTAATTCGGTTTTCGGTTAACCGAATTTTTTTTTTAAACCGAAAATCGAACCGAATTTTTAATTTTTTAAAATTTCAAACCGAAACCGACCGAATTAACCGAAAAACCGAAACCCAAATTAAAAAAAAATTAGTTCGGTCGATTTTTTCGGTTTGAACTGAATTATGCCCATCCCTACTAAGAACTGAAACTTCCATGCTTGATTTTAAAATATATAAAAAAACAATTTTCATGATAACTTTTCATTTTTAGTTCGTTCAAAAAATATATATATTTATAATTCAAAATAACTTTGCTTAAAAATGCTTAATATACCCCTAATAAAAAAAAGTTTATAGTCACACAAATAATCATACGTGCTAACTTTTTTTCTTAAATTTTGTACCATGTCAAGCAACATTACATAAATTAAAAATGAAAAAAATTAAAAGATATAATGCAGTGAATAAAATAAACATCAGACTCGAAACTTGAATATAAAGAAAATTCTTGTTACATAAAATATTTTTCCCAATATATTTTACATGGTGCAAATTTAAACTAATCAAATTCTCGAGCTTCAATATAGATACGAAAAACAAACCAACAAAAAGAATTCCCAAAGGAATGTAAAGGAAACCGTCTTTTCGACGTCGTTTTGCTCTTTTCCAAAACCCTTTCCAAATTCTTTGGAAGATCCATTAATACAGTAGAGAAAAATTGAAACTTTGGCTGCACATATGGGTTGAAGAAGAAGAAAAAGGAAGTGGGGTTTCTTCGTTTTGATGGAGAACCCAAAAAAGAATGTTTCTTTAAATATGAGTAAATTAATTGGAGGAAAAGTATGTGAAGAATTCACACCTGGGTATTATGGAGTTTGTGCAATTGGAGGGATGCTTAGTGCTGGAACTACTCATCTTGCTACTACCCCTCTTGATGTACTCAAAGTTAATATGCAGGTACATTTATCTTAATTTTTCGAATACCCCCTTGATCCCAATAACCTATAGAATTCGAAAAAGTCAAATCTTTGATGATTCTGTCATTTATGATTGAGTTGCGAAAACTTCTAGATAGGTGTTCTATGTCTGAACTGAGTTCTGTCTAGTTAAAGAATCTCTTTTTAGTTGCTGTGAAACAATTAGGAGATTCTCTATGGGGTTTTTGTACTGGTGGTGACATGCTTGGTCCCACTTATGGTGATTTTCAATGTTTCATTTGGCCTTATTTGGTTTTAACGGGGCTTTATTGTATATAAACTTCTTGATGTTGATTACTTCTTTAACATTAGTTAAGATTGCAATCATATAGGAGCTAATGTTTTCCTGTCGATTTCATTTATTAAGATTATGTTTCGTAGTTTTAAATAGTTTTTGTCGTTCTTCCTGGTCATTTATTGCTGTATTGGCATTTTTGAATAATGTTTCCTTTTCCTAGGATTAAGGTGTGTTGCTTCTTAAGGTAGAGGAAAACAAATAGGGTTGTGCTTTTGCCAGAATTGGATCAAAAGTAAATGTCAGCTTCCATGATGGAAGCTCAGTGAACTGTGGTAGCTCAGTAGTGGTGGTGAAATGAAGAAGAAGAAGTAGAGATGACAGGGATAGAAGAGAAACTTCTCTTATTACTTCCTCAGTTCACAGAAAGAAGGCAATGTACAAGTACTTATAGCACCAAGTATAACTACCTTCTAACCTCTTCTTAACAACTAACTAATCCTCAACTTAGGATTAGTACTAACTAACTCAACTAATTCTCATCAGCTTGTTAAGCTTCTCAACACTCCCCCTCAGGCTGATGGCTTAAAGAGGCCCTTTAGTCCCAGTTTGCTCAGTTTGTGTTTGTGTGCTGCTTTTCGTAACCCCTTGGTTAATATATCTGCCAGCTGCTCTTTTGATGGTACATAATCTGGTTGATTATCCCGTTGTTGATTTTTCCCCTCACAATATGACAATCTATGTCAATGTGCTTAGTTCTTTCATATAAAATGGGATTTGCATAGCTGCTTTACTATCACACATCAGCTCGACTGGTTGTTGCACTTGGATTTCCAATTCCTTGAACAATCCTATTAGCCAGATAACTTCAGCTGTACATGTAGCCATGCTTCTGAACTCAGCTTCTGCTGAGCTCCTGGATATAGTCTCTTGCTTTTTTGATTTCCAGGATATCAATGCTCCACCAAATTGTACAATGTAACCTGTTACAGACCTCCTAGTCTCTAGGCATGCACCCCAATCTTAGTCACAGTGGGCGTGTAGTTGGTTTGTTTAGTTAGCAGGCATAAAAGTCCTAGACCAGGTGTCCCTTTGATGTATCTCACTACTCTCAATGCAACATCTATGTGTGATTTCTTTGGGTTGTGCATAAACTGACTGAGGACTTGAACTACAAAAGCTATATCTAGCCTGGTCATAGTGAGATATAACAGCCTACCTACTAACCTCTGATAAGTGGTAGGATCTTTCAAGAGTTTATCTTCATTGGCTTCTTTGTTAGAGCTGTGACTGTCATACTTTGTTGATGTTAGCTGTTGATTTACTTCAAGTGGGGTTGCTGCTGGTTTTGCTCCACCTAGGCCAGCTTTTGACACTAGTTCAAGGGCATATTTTCTTTGGCACATTACCACTCCTTCCTGTGATCTAGCTACTTCAATCCCTAGGAAGAATTTCAACTCTCCCAGTTCCTTCATTTTGAACTATTTCTGCAAATCTTTCCTGGCGTTGTTTATCAATTCTTGACAACTTCCAGTGACCAACAGATCATCCACATATACTAGAATAATCACTATTCTCTTGTCAACTGATTTTGTGAATAATGAATAGTCATAATGACTTTGAGTGAACCCCATCTGTATAAGAGCATCTGTTAGTTTCTTGTTCCATTGTCTGGGTGCCCTCTTTAACCCATATAATGATTTGTGAAGTTTGCAGACCTTCTTATTCTCCCCTGTCTGGCAAACCCGCAGGAATGAGCATATATACTTCTTCTAGAAGGTCACCATTTAGAAAGGCATTGTATACATCCATTTGATAGATAGGCTACTGAATAGAAGTAGCAATAGCTACAAGAGATCTAATTGTAACCATTTTAGCAACTGGAGAAAATGTTTCTGAGTAGTCCAGGCCAGGCTGTTGACTGTAGCCTTTAGCAACTAGTCTGGCTTTATATCTTTCAATCTCACTTGAAGCTTTGTATTTGATTTTATACACCCACTTATAGCCAATGGGTGTCTTACCTACTGGGAGGTCAACAATAGACCATGTATTGTTTTCTTCCAATGCAGCAATCTCTAGTTTCATGGCCTAAATCCAGGCTGGGTCAAGGGATGCTTGATGAAATGAGGATGGTTCAGTAGAAGAGGAATAGGCAGCTAAGGCAGGTGATGGGATTTAGTAATATGGGAGTAAGTGACATAGGAAGATAAGGGATGGGTACAGGAATTAGTAGAATATTCTTTCAACCATATAGGTGGATGTATGACTCTAGATGATCTTCTAGGCATGTCAGGTTGTAAAGGAGGAAAAGTTGTAAAGGAAATTTATAGGTGTAGACACATGAACTTCAGAATTAGGCTCCTCCTAGACAACTGAGGGGACTGTAAAGTAGTCTGAGGATCAACTGGGCAATCTGTGTGAGATAGGTGAAGTATAGGGAAAATAGGTGTGCCAATGGACTTGACATGAAGAAAAGGAAAGATAGACTCTTGAAAGACTACATTCCTGCTTATGAAGAATGAGTGAGAGTGGATATCATATAGGATATAACCCTTTTGAGTTGAAAAGTACCCCATAAACACACTAGGTATGGCTCTGGTGGTGAATTTGTCTAAAGTTTTAGTGCTAGATGCATAGGCAAGGCATCCAAACACCTTGAGGTGAGTGCGTGCTGGTGGATGTTGATATAGGAGTTCAAAAGGGGATTTAAAGTGTAGTATTTTGGAAGGAGTTCTATTAATAAGATAGATTGTTGTAGTGACACATTCACCCCAGAATCTCAATGGTATTGCAACCTGAAATCTGAGTGCCCTGGCAACCTGAAGTATGGTATTGTGCTTTTTTTCTAGTTTCTACTACCCCATTTTGTTGGGAAGTGTATACACAAGAGGTCTGGTGTATAATGCCATGGGTTGTCAGAAGAGATTGAACTTCATTACCAAGGAACTCATAGCCATTGTCAGTTCTAAGCACCTTAACAGAAGCTGAGAATACATTTTTGATTTTTGTAAGAAAGTTTTGTAGGACTACAATGACCTCAGACTTAGAGTGTATAAGGAACAACCATGTGAATCTGGTACAATCATCCACTATTGTGACAAAAAATCTTTTGTTACTGTGAGCAGGAACCCTGTAGGGACCCCAGATATCACAATGTAACATCTCAAATACAGACTTAGAACTAGTGCTACTAGTAGGAAAAGGAAGCTTAGTGTGCTTTGCTAAAGGGCACACAGTGCATTTCTGATCTTCATTATTCAGTTGTTTAAGAGAATCATATCTTCTAAGAATGTCCAAAGGAGCATGACCTAGTCTTCTGTGCCATAGGATGTTGGAAGTAGGAGCTTGTTCTACTGCATTAGTTGTCTTGTGTATAGTTTTTGAGGATGTGATGTCTTCTTTTAGAATGTAAAGACCTTGATCCTCTTTACCAATCCTATTCACTTTGCTAGTGCAGAGCTCCTGGAATATACAGAAGTCAGGAAAAAAATTCACTGAGCACTATAACTCCTTGGTTAATTTTGACACAGACAGCAGGTTACACTTAAACTCTAGAAGAAACAAGACATTAGAAATTAGATGATCTTTCAAAGTATGTGAATCTCCACTGTGAATGACCTGTACCTCACCACCTGTAGGTAGATGTACATTGTTCTTCTCATTATTAGGAACTAGTGGTTATGCAGTAAGTCAGAGTTAGATGTTATATGATTAGTTGCACCTGAATCTACTACCCACTTAGAGTGAGTAGTATTGGATTTTAATTGAGAAGTGATACCTGCATTGGCTGCTGGAGTAGACTTATTTCCTTCACTACCTTTGTTTAACATATGAAGAATTTGTTGATATTGTTCCTGAGTGAAATATGGGGTTGTCTGAGGCTGAGGAGCACCAGTTTGATATACAAGACTGTCATGACTGCTGATGCAGTTCCTCTCTTGGAGATTTTCAATATAGTTGCTAGCTTGATTTGCATACTGATTTGTCCCTTTCTTCTTAGACCTAGGCCAGTCTGGTGGATAACCAACTAGCTTGTAGCACTTCTCCCTTGTATGACCATTATAACCACAGTACTCACACGCTACTGGTCCTTTTCTCTGACCCTTGTGATTGTTTGTTGATACTATTTTACAAGAGTAGTTACTACCAGCATTTGAACCTCCTCCTAAATTGTTGCTCCCTGAGTATACATTTCCTTTGCCTAGGTTAGATTGAATATCAACAAGCACACCTTTGCCTTTATAGTTGTGATTAGGTCCTCCTTGCTGACTGAAGAATGCTGCAGCTTCTAGTGAGTCACTGACCACTGCTGATGAACTAGCTAGAGACCTCTGACTTTCATGATCAATCACCATAGAGTAGGCTTTGTTTAGAGTAGGAATTGGAGACATCATGAGGATCTGGCTTCTGCATTGAGCATGTCTCGTTTAGCCCCATAAGAAACTGCAGTAGTCTTTGATATCCATGGTGTTGAGCATAATTCCTTGACTCCGAGCAATTGCAACCTGGACAAGGCATTATTGCATCAAACTCATCCCACAAGTTCCTCATTCTCGAAAAGTAACCTGATACAGAGAGAGTTCCTTGAGTCAAGGTCACGATCTCCCTATGCAAGAAGAACACTCTAAATCCATTTACTACATCGGATCTCTCCTTCAAATCCAACCAGACTTTGTGTGCATTTGAAGCGTATATGATGCTGCTTAGCAACTCCTTTCTCACTAAATTCATTATCCAAGATAGAACCACTGCATTAACTTTCTCCCATTGTTCATGCAGTGCAACATCGAATTGGTCTTTAGTGTGTCTTCCATCCACAAACCCTAACTTACTCTTTCCTAGCAGACCTAATGACATAGATCTACTCCACAAAGCATAGTTTTTATCCAATTAGCTGAATTGAAACCAGAGAGCTACCTGGTGTATCATTTGGGTGGAGGTAGAGTGGATGATTATGATCCAACTCACCTCTGTTGGGGATTCGAGTGGTTGACTGACCTGCTTCTATGGGAATATCTTCAGCTGCCATTCTTCCGGTCCGATAATGCTCGATCTAGATCGATCTGGTAAATCTTCCTTGAGACGAAGCTTCTACACGCAACGTACTCCCGGTCAACTAAGGCTCTGATACCATGTTAGCTTCCATGGTGGAAGCTCTGTGAACTGTGGTAGCTCAGTAGTGGTGGTAAAATGAAGAAGAAGAAGTAGAGATGACAGGGATAGAAGGGTAACTTCTCTCATTACTTCCTTAGTTCACAGAAAGAAGGCAATGTACAAGTATTTATAGCACCAAGTATAACTACTTTCTAACCTCTTCTTACCAACTAACTAATCCTCAACTAACTTAGGATTAGTACTAACTAACTCAACTAATTCTCATCAGCTTGTTAAGCTTCTCAACAGTAAATGTAGTGCTTCATTTCTGATTTCTTATATGCAAAATACTAAGATGAAGAGTTGGCTAATGCTGCTGAATGGAGATTTCAAATTGTACAAATGCCCCAAAAAGTCAAATTGTTTAGCATTTAAAATGATGGTTGAATAGAGTGGAATGGATATAGAGGATTATATAGCTGACTCTAACTTATCTGTAATTTTGATGCAAGGTTGATTGATTGATTCTTTCAATCTCCTTTTGGTTGGTATAGTTTCATTATAAATTTTATCATGAAGTGCTGTTTTAACTTGTAGGTGCATCCTATCAAGTATAGTAGCATTTCCACTTGCTTTATGACTTTGTTGAGGGAACAAGGTCCCTCGGCATTTTGGCGAGGATGGACTGGGAAGTTTTTTGGCTATGGTGTTCAGGGTGCTTGTAGATTTGGTTTATATGAATACTTTAAGAAAATATACTCAAACGTACTGGTGGATCAGAACAAGAGTTTGATATTTTTCACCAGCAGTGCATCAGCTGAAGTAATTGCTAATGTCGCCCTCTGCCCATTCGAGACCATTAAAGTTCGTGTGCAAGCTCAGCCTCATTTTGCAAAAGGCCTTTCCGATGGCTTTCCAAGAATATACGCATCAGAAGGCCTCCATGGGTATGAATCCAACCATGGGACTTCTTTTTTCCGTTGGTGTAACATTTCTTCGTATTGACTATCTCTACAACTTCTTTTTCTGATTTCAGGTTTTACAAGGGACTTATTCCGCTACTGGGTCGTAATATACCATGTATCTCTCAGTCTTTGACACTCTATTCAGTTGATGTAAATTTGTACATATCTTATGAAATCTTGTACATACATACATACATACATATATATATATATATATGTATGTATGTATGAAACAATTGTGGGTACTCTTTTCTCTTAAAGGTTTAAAGAAATAATTAAATTTAGTATTCATTCGTAGTTGTAGTATTGCCCTTGTAGTTTCTTGTCCTTCAATTTTTGCTACTATCTGGTGTTCCTTGTACCTGCATTATCGTATTGCTTTGATGTAGTTTCTGTTCTGTTACAATATATTGTTTTTTTGTTATCATCTGTTGTTTCTTGTACTTCCGTTACTTCTTGTTTGGATCTGCTTTGAATTGTTTTTCTTTGAGCCAAGGATCTATTTGAAACCACCTATCTACTTTTGAGATAGAGTTAAGGTTTGCGTACACTTACCCTCCGCAGAGCCAAACTTGTGAGATACACTGGGTATATTGTTGTAGTATTATTATTATTCTGAATTCTGAGGTCACTTAGAACTGTTTTTTTATGTCCGAGACAGCATTATAGGCTTTTAGTTGAAATCTAGCTGAAATGGGTTGCAATGCTAATACTAAAACCATTTGTGCTATAGATCAAATATGACTCTACCATCTTTTATTTCTAATTTTGGTCTATAGAAGAAATTGATTACTGTTAACTGTATTGCTACATTTTGTAAATGCTTTAGGAGTTTTCAGTAGGATGGTATTGATAAAATTAATGTTGGTTATTGTTTTCCTCGTTCCAGTCTCAATAGTTATGTTCTCAACCTTTGAGCATACAGTGAATTTTCTTTATAAAAAATTAATCCAAAAAAGGAGGGAAGAGTGCTCAAGAACTCAGCAGCTCAGTGTAACTTGTTTAGCTGGATATGCTGCTGGATCTGTTGGTAGTATTATCTCTAATCCCGCTGACAACATTGTTGCTTCTCTTAACAACAAGAAGGCCAGTAGCCTAAAGCTGGTAAGATCTCTTACCATTTTCCCACACCCTAAAATAAATAGAATAATATGAACACAAAAATGAAAAACAAGAAGTACCGACAAAAAGTACAAGAGAAACTACAGTGATTCTCATGTTTGCTTCGTCTCTTATTTTACCCTGTTTTTACTTTTCAGGCTGTGAAGAAAATTGGGTTTCTTAATTTGTTTACAAGAAGTCTTCCTATTAGGATAATACTTGTTGGACCAGTTGTGACTTTGCAATGGTTGTTCTTCGACTCCATTAAAATATTGAGTGGATTGTAAGTGCTGTTTCCATACTCTATAGCTAACTGGTACTTGAGAATTGAGACGATTTAATTTCAACTCACGTTCCAATTGTTACTTGTTTTGCATGAATATTGGCATGTGATTTCTTGTTATTTGGAAATGCATTGCTCAATTGAAGGCCATGAAAGTTATTATTTACAGATAACTATTATTAACATGAACTGCTTGTCTTTCTTCTCATGAATTTTGGATAAGATTATATGATTTTTGACCAATTGTAAGACATAGAAGAGTCGTAGTAATTTGAGAAAAGATGGTAATTGCTTCTACTATGCATATGTGCACACTCAAGTACATATAACTTTACGTTCATGTTGAACGTTATCCTTATAACTTACGTTATCCTTATAACTTAGTGTTCATGCAAATGGAATATAAGCAAAAGAAAACAGGAGAAGTGAACAACAAGAACTAGATTTTTCATGATCAGGATCCCGTGTACTTTCAGCGTGTGATTTTGTATGCTGGATACTTAGTGGGCCATCAACACAACAGAAAGGGGTCTGGCAGCTTTCAGGAAGGTAGTACTGACTGACTAGATATTCAAAAGAGGGCCATAACCAACTAAAAATCGTTGTCGGAGTCTGTTTTTTTAAAGGTTGTTTCTCTATTTAAGTTAATTAATCCAGGTATCCCGGAACAATAATCAAATACATTGTCCAAGTGCTGGTTTTAGCCTCAATTTGCTTGTGATTGAGGCGTAGTAGTATGTGGCCTACTGATTAGTGGGTGGGATGAGATGGGAAACACGAGGTCTTAGGTTGAAATCCAGCAAAAAACATTAGGTGATTTCTTCCCGTCCGCCTAAGCCTCATTCGACAAAGTTATCCAATACCTGTGCCAGTGGAGATACAGTCGAACCTCTTTATATAAGCCATTGTTTGTCAATATATTGTTTGGTTGTTATACCAAAATATTGTTATAGAGAACGTATAATAAGACTTGGCCGTGATACTATTATAGAGGATGATTGTTATAGAGAAACTTGATTGTAGTAGGTACAAAGGTACCCATCGAATTAGTCAAGGTGTGTGCAAGTTGGTCTAGACACCACAATCATGAAAAAAAGAGAGTTAAAGGTCAGTACTCCATCACTTTGACAAGGGTCAACGGTAAGTAACACCAATGTCCTCCTTCAAATTCGTTACTATTATACTTCGAACATCCAACAGTCTGTGTTAAGCCTTTGGGTAGCTATTCATGAAAATTTTGTTTGGAAGAATTATTATTCCTCGGAGGAATTTTTCTATGGTGGGTGTCACGACCCAAGCCTAGGGCCTAAACGTGACATGGCGAATGAGGAACCCGAAGGAACCCCAAACAAGCCTCTCGAACTTGTCATCACACTTCATCGGTCGCGGAAGTACAATCAACATTAAATAAGGGAATTAGGGACTAAGGGCAACCCATTTCAAAATAATATCATAGATTAAGAGTCAAGCTCATTTGCAAAATACTTGTCCAACGTACACCTCTACATATATCGATAGAACGGGGGCCATGACATACTACCGGCTCCCCTCATAGTCAAATACAAATACAAGCTAAGATCTCAAAACATAGGAGTAGGAAACATAACATAGTCCTCGAATCATTGAGGACTCACCAACAATCCCGGATAAGCACCGCATTAGCCACGTGGATGGAGAGAAGGATCAAGAGTAGCTCCGGTCCCTACATGGTAACATCATGTAGGCAAAATATGCGTTAGTACTTTGGAATGTACTAAGTATGTGGGGTGCAATACAAGAATAGATAAGATACATAATCGAAATGCAAGAGATGGGTCATTAGACATAGTATATAATCAAGATGCATTTGCATGATCAATGTATAGTCAAATATGTTTAAGTAAATCCATCTTCATAATAGGTACCATATCTGAAGCTAAGCCAAGCAAATTGATGACGCATAAACCCCCTCATCTGGGTGAAATAAGTATTATCCCTTATTTCTGGATAGTGGCAATCCCACCTTGCCACACTAGGTGGATATGAGTACTTATCCCCCATATCATGGATAGTGACAATCCCACCTTGCCACCCTAGGTGAATATGAGTACTTATCCCCCATATCATGGATAGTGACAATCCCACCTTGCCACCCTAGGTGAATATGAGTACTTATCCTCCATATCATGGATATCCGGCTCTTTTCCCCCGGACCGGGCATGGTTGTGCAACACTTTATATAGGAATTTACAATAGGCTCTAATGCAATTCTCATGTAGAAATGAATATATACACGAGTTTAGTTTATTATCAAAATGTCATTGTAACCTCGTTCATATCTTATCTCAAGCTTTAAAACATCAATTCCTCGTAATTTCATAATTGGACATTTTGTCAAATACCTTGGGGGCATGCAGTGGGGATCAAAGAATGTGTAAAATGGAGTAGGACTCATGCAGTAAATCAGTGAACCAACCATCAATGAACACTTTGACGTACTCCCAAGACAACATGTAAAGCCCCACATCAATTCCAAGTTTAGATTCAAGTTCTAGAGTGACAACATGTTCAAGACATTCACTTTCCCATGCTAGAATTCACTGTGCAGAAAATTTATACAATGAACAAGACCAATGTGTAAATCTTCACTTAAAATCATGAAATAATGAGTAAGTTAGAGTTTAGGCACTATGGGTGAAAGGACCCATGAGTTCAACATCACATACCTTGAGTTCTTATGAAGGCCTTGGAAGTGTCTTCAAAGGAGGCTTGAAACTTGGAGCAAGGACCTCTTCAATCTTGATGAAGGTTTTGGAGGGTTTTGGCTTGAGTTCTTGAGAGAAATATTTCTAAGTGTGGGAAATGTCTTTTAGGAAATGTTTTAAGGAATGGGAACTGATTTAATGCTATATAGGAAATAAAATTCGTCTTTGGAAAAACGGTTCCAACACTTAGAAAAAATAATGGGGCGGGTGAACAGTAAATTTGCTCACTGGAATTTGCATACTCTGCCCGGGCGGAGATTACGAAAATGGGCATAACTTCTTCGTCCGAACTCCAAACGAGGTGAAACGAAGTGCGTTGGATAGCTAACTCACAGGGCTTTCCATGGATATATTTTGGGCCACCCAATTCTTTGTGTGCTAAAAGACATGACCCTCCAAAGTAGACCCTCCAAAAAGGCTTCACTTGGAAATTTCGAATTTTGATACGGTTGCTCTAAAATTCGGGTTAGACCTAGTTCCCACTCCATTTGACCCCCTAAAAAAGAATATGAAGTTGTATTTTCAAAATAACAAACGGATTTTTAGATATAGCTAAAACAAGTTTCCGGTGACTTCCGAAACACTTTTGGGTCGTTTCAGTGGGAGATACACTTTTGGGCCTGAGAGTTTCAGTTATGGGAGACTCCATGTTTTTATTTTGCTTCAGGATAACCTTCGCTTGGTGAGTTTTGCGTGAAGGTGAAGGTGAATGGGCTACTCCATCCATTACTTTAAGGTATTAGGTTGTGTTATCAGATTCTTTCATATATATGAGATGGTAAGCTCATTCTTACACTTGGAAATCACATAAAAATTGCTGTGGAAGAACCAAAATCAAGTAACGTTGCAGGGAGATGTTGAGCTACATGGCTGTCCTACGTGAATTGTGTAAGAGCTTTGGGAGGTGTTTATAAAAGCTTTGAGTTATTCCACCCCTTACCTTAATATTTTGGGTTGGATGCTCAAATTTTTTCGCAAAGTCAAAGCAGACATTCACGTTAAAAAATAGGGAATGCATTATCTAGGTTGACTCTTATTGTAAGAAGATCCACTAGGATATTTGTTTCACTTCTTCTTCTGAATTTTCCTGTCACCTCCATTCTCTACTTCTTTATAACGAGTAAGATAATGTGAATTTTTTGAGTAATAATGTGTTGGCTATTATCAAGTATCGTCAATTTGGATGACTGTCCGAGATTGTCCTTGAATAAGTAGAACAAAATTGTATTTGCTTTGCCTTTCATATTGTCTCAAATGCTTGACTTGATGTTTTACATGTATATTTTGTAGGCCAACCAGCGGACATTTAATCAAAGATATAGAGGAAGTTGAAAAGGCTCAAAGTCAATCAAGATGAATATAATGAGCATGCCGATACTCGTGCACCTAGTTTAGCAAGCATGGTGAACTATCGACCCTCTTAACAGTTTTTCGGAAATGCTTGGTCATTTACCAGCAAATAAATCGATGTACAGGTCATTTTTTTATCAGCAATTAGCTCTATTTGCTATCTGGTTCTAGCGCGAGACATCTTTTAAGCTACCTGAAGAAGGTGAATTTTTTTTTTTTGCGAAAAGAGAGGCTTTCTCTCTGTCATGCACTAACTTATACAACAGCGCTGAAGTATCTGTGGCACGGATAGTTGCTCAATAAAGGATTTAAGAGATTACACCAGTTAGAATCATAGTTCTGGTCATCGGGTTTCTGATGATCATCTCTCATACCATGAAATGTTGTTTATTGTTTTTGCGTATTTATCAGTTTATGGTATCTGAAATTTTTTTATTTCCCAGTTTCTTGTGGCGGAACCAGAATTTTGATAAGCATGATGAGCTCATCTGATTTGTATGATTTCAAAGCTTCTCAAGTGAGCACCTTATTGTTAATTTTTGTTATCATATTTGAAACCATTTTGTGAAGATATTGCATAAAGGCATTTCACTCCTATAGCTTCTTGACCTTCGATTTCAGTTACTATCTATTGTTTCTTGTTTCTCGTTTTACATATTCTTTATTGTTGTTTCCATTTTGTTACTATTTGTTGTTTTTGTTATTATCTGTTTTTTCTTGTACTTTCATTACTTCTTTCTCAAGACTACTTTGGACTGTTTCTCGTTGAGTCAAGAGTCTATATGAAACAATCTTCTATTTCAGTTACTATCTATTGTTTCTTGTTTCTCAATTTACGTATTCTTTTATTATTGTTTCCATTTTGTTACTATTTGTTGTTTTTGTTATTATCTGTTGTTTCTTGTACTTTTGTTACGTCTTTCTTGAGACTACTTTGGACTGTTTTTTGTTGAGTCAAGAGTCTATATGAAACAACCACTCTACCATTGAGGTAGAAGTATTATATGCGTACCTCTACCCTTCCCACTAGGTATATTATTGTTAAAGGCATTTTGTCTCAATCTCCAAGTTAGTATTTGGACTACAATTTCATCCGAGAGGTTTTCAGCTCTATTTTCGATGCATAAAATTCACAAATAGCCACTTTTCAGCGTTTATGATTGGAAAATAGTCACAATCATGGAGTTTCAAATTTTCGCGGTAGAATTTGAGATGTCCTTGAAGTTTCAACGACACAATTTGAAACTCCGTGATAATGACTAGTAAATGTAGCATAGCCAAAAAGTGGTTAGTAAACATTATTTATACTTTCATTCAATGACATCACCAAGAAGTGGTTAGTAAAAGTTATTTATACTTTCTTTCAATGACATGGCTGAAAAATGGTTAGTAAACGTTATTTATACTTTCTTTCAATGACATGGCTAAAAATTGGTTAGCAAACGTTATTTATATTTTCCTTCAATAAGTAGTTAGTAAACGTTATTTATACTTTGTTATAATGACATGGCCAAAAAATAGTTAGTAGACGTTATTTATACTTTGGTTTCCAAATTATGAGTCAAAATTGGCATCACTGCTATAGGCTATAGCAATGATGAAAATAGTATAGCTGGCACTTATGTCAACAATCCTAACTGGGGAAACAACAAGAAAGATTGTGCCATAGGTGAAGTCCCAAAGTCAAATTGATAGATCAGGTAATATGGATGCATTATATCTCCCTTGATCCTAAAGAAGTTACGTCGTGTAGGAACTAATAAAGTTGTTGTCAAAAGACTCGGAGACCAAAGGTCTGAGTCATGGAAATAACCTATTGCAAAATTACAGAATAAGAATGCATACAATGAATCCTTGTGGTCTGCATTTTTTTTGGACTTTATATAACGAAAGCTTAATATACCAAGCTACACGAGATGATCAAGAAATTGCAATTGCCAGACTTTTCATTGGTCAAGCATGTGAAAGTTCTTCTGAATGATATGTATCGGTAAAACTTGAACGCATGTGTCTTGTAGAAACTCCTTTTGATAATAGGCGACAATATATTTTTTTCCAAAAAACAGGTGGTAGTTAGATTTGAATTCAGACCTCGTGTTTATTATGATATCATGTTCAAGTCAATGTCATCTTATCTAAAAATTTAAACTGCTAGAGACGGTCATATGATACATATTAAGTAGAGAATGACAAGTTTAACGAATTATATATTCCATAATCCATGCATATCAATCTCAATTTTGATTTTAAAAAATCAGAGAGATCTCTAAAAAAGAATTTAAAGAGTACAAATAAAAATAATAGAAATTTAAAACTAACAAGCATTGATGATTAAGTGGTAAAAATATATCCTATCACAATATATATTGTGTCTTAATTATCATATAATATGATTCATATATATTGTGTGGCTCACAATCAATATAGGTTAAGTATTAATCATGAGTACTCCATTAAAATGACATATTTAGATTCTTTTGCAAAAGACATATCAATTTAGATTTTGTTTCTTACATTATAAACATTTGAAATGCTTCAAATGAGATTTTGTGGAATTTCTAATTGGAAGGAAGATAATGATATTTATGAACCACATATTATTCTTTGAGGAAAAATTGTATCATTTAAGATTTGACTTGTTATTTCAAATCACATAATGAAATAAATATTCACATTTTTTCATTTACAAAATAGTTGGTTAGCCTGAAAGTGACAATAAAAACCAAACAAAATATACATTGGGTTAAATACTACATGATATTCAGAATCTTGTTATTCAATTTATTTCGATTCGTATTATATAGAATTAGAAAATATTCTCTATCATAATTTTTTTTTCTCAATCTTAAATTTGAGATACATATTCTCTATCATAGTATTAGTAATGAAAAGAGAGAGATATATTTTTTTTAAAAAGAAATTAATATAAATAGTCGTCAATCAAAATAATAGTCATCGAATTTAACAAGACTTTTGGGGTATATATTTGAAAAAAAACACTACTAAAATAATAATCACTTTAATTTTTCCTTTTCCATTATCATTCTCACCAGTTCAGCATTATTAATTATTCCTAATATTAAACTTTACACAATGTGCAGATAATATTATAGAATATTAATCATATCAAATCATGATTTGACTTATTTGAGCATGTATATGTAAATTTAGATTATTGAAATAATATTCATGAAAAATGGACTTTAAAATTAACAATAAGTAAGAATTTTTTTTTTCATAAAAATCTCAACTAACATATTTCATTCCGTTAAGATAAGGAAACTAATATTTCAACAAAATTGAGTAAATTTCAAAGGTATATATAATAGTATATTAGAAAATGGAACAAGCTAAGCTTTGAAAATTAGGGGTTGTTTAATTACACTAGCATCTTATAATTATTGGCTACTACTCTTAGTTATGATAGAAGATTATTTGTAATTAATATTTTTAGATAATAAATAATAAAATAAAGAAAATTAATCTATTTTTTAGACAAGTCCCCTCTACTAAGCAATAAAAGTCGTTTATAAACCTTTTAGTCGACTTTTTCATCCATGTAAACTTTCTAGCCATGGATTTTATAGCGGGCTTGCCTTACTGACAATTAAGATATTAAGTATATAAAGTTACGTTTGCATTTACTTAGAAACTCTACACACACATAAAAATTGACAAGCCATTAAGAAAAATATTGAATATGTACATATAATAAATTTTAAATTCAAAATCCATAAATTTCATATCTTAAATTTGCCTCTAAAATTAGCTCGGCCGCTATTAGTGGAATTTTTTGGGGGAAACGAACACTTGTACACTAAAAAAGAAAAACTGTTTACAAGCGACTATACCTTATTTTCATAATTCCCCCCCCCCCTCCCCCTCCCTCCCTTGCTTTTTAACTACTTGTGCTTTTGATGACATCAAAGACTGATGAAAGAGTAATTGAGTAGTGTTTTCGCTGAAACACTGTTTATTCCTCTTGTATATATATTGATGTATCAAACAGTAATTTAGTAGTGTTTGTCTCTCTGTTCCTGATACCATCAAAGTGTATATACTCTGATAGTATTAGAGGATGAAAAAATAGTAGTTCAGTAAAAACACTACTCATTTACTCCTTCATATCATTAAAGTATATATACTCTACTGTCATCAAATAGGAACAAACAGTGGTATAGTGAAAAAACCATTTGATACCATTAAAGTATATAGATACTATAACACACACTAGGGAAATAGTTTGGATAGTGGGTACAAACATGATAAATATATTGAATTGGATTCAATTTAGAGAAATACTTTGTCTAATAAGTCCTAATGGTAGTTTTTTTCTTCCTGATGTCATCCATATTTGGCCCTACTAAATCAATCAATATTCACGTGCAGGTCCCATTTTTGGGAAAGACGCTTCCAAATAATTTATTTATTTATTTTTAAAGAATAAAACTCTAAACATCTAATAAAAATCGAGAAATTCACCATCCTACCATATCTCACGTAAATATTTTTTTAAATAACTATCATTAAAATAGAAGTTGCAAGTAGTCCATTCTTGAATAACTTGTTGTGTGTGGGGGGAGGAGGCTAGGAAGGAAAGGAGAAAGTGATTCCCAAATAATAATTTCAATTGTGTACAACTTAAGAGAGTCAATGCGTGACTACACATTTTCTTCATTTTTGGCTGCCTCTATATCTTATTCTATAAACCCATTAAATAATTTTTTAAAACAAATCTGTGCTAGCCTTCACGTTATATTGTTTATTAAAAGAATTACATCTTAAAATATTAATTAAAATTTATATTATTTAACTTTAAAAAATTGTGATAATTAAAAGAGTGGAAGAATATTTGTTATGAAATATTGTAATAATATAAAATATGCAAATTGATTAGAAATGAACTGAATTGATTTTCTATTTCTAGAAGGAAAAAGTTACGTATTATGTAAATTACTTGCAAACTATTGGCTTCAATATAAGCTTACCCAATTACAAATTTATCCAAAAGACAGTATATCAGATGTTTATAATATGATGTACTTATAACAATATCCATATTAGTGTCTACTTTTACATTCCAATTTAGGAATCAACTTAACTAAATAAACTAAACAAAACCTTTTAATTTTCTATAAATAAAATATTTACTTTCCACTCCATTTATGTGAGTTAATCCTCGATTTAACGGTGTCAACTATGAAAATTGAATTAATATTGAGTAAATTAAAATGAACTAAATTAATAAATGAATTAAGTTAAAATTGTTATGCCTCGAGAGGGTACCTTTGGCGTGGCCGACACTCACGAGCGAACCACTTGGCCTCATCATCACCTCATATTCAACAGCGAAAGAAAATACTCAAAGAAAAAACTGTGAAGTAAGTAAATTAAGTCTTTAATAGAAAGAGAATTTCCAATAAATGAGAGTTGAAAAACAATACTCAACATCCTCTACTCAATGTCTATGAAGCCTCTACCTCTAACATTTAGATGGTACCATGACAGGTTATGACTACCCAACTCAAAAGAAAATAAAGTAAAAATACTTAGTGAAAGAAAAAGGGGTTCCTCCGAATGTAAAAAGGGCTCACCATCTCTGTAATCACGAATCTTAAACTTCAACGACGCGTCTGCTAAAGTCCTCTAATACCTGCCTCTATATCATAAAACGATGCAGTCCAAAGGGGACGTTAGCATATGGAATATACTGGTATGTAAAATAACTGGAAGGGAAAGGACATAATTAAATCTAGTAACTCAACTCAAAATGAACTCATCTCAACCCAATAAAACATACAAGTGTAAGAATAAAGTCATGCTTTGAAAATAACTCAATAGTATGCAACTCACTCAAATATGCTATGCAGATTGGGAAGTTTCTCTAACTGACAGACATCCCACCACCCTCTTTGATGGTGCACAACAAACACGACGTCGTTGCTCGCCTGTCCATTACTTGCCAAGGTAAGGACATGAACCTCTACATCATGAAACATGATCCATCAGCCCCGTCCATCTTTTTGGAACAGGAGTTGCCAGAACGTGCTGCACAACTATCCTACGCGGGCAATGTAGTTATAGATTTTGAGTCATCTATACTCAACCCAACTCGGTGCTCAATACTACTTCCCAAAACATTTTCTTTACAACTCAACTCAAACATCATCATCATCCTCATCATCATCTTCCATCAATAAACATATTTTGAAAACTTATTTATGTCATCATCAAATATTTACTCAAAACGTCATTTAAATCAATGCTCAATTTCATAAAAACTCATCAAACACTAAGTGCTTTCTTTTGAAAACCTATACTTCAAAAATCTTTACATTTCAACAAGACTCTTTCTCAAATCAGTATTTATGCTCAAAACTCGTTTTCATGCAGACTAAGTAAAATATGCTCAGAACTCATCCTTGCTTAATATACGAAACAACCAACAATGTCAATTCGAAAAAATGCATAAAAAAAATATTGAATGAAATCATCAATTAGGGTTCAGTTCATGTGAACGAAGCCATGAACATGTATCCAACCAAATACTCAACTCAACATCATCATCAATATATTCTTATGTAATAGAATAATAATTAACTCAATGATTCAATTCGGGAACTCAAGAAAACTCAACCTTAACTCAACTCGAATCAAAGTATGTGAAGGGGGCACGTGGGCGAACTCAATCCAACGTTGTGTTAGCCTTACATGCCTGGGATGAAGGTAGACGATCAACTTGACACGAATTCGGCTTGAATTCTTCGAATCGTCGCTCTTCTCTTTTCTCTTTAGCCCTAGGTCTTTTGTTAAAGGTTCCGAAAGGACTTATAATACGGTTTAAACCCTTTTTATACTTAAAACTATCTATTTTGATCATATATTAAGTCCAGCAGGGGTTTTAAAAGGTCTAGAATGCCCCTCATGAAATTCGAAAAAAGTTTGTCTCGAGACATGGGGTCCGCGCCACGTACTGGGTTTATTTCGGTATTTTTTCATCGAAAATTCTCAAAACAAGATTTCTTATCCCATAGAAAATTTTTAGGATAAAACTAAGTGTTGGTCCGCGATGGTGGCGCGTTGCGACCTTGTCGCACACCCACAATGGTTCACATTTTCGCATCGAATAATTATCTTTTGATCCGGTTGCTCTAAAAATCAACCAAGACCATTTCTCCACTCAGTTTTTGTGTTGATCGCAAATCCGACCTCGGATTCGCCATCGGAGCATATGGAGACACGTCATGCGCACATCTCTCTTCTAAGGACATTTTGATAATTTTATCGGGTATTACAAAAATCGACTCAAAAATTACTTAGCTAAATGGGCTAGTTTAAATAAGTTGTGTCATAAAATCTTTAATACATGTGCTCAAATTGATACTCATTAATTATGCTATCTAAAAGAAGATGTAAAAGTTATGTTATTTATGTCATTAAACCCTAGTTAATATATTGCACAATGGTAAAATCTCAAAAAATGATAGAAAGATTTTCCAATGCTATATAAAATCTCAAAAAATTATTTTTATTTTGCATATAAAATTTGATACTTATGTCAATATTATAATGGAAAAATTACATGAATAAGCAAACATATAACCCTAAATAACAAAACTCAATTATATTTTTATATTATTACTTTTATGACAAACACTTATATTTTTTTTGCTATAAAAATTGTGGACCCTACGTCTACATGTATAAACTCCCCTAAACTCAGTTAACAAAGGTAAGTGTTTTTTTTTTTGGAAAAATTACCTTAATAAGTAAACATATATTTATACTTGTTAATTCTAGAATAATTAATGCTAAAAGTAAATTGAAAAAATAATTAACTCTCCCTTAATTATTTAAATTAATAGGAATAATTATTTTAAATTAATAATTTTTAATATATTTGATAACTAAAATAAAAGTTGGAATGTGCAACCATATATGAAAGGACAAGTAGGGCAAAATGAAAAGATAGAAAATACTAAAATTTCTGCTTGAAATTAAGACCAACCCCCCCCCCCCTCCCCCCCTGCTCGTTGGCTTCATAACACATTTTATTGAAATACCAAACAAAAAGATTGAACTCGAATTTCAGATATATTTCTTTTGTCCTATTTTAATCGATATAATTTTTATTTTAGAGTCAAATTATATAATTTTTTTATTAAAATTTTAAAATATATTTTAAGATAGTTATCAAATTATATTTTTATCTTAACTGTTCCCCATTTTCTCCATTGTTCACTCCCCTAAAATTTCTCAAAGGATTCTACAAATCAGTTAACAAACGTAAGTATTTTTCTTTCGAATCCCTATAATAATTCACAAGTTTTAATTTTTTGGTAGGTTTTAATTTTTTCAGAGAGAGTTCAGAATTTTCCCCCATTTTTACAAAACTCTTGCTACATTGCAGTCGTCAGTACTAAATTAAGGTATTTCCTTAGCTTATGCATTCTTACCTGTTTTTAGGTTGTAAACACATCTGGTGTTCGTCATCTATGCATGTAATGTATATTTCCCCCAATTTGTATATTTATTTATTTTTACCAACAGAGATGTATACGTGTATATTTTTATAAATTTAAGCCCACATGTATAAGTTCCTGCACATTTTATACAATTTATGATATGTACTTTTCTGATTTAAGCTGCATATGTATAAGTTCCAACACAGTTTATACATTTTCTAATTTAAGCCCATATGTATAAGCCCCACATGTATAAGTTCCTGCACATTTTATACAATTTCTGATATGTATTTTTTTTATTTAAGCCCCATATGCAATAAAAATACACAATTCCATGCATATATATACTTTCCCCAAAATTTTTAATGTTTCGGATGTTTTTTTATACACAAGCAAAAAAAAACTACTTTTTCCATCGATGGAACCTTTTTCTTTTTTTGAACAAAAGAGTCGAAAGAAAAATTATTTTTTATTGACAATGGAACCCTTTTATTTTTGGAACAAAGACTTCAATTAGGAAAATGAATTCTACTTCCTTTATTTATGAAACCATTTCCATAATTAATAACTGAAAAGTCTCTACGTTAATGAATAAAGTGTTGAATTTTTTGTTTTATACATTACAAAAAAATGGCTTTATACATTTTCTTGTCATGACCAAAGTTAAAAAACGTAATTTTAAAAATATTAGCTATTTTAGCTCATTATACTTTACAAATTTGCTATTTATGAAAATTCCTCTATTATAATTCTATAAGTGAAATTTTTTTAAAAAAAAATATATGTAGATTTTACTTTTACTGTTGCAGAGTAGAGAGATTTTGACGATAATAGTTGATTTCTTTTTTTCTAGCATAAGAATATAGATCTAATTACTTTTGATTTGACAAAAAAATTTATTTTTTTTTACCAATAGACAATTTAATTTTTTTTTCTTTTGCTACCAAAAAATTAATAAAATTTAAATAGGGTGGCCACGAAAGTCAACAGCGCCAGCCGATTTTTTCTATAAATACATTTCCGATACACTCGGTTCATCACTCACAATACTTCTCACCTTCCTCCATTTTCCTCTGTAAATTCCGGCGACCGGAAAAAGTTGACGATGGACGTTCGCCGGCGACCTGTAAAACCCCTTTATCCTTCTGAAGGCATTCCTTCCGGCGAACCTCTCAAACCCCATAAGCAAGATTCCTCTGTTAAAGCTTCAGATGCACTTCCATTACCTTTGTATCTTACAAATGGTTTGTTCTTCACCACGTTTTTCTTCGTCATGTATTTTCTTCTACACAGATGGCGTGAGAAGATCCGTAATGGAATTCCACTCCACGTGCTTAACTTTTCGGAATTAGTTGCCATGGTTTCTTTGATCTCTTCGATTATTTATTTGTTGGGGTTTTTTGGCATTGGGTTTGTTCAGTCTTTCATTTCTAAGGGAAATAATGATTCTTGGGATGTTGAAGATGAAAATATTGAACAATTTATTGGTAGTACTAACCCACCATCTGTTGGACGAAATGTCCCAATGAAATCTCTACCGGTTGCTGAAAAAGCTGTTCAGATAATCAGACCATTGTCTTCAGAGGACGACGAGGTGATTATTAAATCGGTGGTTGAAGGGAAAATACCATCGTACACATTGGAATCTAAGTTGGGTGACTGTAAAAGAGCTGCTTTTATTCGTAAAGAGGCGTTACAGAGGAGTACAGGGAAGTCATTAGAAGGATTACCATTAGAGGGATTTGATTATGAATCAATTCTTGGACAGTGTTGTGAGATGCCAATTGGGTATGTTCAACTACCTGTGGGAATAGCTGGACCATTGTTGCTTAATGGGAAAGAGTATTCTGTGCCAATGGCAACCACAGAAGGATGTTTAGTAGCTAGTACTAACAGGGGTTGCAAAGCCATTTATGTTTCTGGTGGCGCTACGAGTGTTTTGTTCAGAGATGGGATGACTAGAGCTCCTGTAGTCAGGTTCAGCAGCGCGAAGAGAGCTGCGGAGCTGAAGTTCTACGTCGAGGATCCAATGAATTTTGAGACTCTATCTGTTGTTTTCAACAAGTGAGTGTTCTTGTTCTTATTCAAGTTTTGGTTTTTAATATGCTTATAATCATTTTACTGCATTCATCTTTCACTATGAAGTTAATAGAATCATAGTAATCCATTAAATTTGATTTATTTACGTCACTAGTTATGAAAAAATATAAATAGTTGTGAAATAGTAATTGTGATAGAAATATCATCATATCAAAGTCCAGGAGTTGAATAGCTTTAAAAATTGGAATTCTTGAAAATGGTACAAATTAAAATGCATTTACTCCCTCTATATTAGTGTATTTGTCTTGCCTTCCTTTTTAGTCCATTTAAGAACGTTTATTTCCATTTTTGGCAACTCTTTAATTCAAAGGACATTTTGGTATATTCAACATATCTTTAGTTCACGAGATGCAAAAGTTTCTTTTTTTCTTAAACTTTGTGTTAGTAAAAACCAGACAAATAAATTGAAACGTAGGGAATAGTATTTTGCTTTGTAGTTGATGAAAGTTACCAGGAAAGTGCTCAAACAGTGTTGTAGATGAGCATCTGGAGTTTTCCTTCTTTCTTCTATTGTCGACTCATATTTCGGACATATTTCCTTAATGTGTTTTCCTTTTGGCAATCCCTTGATGTTGATGTGTTCAGTGAAAATCCATATTTTGTTTCTTCTTTTAACAATATCTTTTTCCCCTCTCTAGAACTTCCATCGTGGCCTTTACGATTTTATTAGATTTGTTATTTTCTCAATATCTGTCATTTTCTTTAATTTCCTCGGAGGAAATCTTGATTCTTTTAGTAATCAGCATATTATCCAATATTATGTTTACTAGTTATATAACTTTGTCTTTTATTTGGATGTTACAGATCAAGCAGATTTGCCAGATTACAGAACATTCAATGTGCAATAGCTGGAAAGAATCTATACATGAGGTTTAGCTGTAGCACTGGTGATGCAATGGGAATGAACATGGTTTCGAAAGGTGTACAGAACGTTCTTGACTACCTTCAAAATGAGTACCCTGACATGGACATCATTGGCATATCTGGTACTCCACCTACCTTTTTCTAATAGAAAATTCTTTTTAATCTCACGTACTTAACCGCCTTCTCGATTATACTGCTATAAAATATAGGGAGAAGGGCTATAAAATACCCCTCAACTTTGTTATTTAGAGTTGATATACTCCACGCAGTAACTTAATAAATGGGACAGATGCACTATTTGAGCAGTGTGCTTTTCAGCTCGAATTATATATGGACAATTGAATGCATACACATTTATGTGTACACATGATCTGGATACACTTATTAACCGGAATTGTCTGAACTATGACAGGGAACTATTGCTCGGACAAGAAACCAGCAGCAGTTAATTGGATTGAGGGGAGAGGAAAGTCAGTAGTTTGTGAGGCAATCATCAAGGAAGAGGTGGTGAAAAAAGTTCTGAAAACTGAGGTTGCTGCTTTAGTTGAGCTGAACATGCTTAAAAACCTCACCGGCTCCGCCATGGCTGGTGCACTTGGTGGCTTCAACGCCCATGCCAGCAATATTGTCTCAGCCGTATATTTAGCCACTGGCCAGGACCCAGCTCAAAATATTGAGAGCTCTCACTGCATCACTATGATGGAAGCTGTTAATGATGGCAAGGACCTCCATATTTCTGTCACTATGCCTTCAATTGAGGTATGCATTTAACATTAACACTAAGTTTTAAAACAACTATGCCTCAAATCCCAAGTTACAGTTGTCTATATGATGAGTCCTCATTGACTACACTACCTACATTGGCTATGTCGTTGTTACTACTAAAAAGTGTTTGTGGAAGCGTGAGGTTCTTCGTTGTACTTATTCTGCATATTATTGTGATTTTTCAGGTGGGCACAGTAGGAGGAGGAACTCAACTTGCATCTCAGTCAGCTTGCTTGAACTTATTAGGAGTGAAAGGTGCTAACAGAGAGGCACCAGGGTCAAATGCAAGGCTCTTGGCCACAATAGTAGCAGGTTCGGTTCTCGCGGGTGAGCTATCCCTCATGTCAGCTATCTCAGCTGGGCAACTTGTTAAGAGCCACATGAAATACAATAGATCATGCAAAGATGTCACAAAGGAATCCTCCTAATATGCAGAAAAAAAGACAGCTAATTTTCCCCACTTTTAATGTTTCAAAATTGTACAGAGTTTATAATTACCAACAAGCAACTTTATTGAAATAAAGGAATAATATTTTCATGTTATTAGAGACAAAAGCTGATCTGTATGCTGTGTTTAGTATCCATGTGAAGGTGGGGTAGGTTAAGGTATCAAAATGCAAATATTTTTTTTGAAAAAAATTTGGAGAGAAGGTAGTTGGTAACATCAATGTCTTTTGTATTATCTTTTGTGTATTTGTTCATACCTAATAATAATAAGGGCCAAAATGGCATCTCAAGAGTTGTATTGTTTTGATCTACACAGGTGTTTGTATTTTTTTAACATCCTTTTTTTAGTATATGATATTAAAAAAATGTTTATTCGAATTCATTATTGTATCTAATGACACGTGTGCATCCATTTTTCGCAATTATTCTCATATTAATATAATAAAAAAATATTAATTAAAATTTTGATAATTTAAATCTCAAAAAATAAAAGATGCCAGATGAGTTTGTGGAGAATAAATTAAGAGTTTTCTCCTATGGATGTGACTTTTCAGTTGATCTATATTTTGCTAATAATTACAATATGCAAGAAAGTCTTGGTAGGATGAGGACTTAATTAACACCCTACTATATGGACGGGGAGAGAAATGACCAAACCAAAGTTATGAAGGTGGCGGAGCCATATGGGTGCACCAAGGTTCATCCCAATTTTTTTAGGCAAAAGAATATTAAGGTTAAAAGTATTTTTCAAAATGTGCATATACATATATATATATATAGTAGATGTGTAATATTTTGAATTTTTTCTTTGTGTGTTTAATTTTTTATATTTTCTTGACAAAAATTCTTGTTCTGCCATTGCGTATATGGATTATTCCCTTCTTTATAGTATTCCATCTTTAGCTAAGTCTACATACAGAAAAAGTTCAATATCTTCATTCACCATATAATTTCAAATTCACTTTTATGATTCCACTTAGTATGTGGATTGCAGTGCAGTGATGAAACTGCTTCACCCTTAATTAGAGGTTTCATGTTCGAGTTTTGGCTATGAAGAAAATTTTGTTAGGAGTATCACCTCTGAATGGACCTGGTGAATGCAAATTTTAAAAGCTAAATCAAGAGTTAGTGATAAAAAATATATTTTGTGTGAGTTTCATGCTCTAACTATCAATTTTCTTTTTTGCTATTTGAATTATCATATTAAAACACATTTTGAAGTTGACTAGACCAAGTGGTCAACTGTCAATTGTTCTCTTTCCTCATTTGAACTATCATCATCTACTCAATTAGATTATTTTTTTAATACATAAATAATGATAGTCCAAAATAAGAAAATAAAAATCATCTAATATGATGTGAAACTGGAAACTAATATTATGATTTTTGATGATGACATAACTCGAAGAAGGATTCCGTAAGATGAAGAATAAATTAATTTCATACGTATTTATTTTTATCTTTTAGTGGGAAAAGAAATTCAGATGAAATATACTTAATTTTGTATTTGGACTTAAGTCATACACTTGATAGGCATGCACTCAATTCAAAACTAATTGGTCCTCAACTACATTTTATGACCATCTTTTGCCATATACTGGAGTATTAAATTCCCTTGCGTCACAGAGTAACGTAATTTTTAAATATATAGATTTTGTTTAAAGAAACTTTAAAATTCTAAATGAATCCAAATTTGCAAGAAATTGAAAAAGAAAAAAGCCAACTCTTGAAATCCGAAAAAAAAGTTATATAAAAAGAAATTTGATTTTGTTTAAAGAAACTTTAAAATTCCATATCAATCCAAATTTGCAGCGAATGTAAAAGAAAAAAGTTAACTCTTGAAATTAAAAAAATTGAAATGAAAAAGAAATTAGGTAAGATCCATTGAAGTGGTTAGCTTAATCAGATGTATCCATTTGGGGTGTTGGTGGACCAGGACCCATTATCAAAAACGAACCACTTCGATGAATCTTACCCAATTTTTTTTTTATTTCAATTGTTTCACATTTCAAGAATTTAACTTTTTTTTAAAAAAAGAGTAAATACTTAAAATATGATAAAGTAAAAAATAGTTATAGTTTACTCAAATTATGATTCGTAACTACATATTATAGGAGAGAGACGAGCGAGATCGAGAGAGGAAAAAGAGGCGAGCGAGAGAAAACAGAGAGTGGAGAGACTCAAATTATATATGTATATCTGTCAAATTGTATGTGTATATCTATCAAATGATTATATATGTATATCTAATATACATATTTATTTATATATCTGGTAAATAAAATTGGGAGAGGGAGGAGAGAAACGAATGAGAGAAGCAAAAAAACAAAGAGGCAAATTGTGTGTGTGTATGTGTATATATATACACGTCGAATTGAATATGTATATTTATCATATGATTATATACGCAACTGATATACATATATATATTTGCATATCTAACAAAAGAGGGAGGTTATGCATTTTATTTTGTAATTGTACACATTTTTCAAAGCTCTTATATGTAAAGCACCTGGAGTTTTTCACAGTAACTGTTATACTTGAAAATCATATTTCAAAAGTATGATGTGCTCAAAATCTTAGAAATTTTAAAGTTGAACCTATAAAGTTTGAAGTCGTCTCTAAAAGTATCAACCCCTTTCCAAAGAGGGCTCACTTCTTAATTCATAATGCTCTTCACTTTTAAGTCATTCAAAACTAATTAAAGACCATCTAACCTTGATTACAAAATTTCATCTCTTCAAAGCATGAAAGACTGATCACATTATAGAATTGCAATAAAGCAAATGCTTATAGCTAGTGTATCCATCAAATTCATCCAAACCTTGAGGAAATAGGGATAATCCTACGGCTTGTAAATCGTTGCAAAAAAGTTTCTTCTCGTCAATAAATTCAAGATAACAATAATTTATTGGAACAAATACGGAATCTTAGCAAATACCAATGGTCAACGTCGACTTAAGAAGCACGAAAAAAATTAGCTTACTTGACTGAAAGAAGATGGATGAGAGTAGTCTTTTTTCAATAGGCTAGCTGCCTGTTAGTCGTGGCAAGGATGCCATGCTATCAATCACTCTTTCCTTCTTGGGCACCAATTTCTTGCAAATAGTGCTCTGCATCCAAGGCTGCCATGCATCCTGCAAAACAAGTTTTGACAAGGAAATCACTTTCTATCTTTGCAAGTGCACCAAAATAATCACCTAGAAAAACTTAAGTATCCTGAAACCAATCTTAAGACGATTCCAGAAAGAATACTAATTCTATTAGAATTGCTAACGGATATTAACAGACCATATATGATCTCATGAGCACTGATATTGTCACAAACTACTCTCTTCAAAGCACCTGTCAAAAGTACTGGCTAATACAGGGAGTTTTCTAAACTCTAATGTTTGTGAGACAAATCTGACTTCAATCCAGCTCGAGATCAGTAAGATAATGGAGATTAAAGTGGAAAATATTCATACGTTCTCCACCAGCTCAGAAAAGTTAAGCGACTCATTGTGTCATGAAGAACAGCCATCTATCTAGCCCGTAGCATATAAAATGTTATCAGTTCAAGATTTGGTTAACGTAGTACTCTTTACAGGATCAATACTGACTAACAGTTTTGGAAGTCGGGGGTTGGCACTGAGAGGTGTCAACAAAACACATGCACTGCTTGACATCAATTGACTTACAGACACCTCCCACGAGTAGAATGATATCAGAAATCATAGAATCAAATGGTTGGCACAGGAGTTTGAAAACGATGCTTAGACAAATCGAAGGTCACAATTTAGATTTCAGAAAGTGCAGAACTGTGTTAGGAAAGATGTAAAATCAATTTATTTTAATATTTGAGTGTATAATACTAGACTAGAAGAAATGATTAAAGCTTCCTCTTCAGATGGGAAGAAAAATTTCTTTTCCATGGGACAATTATGACAGGAAGCACTAACCAAATCAAGAAACCAGGACATAAGAAATAAATTGTTTGAAAAACATATAGTGGTCAATCATTATATTGTGGTCCATGCGAGTGTAAAAAAGTAAAAGTCCAGTGCCCAAAGCGTCCTACATCACAGTCCAGAAGGGACGCACTCCAAGGAATGTGATGAATTGTAGGCAGCTTATCCCGATACAATCATCATTGGTCGCTTCCATGGGTCGAACCCGTGACTTATGGGTCATATGGAGACAACTTACCACAGACCATGCTAGTATATTACGGAAAATTGGCAATCAACTTCCCATCAAATACTTTCACCTCCAGAAACTCTAAAGCTCTAGAGAATTGAAACAATTTTCTGGAGAACTATTACTTATGGATATCAATGTTACAAAGCTAATTCCTTGAGTTGAAAAATATTTTACCTATCTCAGGAAGTTGTTTTCTGCTCAAGCAATCCCTATTCCCTACAAGATACCATCACAATGGACTATAGAAAATATCTTTTTGATTAATATCAAAGGCTATAAATTTGTTGTTTAATAAGGATTGTTTTCCATTTCTCTTGAATTGGAGGTGATTTTTCACTATTTGTCCAGCAAAATCTTGGACAAAAGCTAAACCATAATCAAGTGACCTTGCAACCAAAAAAAACTCTTCTACAATGACTTGGCAAGAACATACTATTCCTTGTTAAAAAGGCATAAAGGAAGTTGCTGGTTATACTAGGAGCAGCACGATGCTTCACTTCCTCTTAATCAATTTCCATATGTATTCATTATGTGTTTCTGGTTACTCTTATGTAATACCTTTTTCTTATTCTCTCTTAAATAGCATTGAGGAGTTTCATTTACTAAGCTATAAACATGATGATCTTCCCCCGATCAACATTTTGAACTGCATTGTCTTTTGTTAAATAGAAACCTAGCTCTGTTTATTACATTTATGATGTCTCCTGGAAGTCAGTGTTGACACATGACACTACTAATTAAATAGTTTTTGAGAATTTCCTTTTTTCAAACTTTGATAACCTAAAAAGTAGAGATAGGGGATCCAATTAACAAAAAGGCGGGCTGTTACTGCTGTAGATGCACGAGGAATGCTTTCTCTGGAGCACTTCTTAATATGATAGAAAGAGCTTCCTTATTCTCAGTACCTATCAAGGTCACATACCATAATCCTGGTACACTTTTATGAAAGCAGCATACTTTTTTAAACATTTTGATGCTTTACTTCCAGCTCATAAAATAAAGGGTAAAACTGCTAACATTAGTTCATTATTTCTTAGAAGGACATAATATTATTCAGTCCTTAACAGTTAATTAACTTAGAGAATCACCAAACTGGGGTAACTAAAATAAAACGAAACAATAATTTAACTTCAAAAAATTGGATTTTGGATTATTTTTATCACTGTCACAACAACGCATGTGCAAATAGCCAAAGACTCAGACTGGCTTTGATTGAGGCTTAATGTTCTTGTTGAAAAAGGGATTCTTCAGTACCATTTCATTTGGTGGAGTCGGGATTTTCACTCAGGAGTTCAAAATATGAAGTAAACATGAAAAAGCCAAAGGATTTTAAACATCTACAGTACATTAAAAAAAATATCTATAAATAGTACTATAATTTTCGGCTGAAGGGAACCTAGCTCCACCCCTGAATGACATTCTTCCAAGACAGTCAACAGAGAAGCTGTAGACATGCTCCATGAAGCAAATTAACAAAGAGCAAACAGCAAGTAAATTTGGATCACTACCTGAACCAGCAGCAGTAATGGCTTGCCGGTACTTCTTATCTTGCACATCACCAGCAGCAAATACACCTCTAACGCTAGTCTTTGTCGTCCCTGGCACGGTAGCAATGTACCTCTCACCATCCAGCTGCAGTTGTCCATCCAAAAATTTGGTAGCAGGTTCATGCCCAATGGCGAAAAACAAACCCGAAACCTCCAAATCTGATACCTCTCCAGTAACCACATTTTCCACCTTTAATCCACCCAAAGTCTTCTCTCCATATGCCTCCACCACTGCAGAATTCCAAATCACCTCTATCTTAGGGTTACTCAATGCCCTATTTCGCATAATTTTCGAAGCCCTAAATTCATCTCTTCTATGAATTATATACACTTTCGAACCATATTTCGTCAAAAATGTAGCTTCTTCCATTGCTGAATCTCCACCACCGATCACAGCCAAAGGCTTGTTACGGAAGATCGGAGCTGCGCCATCACACACAGCACAAGCCGAGATCCCGCGATTCCAGAAGCCATTAGCGCCGTCACCGGATCCAGGGAATTCAAGCCGCTTAGCAACAGCACCAGTAGCGACAATAACAGTGTCTGCTAGTATTGTCCTTTCATCGGACATAACCTTGAAAGGAGTAGAAGAGAAATCAACGTTATTTACAGTTTCAGTGAAGATCTGTGTACCGAATCGAATAGATTGAGCACGACACCGATCCATGAGTTCACCACCGCCGAGTCCTTCCGGAAAACCGGGGAAGTTCTCCACCTCGGAGGTAGTCGTGAGTTGTCCACCTGGCGCGATATCATTGGCCATCCATCCTTCAAACAGGATCGGCTTCAGCTCGGCGCGTGCTGCGTAAATGGCGGCTGTGTGAGCCGCCGGTCCACTTCCGATGATGCACACCTTTGTCCTCTGTGTGTCCGCCATAGAGAGTATATCAGCGACACGGTAGTTGCGATTGGTGGTTGACGTCAGCGGCGACGGCGACGGCGAACGGCGGAGAGTTTATATTGTTTGTGGATTTTCTGGATTGGATCTTTATGAAAATGTGGTCAACGTTACGGGTCAGTAATGGGCAGAATTTTGGCGGGTTCGGTTTTGACCTTTCAGTCTTGGCGCCAAATTTAAAGCGCTTTCTAAAAAAATGAAACCAAATAGTAGTACTTTTTTCTATTCAAATAAAAAAAAATGCAGGAGAATTTATTTTAAGATTGTTCAAAATCGAATCGAAATTAATAATTTTAATAAAAATAAATTATAATATTAATTTATTGTTAATGATTATTAGTTTTCTTCTATTAAAAGAGAGCAAGATGCAATTCATCAACTCACGTGCATGATTCATTTGATTTGTCTCCTTATTTCGAAGTAATTTTCAATGATTTATTTGTGTAGAATCGATGACTAAACTAATAATGATCAATAATTAATAAGTTAATATTTTATAAGGGTTTAGCATGTCTACACATTAATAACCAATAAATCGAATTAATAAATTATTCTATAACGATTTAGCATATGTACGCATAATATTTTGTTAAATTATTCCTTAATGTGAATACATCTTGTGAAAAGGGCAACTTTTTTCATTTTTCTCCTTATAATAAGAGATTTATGGTGTTTAATCGCTCTTACTTTTTGCTTTCTAAACTATATTTTTGGAGTCCGAAATCAAAAAAATAAAAAGTTTTGAAGAAAAAATGAAAAGGGCACCCAAAAAGATTTTGATACCCAAGAAGTAAAGACACAGTAAAACCAAAAAGGTAAAAAAAATTCGAGAAAAAATCAAAGGACACCTAAAAAATTTTTGATACCAAAAAGATAAAAGGTGCAACCTCTACTACGTCTTACCTTTAAAAATTAACGAAGCTGTTTACTGTCAGAGTGTCTCTGTCAGAAATATATTTAATTCTTTTTTGGTCCTAATTTGGTTAGGAGCCATTTGGTAGGAAGAATTAGGAGAAATAATCCAGGGATTAGGAGAATGGCATCAGCTAAAAACATGTTTGGTAGAAATTGGACTCATGTATTAGTTAATACCTCATACATGGTATTATAATGCCTCCCATTTGGTGGTATTAGCTAATCCCTTGGATTTAATACCATGGGATTATATATAAAGACAAAATGTCTCTCAAATTTTTTTACACCTTTTTTTTAATTTTCTTGATTTTATATTTGTAAATTTTATTTATTTGTGGTTTCATATTTACATAATAGATAAAAAAAATATTTTGCCATGTCAATTTTTGTTATAATTAATATAGTTGAGTGATTTTATTGATACAAAACAAGATCCAATGATGTTAAATATAATTTCAAATTTGAGTGACCTTGTAAGATATACACACTATATTAAAATTACATGTGAGACCCCGTGTTTCTCGTCTTTCATTATTTAAATAGTGTGGCGTTATATAAGGAACAAATGATTTTTGCTAGCACCTAAGGATAATAAGGCTGAAAATAAGTGGTAATATCAAAGACCTAAAGTTTTAAGCCAAAGGAATACCCTAAATGCACATTCGGGATTAAAGAAATGACCCGAGTGGCACCTCGCCCTTTTCGGAAGGTTTAAATTAAGTTTCACTTTTCAGATGGGACTAAAAGTTTATAATTTGCTAATAACGAATTTCTTTAAGTTATTTTAATAGCACAAAGGTCATACATTAAGTTTTAGAATCAAGAAAGTTGCAAGATAAAGGTTGGCCAAAGTTACCGTAAGTTTCTTTAAGAAATCCTTCTTAAATTTGGGTCAAATGTATCAGCTCATATCTCCCAAACTATAAGGATTTAGAAGGTCCATGACCTATCAAATTGAAGATCTAAGAGTCTAGTTTGCAACGCACAAAATCGCGCATCAAACCAACCTCAGAATAAAGAGTTATGACCGTTTTACCGAGACTGCCCGAGCTGGAAACCGGGTCATAGGTCGGGTCGGGTTGATCCAACTTAATGTCGGCTATTTTGACACTTTAAAGCTCAAAATTAAGCCATTTTCGTCTCAAACCAGTGTGGAACTGAAGAGAAAGCTCCCAAAGGGTTCTCTAAGTGATTTAGGTAAGTTTTTCGCATTTTTACCATTAAAATTCGTCCCCGTGCCTAGAAATGCGTGCCTTACGCTTTGCAATTGTTTTTTCCTCGTATTAGCTGTGTTTGGAGCTGTGTTTTGGGCTGTAAAAAAAGTGGTGTTCTTGCTGGTATTGTTGGTTTGCAGCTGGTGTGTTTAGGTAATAATTCTGGAGCTTTTTTACGGTCATTTTTACGACGTTTTACGGACATTTCCTCGCGTAAATGCTCCTTGTCAAATCTGATCATTAATGCTGAATTTTTGACTGTTTATAGGTGTCTTTAAGCTGCGTATATATATTCGTTGCGAAGCTTAGGGCGTAAGGAACAAATTTCGTGAAGGAACTTTTGGCAATCGGACGTTCGTTGGAGAGGTATGTTAAGGCTAAGCTCCGTCCCTCCTTTTAGCACGAAATCGGGAAGTTTCCCAAAACGTCAAATGTGATATCTTACTATTCTGTTGCTAGAAGGACCTTCTGTGAAATGCATTGGGATTGCAGCTGAGTTATATTCATCATGGTATTAGGTTGAAATTCCATTCGTTCGCTTAACCTGGACATTCAATTTCTATATATCATTTTGTCGGTTTCCCGGCTACCTATTCACATGTCCATGGTGTTTCTCTTCTTGGTATAGTGCCATTAAAATAAATGTAGAATGCAAAGGGAATGTAGTATTCAAAATCAGTCCTTCTTCCATACAAAAATATAATTGAACAATTTAACCAATAACGCGATGGTTTCCAATATTCCCCAGTGAAATGCTCCCGTCTAAACTACTAAGGCGCTTGATCCTGTTTAAATACATTCTTTTACTAATTGATATGGGACCAAATATAATCATTATGTAAATCACCTTTATGAACATTTTCAAAGTTAAGGCTTCACTCTAAATGTTGGGTTAAGTTTCCAAACTTATTAAAAAGGACATGTATGATTCCACGAGCCATATGTATATGTTATGACAACGATTATGATGTTATGAGAATAAATCTACCAATGAGCCAAGATTGGCCAAATGACAATGACTATGATGCTATGAGAATAAGTGTATCAATGAGCCAAGATTGGCTAAGTTCTTGCTATGGCTTATTATGTGCATTAAATATTCATATCATACATTGTACTTTATGCATGGACTTCGAGCTATAATCAAAGGTATGAGGCCTATTTGCCCAACTATATATGTATATGGTACAAATGGCAACAGGTTGGGTATGTCATGCATTTGCATCTATATGTATGTATTCACGACATGCGACACTCGAGCATACCATGCATTTTTTATCACTAGGAGGTGGCTTATTGGCCATAAGGCTACTTGAGTTTTGGTTACAAGTAATATTTCTATTAACCTTTTTAGTATGGTTATTTATGATTTTACTTCCTGCCTTACATACCAGTACATGTTTATTCGTACTGACGCCCCTTTGCCTGGGGACGCTGCTTTTTATTTCGTGCGTGCAGGTTCAGGTAGGGGCTCTGATTTACCCCTCCACTAGGAGCCCCATTCAGCTATGAGTTGGTAAGCTCTACCTCTTCCTGGAGCTTTCACAGGATGTTTACTTTTTTTGTATAGTTGGGTATGTCGGGGCCCTGTCCCAACAGTGTTAGTGATTCTCATAGAGGCTATTGTGGATATGTTATTGTGGGTTGGTTCTTTTGTGACTTTCAGTATTCGGTCATCAGATTGACATGTATATATAGTGTGTGCCTGTACCTCTATTGTTGCAGCCTTGTTGGCTAACTAGTACCCTATTGTTCTGGTTTATCTACCTTGTACATGATTTACTGTTGATCAGGTCATGACCTAGAATGTCCAGGCTTAGTCTTTCAGACGTTATGCTGCCTGATTTTCTTCTGGTCCCTAGTTAATTCACTAGCATGTTTAGTGGCTTACCCGGCCAATAACGGTACCGGGTGCCGATCGCGCCTCCCCTCTCTTTGGGGCGTGACATTACAATTTTCAAATTTTTATGTGTAAATATAGATTGTCTATTTTTCAATCAGTTACCATCTTTTCTATTTAAATAATAGATGACCTATTTTTATTAAACTAAAGATTGACATTTTATTAGTGATGAATTTATAGAGATTATAATTATTTATTCTCAAATAATTTAAGTGAGAAAATAGCAAACCTAATGAGAAAATTATCTCCTAACTAGTTAGAAGTCACAAAAAAATAATCTACTTTGATTTAGTTACATGAAATAGAAATTCTCATAATAGTTCAAGGGCATAATTGAAAAGAAACTTTTTATAGAATTTTAAACCAAACACAAAATTAAATGGAAAGCAATAAACCAAACATGGACTAAAAAATAATCCCAGCATTACTAATTCTTGCATGACTAATCCATATATTACTAAAATCTTGTATTACTAATCCTTGCATTATTTATTTTTGTACCAAACGATCCCTGGTGAAAAACTCTTGGGGTGGATGAATAAAAACTAGCCAACCTTTAGCTTGTACAGATAAAGCAAACTTTGTTTTTTATCTCTTGATGCATTAAATTGAAAAATAAAGTTGGAGAAAAATAAATAAATATTAGCAATCAAAGATTTATTTATTTATGGAAATTGAAAAATTAATAAATATCTCTTACGCATTAGGAACAGCTATAACGCACCTGTTCATTATGACATCGTAAATGGTGTTTATTTATTTATTTATTTAAATTGAAAATTTTAGTGTGATTTGTAGATTTACTTTTTTTAACAAGTTTTAATTTTAATTTTTAAATATTTAGATTGAGTTATTCAAGTGTATGTTAAATTGTTTTCTCATCATGTTATGTTAAATTATTCTTAAATTTTTTTATTTATGTTAAATGTGATATATTAAATCAAACAATGTTAATTTTAAAAAATTATATAATTTGCAGGTAATTAAAAATTATATATGAATATATATGTTAATAAATTTAATTATAATTCAATATTAAGTTTACATTTTTATAGTATTTTTCTGTTTTATTGAAACCATCCAATTATAACTTATAATATCTTATTCATATCATCTCACTTTCTAGTTATATGTTATTTCTTTTATATTGTCGACTTCTAATAAACGTGATTGACTCAATTCTAGATCATCTTCTGGAATTGTATAACTGTAAAAGTGAAATTCTCCTTTAATTTTTTTTATAGTTTAATGAACGGGTGTGTTATAGCTATTCCTAATGCGTAAGAGATATATATTTATTTTTCAATTTAAATAAATAAATTTTTGATTGCTAATATTTATTTATTTTTCTCCAATTTTATTTTTCAATTTAATGCATCAAGAGATAAAAACAGAGTTTGCTTTGTCTGTACAAGCTAAAGGTTGGCTACTTTTTATTCATCCACCCCAATAATTTTATACTATTAACCAATTTAGGAACCAAAAAATTTTTTATATAAAAAAAAGTATGTCTGACAGGTAAGGGGCACCCCGACATGACAATTAGATGCCTCTTTTAATTTTTAAAGCTGCGCCTTTACCGTTTTGGTATCAAAAAATTTTAGAATATCTTTTTGAATTTTTATTAAAAAAATTTATTTTTTTAATCCGAACTTTATATTTCTGTGTCTTTTGATGTGTCTCTTAATAATAATTTACTATTAAATTTGTAATAATTTTTAATTATTTTATCTTTATTTATATTTTAAGATATGACTTTTTTTAATTAAATATTTACTATATTAAGGCGCGTGTAGTTCTGACAAATAATTACTATCAAGAATTTAAAATAATAAACTTCTAAAATGACAAATAAATTAAGATAATTATTTTAAAAATTATAATAAATAATTTGAAACGAAGAAATTACATGATTTTGAGAAAAATTAGAATAAACTTGTAACACCTGGGAAATTACCAAAATACCCCTAGAGAAGAGGTGTGCGTAAAACGCGTCTTCCGATGCTCGGATTGAAAATCCGAGAGTGGATTCGTGATCAGCACTGAAAATGGAGTGGGAAGAGGGTCTCGGTCGATTTTTAGAGCGATCGAGTCGAAAGATAATTTTTCGTTCCAAAACGAAAAACAGTGTGCCTGCGCGATGGAACCGCGTCGCGAACATGTCGCGGAGCCACACTTATGTTTTTCTGTGATTTTCGAAAATATACTGTCCGCGACAGGTCCGCGTCGCGGACTGTGTTATTTCAGGTCGGGAAAAAATTCTTTTAAATTACGAAGGGCATTTTAGTCCATTCATATTCATCCTAAACGTACCTCTATGACTAATTAAAGTTGGTTTTTGATAAAAGGGTTTCAAAAACCCAAATTCTAAAGCGTTCTTCCTAAAGGTCACTAAGCTAGGGCTTGAAGGGAGTTGAGGTTGAAGAGATCAAGAGGAGGTGGTGCATAATTGTGCTAGCAAAACATTCCAGGTATGTAAGGCTAACCTAAAGCATGGGAATGTTCTCCCATGTGCCCTTCTGAGTATTGAGTATCATATCTTGACAAGATACAGTTAATGTGGAGAGTTTGATGCATGTACAATCTACGTTATTTTAAGTATAAATAATTTTCCTACATGAATTGATGATCATTACTATTTTGTTTTACATCATATTTCATTTTTATGAATACATTTTAAAACCCTATAATTATTGTGTTTTGGAAAGAACATGCATAATGAAATTAGGGATATGTCTAGAGCCTTGACGATGATGATGTTATGATGATGTTGATGAGAATGATGTTTTATGATGTCTTAGCATTGAGATTTAATTGCTAAATGATGTCTCTTGAGTTCTGATGTTGATGTTGATGTTATGAAGTGAGGTACTATGTCCCTATGGGACTGATGTTGATGTTGAGGTTTTATATTATGTCCCTCTGGGACCGATATTGATGTTGAGGTATTATATCATCATGTCCTTATGTGACTAATGATGAGGTATTATTATGTCCCTATGGGACTGATGAGGTTGATGTTTTATGAGCATGTCGAGTTCTGGGAGGAGTATTGAGCACCGAAATGGGTAGAGAGTGAGTCCCACTCGAACCCATTAACTACGTGGCCCGCGTAGAAAAAGAGGATTGAACCGCAATGCGGATGGCTCCTATCTTGTCCCAAATGAGGACTGAGGTTTTTCTTGTGGATCCACTGAGGTTATGTCCTTTACCCCGGGCAGGGTATTGGATGGTTGTGGCAACGACATCGCTTTGTTGTATCATCACCGGCTCATAGGTGATGGTTGTCGGTTAGAGAAACTCCCAGTTAGGTTCCTTTTGATAGAACTTTGATGTTGATATTGATGTGATGTTTGAGTCGAGTCATTGAGTCGATGCGATGTTCCCTCGAGTTGATGTGATGTTCCTTTGATGTGAGTTGAGGTTGAGGTTCCTTGAGATGAGCTTGAGGTGATGTCGATGATTGATGAGAGGTTGATGAGTCAATTGTCTAATCTAATCTCTTGCCTTAGATAGACTTTTGACATTCTGATAGAGTATGATGTCGAGTTAATGTTTCTTGATGTTGTGTATTTACCCTGTTATTCAGCTATTTTACATGCCAGTACATTCCACGTACTGACGCCATTTGGCGCTGCATTGTTTCATGATGCAGATACAGGAGTTCGAGGACTTCAGCAGGCGCACCGTTGAGGTTAAAGATTTCGAGTTCAGACTTTGGTGAGCCTCCTTGCTATCCGGAGGAGACCCTTCTATTTTATGTTTCCCTTATTGCATTGAGTCCGGTAGCCATGGCATGTCATGGCACCATTCTTAGACAGATGAGTCAGGTTAGAAGCTTCGTACACATGATGTCGAGGTTGATGTGGATGTTTCCCTTATGAACTGAATAGTACTTTACTTGCTTAGTTGATGTGGAGACTGATGTTTGGCCATTTGGCCCTTACCTGAGGTTTTCTATTTATGATGTTTCCACTATGTTGATGTTGAATGATGTGATGAGGCTAAGTAGTTCGTTCGGGGACTAGCAATAGTCTCTGAGTGCCGGCCACGTCTAGGGTACCCTCCCGGGGCGTGACAAAAGTCTTTAAGGAGGTTGAAATGATTAGTTTTCATCTATTCCAACATTGATAATTTGAATTTTCTTCTTAATTTATCATGAATTCACATTTGCATACTTTATGCAAAGCTTGATTATTAATGAATGGAATGGAGCTAGCGTTATAGTTACGGGTTCAATATTTTCTTCGTCTTAAATTAATTAAATTTTTTAGATTTTTTATAATATTTAAATTGTTCAAAGTTCAAGGTGAATGTTTAAACTTTTTTCATATTCATCCTTTTTTTTATTCAATTTTTATATTTTCTAAACGATAAAATTGCACTACATATTTATGATTTTACAAAGGACAATAGTGGAAAGTACGATTTAAAATATGTCTTTGAATGTTTTTCTTAATATGTGCATTACTTCATAAATTTAATTAAAATGGGACAGAGGGAGTACAATTCAATAATTTTAGCTTAAATATATTAAAATTTATTTCATATTTATTGATAATTTTTTTTGGAATCTGATAATCAAAAAATAATAATTTAAAATCCATAAATTAAATATTTTGAATTTGTCTCTAACTAATGAAATGACATTAGTATTCATGTATGTTTAGCTAAATTAATGTCACCATTACTATTATTATTTGATAAATGTCACATCTTATAGTAAAAATAAAGCTTTAATTTAGTTTCGACCAAAAGTTTTCTAAAGCATCTTTTGATAAGTCAATTACTACGTTTTAATTAAAGGATTTAATGTTCAAATTCCAATGTTAATTAGTAGGGACACTTTAGGATCAAACAAATATGTGTAGACAACTTTATTTGTTAGTTGAGAAATAATACTTTTGGATTTTATGATTTTAAAGATAACCTAATCAATTGGCTAAAAACAAAAAAGAAAAAAGTAATAGTAAAATAGAGATGAATATTATAAAAATACGAATTCATAAATGGTTTGTACTCATACAAGATTAGATAAGATTTAAAAAAAAAATTTGTTTGATAAAAAATAAAGTAACACAATACCGAGGATAACATGTGAGAAGGTCGCTTGAGATGTTTTGAATATGTCGTCTAGTTGACCTATCAATGCACCGATCCATAGGAGTAAATCTATGATACGTGAAGATTTTAAAACAGGACTAGATGGGTCAAATCATATTGAATGAAGTTGTTGAATTACATTGAGTATGAAAAGATTAATTCTCGAACTCTTTTTAAAATTTGGATCAAGACCTAATTTGATGATCATCTCAAAAGACTACAACTTCTTAGTAGTAATACAAACTTATAATAATTATTATTATATAATTTAACTTAATTTTTTTTACTCTTATTCCATTTGGCATGACAATATTCCTTTCGTTTCAGAAGAATAATTTAGTTTAATTTCGTATAAAATTTAAGAAAAAAAAACTTTTCAATTCTATGGTCCTTTAAAGTTATGTTTAATATACAAAAATGCTCTTTAATCTCGTAACTTTAAACATGCCACGTAAAAAAATTTAATTAAAATATTGCCAAAAAAGAAAACAGGTCATTCTTTTTTAAACAGACCAAAAAGGAAAGTATTTTTTTTTGAAACAGAGATCGAGTAATGAATTAAATGAGCTTTAATGAAAAAAATATGAAATCGTGAAATGACTCCAATTTATTTGAGATAGAGACATAATTATTATATTAAGTAAATATCCTAATGAAATGATTAAAGATAAAAGAGACTTTAATTTCAACAATTGACTAATTAAAGCAAAAGTGATTATCATCATGGAAACATAACTAATGAACTTTCCCAAAGTTTGAAAAATAGGATGGCCCCTTAGTCTAATATATCCATTTTTTTTCAAAAATGTCCCCAACAACACTACTTTTAATGTCAACTTTTATTGATTTTAGTTATGGTCAAAATAATGGACTTTTATTAGGTGGCCACATAATCTTTTGAATCTTCACCTATACCTACTAAGAACCTTCTCCCAAAAATAAGATAATTTATCTTTTATAATAGGTGAGAATTAATTTTATTTTATGTATATGTATAATTCTCTATAAGTGTAAAGATTTCTATTATTTTCAGCAAATTATTTATCATAAAGATTTATTAACAATTACCATCTTAAGAGTAGATTAATTGTATAAATATTTTATTAATAGTATTCAAGATAAAAATTAGTATGTTTTTTCTACTATATTATCACACTACAACTTCTTAATAGTATTTAATTTTCAAGAAACATTTATTAAAGAATAATAATTTAATAAACTAAACATTAATTTTATTAATCTCTTAATGAATATGATTTTTGCTAAAATGACACTTATTTTAAAATATAAGATGTAATTTATTTTTTTACAGTATCTCCATAAAAAAAGCTTAAATGGGAAAACAAATGTTAAAATAACACAACATTATTGCTAGAACACAAGAACAAGTGTTGAGATTTAATTATTATTTTTTCATTCTATGTGTGATATTTATATTAAAATTTGACTAATTTAACTTTATATCATTTAGAGCTCCATCCAAGAAAAAGTGTTCTCTATCAAAATATATTTTTATATTTGAAACTCGAATTCAGAAAGAAAAGAAGAGCAAGTACGGTGCACTAAAGCTTTCGCTATACGCAGGATTCAGGGAAGGGTCCGACCACAAGGGTCTAGCATTGTACGCATCATTACTTTGTATTTCTGCCAGAGGCTGTTTTCAAAGCTTGAGCTCGTGACCTCTTGGTCACATGACAACAACTTTACCAGTTACTCCAAAGCTCTTCTTCGGAATTCAAATTCGATATCTTTAATTACAAAACAATTTGGAGTAAAATTTTTAATCAAGAGAGAAGCAACTTCATTCCTATAAGAAAACTTGTCTTTTTCTTTAATTGAAAGGTCCACCAAATTTCGAATCATTCAACAAGAGGAAACACAAGGACAGACAGAACTGTATCCAATGTACAAACAAAAACATCAAGAAAAAGACAAGACAAAACAAAACATACAAAAATAGTTCCATCTCAAATCTTCATTTTTCACCTGAATTTAATCTAAGGTGCTATATGATCAAAACAACCCCCAAAATATATAACATTAAATAGAGAAAAATAAGGAAATCAAGGTAGAAGAAATATATAACGATCTTAATATTTACAAGGATTTTGACAAAATTAGTCTGATTAATTCAAATTCTCGCATAGCTCTTGCAAACAAAACTCACGATTTTCAAGATTTCAACTCAAGATTTGCCATCTTTTCAACCTTCAACCTTTTGGAAATTTCACCGAACTCGAAACCTCTAGTTAGATTTACCATCTTTTCAATAATCTTCTGAAATTTTTTCTATTTTTTAGAAGTACTTCGATGCGAAACTTCATGTTAGACTTGCAATCTTTTTTTCTCGATCTTTGAAACTCGAACCAGAGACCTCTGATCAACCATTCTGATCTTTTCTAACATTCAAGTTTCATGATTTTCCTCAATTGAAATAGAATTCCTCTTGATAAAATCCAAACAATCAGCAATAGCCTCAGCATAAAATGAATTTGAACGTGTAAAAGACTTTAATTTATAATCATTTCTATTCCCATACATACCATAATCAACTTTTTTCTTCACCAAATTCTTCTCATCTCTTTGTTTTCTTCCACTAAAATCCATCTTCAACAAAATCAACAAATTCCCACAAGACAACTTCATTGATTTCTTCAAAATCTTGAAAAAATTCAAGAACTTCACTTGCAATCTTTGAACTGAAAATCTTCTTGAATTTAGCTTAATTCCTTTGATCATATAGGACTTTTTTCTTCCAATTGTTACTCTATTGTATCCCATATGCCCCATGATTTTTATTTATTTCTTTTTTTTCAAGTGATGAATTGGAGTTTTGATGGAAAAATTTGTTATAAATAAGGGTGGAAATTATTATATAAGTTGGTGAGTGGAAAGGGGAAATAACTTGGAAAATGTGGTGTATTTTGGAGGAGACTTTTTGATAATTTAATGGTCTAAACGCGGATGGTAAGACTTAGAAAAAAGTTGAGTATTTAAATGTATAATAAAGTGTTTAGATATTAGAATTATTCTATTCGTTTTAAAAATAATGATCTAGTTTAACTTGATGTGGAGTTTCATAAATAAAGAAGACTTATCAATTTTGTGGTCCTAAATTAAAGTTATGTTAGATGTACCAAAATACCCTTTAATCTTATGGTCTGAAACATGACACGTGAAAAGTTGAAATTAAAGTTTTGTCGGAAAAGAAAATAAATTATTCTTTTTGAAACAAACCAAAAAAGAAAGTAGGTCATTCTTTTTAAACGGAGGGAGTAATATTTATTATTATTGAGCATTTTGGAACATATAATGAAGTATTTAAAAATTCGAACAAAGACTTATTTTAATTGAATAACTGAATATATAATAAAGTGGTTAGATACTCGAACGATAGCTTGTCTCTATCTAGCATTTGAAAGATATAATAAAGTGTTTGAAATTTCGAACAAAGACTTATTCTCGTTGAGTATATGAATATATAATAAAATGTTTGGCAATTCAATGAAGATTTGTTTCTATTGAGCATTTGAAATATATAATATAGTGTTTAAAAACTCGAAGAAAGACTTGTTTGAATTGAATATCTGATGCTTAGATACTCGAACTAAGACTTGTTTCTATTAAGCCTTTGAAACATATAATAAAACGTCAAAAATTTTGAACAAAAACTCACTTTAGTTGAGTCTCCGAAGTTTAGATGTTTGAATTGAGACTTGTTTCGTCTACAATTATAGATCGCCCCTTCCCGTTAAAAGTCAAACTACTCGGATTATTCTTCCTTCACATGTTTCATCACTCAATCTTACACCTACAATTAGTGACTAGTGATAGAATTATAGGGGAAGTGTCTCTATTTCATAAACCAAAGTGATTGGAGTAGTTGTGAGATTAGATAGATAAGCATAACAAATTAGATTAACAAACATATTATTATACTTCTGTCATGCAATATACACAAGGTCAATTACTTAATTAACATGTAAGATTTGATTAATCCCTTTTTTTTCCTTAAGCCTATCTTAATATTTGTCTAATTAATAGCCTTTTTTAAATTAAGTGGTCTACTTTTCTTTCCATCAAAAGGTAAGCTGTCAGTTAGTTAATTATGTACTCCCTCGGTTTAAGATTATTTGTACTAATTTTTAAAATAGTTCTTTTAAATTATTTACTATTTAGAAATTTAAGATAAATTAATTATTTGTTCTTGGAAGACTGCTAATATCTCAATTACAGAGTGATGTTATAATTATTCAAATATTAACGAGAGATACCAACATAGGTTGTGACCGGTGCAATATTAAAATTGCTTCATCCTCAATTAAAAATAATTTTTTGAAATTTAGTAAGTGAAAGTCCAAAGAATATTTTAGAGCTAATTAATTAAAGATGGGTTTTTGGATTAATGTTTATAAAATTTCAAGGTCGACTCTTAATTATGTTTAATATTATCAAGTTGTCCTATATACAATATATATGTCTGCAAAATGTTGCATAAAATTCGACAAAAGAGTGGACTATGAAGGGTGCGTTTGGTACGATGAAGAATATTTTTTAAAAAATTATGTTATTTAATTTCTTATTTATTAATAATCTATACTATATTAAAAGCGTGAAGGCCTTAGAAATGTTGTTTGAACTTTTAGTTCTTTATTAAAAGACTTCTCTTTAGACATAATCGTCTTTTTACTATTTTTCTTCATTTATTATTTGATCTTTTATTTATTTAGTTTTAGGAATCAGTTTTGAATTAGAATTTCTTTATATTTTAAAATTCACTTTTGATTTAGGACTATTTAATGTAAATAATTACCTACAATTTTGATTATCAAATATTTTGTTTACAAAAAATATATAACATAACAAATTTAAAAAGAACAAAATCAATAAAATTATATTGAAAACATTAAATTACTCCTTTTATATTTAAGAATCTTTTGTTATATTAAATTTTAATCAATTAATTATTTAACTTGTAATTATGCAACTCTAAATTATTATTTTATATATTCAAAAACTATTAACATATATTATAAGCAATTGAATTGATTTTCTCATCTCTACCATTTCATAATAAACTAAATCATTGCATCAAACTAATAATATTTATTAAGTATTTCTATATGAATATTATATTTATTTAATGACAAGTACCATTTATATATAATTTTTAAATTGACGCGGCACACATGCAGAGCACGTAGACTGAAACTAGTTGATAAATAAGTGTGTAACAAATATTATTTTAAGATTGTTAATATGACATATATGTACTGAGACTGGCTCTAAATAAAAATATATTAGTTTTTCATAACTCTCATACAATAATTATCAATTATTTCCTTTTTCTAATTAAACTATCATCGATACATACATAACGATAGCCCACATAGAAAAATAAAACAACTGATCGTTTAAATATATTTTTTGACCATTAACTTAAAAAGAATATATATTGCAACTAAAATATACTACTTTTTTTAATCTTAATTTATATGCTATATCTTTCAACAGTCAAACTTTTGAATTTTAATAATAAATTCAAACTTCAAATCTACAACTTCTCATCATATGGACAACATCCCTATGGCAGTCAAAAGAGGACACTTCCACTGAAAATCTGATTCATTATTTAACGGGAGATTTTAGATCCTCTTACCCGGGCCGGTCGCGGGTCTTACCAATGAGACGATAATACTAGGCTTGATGGTGTAATATTGTCAGTCAAAGTTGAAGTAAGGTCGAGTTAAGAGTTGAGATTGTTGAAAATGCTCGGAATTTTTTTTTTATTATTTTTTCGCCTTTAGCATTTAAAAAACGTACGGATTAAAATAAAAATCGAAACGATCTGGACGAATCAAGATTGCCACTTATGACTTGACGGATTGACTTGTCACATTCTTGTTTTTTTTTTTTCCATTCTTGTTAATTATGCGGAGAGTAGGAGGAATATATTTATTAGGCTTTAATTTTGTTGTTTGTATTTATAATTTTCATATATAATCCTTGTTTGAGTACTGCTAGGATTATATAATACTTACATAATATAGTTTATACTTTATATATATTTGGAAAAAAAATCGATTATACTTCCCAATTTTACAAGGGGATAGAAAACTAAAAAACGAAAAAATAGTAATATAATACTTACGTTGGGAAATAGGGTTTTCAAACTATCACAAGGCATGGCCACACCTCTAGCCTCCACCTATATGGAGAAGAAGATGGAATACACAATTCCTCAAGAAATAATCTTCGAAATATTCTCATGGCTTCCTGTTAAGTCTTTATTACGTTACAGGTGTGTTTCTAAAATTTATAATTCTCTTGTATCTGAATCAAATTTCGTAGAGCTCCATCATCACCACTCTATGACTCGTCCTGGTGGAAGAAAATATATCGTGCACCAGCATGAAGGATTTTACACCGCAGAGCTAAAAGAAGATGAAATACGTATAGAGTATTTTCATAAATTTTCGAATCATTATCCTACTAATTATCGTTCAATGTGCGTTAATGGTTTATTTTGCGCGTGGAGAGACGTGCAACGTGCTGTAATTTGCAATGCCAGTACAAGAGAAGTAAGATTTCTTCCCTATATGAAGGAGGATGTTCATCCAAATGGCGGTCTCTATTTCTTTTCAATAGGGTTTGAACCAGAAAAAAAGCAGCACAAAATTTGCTTGACAGTTAATGTCTCCCAAGGGTACACAAGAAATTGGGTATTAACTTTAGGCACAGATGAATCATGGAGAGAGAGAAAGTGTATTGATTGTTTTCCTGCCCTAACCAAAGTTTGTATCAATGGAGTTATCTATATACTTAGTCATGATCGTGTTGCATCAAAACTGAAAATAGTTGCCTTTGATGTCCAAACTGAAACTTTTAGGGTTTTAATGGGTCCACATGATTCCACTGGCTATAATTATCGCTATGAGTTGATAGAAGTGAAGGGCAAATTAGTTGTCTTGAAGTACAAAGATTATTTGGCGAAAGATATTAGGTTGTGGACTTTAGGTCATAACGAAGATTGGGAGAGTCATATTATTCGTGTTCCGTTACAGTGGAAAAATTTTGAAAAGTTGAAATCATTAAGATTTATATGTTCATCTTGTGATAATCATGAGGATATCATTTTCAAAAATAATTTGAGATTTGGTGTACACAGCTTTATATGTTATAATATCATGAGAAAAAGCTGGAGAGAATTCAAAGTTGACAAATTTGGTAAAAAGTGTTTGAGCGACAACATTTTTGGTTACGTAGAGAGCCTCTTCTCTGGGGGGAATTTTTTTTAGTGATAGTCTTCAAGATTACATACCTTTAGTTATTTAGAATTGTAATCCATGATTTATTGGCACATTAATTAGTTTATGCAATGGCCAAATTTTTAAAATTGTATTTCAAATAAGTACAATAGTCAATAATTGCTAGTTATTTGTCATATTCTTTTAACCTGTTTTTAAGGAAATATTGATTAAGAAAAGTTTATTGGGCATGTTTGAGAAGCTTTTTTAAGAGAATATAGTATTTTTTTTATAGACATAAGCTATGATTTAAGATAAAGTAACCTCCAAATTTTTAATCGAAATCAAATACGTTCTATAGAGGCACATAAAATTTAAATATCTGCCATGACCCAATAAGATTTCTTCCCTATTTTAGAGAGTTCATTTACCCAAATTGGGGCCTCTATTTCTACTCAATAGATTTTGAACAAGAACAAAACAACACAAATTTTTTTTCACAATTAATATCTCTAAAGGGTACATAAAGAAATTCAATATAAAAATCTATTCAAATATTATATTTATTTAAAGAATACATTAATGTATGATAGATATGACAAACAGAGAAGAGAGAGGTGAAAGAGTGGAAGAAAGGAGACAGAAATAACAATAAAATCCAAATTATAGCTATAAACTGTAATTTTTTCAAACTATAATGATATAATGTAATTATATATCAAATATTTGCCTAATTACATAATTCTTCCATACATCGTAATATCAATTAACAACTGTGGTTCATTCTCAAATTCGTTTGATTGATTTTACAGATCACATATACTAATCAATATTTTTCAAATAATTTTTTTATAGTCAGACAAATCTTACATTGACCATCCACTTCATGAAAGGGCAATGCTCCAATAAATATCCCTTATTTAATATTGAAAGATGCCTTTTTTATTTAAATAAATAAATTAATGCAGTCCACATATGATAGTTGCTACCATTAGACATATAGTTTATTTTTGTCTATATTCTGCTGGTCCTTTTCCATTTTTCTAACTTTTTATATTAAAAAATTAATGTGAAAAAGACTTTTAATGATAATTTATTTTCATCTTATACCTACTTCACAAAAATTGATGAGTTATAAAAGAGCCGTAGCTTATCTTGCTGTCCATTTCTTTTTTATTTTTTAGATAGATCGGGGATTACGTTATAATTCGAACACTCATAAAGTAAGGTTGATGTCTGATTATCATCAAGAGGTCTACTTGCAAGTTGTCCCGCAATAAGTTTTTTAAGTCCCTGTCAATTAGGGGCGACGAATTTAGAGGGTTGCCAGAATATTTATCAATTTTTCTTGACAAAAAATTACATTATATATTATATATATAAGAGATTTTCCTTTTATGTATACATAAAGAGTTTGAATTCCTAAATATAAGATTAGAGATTGATTTAATAGTTTAGTGATTTAAAATTTATTTTGAGATTTTAAGTTCAAACTTTTTACTATAGTTTTATTTCGTCCCCCATTAGTGAAAAGATAATAGATTTTCTCGTACGCTTTGCCAAGTAAGAGGGAGGAAAGGGGTAAATATATTCCTTAACTTTACGATTCAATGTCTTTTATTATTTTCGTTAAAAAGATAATGCATATGTGACTAGTTGTTTAACAAATGAGATATATATGCTCTTTATGTTTAAAAAATTATAAAATCATTTTTGGATATTTTTGTTATCAATAAATATCTTCAAGATTTTTTTTTATTAATTAATAGGAGAAAAATATCTTTTCCTATTTTTTTAGATAATTGTATTGTTTGGTCCAAATCATGCCTACCTCTACTAATTCCAAATAAATCTATGGAAGAACAACATAATATATTTTTTATTTTCAGAATATGTACCACATGAAATCTTTCTCATATCACTTCATATGATTTATTCCGATTACTATTTTAATAATAGTGGAGTCAAAAATTTCATCAAAGGGGTTCAATCGAAGAAGTAGACACGCAAACTAGTCTAAGGGGGTTTGACATTTATTATATATATTTCAACAAAAAATTATGTTATTTATATACATAAAAATTATTTTTATCATATATAAATAACATAATTTTTTGTTGAAAGGGTTCCAATGAACCCCTAATCATGGGTTAGCTCCGCCCTGCATTTTAATACCAAATAATTCATCAAAACACACTCCTATTGGGTTAATAACATTTATATTGTACAATATATTTATATATTCTTTTACTCTCCAATCAAACATCCAAAGATATTTTCCATGAAAAAGACTTCATTCATACCAATCACAATAAAATTCTATGTATGAAACTCTATTAGGGGGTCCAAATTCTCTACGACGAAAAATTATAATATTTTTATATGGTAAAAATAATCTTTTTATGTATATATAATAAATGTCAAACCTCCTTCGATTAGTTCGTGTATCTACTTTTTAAAATTTTGAACCCCTTGCAAAAAATCCTGGTTCCGCCACTAGAGCCGCCTAGCTAGTTAGGGAGCGTTTTATCCCTCTAATATGAAATTTCTTAGTGTGAATTTGAATTTAATCTGACTCCAATGCGAGTGCCGAAACACCTCCCCATACCCCCTCCCAAAAAAATGGGGTGGGGGTGGGGGAGTATGTTAGAAATGTATAAACTTAGGGGTCTTTGTGTAATTTAGTGAAACTCTCCAAAGTCATCATACTATATTTATATGAAACAGAGTTCTTGAATCTCTGTTTATAACTTCCAAAAAAAATTAAAACCAATTTTGGGAAAGTTAAAGATTTGCGCGGGAAACAATTCTAACTTTGTAAGTTACTTCACATTCATACTGTTTTTTTTTTTTTAAATTATATCAGTGGCGGAGCTAGCATTTCGATCATGGATTCAGTTAAACTCATTAGTTTTGATCCAAATTTTGTGTTTGTATTGTAAAAAAAAAATGAAAAAAATTTACTAGATGAGAACTTGATAACTTTAAAAGTACTAGAAATATTGAATCAATAAACTTCAAATTCTAACTCGTAATGGTCATATTGCTTTTATGGTCCAAATCACAAGAAGTATAAATTTGTTGATTTTAGTTTCTTTGGATCTTCAAGAAGGAAATATGATTGAATTGATACATATATATATATATAGGATCCATATAATTGATCTTAGTTAGTTCGCGATTGAGGCATAGTTGATTGATTATGGGAAAAGTTCTTTTTTGCAGCTAATATGCACGACGATTTGAATCAATGAGAGCTAAATTTCGTTCTTGAGGACGTTGTTCGTATAAGAGTTAGTTTAGATTGTAGAATGTTTAGTAACCACTGATGTAATAGTTGATAAACCCCTTCAAAAGATTTAATTGTTTTCGAATTATTAGCTTGAAAAAGAGATTTATGGTCTTTGATTTTAGAGGGATTACACTTCTATTTACTTCATTGTGTCTTCAATAAATCCGAGCTTCAGATAAGGATATGTTTTTCTCTGCTTGTTGGAAAAGGGAAAAAGTTCCACTGATATAATTCACATCGTTTATAGTTTAATGCACTAACAAGTTTCGACACATTGTTGGATCAGGTGTCATGTTCTGACACATTAGGATTATGATTGTTCTAATTATTTGGCAATGAATCAGTCCGAAGTTACTTTATTGCTCTAATCTTTCGATGTATATAGAGTTGTAGGTGGACATTTCTGAGGTTGTTGAAGAATATTTACTATGAACATTCTGGAATTATTTATGCTGGCATTAATGCCTGTTCTGAAAACGCTGTTGATTGCGGTTGTTGGCGTATATCTTGCCTTAGATCATGTGAGCATTTTGACTGCAGAAGGACGGCACCATCTGAACAATGTAAGTTGACATGATACTGTTTCTCACACAAATTTGATTGAAGCATTTCCATACTGTTTTGGTTGAACTTCAGAATGTTAATCCAGTTCGTGTGTAAAAAGTTTCAAAGTGAGTCTCATGTGTACCAAAAATGGAAAACTGAATATAACAGCGATTTCTGCCAGGATGTCTTCTTAATCTGCCACTAGTTCTTTAGAAAGAGTTTCAAACGTATTGCTTATCTAGGGGACCATTGTCGTTCGTTACATCATCAGCCCTATCATAGTTGCTGCTGTATTATGGTTGCTAAAATCTTGGCATTGTAGAATCATATCCGTTGTATCACTTTGTTATTATTAGTCTATTCTTACGACTACCTCCACTGTTAAATGTTATCAAGTGCAATCCCCTCTTTCTAAAGTAGGAGTCAGTAGATCAGTGCTAGGATTTCTCATGTGGACAGATGATGTGCTCAAAAGTTCTGCTTTTGAGAGAGTTATTATTTCTGCAAATATGTTAAGTTATCTGCTTGTGTTACTCCGAAATGTGTGTGAAGAGGTTACTTTGTTGTCGTCTTGGAATGCACAAGGTTAGTCTGCTATAAGCTATGTTGCTCGGAATCTCCGAAAATGTTGCTGAATCCGTGTCAAATCCTCTAAAAATACACTACTTTTGGAGAATCCGACATGCACCTATCGGCATTTTTGAAAAGCCCGAACAACATTTAAGCATGAAATTGAAAGACGAGTGGTTTTATGTGACTTTTAACCCATTTAAATCTTCCTTGAAAAACAAATATTTAGCTGCCTCAAAGATGATGAAAACCAGAAAATGGAAAGAAGAAGTGGAACAGTTTTTTCATCCTATCGACGTTGCAAGTACTAAAGAGGGTCTTATGTTTCTGATTTTTGGCAGCTTGTATACTATGTCTTCTTTCCATCACTTTGTGCTAGTGGTCTCATCAGTTCAAGCACAGCGACGGGAATATTTTCTTTGTACGTGCATTCTTGTCTCTCCCCTTTCCTTAAAATGCAGTTTACATTTTCCTTACTTTTCAACATTTCTTATGTTTCTGGTACATTTGTTTCAAGTACAGGTGGTTCGTCCCCGTGAGTATTCTTATTACGTTTCTTGTTGGATCAGCTCTCGGGTGGATACTTGTCAAAATCACGAGAACACCTAAGCATTTGCATGGCCTTGTTATTGGTTGCTGCGCTGGAGGTAGATAAACAGCATTTTGTCGTTTTCCTTTAGTACACTATAACTTTTTGATTTACTGAAATGCTTAGCTGTGTGCTTTAAGTACAAGCTGTTTATACACATCAGTTTATGATCTTGGGTAAACTAAGATGAAACCGATTAGCTTTTCGTGCCAAAAAATTGAACTTGCACAATCATAGTATGACGGATCCACCTTCTTGCCTCTCTAAATGAAATATACAGAACAAGAGAAAGCTGCCATCTTGGAAATCTAGTTGCTTTTACGTTCTTTGTAGATATAACCCTTGGACCTAACTCAACTCCGAAAACTAGCTCATTAGGAGGAATGCCCGAGTCTATTCAGAGAGACCACCAGTACATTCCCCAACCAATGTGTTCTATCCCATTCTAACATCCGGCACACCCAAGTTGCTAACAAGAGCGCTGACAATATAACATGACGCCCAAGAAGGGACGAACTTGACTCTAATACCATAAAACCGAATGGAAGAACTTGTCTTATTCCAATAGGTGAGCAATGTATACATAAGTCTGCTGCCTAAACATGTCTATGTACATTCTGTAGCATCCTTCAATGGATTTTTCTAAAACTTTTCAAGTATTTCGTCTGAAGCCATGAAGTCCATATTCATACTCATGAGTTTCTGAAATATGATCATGACAGGAAACATGGGGAACTTGCCTGTCATTATAATCCCAGCTATCTGTGCCGAGAAAAACAATCCGTTTGGAGATTCATCTACATGCTCGATAAATGGGATGGGCTACGTGTCCCTCTCTATGGGGGTATTGAGTACCACTTCATTCTAGACATGCTAAAACATAAGCAATTTCCGTCTTGAATGTGATGACCTTCAGCTTGGTTTTATTATCCTGTTTCCAGATAGGAGCTATTGGCATCTGGTCGTTCGTATATAATATCATACGGGCATATGGAAAGAGGGATGACCGGGATGTCTCATCCTACTCCAAGTTAAGAGAAAATAAGCACGGTGAAACGTCAAAACTAGCCTTGAATAGTACTACACAAACACTGCTACCAAGTACTAACTCGAAAGGTGATGAAGTTTCAGCTGAGCATATTTCTCAAGGATCCATGGAAGAAACCAAGGTATTTTATTCACTTTTTCTCATGCACCATGATACAGATATTGTGTACACGAAATTAACTGCATCATTTAGAACTTCATTAAAATTAATGAGAAACTTCTCGTGCAGTGGGACGATAAGAACTAGTTTCTTCTGTGCACTTCATCAGCATGTAACCATTCTGTGAGGATTAGAAATGATGACGATTAAATATGTACCATCAGATTGACTCTAAATAGTACTTTAGTATTACGAGTTTAATGGTGCTGATGGATTTCCTAGCTCACGTTTGCTTGAGTGACATGGTTAAATAACAAAGTGCAACAAAAGAAATGGTTTCTTCCAGTGTTGCTCGGACTCTCTGCTAAAGTCGATGAGTGAGTGTCAGATCCTCCAAAAGTAGTGCATTTTTGGAGGATCCGATACAGATGCAACAATTGTTTTGGAGAGTCTGCACAACATAAGCTATTATGAAGCTTATAGGTTTTGTCTTTATAACAATTGTAGTTTGTTCCACTACTTCTCATCAATATTATCCTCATTAATTACTTATTAAGTTGTTTGATGTTTCAAAAGATCAAATAGTAACACTTCACAACTCAAAACAACAGGTCTCGGTACCTACTATCATTGAGAAGAAGGTGAAATCGTTGATGGAATATATCGACCTGAGTGTTCTTTTCAGACCGCCTACAATTGCAACGGTATGACAATGGCGCTTAACAGCTTATTACAATGTCGTCCCAATTAGGTCCATTTCTTTCTTTTTATGTGGCTTATCGTTTCTCGCAGGTTATTGGCATTATCATTGCTACAATCTCTCCCATCCAAAATTTCATGGTTGGTTCTGGTGCTCCACTTCGTTTCGTTGAGAGTTCCGTTGTTTTGCTAGGGTATGATTCCTCATGCAAAATTCTTTTTATCCTAATGCTACATGAGTTACTTGTAGGAGGGGTTCTAAATAATAATTTATACATATTAAACGGATTTCTTAAGTCAAATAATTGAACCAAAGTTACTGTATTCCACTGAACCCATACCTTAATCTCTGCCTCTCTGGCTCCGCGTCTAAGCCCATACCCTTGGCCCGAGGAATCCAAATGTAAAATCAACATCATATCCATTGTAATCCCACATGTGGAATTCGGGGAAGGTAGAATGTATGCACACCTTACCCCTACCTCGTGGAAGTAGCGAGTCTGGATCTGAAAGACTAGGCCTAGCATGTTGAGCATTTCCATCATTACTCCCTTGGTTCTCAACGCAACCATTTTGTTACGTGATTTTATATACTGCAGGGAGGCAGCAATTCCATCCATGACCATTATAATGGGTGCAAATCTTCTAAGAGGTAAGTTGCATATCAAACTTAGTATCCTATACAATTGAATATCGATCGAAGTCCTCTGCATTTTACTATAACATCATTTCAACTACTTTATATGTAATTGCTCAGGTTTCAAGCGATCAGGAGTAGGAATTTGGCTTCTTTTCGGGATCATTGTTGTTCGATTCATTATCTTGCCCATCATCGGTGTTGCTGTTATAACGGTTGCGAAAAATACAGGCATGGTGGGATCGGATCCTTTATATCACTTTGTTCTTCTGCTTCAATATGCAGTTCCACCTGCAATGGCCATAGGTAAAATTCACTTGTTATGATCCCTCATTTCATCTCAAGTTTTAATACACTATATGTCGCTCAGACTCTTCAAAAATACAGCATGGTGTGTGTCGGATCCTCCAAAAACTTAGAGAACGATGAGTGAAGTGACAATGAATGTCATTCTTGAATTGCAGGTACCATCACACAGTTGTTTGAAATTGGTGAGACTGAATGTTCCGTTATCATGTTCTGGAATTACGCCGTGGCAGCAGTTGCTCTGACGCTTTGGTCGACGTACTTCATGTGGATCTTGTCCTGAATGCATTCTACTAGTTGCGCGCTCGCGATATATTATCTGAGGAGAGCCTTGGTGCGATGTTAAAGAGTTCTTGTGTGTTACCAAGAGGTCATCATATAGATTCAAGCTGTTGAAACAACCTCTCATTGGAATGTACAGGTATAAAAATGTGTACACTAGTAAATGTCTTTCTGAAGCTCCGATATAGTGGGAGCTTAGTGCATTGAAATGTCATTCTTTCGATTAATTTGTAGAAAGATAAATTCATCAGCAAAATATTTTGTCGATTCGCTTAAGCACAATGAATGAATGTGGCTATAAAATAGATATAGTTATCTCATTAGAATTAGCGAGGTAACATCTAGCCCCCCTTATCTATACTTCTCCTTGATGAGGATTTTTTTTTAATTATTAAAAAAAGAAAGAGAACATATGATTATGTTACAAAATATCTGGTTTACTCACTCAAATCACTAATCCACTTTTAAAAATGAAAAAACTACACAAAATATATCAAATTGTAAAATTATTTACTCATATTGTACTCAATCAAAACTATTTATCCTTAATGGATCCATAACCCAAATTATTTACTCTCTTACCCCGCTTTCTCCTTTCTTATATTATGAATGACGTTAACATCACTACTGTGAATTAATTCTCTGTGATACTCCGTTGGTATAGTGATACCATATCGGTATCATATATCCATCGATATCTTATATGATTGGACTCTTTTTAAGAAATAAATAATAAAAATTTATTAAAGTTACAATTTTTTATTTATTAAACTCTAGATTAGTAGAAAATATATTCTTTGTGATGCTCTGTCCGTATATTGATACCATATCGAGATCATATAGAACTGAGCTCAATCCTCTATGATACTCTAATAGTATATTGATATCCTATCAGTATCTTCTGTGATACTCCTTCAATATATATGATACTTCATTGGTATATTAATACTCTATTAATATCATATAGGGTGAGCGCTAACGACAGGATGATATAAGTATTTGAATTTTAAAATAACTCGATATCATTTTAAAATTAAAAGAGAGTATAGAAGTAATGGAGCATTTATGGATAAATATTTTCCCTTTGGGGGTATAAGTGTGGTTTCCCCTTTAAAGTTAGCAATGCTTATTGCAACTTGCAAACTACCTTTTTAAAAGTTAGTTAAATAGCTGTCATTTTATTATACCAAAGTTTCTAAGCCACCATTAGGTAAAGATTAAGTAGCGATTAAATTAGAACAAAGTGAAGATGTGAATTAGTAACTAATGAAAAATTACAAAAATACACAATTCATGTTTACATAATTTAATATAATCCCGACTCTTTTATAAAATTATAAAAATCTCTTAAATGATACAAAACTGCAACACTTATTGATACAAATTACAATTCATACTTCTCCATGTATCATAGTTAAAATCTCTTAATGTGCCTACCTTTTTGACATGTATCATTGATTTAGTTTTTTGTATAAAAAAAGGGATTTTTAATAATTTTTAAAAAAGTTGGTATTAGTTAGAATTAGCTCCAAAAAATATGAGATTTACGTAAGTTATACTTACATTTACAATAGGAAAAATTACATAGGCTAACAACCCATAACTTTAATTTACATTTTTTAGCCCAAATTTACTAAATTACGCAAAATAGTTATTTTGGCTATTTCTGGCACATTCTTCTCCTTTTTTTCTTTTTCTTTTTTCTTACTTTTCAGATAGGGTCCTTCTTTTTTTTTTTTTTGGTTCTCCTTTTTCGGTATCTATTTTTTTAAAAATTATTTTTTGGGAAGAAACAATTGATAAACAGTGTATTTCCTAGTAGCTTTGTTTTGTCGAATGTAATTAATCTCAAGTCTCTCCCTTCAGTATGAACTTTCTATGATATTTCGTATCCCATATGTTCAATTATCTTGGATCTATAATTTAAGGAAATGCGGAGATTTACAATGACATTTTTTCATTGTATTGGAGCAAGGCGAGCGTAGTGAAGGCTTGCGTATTGTGTGATAAGAATGTATCAAGGCTTAAAAGTAAATTTTATATAGTAATTATTAGACCAACGTTGTATGGGGGGGGGCAAAGTATTGGCTAATCAAGAACGCATGTCTCGATTACTTAATATTTATGTCATTTTATTATATCTTATTTATTTTTATTTTATTAAGGTTGAAATGCATGATAGCCAACTAAATATCGATATCAATACATTGCATAATCATTTATATAATATTGATACACGATTATGCACCATTTATATAATATCGATACATTTCATACCTATTTATATAATATTGACATACATTTGTACACAATTTATACAATATTGATACACATTCGCAAACTATATATATACTATTGATACATGATTATACATAATTTATACAATATCGATACATTACATGACTATCTATACAATATTGATACACATTAATATACATGTATACAGAATCGATACATGAAAAATATACATAATTTTTTTAAAAAAAGGATATGTTTTTTACTTAAAAAGCCATAGTAAAATAAAAATAAAATAATTTTTTTCGAGAAAAAATGCTAACCAAAAAATACATGAAAAAGCTTTTTTTTTAAAAAAAAAAAGAATTTTTTTCTTTTTTATATAAAAAGTCACAGTAAAATAAAAAATGAAATAAGTGTTTTTTTTTTAAATGCTGCCCCCCAAAAAAAGTAAGAAGGGCAGTTTTTTGGATTTGGGATGTTTTTGAGCATAATGACCTTGGACTGATTTAATTTGTGCTGAGTCCATAATCTTCTTAGACTATTTTTTGTAAAAAAAAAGAAAAGAAAAAAGAATAGACTTTTTTGAAAATAAAATTTACTCTTTTTTCTAATTTATGAAATTTCCCCTTTACAACATGTATTTAGCCATTTAGTCCATCTAATTATATGAAAAACAAAAAAGTCTTTGGTCCACCTTAAAAGAACTCTATTCTAATAGTGCCTTCACTTTATGCTTCCAGAATTGATTTACTTTCTTACAAGTTTTTCCTCAGCTAATAATTCACTCATTTATTAATTCAATCTAGTTTAGTCCATTCAATTTAATCAAAAGGTGTGTTGATTTGGATTAAACATATAACTAATATAAACTGATTCAGGAGAAATAAAATATATATATTTTTTTAAAAAAAATTATTTTGTGTAATATATTATATATATTTATAATTTATTGCTCATCTTGATTCAACCTATCTCAATCAAAGTAATTAATCCATCGATTATTAATAATATATTTTAATCTGTCTTAATTCAGTCTAACTCGTTTATTTTACGTCCAATAAAAAATGCACCAAAAGTCATCTAAATTTTTTACTGTATGTTCTATAATTTCAACAACCAAGACATGTATGTTTAATTGATTTACTAATACATGCACTTTCTTGTATCACTTTATTCCACTATTTATTTATTTTACATGCATGTATCTCGTGCAAAATACTTTAATTTTCTTCTCTTTAAAAGTCAAAAGTATTTCTTTTTTTTTTTAAAAAAAGCGTTTTCTCTTTTTCCTGTCACTTTCTTTTTAGTTTTGATTTTTCTTATTCTAATGAATTCCTAGGCTGTAAGATAATAATAAAAAGTGAGAATTTTATGGACAAATTCAAATTAGTTAAATTTCAAAGCATAATATGGATAAAACAAAGTGAGGGATGGGGTGGTTGGCAGTGATGAAGTCAGAAATTTTATTAAGAGTGTCCAAGATTTAATATATATGTATAAAAAATAATTTTTGATCGATATATTTTGTATAGTTTTGTATATACATAACATAATTTTTTGATGAAAGGTGTTTGATTGACCACCTTGGATTATAGGTGGCTACACCATTGGTGGCCGTATGGGGGTTACTTGTTACTTATTATCCATCTATCATTGGAATAAGAACAATTGGTTCGTTCAACGCCTTTGATCTTATTTCAACAAGACAATATTTAGTACTATAACAATTTAACACTTTTGACCTTGTTTCAAGAACTATTGTGAAAGCATATGATAAGATAGAATCTAACTAGAATAGGTTTCTCAATTCATTCGCTTTCTGCTATCTCGCGTCTCTATTTTAATTTATGTGATATATTTTTCATTTTAATCAATCTAAAAAAAATTATGCATTTCTATATTTGATAATCATTTGATTTTAAAATACTTATTTTCCCTTTATTGAAATAATTTGTAATTATACAAAGGTGTTATAATCTATTATACTTGGCAAATAAGAAACTGAAAAGTTAGTCGGAAGTACAAATATAACTACAAATTTTGTCATGCACAAATTAAATACCGAAGAAAACTAAGGAAGGATTGTTTTTGCACATAGTCTCACCTTGCATTTCTATAGCTGTTATTTTTACATTTCGATTTATGACCCTCTAAGCATATAACAATAATTTTATCAATTACACAAAAACTCCCTTTCATTTTATTATTTAGGTAAATATAAATATGTTATTTCAGAAGTGTCATATTATAGGCGATTTCTCCATTGAAAAGGATTTACCAATTGATACTTGAAGAATGATTTCTATGTTTTTTAGAATGATAGATACTTGATACTTAAAATTAAGTGTTAGGTTTAGGTACTTGATCCTTTAAGAAAGAGCACTTATAGTTTGATAAGCACAAACATTCCTTCTTAAAGTACAAGTACCTAAAGCTAGCACTTAATTTATCATTCTAAAAAACAGGAAAATCCTTAATCAAGTATCAATTACCCAAATTAAGCACCTAATTTTAAGTATCAAGTATCTACTAGACAAAAAACCATAAACTTATGTCAAGTATTAATTATCAGTAGATTGATAAGCACAAGCGCTCCTTAAAGTATCAAGTACCTAAAACCAGGACTTTTAATTTTAAGTATCAAGTATCTATTTTCAGAACATGAATCTCCATTTTCAACTCTAAAGACCCAATCACATCAGCATCATGTTGTGATACCTCAGCACAAACAATCGACCCATTGATACCATCAAACATCTATGTATCAAGAACATCTAAATCAAACATATCTATGCATCATGGATACTTTCCAAACCCAAGTTTCCTCTTCTTAATCTCAATATACATCTTCACACCCATGTTGTTTCGAATAGTAATCGGAGAAGAATTACCTTCTACTATGTATCTAATGATTTTTTTTCTTCTTTGGTCGAAATCCAGTTCAACAATAATTGTTTCATTCAAATTAACGAATGAAATATTTTCTCCAACAACAATTTCATGTTTTTTGTATTCTTCGTAATCAACCTCAAATTCCCATTTTTTTAGAATTACGTAGCAAAATTGATACGTTCATATCTTCTCTTTGACGACCTTCTTGAAAAGTGGATCTAATCTACAATTTGCGATTTCTTGAAAGTAATTTCTAGAATTTTTGAAATATTGAATTTGATTCTGTTGCGCATACATAATGTCTCTCCCACGCCGCTGTTGAAATTTGGATCAATTCTTCAATTTTGCTATTTCTTGAAAGAAATTTCTAGACCTTTTTGAGTTTTTGATGTTGATTCTGTTGCGCATACATAGTAACTGAAATTTCTATCTTCAGTGTTATAGCATAATTAATGAGATATTGAATTTAATTTTCAGTTTAGCCCCGTTTTTAGCAAAACTGATTGGCTTCATTCCTTTTTTTTCCGACATGTATCAATCACTTATTAAGGTATCAACACACCTAATAAATATGAAAATTTTAAAAAAAAAATAGCATAAAAAGAAATTAACCTTATACAAAATGAAATTTATATAATTTATACTTATAATTCCTCAGGTGGTCCATCTAGAGGAACAAAAAAAGATTTCTTTAGTCGAACTTTTTTCTTAATGGTAACTTTAGTAAAATTTACCTTTCTAACAAAGTTCCTCCTATTTTTCACTCATTTGTATGTTTGGTAGAGAGGAAAATATTTTTTATTTTTTTATATATATTTGATCAATCAAAATAATTTTAAAGTATGAAAGTAGAAAAAAATAAGTTTCATAAGTGATATTTCAAGTTCATCGTCTCACTTTTCACCCATTCAACGATCCAATCCTCATCCTCGCGACCGCTGAACCCTCTCTCTCCCTTTCCATTTCATTCCTATAATGTTTTGCTAGATTACGTATAAATATTTTTGAGATAATATATTTTTATTTACGTACCAAACAATAAAAATAAGTAAGAAAATTATTTAATTTAAATATTTTCTCAACAACTGTCAAGAACAGAAAGATAAATAGAGTATGGTCCTTATTGCTAGCCTGGAAAAGTAGTTATAACTAACCTTTAGTTAGTTACAAATCAGTTAGGAGATGGTTAGAATATAGTAATGTAGTTGTGTGTATATATATAGGTGAAGATTGTACTGTACAGCTTGTTTTTTTGAATCAGTTAACAATTGATTCCCCATCTAGTTTTCATCTCCTTCAGTTTATTTCCTTTCATGTAGATTAGATCCAATCCGTCGACATGGTATCAGAGCCAAGAATGGCGATGAGAGTCTGATTTCTGCTGCGTCTCCATTGGCCAGCAATAGTGATCAGTTTCTGATTTGGATTCTGATCTCTTTTCCTTCTGTTAACATCTTTTTCTTTCTTCTTCTTTCATTTTCTGGTGCAAATGTCATCAATGGCAAATAATACATCAGAAGCCAATGAAAACAGGACTGGAAACAATCGAAGTTCAAATTTGAATTTTGATTGTTTTGATCCACTGTATCTGCAAAATTCTGATATTCCAGGAGTGAATTTAGCTCACTGTGTGCTTACTGGAATGGAAAATTATACCTTATGGAGTAAATCGATGCGTATTGCATTATTGGAAAGAACAAAATTGGTTTTGTAGATGGAACCTGCAGGAAAGACATGTACGAAGGTCAAATGGCACAGCAATGAGAGCGAGTAAATGCAGTTGTTTTATCCTGGATCATGAGCTCAGTGTCGAAGGACTTGGTTAATGGAATTGTGTATTCCTCGAATGCGTATAAGGTGTGGACAGATCTCAAGGATCGATTCGACAAAGTGAATGCTACGAAGATCTATCATGTTTACAGAGAAATTGCAACATTGAATCAAGGTACTTCATCCATCTCAGCTTATTTCTCAAAACTGAGTGAATTATGGGAAGAATATGAGTCACTGGTACCACCTCCGTCGTGTTTATGTGAGAGATCACGCGATTTTATCATGAATTTGGATCAACAAAAGCTCATGCAATTTTTGGGAGGATTGAATGAGAATTACAGCCAGTCGCGAAGCCAAATCTTAATGATGCCAAGCATACCTACTGTGAATCAAGCTTATTCACTAATCATACATGAAGAGAGCCAAAGAGAACATTTGAATATGGATATACAGACGTCACACACTAGACCACATTATGAAGAAGGGGAAGCATCAGTTCTTGCAGCAGCAGCAGTGATGAAACATGGTCATAATCTGAAGCAAAAATCACATTATGAAGGAAGAGAAACTTCAGGATCTAGTATGAATAACACTTTCTCAAGGAATAGCAATAGTATGAACAATAGGAAGAGTAATCTTCAATGTGATTTTTGTCATCTTAGAGGTCATACCAAAGCACAATGCTACAAGTTAATTGGATATCCACCTGACTTCAAGTTTACCAGAAATAAAGAAAGAGAACAAGGTGTTTACAGGAATGGGAACTCAGGATACAGGACAAATGGATACAGGGCAAATAATGTTAGTGAGAATTGTCCTGAAAGACCTATCTCTGGAGAACAGACTTTTACAACAGAACAATTTAAGAAGCTTCTCAGCCTAATTGATGAACAAGGCTCACCTGAAAATGTTTCTAACATGGCAGGTAAAATTAATTGTTTTCTAGCTGGTTTTAAAACTAACTCCTGGATTGTTGACTCTGGAGCTTCAAATCATATGATTTCATCCATGGACTTAATGTCATCTAGCACTGCACTCACACCTTCTCTTCAAAACCAAGTTCATTTACCAAATGGAGAAGTAGCACAGATCACACATAAAGGAGTTTGTCAATTGGACAAGGATCAAATTCTTAAAGATGTCCTGTTCATACCTATGTTCAGATACAACCTGCTATCAGTATCTAAACTCACCAAAGACCTATAATGTTTTGCCTCTTTCTATCCTGATTTTTTCCTTTTTCAGGACCTTTACACTGGAAAGGTGAAGGGGATTGGTAAAGTCAAAGATGGACTCTACATTCTCTCCACCAAGTCATCACATGTTTCTTCTTCTTCCAATTCACAAGCTACAACATGTTGTTTGTCCACTCATGCCAAGAGTTCTGTATGGCATCAGAGGCTTGGCCATGCACCATTTTCAGTCCTTAATCAGATACATTCTATCAAACATACTCTAGATACTTCTCAAATTTGTAATTGTCCAATTTGTCCAGCTGCTAAACAAACTAGACTGCCATTTCCTATTCATAAGACTGATTCAACACATGTTTTTCAGTTAGTACATATGGATGTATGGGGTCCCTTTAAACAATGTACTTACAATGGAAATAGATACTTTCTTACTCTTGTGGATGATTTCAGTCGTATGACTTGGGTTTTCTTGTTAAAGCTCAAAAGTGATTGCATTCTGCATTTGAAAACCTTTGTTCAATTGATTCGAAATCAGTTTGATACTTCTATCAAGACCATCAGATCAGATAATGGTCTTGAATTCATCAATTCTCAATGTACTTCTTTTTTCCAATCTCTTGGTATTGTCCATCAAAGAACCTGTGTGTATAGTCCACAACAAAATGGGGTAGCTGAAAGAAAACACAAGCACCTCCTAGAAGTGGCCAGAGCACTAAGGTTTCAAGGTCACATTCCTTTAAAATTTTGGGGTGACTGTGTGCTAACAGCAACCTATGTCATAAATAGACTACCTACCAAAATTTTAGATGGCCTCTCACCATATGAGAAGTTCTACAAGACACCTCCTTCATTGAGCCACATGAGAACCTTAGGATGTCTGTGTTATGCTACTGAACTTAATCCAGTTGATAAGTTTTCCCCAAGAGCCATTCCTGCTGTTTTTATGGGTTATTCCCCCATACAAAAGGGATACAGACTTTACAACTTACAATCTCACAGTTTCTTTGTCAGTAGAGATGTTCATTTTAGAGAACATATCTTTCCTTTCAAACATGCATCCAGTAAACCTTCTGACCTTACTCTACATGATCTAACACCTTACTTCCTTTATCCAGATAATGGCTCTAGTAATCATCAAGTCTCTTCATTGCCACAATCAATTGAATCCCATTCTTCACCTGATGCACCACCTTCTGTTTCTCCTACTTTCACAACACAAGAGAGTAATCTTCCTACACCTCCCTCAAGCATTGATCCTACACACATACAACCTCAACCTACCAGAAGACTTACTAGAACAACTAGACCTCCAATTTGGTTGTCTGATTATGTGCATACACAGTCATGCTCAAGGTCACATCCTCACTCAATTCATCATGTAGTCAACTACTCCCACCTCAATCCTAGTTATCAAGCATTTCTTTCTAAGTTCTCTAGCACTACTGAACCTTAGTCCTACTCTGAGGCAATCTTAGATGACAGATGGGTCCTTGCAATGAAACAAGAAATTGAAGCTCTAGAAGAAAACAAAACCTGGGAGATAGTTGATCTTCCAGCTGGAAAACTGCCTATAGGATGTAGATGGGTGTATAAAATCAAGTATAATGTTGATGGAACTACAGAAAGGTTTAAAGCTAGGCTAGTAGCCAAGGGATATACACAACAGGAAGGGATAGACTTTCATGATACTTTTTCTCCTGTTGCAAAAATGGTTACTGTCAGGTGTGTTCTTTCTTTGGCTGCTATGCATAAATGGGCTGTATTTCAAATGGATGTGTTCAATGCATTCTTATAAGGTGATCTTAATGAGGAAGTTTTTATGGTACTGCCTCAAGGTTTTGGCAGTAAGGGGGAGAAAGTATGCAGATTGAAGAAGTCCCTGTATGGTCTCAAACAAGCATCCAGACAATGGAACATAAAGCTCACAAATGCTTTGATTAAATATGGTTTTCAACAGAGCAAATATGATTACTCCTTATTCACCAAGAAAGCTGATCAAAAGATAGTGATGATACTCATTTATGTGGATGATCTACTAATTACTGAAAATGATGCTGGGCTGATTGAAGACTCAAAAGATATTCTCAAGCAGAACTTCAAAATCAAGGACTTAGGTGAGTTAAGATACTTCCTAGGAATAGAGTTTTTAAGGTCAGATAGAGGCATCCTGATGACACAAAGGAAGTATACCATGGAGCTGATTTCAGAATGGGGATTAGCTGGAGCTAAACCTGCTATGACACCTTTGGAACAACATATGAAATTTACCACTGTTGAATATGATAAACACTTACAAAGAAAGGATAATGATCCACAACTGGTAGATAAAAATGCCTATCAAAGGCTAGTTGGGAAGCTACTCTATCTGGCAATGACAAGGCCAGATATTTCTTATGCAGTACAGACACTAAGTCAGTTTATGCATAATCCAAAACAAACTCATCTAGAGGGACACCACATGTAGTGAGGTACCTTAAAGGAAGACCAGGTTTAGGAATTTTGTTAAGCAGTGATGAGGATACTACATTAAAGGCCTTTTGTGACTCTGACTGGGCATCTTGTGCTGTGACAAGGAAGTCAGTTACAGGCTACTGTGTTAAGTTGGGAAGTTCCTTGATCTCTTGGAAATCAAAGAAACAGGAAACCATATCCAGAAGTACAGCTGAAGCTGAATACAGGAGCATGGCATCAGCTGTCTCAGAAGTAGTTTGGCTTGTAGGAATGTTGAGAGAAATGAATGTGAATGAAAAAATGCCAGTGGAGTTATTTTGTGACAACAAAGCTGCCATACAGATAGCAGGAAATCCAATTTTCCATGAGAGAACAAAGCACATTGAGATAGATTGTCATTTTGTGAGGGAGAAGATACAAAAGGGACTAATCAAGGCCACATATGTCCCAAGGACTGATCAAGAAGCTGATATTTTAACCAAAGCTCTGGGAAGCCAACAACATTACTACTTATTGAGCAAGTTGAGGTTATTAGATGTTTTCAACCCTCAACTTGAGGGGGAGTGTCAAGAACAGAAAGATAAATAGAGTATGGTCCTTATTGCCAGCCTGGAAAAGTAGTTATAACTAACCTTTAGTTAGTTACAAATTAGTTAGGAGTTGGTTAGAATATAGTAATGTAGTTGTGTATATATATAGGTGAAGATTGTACTGTACAGCTTGTTTTTTTGAATCAGTTAACAATTGATTCCCCATCTAGTTTTCATCTCCTTCGGTTTATTTCCTTTCATGTAGATTAGATCCAATCCGTCGACAACAACATTTTGCTTCATACCAAACACACCCTTTGTTGGACTCATTTTATATTGATATTACCTAATTAATTGACGTTGTAGTTAGCCCAAAAGAAGGGGGATAAAAAGGGATCAAAAGATAGAGAAAATAACGAGACAAAGACAAATAATAACTCCAAATTCTCATAATAAAAAGTTCGATTTCAAATTTTACTGAATATGAAATTATTTTTATTAAGAAGCAATTTACATTAAATATGAAAAAAAATTTATTATAAATTTAAATTTAATATTAAATCAATATAAATATTAGATATTGAATGAAAAATCAAAATCACAATATATTAAAGCTATATGTAGAAAAGAAATATTGAGTGTGAAGAAAAGAAAATTATGCACTTTTCCCGCAAACCTACTTATTTTTCAACTCAAATTAACTAAACAAAGAAAATTAAAAAATTCCTTTCACTTTGTCTTCCTTTTCCTTGTTTTTCAAACAATAACCAATAATTGCCACAATTTTCGTACTTTAATTACTCCATCAGTTCAATTTTATTCGTAGCATTTTTTTTTTAGAATCACAACATAATTTTTGATTAATATTTAAGATATATTATTATTCATCTTATTGATATAAAAAACATTGTAATTTTATAATATTTTTTATATAGTTTTTAAATATTTAAATATTTATTTTGAATGTCGAATCAATATAATATAATTTAGTTTTGAAAATTAATCAAATTGATTCTCGAAACAACATGATAACTACAAAACGGAGGGAGTATTACACAATAAATTCTTATTTTAATTCTTGAATATTTGACTTAATACATTTAATCTTGAATTCCTGAAAATGTGCCTTTTTATCTGTTTTCCTGTGAATATTCACTAATTTCAAGTATTATTAACCATTCCACCATTTATTTTTGTCAATAAATTATGTTAAGCTTGTATTGTTACTTCATATTTGAGGATACGATACTTCTAAAAATACTACCATTATATAATAGATTTTTAAAAATAATAATAAAGGTTAAATATATCGAGTCATATATGAGAAAGATCGAAATCAAGTTTCACAAATAATTTAGCCACCAAAAATGCTATTAACTAATAAATAAAATAGCAAAAGACAGCAGAAAAGGAAGTAAGAATAAAGACAAGAAAATTAACCTAAAAGTTTTTTATGAATTATTTTGCCACTTTTATGCTTTATTTTTCTCCTTTTCATTTTTAATACAAATTGCTCCAAATTAATTAATCTACTTGTGTTCCATGGGGTATTTTATTATACCTAATAGAATTAATTAAATAATTAATTATCTCAGTTGGGTCATGATTCATCATTTACACTAATAAATGAACCTAATCCTACTATAAAAAAAATGCAAAAACAACGACTTTTGTATATATAATAATTGAAAGCTACTTCACCACTATTTAAATAGTTGAAAGATATTAATTGTTTATTTTCAAATTTACCACTATTAGATAAGTAATTTTTTCTTATGTAACCAACAATTATGCTAAACAACAACACGCTATGTGGAATTTTACAGGTGAGGTCTGGAAAAAGTAAAATGTACGCAAACCTTACCACTACCTCATAGAGATAGAGAGGTTGCTTTCAAGAAACCCTCGTCTCAAAAACCAAGCCCCATAAGCAAAATATACTAGATATGAAAAAAAGAAAAAAAAAGAAAAAACGACTAATAATGAAAAGACAATGATAGTATGTAAATACGATAAAAATAACAAATATAAGACGAATAATGATAACACATGATATAAAAATACGACTAATCCTACTAACTCACTATATCACAAGACAGATATCAACTTACTCATACTAATCTATTAGCCTACTACTACATCAACTCATAATTTGACCATGAAGTGTAACCAACAAGGATCGTAACGGAATGAATAGGTATTCTTAAATTATAATTAAAAATATTAAATTCGAGTTCTCAATATGATTTTCTTTTATTAAAACTCTCGAATGATTATTAATATTGAATGAAAAATCGAAAAAACAAGCCTTGGACATTAGAATAATTTATGTGCGATTTAAGCGCCTTGTATCATGGACATTGGAATAATATATAATTCTTCAGAAGATTTAAAACTATTTAGTATAATATTCTTATAGGAATTTGTGATGATAAAATAAGCAGCACTACAGCTGCATGTGGGGAATTTGAAGTCTTTTTATAATTATATGCTGGAGTGTATATAGCAAAGTTAGAAATTCATTATTAAGTGGATTCAAAGTTAATTATATATGTACAATTTTTTTTTTAACTTATGTAATTTATAATTTATAACTCATAACTCATAAGCAATCTTAACTAGTAAAGTTGTTGTCATGTGATCAAGAGGTCACGAGTTCAAATCTTGGAAACAGTCTTTCGCAGAAAAGTTAGGTAAAGCTCCGTAAATGACCCTTGTAGCCAGGCCCTTCCCTGGACCCTATGCATAGCGGGAGCTTTAGTGCACCGGACTAGCTCTTTATAAGCAGTCTTAACCCTGCATGTTTGCAAGACATAAAAGACTATTTTCGCAACTCGAACACGTGACCTCTTGATATCATGACATCAACTTTATCGATTACCTCAAATCTCTCAAAAATTGACCTTTACAATAAAATACCACGAGGCTATTTTCACTTATATTTCATATAATATCTATCTATCTATGTCCTCTTCCTTCAACACCAAAAAGCTAGTAATTTTATATGTCTTCTTGAGCGAATGAAGTGTATGTCAGTCTTACCCGATATATTTACGAGATGCAAGAGACTAACACATTGATAACATGACATCCACATCATGGAATGTCACAAGAAATTTTGAACATTACAATAAAATACCAATCAAATTGTAGGAAACTTAGTGGAAGGTGGGGGTTGGCAACTTCCTAGTAGTGCAATAAAAAAAGCAAAGTTTGTTCAAAGTTCAAACTTCAACACTCCCACACCATAATATATTATCATCATCATCATAATTCCAACATGCTTCAAAATTAGCTTGTTTTCACTACATGAAAATAACAAAATGGGATTATTGACACCAAAAATCTTCATATTTTTGTCTTGCCTTCAAATCATATCAGAAGCCAAGATCATAAAATTTGATAAACAATATGGTGACCCTTTTAACCATTCATACATTTCCATTTTTGAAATCAAAGCACCTGCCCAAATCAGCAATCTAGCTCTTCAAATCACCCCTGACACATCTTCCCCTGCTTTCAATATGTTCAATAATTCAGGCAGAATCTTCTTAAAACAACCCTTCAAACTATGGGTCGACGATGATTTCTCCAGGGTCGCCTCTTTCAACACTTCCTTCCTAGTAAACATTTTCAGGCCATATAATAAGACACCAGCTGAAGGTCTAGCTTTCTTGATCTCCCCAAATATGGACTTGCCACTGAATAGCCATGGCCAATATTTGGGACTAACAAATGCAACAACAGATGGCATGTCTTCCAACAAAATAATCGCGGTAGAGCTAGACACGTTCAAGAATAATGATATCGACATTGATGGGAATCATATTGGTATTGATATAAACAGTGTTAAATCCGTAAAGACAGAATCTTTAACCCCACATGGGATTGAACTAGTTCCAATGGGAGAAAGATACTACAACATTTGGATACAATATGATGGATTTAAGAAAGTACTTGATGTGTACATTGTTGAACAAAGGATGAAAAATGGGACAACCCCAACAAGGCCAAAAGTTCCAATACTAACACACAATCTTGATTTGAGGGAAATTGTAAATCAAGAATCATACTTTGGGTTCTCTGCTTCAACAGGACATTTCAATCAGTTGAATTGTGTGTTGAGGTGGAATTTAACAGTTGAGTATTTTCAAGAAAAGGATCAAGAAAAGGTACTAGTAATAAGTCTAAGTGTTGGTGTGCCAATATTGGTTGTTTTCTTGATTTTGTTAGGGTATTTTGGGTACTTTTACTATAAGAAAAGAAGGGGTGATAGGTCAGAATCAAGTATTTTGGGGGCATTAAAGAGTTTGCCTGGAATGCCAAGGGATTTTGAGTTTAAAGAATTGAAAAAAGCTACTAATAATTTTGATGAAAAGAATAAACTTGGTGAAGGTGGATTTGGAGTTGTGTACAAAGGGTATTTAGTTGGTGAAAAGTTGGAAATTGCTGTGAAGTGGTTTTCTAGAGAAAGTATCAAGGGTCAAGATGATTTCTTGGCTGAGCTAACAATAATCAACCGTTTAAGGCATAAACATCTTGTCAAATTACTTGGTAAGTATTTTGAATTCTTCCTTTCTTACTTTTTGAGTATAGTTCATATTTAGTATTTCAGAAACAAGTTCTCTACTTCGAACAAACAGATAGACATATTTAATTCAACAGATATATATATACAATTCCTTTCTTCATTCTCTACCCTCTCTCGCCCGCCTCTCTCGATCTCGCTTCCCTCTCTCCTCCCTCTCCCAATCTCGCTTGCCAGATATACAAATATATGTGTATCAGTTATACATATATAATTATTTGACAGACATACACATGCAATTTGATAAATATACATATACAATTCGTCTCTCTCTTAATCTCGTTCACCTTTCTCCTATAATATGTAGATATAAGTCGTAATTTAGTAAACTATAGCTATTTTTTGCCTTATTATGTTTCAAATATTTGCTCTTTTTAAAAAATCCTCTTTTTTTTTTTTAACATAGTTCATGTTTGATCATTCGGAAATAGGTTCTCTGCTTTGAATAGATAGTGGTAAAGAACATCGTATATTTCACCTTATTCACTTTGTGGGATTTCACTGAATATGTTGTTTGCTGAGTATAGTCTGGAACTTTTAATCAAATTTTATTATGATGGTACTACCAAGAATAATTCATGTGTTCTAAGGAATTCCATTTTGACTCATCTCCAACTTGAGAGTGGTCCCAATATCTATATCTATACAAATGGGATAAGTGGAAAAAGTTAAAAAGAGTTTTTGATGCAACTTGCAAGTGTCAAAAATGGTGTGCTCAAAACACCTTTTGCAATAGTTTGGAAGTGATAAATATATACTTACTCCATTTCAAGATAATTCTTTATATTTTTAATTTTTAATTTATACGTCCCTTAAATAAATATTAATTAAGAAGAATATTTAATATTTTATTTTTGTTCATGTCTTTTTGTAAATATTTACTAACAATTTCAACTCTGTCTGTGTGAGCTCGCTCATATTGTCGGTCTCAAGATTGAATAAAGAAGGAAAATCATCGAGGGTCGATTGAAAATAATCTATTTGCCTTATATAGACAGAACTAAGGATGGCTACTGTTACCTTCTTTGAAACCCACTTATAAATTTTTTTTAGATCTGTTGTTATTATTGTTGTTGTTGCACTAACAATTTCAAGTGATCTAAAGTAAGTTTTAAACCTCCTCTCTACTAATCAAAAAACCTTCTCTTATGTTCATGAGATTCGAATATACAAACAACGAAAAAATATTGTTTTATCCTATTCAACACAGTATAATTTTTCAATGAAAAACGTTCAGTTGAAACCACTTCCCAATCGCAGCTCCTCCCTGGTTACAACATGTAACTTACCTTACTCTTTAGGTTCATTACGAACCTCGCCTCTTTATCTACTGTTATCTGTAGTTATCCTTTAGGTGACATGATAATATAAAAGTTTCTTTTATAACGTCAGTATATATGAGTTAGTTAAAGTGTTGCATTATTGTGACAGGATGGAGCCATAAGCATGGAAAGCTACTACTTGTTTATGAGTACATGCCAAATGGTAGCCTGGACAAACATCTCTTCTCAAGTCCAGAAAAAGAGGCACTCAGCTGGAGTGTGAGGTACAACATTGTATCGGGAGTCGCGTCAGCCCTGCACTATCTCCACAATGAGTATGAGCAGAAGGTGATCCATCGCGATCTCAAGGCAAACAACATCATGCTCGACTCAAACTTCAATGCACGTCTAGGTGATTTTGGCCTAGCACGTGCAATTGACAACGAAAAGACCTCGTATGCTGATGAGGCAGAAGGTGTACTTGGCACGATGGGGTACATCGCGCCAGAGTGCTTCCATACAGGAAAAGCAACTCAACATTCTGATGTCTATGCATTCGGGGCAGTGTTGTTGGAACTAGTATGTGGCAAAAGGCCTGGAACCAAAGTTAATGGCTTCCAACTCCTTCTTGATTGGGTTTGGTTCTTGCATCGCGATGGGAGAATCCTCGAGGCTGTTGACACGAGGCTCGAGGATCAGTACCTGCCTGAAGAAGCAGAGAGATTGCTACTACTTGCTCTGGCTTGTTCCCATCCAATTGCTAATGAAAGGCCTAATACACAAACTATAGTTCAAATTATATCAGGATCAGTACCACCACCACAAGTACCACCATTCAAGCCATCATTTGTGTGGCCTAGTTCTATGGTACCAATTGACATAGACTCATCCAGTCTCGTCGATACGATATCCATTACAACTCCTCAGTTCAGTTCAGGGAACAACAGTATTGAATATCAAAGCAAGTAGAGATAAGTAACAGCCATATTAGTATACATATTATAGGCCAACTAGTATTACTAACAAGGTAAAAAAAGTTTGTTTTCTCTGCTAATGTTTTTTGTGTCTGTAATTATGTTATATGGTGAGGATGTCAAATGTTTTTCCTTCTTGTTTTGATATTATTCTTTGCTTCAAGTTTGCTAGTATGTAAGCCATGTAAATTTCTCAGACCTTATGGTAAATTTCATCCCATACGTTGTTCGTCATGTAGTTGACCGTTTGGTTTGTTTTATTAAAAATAACACACATTCAATGATTTTTAAGAAGAAGTTGCTTGTTTATGTAAATATCCTCCACCTTATTTAGTAGAAAAAAGGTTCGAAGAACCTTAAGGATATTTTTATCATTTTCATTAATATATACTAGGATAACTAATCTCGAAACTAGTATTCCACCCTTGAACAGATATAGCTTATCTTGATGCTAATTACTAATCCTAGTATAACTTACCCCTTGATCAATAACCAAACAAGGGATAAGAGAACTTACCCCAGGATTAGTAACCAAATAAGGAATAAGGCAGTACTAATTTTTATCCCAAAAGTATCTATGCTTGTCCAGGACTCCAAACGACCCCTAAGAGTAAGACCAGTTTAAGAGATATTAGAAATAATCAAAATGTGTCCTCGACAACCTTCCCACTTGTGGGATTTCACTGGGTAGGTAAACATTTCTCGATCATATGTGATATTCACCAATACCTCATGGTACTAGCATCTCGCGGACATAGTTCTAGAGAATGTTTTGTTTCGAAAAAAGGGAATCCACTCACAAAAGATAAACTGCATTGACAAGTTTACAACTCAAGATTCTTAGTCTAAATCAGATATGTCCTGAGCCTGAGTACAGTAATTAAGATTTAACTAATACAAATGGGAGATTAATTAAATCTTTACTACATAAAGAACTATGTCATAGAAAGGATTGATTAGGCCAAAGCTAAAGAAGGCCGAGCTCCTGGGAAGCAGAAAATTGGTGAACCACACTTGGTTTATCCAACGATGACAACAGTCAGTACTCGAGTGATCCTATAGATGGAAGTCCGGAGATGAAATCTCGACCATCAGCACTATTATTACTGTTTATCCTTTCAAGTGCACTGCGATTTAGGGACTCAACCTCCTCTTTCCCTAGTTTCTGCACGTCCTCGGGTGAAAGAATTTTAATGCACCAGACATTATTGACAAATGCCCTGAAAAATAACAAGCCAGAAATGGGGAAAATGAATACCATGTCTTTAGTTTGAACAAAAGATGGTAAAACACCGACAACAACGACATACTCAATGTGATTCCACAAGTAGGGTCTACGGAAGGGCACCTTACTCCTACCTTTGAAGGTAGAGAGGTTGTTTCTAATATGACCATCGGCTCAAGGAGAAACATTTCAAAGCAGTTCGAAAAAAGAAAATAATTGGAGCGAGAGATGGTACAAGGCCATTTGTTTGAAAATTGAATTCTACCACAAGTCTGAGTGAGACAAAGGTAGTAGAATTGATATGGTAATCATTTATCACTACTAAACATCCGACGACCCTATGAGTATCACAAGGGATTTGAGGGATAAAGTTGTTCATTCCATTATATGTGCGAAATTTGGAGAAGAGCCAGCCTTTTACTTCCTCCGACCCAATTTAAGTGACTAGGCACGGAGTTTAAAAAATAAAGGGAGACTTCTGAATCTTGTAAATCTTGTGGTTTTAAAACTCTTTTTTAGATAGTTGGAATTGGGAAACTTACCAAGTACAGAAAGAGGCACTCTTTTTGGGACAGACAAAAAGGAAAGTAAACATTTAAATTGGGACAGAAGGAGTAGTAAATTAGGTACTTACTCCCATGGGTCGTCTCCAAGGAGAAGGACATCATTCTCCCTGTCAACAAATACAAGCTGCCAGCCTGATCTTTGAGGGTCTTCAAGAAACCCTTCGATCCCGAACATCTGTCCCAATTCCTGTCGTAGCTCATGATAGCTATTGAATCGGGTGATATCCAATGACCTCCCAACGGACCCTGATTTGTAGACCTGCAGACAAGAAATAATTCATCCATATCATAGTAATATGCAAGAAAACAGCAATGAAATGCATAACCTACACAACAGAACTAGCACCTTGACAAATGTACGGGTAGCAGTTTGTGTATCAACTTGTCCTACATTATGCAACAAGTCAGAAGAATCTTGCACATAACCATACAAAGAATTCTGAAATCCAGAAGTCCCTAGTGGCATAGAGGACATATCAGCATCAATTGATGTAGTAGCATCGTTAGACACAGTTGTCGGGAGGAGAAGCCCTGAAGAATCAACATTAGCACCAAAAAGAGTTTGATTCTGAGCATCTAGACTACATGTTTCCTGTGAATTGGAAGTATCTTTCCCATATCCTGAGAGTGAAGATGAGTTGGAGCCTGTATTCAATTGTGAATGCCCAAATTTTGGCATCCAAGATTTCTGCATCGGTTGCTGCTCCATCATCACAGACTGCTGACCAATTATATTGAAATTCAAAAAGTTACTAGTTCCTTCCGAACATAAAGAACCTAGCGCTGTCGACATACCTGATGGAGCAACAGCCGCTGAGAACTTGGAGCTCGGATCTGTTATATCTGGCTTTAAAAATGACGGAGAAGGAATATTTGTTGGTTGCTTCTGCTGGAGCTGGTTGTTTGTTATTTGGTATGCTTCTTGGTAAGAATGTTGATGAGATTTTTCCTCTGTCTGATTGCTGACGTGTTGCTGTTGCTGTCTCTGAAGGTTATCTTGAGTTTGTGGAGGCAGCATATGCTGATGAATTGCCTGCTGCATTGCTTGTTGTTGATGTTGTTGCTGCTGCATGAGAGGATTATGACTGCCTGCATGCTGAACATATTGGATGGGCTGTTGAAACTGCATCAGCTGCTGTTTCATCAGATCTCTGCTCCCAAAATTTTGCAAACTGCTAGCCAACATAGCTTGATACTGCTGGTTAAGATCATTCCGGAGAACTGTTGGATCAACTCTTTGTTGCATCCAGGGGAACATGCCACCAAAAGATTGAACATTCATCAGATGTGGTCCTTGCTCACCACTTTCCCCTCTCAACCATGACATTCCATTAATAGCTTCGCTGTTATTTTCTGCAAAAAAGCAAAGAAAAATTATTCATAATAGACCACGGGAACACAAATAAGCTGAAAGTCAAAATAATGAAATCAATGATACTGCTAAAGAAAGGTTTTCTTCCAGTTAGAAGGGCCGTCGGGATGACAACAAAATTTACATTTTTCTCAATAAACAGTACTCCCTCCATTTTAAAATTGTTCTAATTTTGAGTGGGCACGGAGTTTAAGAAAGTAAAGAAGATTTCTAAATCTTGTGGTCTTACCTATAGATATGTACAATGTTCAAAATGCACTTTAATCTCTTAATCATCCCGTGTGAAAAGTTAAAATTAACGAGTTGCCTAAAAAGAAAAAGAGTCATTCTTTTTTGTAAACAGGCTAAAAAGAAAAGTAAGAAAAACAAATTGAAACAGACGGAGTGCAAGTAAACCTCAGGATTTAACAGTTTCACTTTCCTAACATCAAAATATGCAATACGCATACCTTGAAAAGATGAAGTTCCTGGGTACCAAGGCCGCTTTAGCCTAAGAGGGAACAAAGATGGATACATTGGAAAAGTAGTCAAAGGCTCTATCTCCCATAGGGAAACCCTAGGTTGCCTCTCACCTGCTGTTGACTCATCCCAACCAACCTACAATTTTGACAAATTTCTTTTGTAAATAGATATATGTGAACATAGAATAACTGCTACGAACATATAACAGTTGCACATTCGTAAATTTGTAATTTCCCTGCAAATAGTGGTATAATCAAAGCAAGATAATCTGATTTCTGCATCTGTTACATGAGTTCTGACTCTTCAAATATGTCCCCAGGTGCATGTTGGATGCTCTAAAAGTAGTGCATTTTCAGAGGATCCGACATGGTTGCAGCAACATTTTGAAAGAGTCCGAGCAACATAGGTTCTGAAACAAGCAAGTTGTATACAACAATGTACATTGCACCAAAGATAGACAACCTAGTAAGGAAACAACTTGACAGAGTAAAACACTTGGGAGATTTGAGAATGGGACACAAACTCAAAACATTTAGTGACTAAACTATTAAAAGTTTCAATGTATCTGAATAGCTGATAGGTAAGTCTTTTGATGCTGGTGAACTAAAAGTCTTGTGACAATATCTTCAACACGCATGGACCTGCAATGACTATGCACAGATCGCCTCTAGTTGTGTGGTCTATTCTAATCACAGCATTCCCACTTTTATTATAACTTCCTGTAATGGCAGGATCAATTACCATGTTATTAACTGCTATCATTACATTTTTTGACTCGTGGAAAGGCAGAACCCACACGAGCTGGTTAGATGTGCGGGGTAGAGGGCTCGTAGTACCTGCTACCATGGCTACACAATGGAAGGGACAACACATTGAAATAAAGGAATTGGTGGATCTCTCCCATCAGACAAATCAATTCCTAATTTGGCAACAAAGTCAACAATCTTTGCCAGCAAAAGAACCATGAGCTTCAATGCAAGTACACCGTCATTCTTGTGGAAAATTTTAGGCGGCATATTTTGAGATTGAAGATACTGACCGCAGGAAAAGGAAAAGAGGGATCACTTAAGAGGTGTATTTTGCTTGCACATGAGAAAGAGAGAGAGAGAGAGAGAGAGAGAGAGGTGGGTGCGAAATAGCATAGTAATGTAGAAAAGCATAAGTATATTTTTGCAATAAGCAATAGAATAAAATCTAACTTGGATCTAGAACAAGAATGTACAGCTTTCTACCACAAGACAAGAAAATGAAAGCTGTAGAAAAACATAAGCAATAGCTAGTGCATGCAACCATGAATCGAAGAAGATTAAAATGCCTGCCACGGAAACATGACAACATCAATGACTGAAAATCAAGCAAAAAAGAAAGTGGGGAAGGAAGAATCAGTTGAAAAATTTTCTATTAAAAATCCTGAATTTCTTAATAATATGGAGATACAGGTAAAACCTAATATGTGCACAAAAGGCATTTTTAAATGCTATGGCTACAAAAAAAATGCAAATGGCTAATATAAAATGCTAAAGAGTAACTATGACAGAGCTATAACACATTTACCTTGATAGACCGCCAGTGAGAGTTGGCCCAGCGAACCGGATCTAAGTCACCAATGCCAGTAATGGTGCCCATGTATCTGAAAAGTATCAGATCCATATATAAGAAGAGAAAGCTGACACCTAATTTGCCAACTCGGATTTCGATTATAGCCATAAACTGAATTGGCCCAGTTAATACTCTAGTGTTACTTGTTGCATGCACTAGACCAAACAAGATATGCAGATTATGAATAATAAGTGAAGCAACAGAGGGCATACACTAGCAGCTTGGCATACACTAGCAGCTTCATCTGAAATCACTATTTCCTACATTATTAGAAACTATCGACAAAACAATGGAGATGCATGCGAAGATCACTCATCCGTGTTTAGGAGCCCGATCCAAGAGCTACTCGTCTATGGTTAAGTATCAAAAAGTGCCTAAGATCCGTCAACAAGAAACTAATGGGCTACTTAAGTAGCTATGCACTTGTCTAAACAAAAGAGTGAAGAAAAGCTAACCACAAGGATCAGATTTGAATTCAAATATTTCTGTACCTTCTAACACTTGATTCTTCAGTCTCAAATAGCATTCGGAAACGCATCCCAACAGAAACATGTGTGTGATATACAGCTTTGATGTATTTTGAAAGAGGTATAACAAACTCAGATGGGCTAGCCCTGATGCAATAAGCATTAGCTCAAATAGCAGAAAGGATATAAGACTGAACAAATACAAGGAGCAGACAAATCGTTCAGCACCACCTTGGGTTAAAGAAAACAGTGAAACAGCTATTGGTAGCGGCAGCATGAGCTGCAGCAGCAAGTAACCCAATGTGCATGCTATCACTAGAGAGAACAGATGATGGCATCACAGTTTGGGGTCGAGTTGCACGACGAATTCCTAGAAGAAGCTGATTTTTCTCATTCCTGACACCGAAACAAGGATGACCATTAGAGAGAAAGCCCCAAGGAATACCAATATTGCAATTCCTACAGTGTAAACTTACTAAGATAAGTTGAAAAAGAAAGAAGCTAAAACTACCAAATGAAAAGAACTGAATCCCCAGCAACAAGTCTCTTGGCACTAACAAACACACTCCAACCAGTCGTCAGAAGATGTCGCTTAGGCTGTCCTGCATGCATAGACAAAAAATATGAACATGTTTCAGCATTAGTTAGTTTTATATGTATTATATTCACACTTCCAAGGGATATGAAGAATCACTAGTATATCAATCAAATGAGTCAATAAACAAGCCATGGTAAGAACAACAGCGCTACATCAAGGCAACAGAATTAGGATGACAAGGGACACAACCTCATAATAAGGTTAAAGGAATGAGATGTCAAGAGCACATAGCTAAGTACTATGAATCACATGTAGAAACCTTTCGTCATTTGGATGTCTAAAAATTACCGCACAAGTCTAAAAGTATAATAATCTATGCACCATGTCTAAATACTCAAGGACCCCATACAAGCAAGTACTAAAGAGGATTAAAGTAAAATATTGCTAAAACAACAGCATATATCTATGTGTGTCTATATCTATTTTTAATGCAAACCTAAACAACCACCAGCAGTTAGATTAAAGCCAAATACACTTAACATGGTGTAAATTTACACAGAAAAAAAAAGGAGACGCAGAGCTTGCCTCGAAAAATATGCCTGAATTTCCATTCAATGTCATGTAGATCCCTCGCAATCAATTCTTGACAGGGTGGCGTCTGTGAGAAATCCTGAGAGCCAGAAGAAAATGAGAATAACATCAGGCTCAGAACCAGAGTGGTATGAAAATATGAGACAGTGAACCAGTTATCACCAAAGGAGGGAAAACTTTCTCTGCAGCACGACGAGGAACAGAAAAACCGCCATGCGTACTGGTATCACTTGCAGTGAGTGTCTTGCAAAAATAATTAGTAGGCTGCCTGCTAGGAATACCCAACTCAACAGGAAGATATGTATCCTTCTGTTCTTGCTGAAAATGCAACAGAATATTTTGCCACCCAATTCACACAGCATCAGGTAATCAGTAAAAGACAAGTAATTGAGCAGGTCATGTTAGCTTAAGACAACTTTAATGGCAGCATTCATAAAATACCGGTGTCAAAGGTTGCAATGTCATTTGAGCATATACTTCATCTGTTTCAACATCTGCCTGAAATCCCAGAAATTATTCATTCCCTCATAAGCTAAATTTACAACTAACACAACAATAATTCACAGAAAACATAGAATATAAACAAAGAACCTACATGCATTGTGACATTTTGGAGTTGACAGATCAACTGGGGTGGCAAATTGGGGTAATTGGGTATGTGAGCATCAACTTCTTTATTAGTTGTTGCCACAACCTGGCATTCAATTCCAACAGGAACTGTTAGCAATTGACTAATATATGCAACAATTAGTTCACAATTAATAAAGACGACATAAATGTAGCTAATTTGAGAAAGACCTGTTCACTGTGACCCTGAGGAAAGTAAACCACTCGACTCCCTGTTGTCGGTAGACATACAAGGGGACCAGCACAAGCATGCCATAGTTCTGAATTTAAACACTTGTTCTCTTCTTTCAGAACCAAATAAAGAATCAATCAGCAATAACTCAATCCCACTTAAGTAAATACTTAAAGTACTCTCTTTTATTAGCTAAAGACAAAGCATAAGAATAAACATGCCGATAAAGACATTGACAGAGATATATAAAAAAGCCAAACCTGGAAAAAAGGAGGACAGGAAAAGGAAGAAAAAAGTATAAAGAATAGAAAAGAAGTAGAAGATACCTTCATGAGCTTGCTGATCCATTCCTGATGTTGAAAGCTTCATATTTTTAATCTCAATTCCCCTTAAATTATGTATACATCTAAAACACCCTCAAAAATATGATTATCCAAACAATTATATAAAACCCTGAAGACTCAATTCAAATCCTAAAGTATTATAACCATTCATCACTTTTATCCTCAATAAACCCCACTTCACCCCCATTTTCACTAAAACCCCTCACTCCCCCCCACCCCCACCAAAAAAGATTCCTAATTTCAGCTCCCCCTCATCAAATCCCAAAGAAATCAACCTAGTTCACAACATTTCTCTTTCTCCAAGACCTCCATTAACAACCCCAAAACACAAAACCAGCTTAAAAATAAAAAGAGATCAAATTTTAAAGTGTACCCTTTAATTCTGAACACTACCCTTTTGTTATATTTAGTTCAATATCAAGAAAAAAAGCTTCAGCTGAGAGCAAGTAATCACTATCTACGAAGAGGCCTTTGAAAGGGAGATAAAGAAAGAGTCTTTTCCTCTTTTTATAGCACACCCGACCAAGCCCGACCTGATAACAGTAGAGAGAGAAAATCAAGAAACAGAGAGAGAGAGTACTAGCTCATCAATCAGAGATAGAGGTATTTTGGGGGAAAAAATTCAATCAACAACCATTGATGAAACCATACGTAGATGATCTTGGCCATTGAATTAGGTGGGGTGGGGTATTGGATTTGACAGAGGGGGCATGTGCCACCATTCTTGAATCTTGAGTGGTCATTGTCAGAGTACGGACCATCCAATATAATATTTGCACATGATCAGTAAACAGAGAGAAGGAAGAAGGTGAAGAAAGAAAGAAAGAAAAAAAGTTTTTTTAAAAAAAACAGATATTTTTTCGTGATAATTTAAAGATATATTAAATATCGTCGCAATATACACGTGCAAAGAAGGATTGATGACGCTCCTAATAGGAGGTACGAGAATTAGATTTAAGGATTATGCAAAGAGGGTTAGATTTAGGGACTATGCGAAGAGGTAGAAATATATCAAAAAAATATTAGAAGAGGTGATTAGACAGAATATGATGCAACTTTATCTCACTGAGCACATGATATTAAGATAGAAAAAAAATGAAAGATGTTGTGTAGTAGGTTAGTGGGAGTAATTGCGTTATATTGTGTTGTTATTGTCCGTCATTTATTTTGATACTTATAGTGCATTTATAAAATTATCAATTGCTTTATATTCTAATCGTTAGTTTATATCTAGTATTTTCTATTTTTGGGGCTGCAATATTTGAATTGAGGGTCTTCTGAAAATTGCATCTCTATCTTTATGAGGTAATGATCAATATGTTGTTGTTATTATTTAAATATACACCTAAAAAGTTAGAATTTAAAATTAAATATTCGTTAGAAGGAAGAAAAAGTTGAAATAATTGAAGTACTTGTCCTTTGGCAGAATGCATTTAAAACATTAGTTATATACTATATTTGCTATTATGATAGGTATAATTAATATATATATAAAATTAAAAATAAACTACACATCAAAATCTTTTTTATATTATTTATAATCCAATTACATTTTAATAATATAAATAATATCAATAAGCTAATTGTTATAGCAGATAATATACTTTATTGTTCAAGTTACTTATATCACTTTCTATGAATAGTTATATGTTTAAATTTAAATAGTACTAAAAGTTCTTTTTTTTTTTTACCTAAAGGTATAAATTTTTGAAATGTTAAACAATTCTTAGAAAAGCATAGAAAGTAAAATAAAAGTATTAGTATTATTAAAATATATTATCAACTAAAACTGTAATATAATTTAAAAGACTTTTTTCTTCTATTATGTTGCTATGATTTTATGAATCGAATATTGATGTATCATAATTTTATTGACCAAATCAACTCAATTGTATTTTAGTATATAGTTTCTAATACAATATTATTCGAAAATTTCTCATGAATATTATCATTTTTAATATTATCTAGCCTTATATGAGCATACATTTATCTTGGTCTCTATATTTGTAAGATCATGTGGATGTGTTAGACTTTAACAACCCAATATTCATTCTCATTTAATATTGTTGGTATTATAATTATTCTATAGAATCTATCTTTCACTTTGATATATATCTTTTTGAAATCTAATAAAGCTGTTTGTCCTGAAAAATAGAATTATACATAAAGACGTTACACGTGGAATAAGAATTGGATTGTTAAAGTAGAAACTTAATCTTAAATAATGATAAAATTGAATTATACATATATATATATAGGGACATGGTGAAATGGTCCATGACTAAAATTTTCTATAATGCTACTCCTATGTAGTCCTGGGAGGACTAGGTTTAGGAGGGGTCCAAATTCTTTTCTATCAAACCTACAGATTTTATGACCAAACGATATAGCGCACTGGATGGACTGTTTTTTTTAATCAAAGATCTTGACTTTAAATTTTGGATATGGAAAAATTTTTGGCAGAGAATGCTTTTCTCGAACGGGCCTTACGCATGCACAAATTTAAAATTGTCAAACTCTAATACAGACATCGAATACCGAATGCGCAACCAAGAAACAAAATCTATAGATTTTTATATATGGTGCACACAAAATTATGGTAAAAAATTAAATAATATTATTTTGACAAATTTAAAATATCAAAATTTAATTAAAATTTCTCAAAAATATATTATTAAACTTACCCCAACACTAGGGACCATAATTTTTGTCATTTTTTCATCATATTAAACTCACATCAAATATCTTTTTTGAAAGCGGCCGACATATAACAGGACGAAAGACGTATAAACTTTATTCAGTTTGATATAGGATAAAATTACGGCTTTGATAAAATTCAATAATTTTAATTTTAATTATATATTTATATTAAAAATTTTATTTAATATATTTAAAACATCTATCCCCAACTCAAATATTATTTTGTCTTTTAATTCGATTTTTATAAATTTAAAATTCTGAATTGCTCATGAAGTGAAATTAGAAACTCTGTTATTGTTTAGTCATACTCATATTGACTAAATTTTAGTTAAAATAATGGTTAAATTCACAGATAACTCCTTCAACTTGTCACTAAATTTTATTTGGATACTCAAACGATATGTTTCAATTAAACATATGAACACATGATAAAGTATTTCCACCGGGCACTTTTGGCTCTTATTTCAAAAAAGTTTTTGTGCGTATTTTCAAGTGTCTGTTAGATAAAAAAGTTACTAATTTACATAAGTATGTCTTTTTACTTGATTATACACATCACATCAATCAAAACAAACTTGAAATTTTATGACTTTTTGTGAGAACAAACAACAACAACAAATTCAATAAAATCTCATAAGTGAGATCTGAAGAGGGTAACATGTACACGAATCTTACCACTATCTCATAGAGATAGAGAAGTTATTTTCGAAAAATATACCCAGACTTTGTGCGAGTAATGTACATAACTTAATCTATACACCAATAGGTGCTAGCTTGAGAACATGTACGTGGAGTTTACTAAAATTTTGTGTTAGAATTGTCTAATTCGAATTCAATCGAAATAAGTTAATAATAATTTAAAAGTATTTAAAAATTTAAGGAGTTGTTAATGTATTCCGTCAAAATTAAAGGATGGGAAGTGCATTTTTCTTCAATAATTATTAAGAGGACTTTTTATAATACGTGGTACTACTTTTGGTCAAAAGTAAGAAAAAAGAAAAGCAAAATGCATACCTAAGAGACCTATAATTTTATTTGATAAAAAGAAATATATGTTGTGGCCACTAATTTCTTTCACTTTTTATATTTTAAGAATTTACACCTTTTTTTTAAAGTACATTGAAAAAGATTAACATATGGAGAAAAATAGAGTGTACATAGCCACTAACTATGAAAAAGAGCACTTCTATCCTTTCATTTTGAGTTAAAGAAATAAAGTTAAAAAATATATATAATATTTAAAATTAAAATATTATATTAGATGATCATTTCTATATTTAAATTTACGTGACATTTTTTGAATTTTGAGATTTAAATAAGTTTTATTTTTATTTTGGGGGTTTGATATTTTTGAGACGAGAATCTTTCAGAACAACCTCTCTATTGTTATAGGTAATAGCAAAGTCCGCGGTACTTTTTATCCTCTCCAGACCCACCTGTGGATTCCACTGGGTATGTTGTTGTTATTGTTGAGATTTAAACACGTTGTATTTTTTACTTTTGGGGCTTGATATTTTTGAGACGAGGGTCTTTAAGAAACAATATCTTTATATCTATGAGGTAGTAGTAATTTCTGCATACATTTTATCCTCCCAAACTTCACTTGTGAAATTTCACTAGGTATATTGTTGTAATTTAAATAAGTTTCTTGTTATTATAATTTTATTATTAAAATTTAATTATTTAACTTTTAAAATTCAAACGGTACCACATAAATTAAAACAGACGCGTAAAAAGGAGAGTTGGCTAAGGCCTGCATATTCAGTACTATATTGTACAATATATTTAAACATTTCACACGTTGTGGGGAATACAAAGATTTTAGTGAAAGATATTCAAAGATTTGGCAACCGACAAGTGGTTCAAAATTAATAAACAATCATCGGATCAAAAATTCAAGATTTAAAATTTATGAGTATTAAATATTAAAGTTTACGAGTTCTAAAATTTGTTATATGTATATATTCGTTAGTAGATTTCGTAGTAAAATATATAAAATGTGGATCAAAATTATTGAGTTTTATCGAATTCATGTTGTTTGTATTGAAAAATTCGTCATTTTGGTTAACAAAATAATTTTTTTTAAAAAAGATAAAATGCGAGTATATTGAGGTCGATCGAGTGCAATCACTTTCTTGTTATGTATATGGTCCAAGTAACGACCTAGGACAATATATTTACACTTTGTTTGGATGGCTACTGTTTCATAATATATTGTACTGTATCGTATTATATTGTATCATATCGTATTCTTTCACTGGATATAATACTTGGATAGATTGTATTGTTCTCCGTCATTACATAATGTCATACATCCATAATTGAATGATAAACTTACAAGAAATCGTAGAGCATGCGGTAGTTATCTTGAAAAGATAGGGTAAATGATACAATAAAATTATTAAATAATAAATAAAATGAGAAGAAGATATTAAAATAATGACGCAACCACACCAAATCAATCGTTACACAAAATGTTTTTTTTTGTTGTTACGTAACAATGGATTTAAACAATGCGATACAATGGAATTTAAGTAATAATCAAAACAAATATTGTATATAAACTAACAATACAATACAATACAACGGGTAATTAACAATAATCCAAACAAGGGGTTAATTATCTTACACAACCTAATTGTACATTTCTAATGAAAGACTTCCTCCATGGCTTGAAGTCGTGACCTTCTAAATATAACTTAAACTCGTGACTTCCTACTCATCTTTTAAGTAATTTGAAAATTAATGACAATTGGGATTTGGTACAACAAACAAAAACACTAATAATTACTGCAATAAATTATTTTCCCACTAATTTCTATGATGAAATCTAATGTCACATCTTATAATATTCGACGTTGAAATAAATCTTTTATGTGCTTACTCAGTCTTAAAATATTTATCGTGATTTTTATTTATATATCTCTTAAAAAATTAGTAAGTAAAAAGGATATTGACCGCTTCACCATTATTATGTATTAAAATATAAGTAATTTTTTCATTGCATATTTACTTTATTTCTGTGCCATGATAAGGTGTTAATAATTTTCAAAAATAATTAATATTTTACATTTAAAATAGAAAAGGAATAACTAATTTTAACTTAAACTTCTAAAATATTTACAAATATTAATAAATATTTTAATAAAGATGACAATTATTTTAAGACGGAGGGACTATATATAAAGGTCAAATCTATGGGACGGTTGATTGAAGTAAGGTCGTTGAAAGTCTCTTTTTTTTTAATGCAGATGCTGATTGACGTGCCTATTTCAGCTGCTATTTAATTATTTTTTTGACTAATTCCACTGTGATTTTACAATATGATTCCTAATAAATTATTTTTTCAGCTACTTCAACCGTGATTTTACTATATCAACCTAATCAATTATTTTAAGTCAGGTAAATATTTTATATGTATGTGCGCGCACATGTGTGGTGTTATATCGTTAGGCAGATAAGCAAAAAATATTGAGTTCGCGTGAATCCTTGAGTAATACTCAATCCCTGTTCATACGTAAATGAATTATATCCTTGTTCTAATTAACACCAATTAATATTCATTTTAGATTAAATTATGTAGTTTAATCATATCACTAATTCATAATATAGTGGAACAAATTTTCGAAACCTTATATTAGTTTTTACACAGTAATTAATTACTAATGATGTTTGAGAAATGGCTAGCAAATGTTTAAGGTAAAAAAAATGAAAAGAAGAGGAGGGTCATAATCAAAATCATAATCCTAAGAGATTATGAAATTCTTTGCTTAATTATTATAGTGTTTTTTTAAAGTAATTATAGACTAAACTTTTCTTGTTTCACAAATGTTAAAAGATAAGCAAAATATTAAGATAATAAAATTGAGTACTTGACTTTCATTTTAAAATATTGAAATGCATTTTGCTCTATTTCCAACATCATAATTATCTACAAAAAGGTATTATTATTATGAGAAGAAGGTGCAATTTGATATTGAATTTAATTTTTATTCAATGTCAAAGTAAAAGTTTACTCCTAAGTTAATTATAGAACAGATTTTAAATACTTATTGTTTCCTTTATCTACCTAAATTATCATTATTAATGTATTAAAACACACCTCAAATTGATTAGGCCAAATATTCGAAAATAATCACCAACAATCCATGAGAGCGTAATTCGTTCATCAAAAATAATCCACATGATACATATAATGGTTACTTTGGGTTGACTAACACACCTTAAAACTACCTAGGTCAAATCTTAGGGTGCAAAGTGTTGGGATTGAAATAACAGGCCAACATGTGGAAGCTAGTAATTATGAATCAGATATCAAAGAAAAATATACGAAAATAGCATCATCTTTGAAATGGTTTGGTCAAATGATGTATGTATGAAAATTATTACCGTAAGAGAAAGATTAAAACGGTTGAGGTCTCAACCTAAACAAGACTATTGTAATGACTATATTATAAATGATGATATGTTTTGCGGGAAAGACTAATATTCAATTTATAGAAATTTAAACTTTTTCTCCAAGAAAATGATAGATATAGAAGTCCTTTTCTATTAAAAAAATTTTTGTATCACGAAAATCAAAGTAAAACACAATTATGATAGAATCCAGATAAAGTAGGAAATTAAGAATAAATCCTGATACAAAAAATCTAGTCCTATCATGTTTGCTTTGTCTCCGTTTATATGACTCATTTTTTTAGTCAATAATTTAACTTTAAAACATCCATTTTATCTTTAATAAAATAATTTATAGAACCATATATTTCAAAAGTCATTCTTTCTTTTTCAAATTTTGTGTTAAGTCAAACTAAGTCATATAAAATAGGACAGAGAGTTGTATTTTGTGTTAGGCCTCAAAAGGCTTCCTAGACTAGATAATTGTTGATAAAATTAACTTTGAGATATGATTGATGATTCAATTGGTCTCCCAAAAAACAAAAGATATTTATGTTTTGACTTTTTGATTGGCAAAGATTTTGTTGTTTGGTGAGGTTAAGGTTTTATTTAGGATATGGCATGATGAATTTCTAATGATGATGATAAAAACATGTCTGGTTTACTTCTCAGATATGTCTTTGCAACTCTATTTGCAGACCAGAAAGAAAAAATATAAAGGATAATCTTTTTGTTTGGGCATTATTATATTATATTGGACCACATAATTATTTCTTCCAATTATATTGCCTCATGCATTTTTGTATAAATTCATATTCCATTGTTGGGAGATTTCTTAGTGTGATCCATTATGTCAATTTTTTTTTTTTTGGACTTGTCAAAAGGTAATAATCCATCTTAAAATGAGAAGTCTCACATCGACAAAACACAGGAGAGATGCTGAGTATATAAGTAAACAAGCCTTACCTATTAGTGACGCTGTTTAAAAGTCGTGCGGGCGTAGGCTCAATTCGGACAATATCACTAGCAGGCTAAGCTGTTACAAATGATATCAGAGTCACTCATGTGTCAGCCTTCTAGATGTGGATCTGAGTTTAGATAAATCTCGATGAGGCTGGGCAAATCTCAGTGCTGAGTCTAGATGAATCCCATACGGTGGGACAAACCACAGGAAGGATACTGACTCCATAGAGGGGGCGTATGTAACAACTCATCTTAAGATGAGAAATCCCACGTTGGCAAAACACATGAGAAATATTATTTATATAAGTAAACATGTCTTACCTACTAGTGATGGGTTTTAAAGCCATGCGGGCGTAGACCCAAAGTGGACAATATCACTAGCGGACTGGACCATTACACAAAATCATTGAATTAACTGTTGTTGACTAATTTAACGATTGAATATATTTTTTTTATGCCTATCATGTGTCTGAATAAATATTCTTTACTTCAGATATATTTTTATCGATACAATAATTATACTATAATATTTAATTCTACATAAATATACTAGCTCAAACAATATTTCTATTATATTAAGGTGTTAAGTGACCAATGGTCACAAGTAATTTTTTTGGATCTTAAACACATCGTGTTACAAATGAAACAAGCACTTATAGCTCATATCAATAATTCTTGCTTAAATAAATTGAAAAATTTGGTCCCAAGAAGCCAATTTGATAAGTATAAGGTTCAAATGTTTAAAAAGTTGATTACACAAAACAAGCCTTTCTACACATATTTTTTTTAAGGATAAATTACATAACTAGGCAAACTTATGATCTGTATTTGCATTATATCACTATAGTTTAAAAAAAATACAATTTATAGCTATAGTTGGGGTTTTGTTGCTATTTTCTCTCGCCTCTCTCCTCTCTCTTTGCAATCTCTTGCCAGATATACAATTACATGTGTATACCAATTGCATATATACAATTATGTGACAGATATACATATACAATTCAACAGATATACATATACAATTCATCTCTCTCCACTCTCTACCCTCTCTTGCTCGCCTCTCTCCCCCTTCTCTTGATCTTGCTCGCCTCTCTCATCCCTCTCCCAATCTCGCTTATCAGTATATATATATATATATATATATATATATATATATATATATATATATATATATATATATATATATATATGTATCTATGTATATTAGTTACACATATACCATTATTCGACAGATATACACATACAATTTGACAAATACACATATACAATTTGCCTCCCTCACCTCTCTCTCGATCTCGCTCACATCTCTCTTATAATATGTAGCTATAAATAATAATTTTAGCAAACTATAACTATTTTTTGCCTTATTATATTTCAAATGTTTGTTCTTTTTGAAAAATTCCCTATTTTTAGCAAGTCTTTTTTTATCGTATTTCCTAGAGGGAAGTTTTCTTTAATTTTTTTAGCATTATCCCCTTTAAACGGGTCAGTTAATCTCATATGGAGCTATCCACGATCCAAACTCGAGATCTAACATTTTCTAATTATTGCTACTTCACACAAATTCCCAAAGAAATTGTCTTACATGTTCTTCATTCTAATAGATAATAATCCTTCACTACTTTATCCTTTTGTTCAACTCTTACAACATTTTGAAAGGATCACTAAAACATCTTCTTTCTGTTATTAAGCTCACTTAAATAACATTTTAAGTGACTTAAATTTGACATAGTCAAAATGAAAAAAATTGTGGAAAATGGTTATCAACACAAACTCAATAATGATTACTTTGTCCATTTTGGTACAAAAACGATGTTTAGAAATAAAAATTAAATCTGATCTTCTATTAAATAACAATGATTTAATTCAATGTGATCTCACAATTATTTTTTTTAGAGAAAATAAAGTGTATATAGATTTTATTCATATCTTCCTATGTGAAGTGAAGAGATTGTTTTACCATAGACCCTTCGCTCAAGAACAAAAATATAGCTCTACATTAAGCTAAAAGGCGATGAAAGCACATATCGTTTGTTGCGTTAATAATAGAATAAATGCAAGATATATAAATAGACACTTTTATTTAGTATCAACCGACAACTAAAATGACATCTAATGCTAACCTGACAGACCAATATTAGAGATGCTCATAAAGTTGGAGTGTTCAACTGACACAATGAAGACAAGTTGAGATGTCTAAAAGTGCATTCTCAAATGATGATTTTTCAAAAAGAGCATGCATTTGAAATATGATTTATAGCTACATATTATTGGAGAGAGGCGAACGAGATCGAGAGAGGCAGGACAGAAGTAAGCGAGATCGAGAGAGAGGGGAATTGTATATGTATATTTATCAAATTGTATGTGTATATCAGTCAAATAATTGTATATATATAGCTGATATACATATATATTTATATAGGTGTAACTAATATACACATACATACATACATACATACATACATACCTACCTATATATATATATATATATATATATATATATATATATATATATATATAGGCGAGATTGGAAGAGAGAGGAGTGAGGCAAGCGAGAGAGGGCATTGAGTGGAGAAAGACGAATTGTATATGTATATCAGTCAAATTGAATATGTATATCTGTCAAATAATTGTATATATGCAACTGATATACATATGTATATGTATATCTAGCAAGATATTTGAAGGAGAGAGAGAGGAGAAAGGTGAGAGAAATGAAGAGAGGAGAGAGGAAATAACAATAGAACGCTAACTATAACTATAAATTGTAATTTTTACTATAGTGATATAATGTAAATATATCTCATATATTCTACCAAAAAAAACATATCATATATTTACCCTTCTCTCAAAATTTAAGTGTTTCATTATTAGTTAAGATTAGGTTAAATTGTATGTATTGTTATGCCAATAATAAACATTATCAAACTTGAAAACCTCCTTAATTGTCAATTGACAAAATTATTTATGAAAATGGATATTGAGCCTAAGTCAATAATTATCTTGTACGGTATTATACAAGGAGGCAAGCAACTTCTGGTTGTAAGACAACAAAAATACTACGCCAACACAATTTCATCTTAAGAGTAGATCATGATTCATAAACAAATATCGATTATAAATTAAATTTAAGATTATAATTCATAAAAGGCAACAATAACATACTCAGTGGAATCTCATAAGTGGGGTCTAGGGAGGGTACCCATGCTTTCCGTTGGTCAACAACTTTATTATGGTCGGAAGGATCCCTAATTCTTCATTGATCCACAAGTCCTCATAGAAGTAGAGATGTTGTTTCCTTGGAACCCTCGTCTCAATAACCCATAAGTAGAATAAACTAGATATGACAAAAAGGAAAGGAAAAAAAGGAATAGGAAGAGCGACTACTAATGAAAGACACATGATATTATATAAATACGGTAGATTTAACACATATAATACAGATAAAGACAATACATGATATACAGATTCATCAAAACCTACTACCCTACAATACCCCATGACTAAACATCAACCTAACCCTCCTAACCTATTAACCTTCTACTCTAATTCGCGACCTTCACTCTTCCTGTCTACGGTCATGTCCTCGGTGAGATCAAGTTTCGCCATATCCTGTCTAATCACCTCTCTCCAATACTTCTTCGGTCTACCTCTACTTCTCCTAGTGACTCCTAAATCCAACCTCTCGCACCTCCTTACACGAGCATTGGTACCTTTTTTTCTGCACATGTTCAAACCATCGCAGTCTCGCTTCCTCGCTTTCCTCATCTTATCAGCCATCAGGGCCACCTCTAGCTTCTCCCGAATGGTGTCATTCCTAATCTTATCCTTCCTTGTGTGCCCGCACATCCATCTCAGCATCCTCATCTCTGCGACATGCATCTTCTGAACATGTACATTTTTTATTGGCCAACATTCCACCCCATACAACAAAGATGGTCATACATCATTCTGTAAAACTTACCTTTGAGTTTAGGTGATATCTTTTTGTCACACAATACTCTTGAGGCAAGCCTCCACTTAGACCATGCTGCCCCAATGCGATGTGTGACATCATCGCCGATATTGCCACTACTCTGGATGATGGACCCCAGATACTTAAAGTTTTTCCTCTTAGGGATAGGTTGGGTGGCAAGCCTCACATTAATGTCTGTTTCATCCCTCGCAACACTGAATTTGCACTCTAAATATTCTGTTTTGGTCCTGCTCAGTTTGAATCCTTTGGACTCCAAGGCGTATCGCCACGCCTCCAACCTATCATTAACTCTAGTCCGAGTCTCATCAATCAATTCTATGTCATCTGCACATAGTATACACCATGAAACCTCCTCCTGGATAGATCGCGTCAGCTCATCCATCACTAGGGCAAACAGGAAGGGCTCAACACAGATCCTTGATGGAGTTTCATCTCTACAGAAAAATATTCTGAGTCTCCACCCACCGTTCTTACTCGAGTTTTGGCTCCGTCGTACATGTCCTTAATCGCCCTGATATATGCCATTGGGACATCTTTCACCTTTAGGCACCTCCATAGGGCATCCTTTGACACTTTGTCATAGGCCTTCTCGAGATCAATGAACACCATATGAAGGTCCTTCTTTCTTTTCCTATATTTCTCCACTAATCTCCAAACAAGGTGAATTGCTTCAGTAGTTGACCGCCCCGGCATGAATCCAAATTGATTCTCCGAAATAGACACTACTCTTCTCTTCCTCATCTCCACCACTCTCTCCCAGACCTTCATAGTGTGACTTAACAACTTAATACCTCTGTAATTGTTACAGTTTTGAATATTCCCTTTGTTCTTGTACAATGAAACCATTGTACTTCTCTTCTATTCATCAGACATCTTGGCAGTCTTCATAATCGCATTGAATAATCTAGTCAACCACTCTATGCCATCCTTGACCATGTTTTTTTAAAAATCTACTGGAATCTCATCGGGTCCGACCGCCCTCCCTATCTTCATCCTACTGATAGCCCTACTAACCTCCTAACTCCTGATCGCCTATAATAACCGAAATCACGATGACCTTCGGAGTGTGTCAACTCACCCAGCTCAATGATTATATCTCCTTTTTTCATTTAAGAGTTTATGAAAGTAAGCTTGCCACCTTAGTTTAATGGAAGTGTCATCCACCAACACCACACCCTCCTCATCCTTGATGCACTTCACTTGGTCCAAGTTGCGAGCTTTTCGTTCTCTCTCTTTGGCAAGCCTATATAATGTCTTATCCCCGCCTTTATCACTTAACTCCTCATATAGGCGCTCAAAAACTGTTATCTTAGCACTCGTCACCGCTATCCTTGCTTCTGACTTAGTTGTCTTATATGTCTCCTTAAGCATATGTTTTTCATGTTTATCCCTACACTCCAGCCACTTCGTGTAAGCAATCTTCTTATCTTTTACTGTGGCCTGAACTCCCTCATTCCACCACCAGTCGCCCTGACGTCGCCCTAAACCCCTTGTACCTCGACAGTTACTTTTCTAATGCAATCAACAGTAGTGTCTCATATACTGTTCAAATTACCGCCACTAAAAGGCGCAAAATCAAAATAATCCCTAAAAAAAAAAGCTCAGTTTGACTTTAAGTCCTAAGCAAATAAAAAAATTGTTAAATTATTAAATTTAACGATTTTCCTCCCCCAAATTTTCATCTAAAGCCATAATTGTCGTCGTTAATTTTCCTCATCGTCTCTCTCTCTCTCTCTCTAAGCGTCAATGGCGTCCTCGAATTTCGCGCTTCTACTTCTCGCTCTCTCTCTCCTCGCCGTCTCCGCTGCCTCCAGGCCATGCAAAACTCTATTCTTCATCACCTCCACTTCCTATTATCGGATCCCCAACACCATCTCTCAAAACCCTAACCCTAACCCTAATTTCTTTCTCCATAACCCCTCTATTTCTCCTCGATTCCGAGCTTTCTTCGTCACTACCGCCGGTTTCCGTGATGACGCTCCGAAATTCGGACTCCTTAGGCCATCAATTTTCTTCAGGAGATCCGACCCGGTTTTCTTTGATCGAGAGGACGTTGTTGAACAGGTGGAAGATGGAGAGGAATTGGAGAATCGATCGTCGTCGATGATTCCGGTGGAATTTTACTCGTCGGTGACCAGCTCAATCCGTGATCGGACTAAGGATATCATGAGGGTTGTTGGAGCTTTGCTTTTCGGCGTCGGTTGTGGTGCATTAACTGCTGCGACTATGTATTTGATCTGGTCACTTTTCTCGCCCAATCGCTTCGAGTTTGAGGATTCCGATGATGATTTCGATGACGGGAATGATGACTATGATGTTAGTGCTAAGAAGATGGGATACGTGGCGATTCCGACTAAAGTTGTGGATGATGATTTGAAGAAACCTGCTGCTCCGGCTCCAGCTCCAGCTCCGGCTCCGGCTAAAGAAGTGGTATGAGTGTTCGGTTAATAGAAAAAGTTATAACATTTCTGCTGTTTGTTATTGATGCTTCGAAATTTGATGAACAAATGTGTTTAATTACTATGACTTTGCTTGTTTATATTAGTGTTGAATTCTGATGAATATTACTCTAAATAACTGTAACAGTGTAATGGAGGAGCCTATCCTCCATGTTCATTGGTTAATATACTGTGTATTCCAAGGAACACATATCAAAATTATGATATGTTTCTGTTAATGTGATGTGGAATATACTATTACTTGTGTTAAAGATGATATTTTGGAAGTGGACATTGATTTATCTTTGTGTATCGGGTAGGACTTTTGTAATTGATATCCATGATGTCTGTGTGTGTATCTCGACTGTTTCCATGGGGTAAATGCTACCTCTTACCAACAGAGGTGACGGGCAACTCTGGCAGTAGGACTTCGTAATCATGCATTAATGCATATGCAGGGATGAAACCATGGTGTTCGGAGGGGTGCCAACCCACATGGTTGTCTTGGTTGAAAATTTGTATATATATGTATATTTTTTTTTGTGTGTGTGTATATATATATTTATAAGAAATGTATTAAATACTAAGTGTGGTGCCATTAGAAATAATTAGACTTGTGGTGCCAGTGGTTAAAGCTTAGGTTTACCATCTTAGGGGTGCAAGTTCAAGCCTTGCTAGGTGGTATTTTTTATCATGCAGGATATGTAGCAAAGTCATTTAAAAAAGTAGATTAGAATCCTAGACCTCTTGTAGTGGTAAGGTCTGCTTACATTTTTCCCTACATTTTTCCCTCCCCAAACCCCACTCGTGGGATTTTCACTGGGTATGTTGTTGTTGCTCTATGCTAGAGTTTTGCCATAGGTTACTGTTCAGCGCAGCACCCAAAGATTCAAAATCCTAGATCCGCCTCCTGCATATGGAAGTATAAAGTGGATGCTTACATGATCGATGCACCAGAGCTGTGATTTCCAATTCAGTTGCAGGTTTGCTGCCAGTTTGGTTTAAGTTGCGGATAGTAACTTTGTCTGAGTTGAGGGAAGCTCCAGAACATTTTTTTCTCCAGACTGTTGTCACAGTATATGTGTTGTGTCTAATACAATTAGGGGTCGTTTAGTATGTTGGACAAGCATAGATAGTCGTGGGATAAAAATTTAGTATGGCCTTATCCCTTTTCTGGTTACCACTCCTGGGATAGGTAATATCAGTATTAGTAGTTAGTATTAGGATAAGTTAGTACTGTTTGAGGGCGGAATAATAGTATCGGGATTAGTTCTCTAGTGATAAAACAATAAATATGACAAAAACACCCTTGAGGTTCCTCAAACTCTTTTTCTACTATAGATAAGGTGGAGGTCTTTAGGTAAACAAACAACTTTTTCTTAGAAAATATGCTATGTATGTTATTTTTAATACAACAAACCAAACATTTTAAGAAATAATTCCAGCATTACTTGTCTTCAAACCAAATGACCCCTTAAAGGTTAAATGGGTGTTGGGGGGTGGGGTTCTACAGCAGTCCACTCTGTGTATAGCTGCTCTTCCACCTTGCATCACATTTAATACCAATTAACTATATTTGCCACCATCCTCACATTTTAAAAATGATTTTTTTTAAAGCGTGTTCAGCCGGTTAAACTCTTGATATGATTGTTCATAGTTTTTCAAACACGCTGCTTTGGTTGATGTCTTCCATCAGCATTTCAACAATACCATCACTTAATCTCACCTCAAACATCTGTCTCTGCCGTAGATTTCAATGCTTTCATCGCAAGTTCATGACAAAGCTTTTGATTTTGATCATTTGAGTTTTGTTATGAAATTGTTTTGACCATTGGGTCGGTCGTTTCATTACCTGGGCCTTTGGGGAAGATGATGGGTTTGGCAAAGGAGTAGACAGAGATGGGGTTGGGCAGTTTGTTTGTTAGTATATTGACTGATAGGTGTTGCAAATTATCACTTGTAATCTGGATTTGTTTGTGGTCAGTGAGATTTGTTATTAACATGTGGATCAAGGATGGTCAATATCTCAGGGTTGAAAGGACCCTAATGCTCAGATATATGTGAAATGAACTTTCACTTATATTGCTTGAAGAGTTTGAAAATTTTGGTGTCTTATGAGCTCTCCTTGTAGTTTGTCATTTGCTGTTCTCATAGTAGTAGGACTGAGTGCTATGCACTGTCGAATAAAAGAAACCCCATTCATTCTCATCTACTGAAAAGTTGTTCTCCAGATTTCGAGGTTATGTTTCTCTTTCCCTCTGTTTAGTTTCTCCTTACAAGGATGACAAAAACATTTCCTCTTTTACGTTGTTTTAAAATGCTTCGCATGAGATTGAACTCAAGACATCTCTTATTTTAATATGAGATTAAACTCGAGACATCTCAGATTAATAAGGGGATAATCGAACCAACTTAGCTACTTTCATCTTCTTTGTCTGTTCGCGCTCACCCTAACTATCATTGCCACCACCTACCAACCATATTTTTCACCGGCAACGAGGATGTCATCCAAGGGGTTCAGGACGTTGAATGAGAAGTCACTCGTGGAGTACATAAAAGCTATTCCTGTTGTAGTATCGGTTAAACTGATTAATCGGTTGACCCAATCGTTAAGTGCAAAATTCAAATGGAACCATCCGATAAGTGTCCTTGTTTTTTTTGTTTTCCACCAGTGTTTGGTGCTCCCATTGGAGCCAGACTATATCCAGATTCGTGTCGTGTAGGGCGCCATATGGGCGGAGCACTTCCTATCAAGGATTTTTTCATTTCCATGGCTCGTACCTTAATTAAGGGAGGAACAATCCCATTTGCTGCATCACATCCTTTGGTGGTCGATAAGTATCCTTGTTATTGCTGAGGATGGTATACTACAAAAGGCCCAATATTGTTTTCAGATAGCAGCCCGTTTAATTTGGGCCTAAATGGCTAAAGAACTCATTTTTCTGGAAGGTCAACATAGAGATAAACTTTGGTAAAATTGGCGAATAGCCACTTTTAACACCTACCAAACATTTATTCATCATTTGAACAACCATTAACATTGAAAAAACTTTCTAATTGTACAAACATTCCAATCATTAATACTAATCCATGCTATAGTTTGAAACAATTATACATTATATTACTTATTAATAGTTTTGTATCAGATTTTAAGTTGGATAGATCACTCCTTCAAATTTCAAGCCAAATACATATATATCAAAATACTAAATATATGTATCTTTTAATATCAGATATATTTTGAAATACAGATATATCGGGAGAGAGAGACAATCGACAGAGGAGATAAACGAGCAAGAGAGTTAGTGTATCTTAGGTGCATGTGAATCAAACTAGATACATGCATCTTTGATATCAGAGATATTTTGATGTAGAAATACATATGGAGAGCGGTGAGCGAGAGAGTTAGTGTATCCTAAATACATGCAAATTATGTTCGGATACGATATATCTAGAATAAATTACACATAATTTGATCTGCATATATCCAAGATGTTACATGTGTTTGGCGAAGTAAATGTGGTACAGAAGATAATTTCAAAAACTAAAACGAAGGACTCTAGACTAGTGGGATTTGTATAGTTTGCATTTAATCATTCTCTTGACACGAAAAATGTATCATATGAAAATATCTCTAACTAAAACACGAAGAAACTTCACCCAACGATGCTGAAGTTCGAAACTTCGTCAAGTGAAATTGAAATTAAAAAAAATTATTGGAGTTTAAAATTTTGCTGAAATTTCAAATACAACTTATGAAGCTCAGATCTTTTGTAAGTTTAAACTTCAAACTTTAGGAACAATTTAGGAGTTTAAATAATATTTAAATTTTAAAGTTCTTTCTTTTATTCTTCATATTAGTTAATTTTGTCACAAATTAAAATAACAAAAATATACATATACATAATTTGGACAAAAATAAATAAATTCAGTTGAACTCACAAAACCTGCATTTACTTCTCTTGATCCCTGCCTACCTCCTATAGAGGCAGTCAATATCAATATTTAGACCAAAAAGTTATTTTTAGCTTTGTTTTTTATGAGACAGAAGAATTCCTGTTTTTTTTTTTTTTAACCATCAATTTGCAATAGTTAGTGCATTTGCTGCAATAGCACGGTCAAGAATAGTTTGGTTTGAGATATAAGATATAATAATCTCAAAATAAAATATAAGATTAGCTTATCTAGTGTTTGGTTGGAGATATTAAGCAATTCTTGAACTATTTATCCCACTATTTATATCTAAGTAATGAGATAATTTATCTCATATATATGATAAAATAACTTATTTCGAGATAAATAACTCTGGGATAACTTGTTTCCGACCGAATGACCCCTTAGTACAGGTTGGGGAATTTATTGTGCTAACAACTGTCTCTCTTTTTTTTTTCCCTTTTAATATTTATTCGGATTTGAACATGAGATGAAATTATGATTTTAAGTTACTATTTGAATATGTGAATTATGATTTCAAATTTTAAATTCTTCTAAGAAAACATGATTCGAAATTTGAAATTGTGATCTAATTTTTTTAAAATATAAATTTGATCCATAATTTATATTTTGTAAAATAAAAAAGACATATCATTTTAAATTTGACAAAAAAAGATTAGGTGTGAAGAGGTTGTTCGTACCGTGTGAAAGGATTATATTAAAGAAGTGACTTTTGCACTATATTTTATTTTTTGAACTCTCTTGCGAAAAATTCTAAATCTGCCGCTGATTCAATCCGTTCATTTGACATCTTTTATGTTGATGTGTCTTTTAAATCGTCTAAGCTTACGTTTGGATGTACAATAAAAATCATGAATTCAAATAAGCATTTTGACATGCGATTTAAGATCATGATTTCATATTCTTCGCAAAGTATGATTTGAAATTTTAAATCTTGATTTAAGTTTTTTAATGTAAAACTTGATCCATAAATTTACATTTTATAGAAAAGGATTCATCATTATAGTTTGTACAAAAGAAACACTCATGCTTAGGGTGAATAGATCGTCCGTATCACGTGAAAGGATTATTTTAAAAAATATTTATTTACTACTAATATTAATTAGTGGATGCTTGCATATTTGAAAATTTGTAATTATAAATATTTATTTAAAACATGAAAATGCGCAATTTATGAAAACAACGCCTTAAGATATTCTGGTATCTTGTTTTTTAATTATAATCTGCTCGTTTAATAACTTATATAGTGCTAACAAATAATTATCACAACTTCTTACTTTTAAATAAATTATTTATACATATTAATTAAAATCTTACCCCGCACACCAAATTTTGTCAAATCGAGATAATGGGACGGTTTTGAAAAACTTAGGAGTCGTTTGGTAGGATGTATTAGAGAAAATAATCCATGAATTAGTTATTGGTATTAATCAATAGAAATTTGGACTCACTAACTCAGAAATCAATCAAAATTTCAGAAATCCCACAAACTCTTGGGATATTCGAGATCAAAAGATATTAGTCTCTTCTTGATAGTCAAATACTTCAAGAAGATCGACACAAATCCTCTCATGGAGATCAAGTCTAAATCATCCTGGTTTGAGAAATACACCACTAATGGTCCTCGAATCACAAGGAGAGAAGATTCAAGGGAGAAACAGATTTGTATCCACATTGTTTATGAATAAATTATGTATCTTCATATTTAATTTATTTGTGATTATAATTTATTTTCTATCATATTAAAATTTATATTTGTAATTAAAATTACAAAATTTTATTTAAAGGAAACATAAAACTATGCAATTTTTCAAAATAACGTCTTAAGATATTCTAATACCTTATTGTGAATTACAGTATTCTCATTTAATAACTTATAAAGCAAATCTTAACACACACTGAATTTTGTCTAATTTTATAACTATATTTATGGCTCCACCATGTTGTCTATTAATTCCCTGCCACTGAAGTAACTTACTCCATATGTTGGTTGAAAAATCTATGATTTTTCAATGTAAATTTAAATTTGATAAGATTTTCAATACGAACACCAATTGGATATAAATTTTTTTTTGAAAAAATAAAACTTAAAATATTGTGACTCATCCAAAAAAATCTCTTTTTTTTGTGGATAAAGTATAAACCAATTAAATTGTGTTGAGAGTACTCTAGTTTTAGGGGAGTCCACATTTGTAGACAATTTCAAATACCATAATTTTTTGACTCATGCAACCGAAGCCATTATAGCTATTTAATTTTGTGCCTACTTTTTAAAAATCTCTTATATTTGTACTCCATTTCACATAAGGGGAGTTTTCAAAAATACCAAATTTTTGGATAAAAATTACATGCCCCTACCAAATCATTGAAAAATACCATATAAAATACCAACTTTATTTACAAATTTAGGAGAGAGAGTGTTTTGAGTGTGATTATTGTGGTGTGTGGTATGATATAATAGTGTTGGAAAATGAAAAAGAGTGTGTTTTTTTTGGTATTTTGATAAATAAATTTTAAAGTGTAATTTTGGGGGTGAAAGTTGTTATTTGTGTAAAAATTTCTTCACACAATTCCAAACACTGTAGTTATTTATTAAAGGGGGAATTTTCATAAATAGACTAAACTTGAAATTTAATATGATCAAATAGCTATCTTTTACATAATTACATGATATATATATTTGTCAAATTGTAGAAGACATCATACCAGGCATCAAGAAAGGGTCGCAATCTTGAATGCTTCTATCAACCTTCCTCATGACTTCCAAAGAAGATTATTTGTCCAATATAAGAATAGGACCACTTCGTATTAAGAGATAGGACTGATAATTTTCAAGCTTAGTGACTTTCCTCTACCACGCTCTCCTCCTCGTGTACCGCACTTCATTAATTTGAGCCTATAGTTCTCATCAAAGCCTACATCTATGGCATACTCTCATCAACTTCAAGCTAAACTCAAAGTCACAATGTGCTACCCATAAAATGACCATACTCATGCAAATCTAACCCGTGCGATTCTTGTTCAATACATTTGTAAGGACTTTCACTTAAAGGATACTACTCCTTCTCACCACTCTAATACACTTACTAGAAACCCTTATCCAGAGGTTGTGAATAGCCTACTACAATAACTTACATTAGGAGAATCACACATTCAAGCTTATCATTATAACCACTTTATGACCTTTTCGAGGTCAACATCACTTAAGAATCTTTAAACCTACCATAATATCTCTACACCCATAATCGCATTAAATCTTTCCAAGAGATACATCAATATTCTCTTACCTATCTATTGCACATAACAAAATCTCATCTCGCTCCTCCTCCACATCTATAGCCTTAACTAAAATAAGCACACCACCATTATCAAAACAAGGAATACTCATTCTCTCCCATCTGTCATGACACATCTACTATCATCTTCATCATTATCAAGACTAAAAAGAAAGATTTGTGGAAAGGCTAAGAGCGAAAGATCATAAGCACAATTTATGCAAGAAATCTGGTATGATAGTATTCATAATGTAATATGATTTCGTCGATCTGTTAGGGATTATCATGAGTTTATGGGACTATACATACCTGTGAAACTCAAGTTACGTCTCGTTCAACATAGGGCTAAAAACTCTTAGATCCATGAGATAAGATTAGATTTGCTCAATGGAATTACCACTTTTGGTCCTTGAAACTCAACACGAACAGGAATCAACATGAGGTGCATCGATCTAGGACATGGGCATGATACTCATACATAAGGAAGGAATGGAGTATCACCTCAACTGAAGTATAAGGGAAATATGAGATAGAAAAGCATTGATGTCTCGCCCTGATCAACTCATCACTATCGAAAGCTCAAGACCTACTTTGGTTCATTACCTCATTATTTACCCCTTAGCTCAAAGGTCGTCTTTCTAAGTCTGTAAATCGATTCTCTTTACTAAGTTATAAGTACAGCTCTCCACATAGTCGGGGCGTCACTATCCACATGAACATCTTAAACTCTTCTGTTACACTATACGAAAAGATATAAAATCGCTACTAGGACATTCTTCTGAGATACCACTCTTAGCTTTCTACAACGCTTATGATCTAACCTTTTCTTTTAGTCTGCTAACACTCAACTTCTAAGCTCCCATATATTTGACTAAAGAAAACTTAGAGTATAATGGAAAACTCATCATCATATATGCCTATTTCCCCATTAACCTAATTACTAAGGGTGAAAAAGAATACTTAGATCAACCTACTCTATATTGACAACTCAAATATACTATCTAGGTTCCCATAGCAAATCATAGCTTAGAGCTTTACACAACTTTACATTATCTTGGATACACATCTTAAGCCACTTCTTATCTAATGATTTATCCTCAATTCACTATTTCCACTAAGGGGCACCTATACCATACTCATAAAATCACATTTCTTGCAAGTTAACTTCTTTATCTTGAACATATACTGTAGCAAGCCTCTTAGAGCAAATCTCCAATTAAGACTATCACTGTCATAATGTTACCTCCTTTTTCACAATGTTCCTCAAAAGCTTAGGAACTAGTGCTAACATGTGCATCACACTTATATTATATTATACCAACTTATAACTACTAGGTAAAAATAGGAACATAGACCCACTAAAAACCTCATAGAGAATAATTGATCAACACATCCCCTTTTTACAACTCAAGTACCATTCATCCATTCATTGTACCTCCTTATCTAGCTAAGCTCGTAACTCTATGAATTTCATGAGGCTCTCCCTTCAAAACCATAAGCATAGTTTAGATCTATCATCCCATGACTACTCTATTGCCTCATTTAACATCTATACTTCACCTTCACTAATACTATAACACATCAACATAAACTACTTTCTAGTTTGAGCACACTCTAACTCATCCTAACAATAAGTCTTCCTCTATACCTCATCATAAAATTAGATATTACTTACTACTTTTTCATCAAAACTTACGGGAATTGACTCATCACCCTATTACTTACCTAATAGATATATAACCCTAGTTACAAGCCTCAATCAACCACCACTCTCACTATTTTGTCTCTTCTTTTCCATCATCGTCCTCCTAGCTCTAGGATGACTCAATTCTACTTATGATTTACAAGACCTAAAATCACACACCCTCAAGTGGTAACATTAAACTTGTAGAGACGTAACTCTCCCTTTCACGGATAACGTTAGAAGCAAGTTCTGGATAAGAGAGTCTGGGGTGCATTTTGATCTAACTCAAACACATGATTCATATGAATAATAGTACATCCTTTCGAATCAGTTAACTCAGCATACTAGTTGTCTCCTCTTAAACCTGATATAGTCTATTTACCATTCTGATTACTTTATCGTAAAAGAACTCATCGATAAGAATCTGAACTTTATTATTTCTATCATCACGTAGATGAGGCACAGTCTTAAAGTTTAGAGCAACACACTAATCATCATAAGTTTCTTAGAAATAACTCTACTGCATAATTCAGAATCTAAAAAAAGCGAAACTTTTCTTAAATGTCAATAGTCTGTAACGCCCCGCAAAATTATCAAAATACCCCTTAAGAAAAGGTATGCACATAAGCATCTTCCAATGCTTGTATGGAAAATCTGAGGCCAGATTAGTGATCAGCACAATAAATTGAGTGAAAAAATGGTCTTGATCGATTTTTAGAGCGACTAGATCAAAAGATAATTTTTCAATTTGAAAATCGAGACAGTGACTATGCACGACGGAGGCGCGTCGCCTCTGTAGTGGACTTAAACCTATTTTCTTTTTGAATTTTTTTGATGGAATTTAGAAAACTAGTTCAAAAACTTTTTCTCAAAATACATAGTGCACAACCAGTCCGTGTCACGGATTGGGCCTTTTACGAGGGGTATTCCGGTCTATTCCTAACCCCTCCCAAACTCTATACACGATCTAATTAGGTCGTTTTGATGTAAAAAGGGTCTAAAACCCCCATTTTAAGTCTTATTCCAATAATCTAACAAGGCTAGGACTTGAGGAAAGAGGAAAAGAACTTGAGATTGAGCAATTCGAGAGGAGATCCTTGATGTGATTGATTGATAACTTCATCCCAGGTATGAAAGGCTACCTAAAGCATTGGACTATGTTCATTCACGCGCCCCTTCATCTTCTTGAGTCAAGATCATGAGTATAAATTGCATGTTTTAAATCCTATAATTTCTTGAGTTCTAAATTCTTGCATATATTGGACTTTTCATGAATTTACTTGAGTCAATTTATGAGTTGCATTGTTATTATCATGAAATATGAATTTTATTCAAATGTTTGATACTCTAGCCCTAAATTTAGTATTTTCTTACTTATGTATTGAATCGAGAAGTATGAATTTAAATCTTCTAAACCCATGAATTGAACCCAGAAAGTATATTTTCTTGTTTCATATACATATATAAAGAATACCTATTTTATCTTATGAGTTGAGTCTGGATAATATGATGTTCATGACCGAAATTATTGGAAGTCTCACATGGTATGAGTTAGAGTCATGAGTTGCATTGCATAAATGATGGCCTCAAGTTATTGAGTTATTAAGACACTGAATTGAGATATTGAGAAACGAGTTGGCTTGTTGAGATAAGTCAAAGAGATGAGTTTGAGTTAATTTTCTATGAGCACATTTTAGTCTTGGAAGGAGTATTGAGCATTGAGAGGATGAACAAGGGGCACCCCAAGAACTACCTTGCCAGCATAGGATGGTCGCGCAGGATAGTTCTGGTAGCCCATGTCCTAATAGATGAACATTCTCTTTGGATCTAAGAGTTAGGTAGAGGTAAAGGTTGACGCCCTATTCCTTGGCAAGTTTAGGACGGGCGTGGTAATAACGTCTTTTCGTTGTACACCACTTAAGCCCTTGGTGGTGGGGAGTTATCGGTTAGAGAAACTTCCAAGCAACACTTGAGTTGGGCCTATCATGATTTTCAAAACTAAATTGCATTAAACACTGAGTCAAAATTTAAAGCATGATTTTGAACTTTAAACTTGCATCGTTCATTTGAGTTGAGGTATGAGATGAGGAAAAGCATGATTCTAAACTTTAAACTTGCATTATTTACTTCAGATGAGGAGTTGAGTCTTGAGTCAAGTCAGTTGATTGAGTTTGATCCGTACTTGTTTCTTGAGCCATCTTACATACCGTACATTCCATGTACTGATGGCACTGGGCGCTGCATCGTTTCATGATATAGATACAAGTGCTAGAGGACTTCATCAGGCGCACCATTGAAGTTCAGAGTTCTCGAGTTCCAGAGTTGGTGAGCCTCCTTGCCATCCGGAGGAGCCTTTATTTTATTTAATTAGTTACTTCTATTTTATTTGAGTTGGGTAGCCATAGCTTGTCATGGTACCATCTAAATGTTAGAGGTAGAGGCTTCATAGACATTGAGTAGAGGATGTTGAGTATTGCTTTTCCAAAACTCTTGTTTATTAGAAATTTCCTTTATTAAAGACTTGGTTTACTTACTTTATAGTCTTTTCTTGAGCATTTTTCTTTTGCTATCGAGTATGATGTGACGATGAGTCCAAGTGGTTCACTTAGGGACTAGCAATAGTCTCTGAGTGTCGGCCACGCCAAGGGTACCCTCCCGAGGCATGACAAACTTGGTAGAAGAGCACAGGGTTCAAGTGTGCTAGGGAGTTTATGAAGCCGTGTCTAGTAGAGTCTTGTTTATGGGTGTGTTGTGCCCCACACTACATGAGCAGGAGACTATAGGACATTAGGAATGGTTACACTTCTTTGATATTCTAAGATCGTGTGATAGAGTTTAACTCTATAAATCCCTGTCTAATTTGTGCGTCGCGCATTTGCAGATCATGCCTCCTAAATGTATTGCTGCCTAAAGAGATGTCTCAGCCCCAAACACTAAGAATCCTGCACCAGAGGTCCCTACTCAGGCAGAAATGAGGAGACGGGGTCGACCTTTCATGACTGATGAAGTCCCCCTGGCACCTCCTGGTGAGCCAGCCTCCACCTCAGAGGCGGACTTCAGAGGAGCCATTGCTATGCTCACCCAACTAGTGGCCTCCCGGAGTAATAACCGAGGTTGCCATGCCCCTAGCTCCAACTCTCAAGAGCCCACTGCTGCAACTATGTCACGCCTCGGGAGGGTACCCTTGGTGTGGCTGCACTTAAAGACTATTGCTAGTCCCCAAGCGAACCACTTAGCCTCATCACATCATTCAATTAAATAAAGTCTAATGAACAACGGAAAATATAAGTATGTAATTGACACATCTCATCTAAAGTCTCAAAAAAATATATATAAAATAATGAAGGCTAGTAGAAAAAACTAGCTCACAATCTCAACATCAATACTCGACCCTCGTCTATGAAGCCTCTATCACTAATCATGTGGTGCCAATGACAAATCCATGGCTACCCAAATCAAAATAAAATAAATAGTCCAATCTAACTCTAAAGCATAATGAAATAAAAGTAATGGAACCTCTGGAGTAGGGGAGGCTCAACAAATCAGCTTCGAATCTCAGATCTTCAACGGAGCGCCTGTCGATGATCTCTAGTACCTGCCTCTACATCATAAAATGATGCAGTCCAGAGTGGATGTCAGTACTTAGAATGTACTAGTATGTAAAATAGCTGAATGAAACAGAAATCGGTGGAATAATATGGAAACAACATCAACTCAAAATAAACATCAAATCACATCAAATAGTCAAATGTCCATCGATGAAATAATAAAAAGTAGACAAATGACACATCAATCACTCAGACTCATCAATAGTCTCAAACTCATCTCAAGGCTCAACTCAAAGGAGCTCACCTCCTCTCATCTCATGTCAAAACTCATCTTAGAGGAGCTCACCCCCTCTCACCTCATCTCAAAACTCATCTCAGAGGAGCTCACCCCCTCTCATCTCATCTAGACTCGGAGTAAGGTAGAAAATTTATGGGAGTTTCACTTATCCGACAACAATCACTTATGAGCTAGTGAATGTACAACAGTCACGCTGATGTTGCCACAGCCGTTCCAAACTTGCCAGGTAGAGAACGAATCAAAACCATATCAGCTCACCCAATATGGAGTCAGTCGTCAATAAGTCCTCTATTGTTTCAGGGACTTCTAATCAAGAGGGAACCACAATATATGTGATTGTTCCAAGCCTCATCTACGTATGGCAACGTAGTTAATAAGTTCAAGTGGGACTCACTCTTACTCATTTCGGTGCTCGATACTCCTCCCGTGACTCAATGCTCATAAAACCATCAATCTAATCAAATCAATCTCGTAGGGACTTTAACCCCGTCAACGATCGGTATTTCACAGGGACTTTAACCCTATCATCAGTCAATCTTGGAGGGACTTTAACCCTCTCATCAATTAATCTCACAGGGACCTTAACCCTCTCATCAATCAATCTCATCAATGACTTAAGATTTAGAACAATCATCAGGAATCAAGTGAATAGACACATTGGTAGAGTTCATTTTTAGAGACTCATAAGACAATCAAACTCTATCAACTCATCATCATTCTCTCATCACAATCACAATCACAATCAACAACCACAATCTTAACTCAAGGCTCTAGATCATTATTCTCTCATCACAATCACAATTCAAGGCTCTAGACTCATCATTCTCTCATCACAATCACAATCATAATCACAATTTCAAGGCTCTAGACTCATCATTCTCTCGTCACAATCACAATTACAATCAACAATCACCATCTTAACTCAAGGCTCTAGACTCAATTCTCAAATTCAATATGCATGCTTTTCGAATTAGTCATGTAGGGTTATGCAAATCCTCATGAAAATATTCAATTTAAGAAAGCAAATAGTATGATGATGATCAACATAGAAAACATGAAATTTCAAATATACTTTTCAAGAAAAACCATCAAAGAAATCATGCATGTAGACTCTTCAATCATCAACTCATCTATGACCTCTAAGGGGCACATGAGAGAACAATCTCATATTATAGCTTAGCCTTACATACCTGGAAAGTTGATATTACAATCAAAATTTGATGAATTACTAGCCTTCTTGGAGAAAATCCTCGATCTCGGTAGTTCTTTTAGAGTGGAAGAACTTGGAAAAACATTGCTTGAAGGGCTCATATTTGATTCTTGGATTCATGACTTAGAATCTTTAGAGTTCTTGATTAAGAACCATAATTCTTGAAAAAGAAGAATCAAGGAATCCTCTCTTAGAATTCTTGAATTCGTTTTCTTGAAACCCTAGGTTATGATTTAAGATTCTATTAGGGATTCATGAATAGATAAAGAAATTCCGGTTAGGTGAATTAAAATTCATGAAGAATAGATTACCTTGATGATGAACCTTGGAAGCTATCCTTAACTTGATGGTTTTCTTGATGATTCTTGAGCATTTATGTTTAGGAGTGAAGGAGAGGGTTTTAAGTATGAAAACTGACATTTTATGCGTTTTGGGGCCTTAAATAGACTCTCCAAGGGTTTAGGATAAAAGTACCCTCAAAATAAAATAAAAAGACATCGTTTAGCTTATCCAGAAAGGGTCCGCGATGTGTCCGCGACGCGGATCTTTAGACAGCTCTGCATGTCTTCAGTAAAATGGTCATAACTCTCTACTCCGAATTCAGATTAAGGTGAAATAAGATGTGTTGGAAAGATAATTCAAAGATCTTTAATTTGATATATTATGGGTCACCTAACTCATTATACTTTAGGAGATATGGTCATTTGAAGTTGACCCTTCGATCAACTCATACAAAAACTTAGTCGGTAGAAATTCTTTGGACTCGACTTGATGTAAAAGATCATTTATCAACTCCAATTTTATTCCCACTCTAGGAAATGAACTTTAAAATCTATGCTCAATTAAGGATCATCAATTAAATCCTATATCATATGAAGAATGACTCGGTCTTAGCTTAGAAGAAAATTGGGGTGTTACAAACTAGGCTCCGAGACTTCTTGAGAATGAACCCACCAGTCTTCACAGGGTCGAAAGTTGAGGAAGATCCACATAATTTCATCGACGAGGTATGAAAGGTGTTGAGGGCTATGCATGTGATTGAGTTTGAAGGAGTTGAGCTTGCCTCCTATCAACTTAAGGACGTGGCGAACGTCTGGTATAACCAATGTGAAGATAGTCGGGGTGAGGATGGTAAGCCTGCTGAATGGAGTAAGTTTTAGAGTGATTTCTTCGACCGCTTCTTCCTCCAAGAGTCGAGGGAGGCGAAGGTTGAGGAGTTCGTGAACCTAAAGCAAGAGGGAATGACTGTTCAAGAGTATAACCTTAAGTTTATTAAGCTGTCTGGGTACGCTACGGAGATGGTCCAGGACATGAGGGCAATGATGAGGAAGTTCGTGTCCGGGTTGGGTAAATATGTGAAGAGGGAGTGCAAGGTAGTATTACTGATCCCGGGCATGGATATTTCCAGAATCATGGTATATGTCCAGCAAACTAAGGAGGACAAGAAGAAAGACAAAGAAGAGCACTTGAGTAAGAAGGCCAAGTCCATTGGGCATGATCCTAGCCAGCACAAACAAGATAAGAGATATAGGTCCTACTTTCAGAAGAGGCATTCGAGGTATGCACCATCATCAGCCAGTGCACCAACTCCAAACGTCAAGTATGATCAAAGATCCCAAGGTTAGTCAAACCTTAGGGCACAGGGATCGCAAGCCAGTGTGACCCTTGGCTTGAAAGGGAAACCACCTTTGGGAAGTGTGGCAGGATGCATTTGGGAGAGTGCAAGGAAGGAGGAAATGCTTGCTACAAATGTGGCCAGAGTGGTCACATCCTGAAAGAATGTCCACTTTGGGTAATAAGGCACAGTCTTCTACTACGATGCCACCACCCAAGGGTAACCAGAGAGGTGCTACACCAGGGATAAGCGGAGGGACGAATTATTTATGCAATGGGGAACCGACAAGACCAAGAGGTTGCACCAGATATCGTGATAGGCATGTTTCGGTCTTTACTTTCGAATTGTTATGCTTTGCTTGATCTAGGGGCAACAGTGTCCTTTGTGACGCCATATGTGGCTAGAAAATTTGAGATCTCCCCTGACTGTTTACTTGAGCCTTTCCCTTTTTCTACTCTTGTTGGTGAGTCTATCATAGCCAAGAGAATCTATAGAGATTGCGTAGTGTCTATCTATCATTGGGATACTCTTGCTGATTTGGTTGAGTTAGAGATGCTTAACTTTGATGTAATCCTTGGCATGGACTGGCTCCAAGACCGACCTCTCCAATTGATATAAGAAGTTTATTAGGGTTGGCAGGCTACTACCGCAGGTTCGTTGACAGATTTTCTTCCCTATCTGCACCATTGACCAAATTGACTCAGAAAAGGGTCAATTTCTAGTGGTTTGAGGAATGTGAGAAGAGCTTCAAAGAGTTGAAGACTAGGTAGACTACTACACTTGTTTTGACCTTGCCTGATAGGATGGATGATTTTGTAATATATTGTGATGCGTCAAGAGTTGGGTTAGGTTGGGTGTTGATGCAGAGGGCGAAGGTGATAGCCTATGCTTCCAGGCAAATTAAGGTTCATGAGAGGAACTATCCGACCCATGATCTTAAGTTGGTGGCGGTGGTGTTTGCACTTAAAATCTGGTGCCACTACTTGTATGGAGTGCATGTAGATGTGTTCACTGACCACTAGAGCTTGCACTATGTTTTCAGTCAGCGAGAGCTCAACCTGCGATAGATGAGATGGTTGGAGTTGCTCACGGATTATGACATGAGCATCCTCTACTACCTAGGTAAAGCTAATGTTTTTTCTGATGCTCTTAGCTGGTTGTCAATGGGTAGTACAACCCATGTTGAGAAAGGGAAGAAGGAGTTAGTGAAAGAAGTGCATAGATTGGCTCGATTGGGAGTCCAACTCAAGGAGATAATGAGGGAGGAGTCAATGTTCAGAGCGGGTCTGCATCATCCCTAGTAGCAGAGGTAAAAGAGAACCAGGATCGAGATCCTATCATACTCCAATTGAAGGAGGTTGTCCACAAACAAAAATCGATGGTCTTCTCCAAAGGGGGAGATGGGGTATTGAGATACCAGAATAGATTATGTGTCCCCGATGTTAATGGTGTCCGAGAGAGAATCATGGTTGAAGCTCATAGCTCTAGGTATTCAGTTCATCCTGGCTTTACCAAGATGTACCACAACTTGAGGGAAGTCTATTGGTGGAGTGGAATAAAGAGGGATATCGCTGAGTTTGTTTCTAAGTGCCTGAATTGCCAACAAGTCAAAGTTAAGCATCAAAGGCCTTGTGGATTGGCGCAGAACTTTGAGATTCCGGAATGGAAGTGAGAGATGATTAACATGGACTTCATTACTGGCCTAGTGAGATCCTGAAGGCAGCATGATTCGATATGAGTGATTGTGGATCGGATGACTAAATCAGCTCACTTCTTGGCAGTCAAGACGACTAATACTGCGGAGGAGTATGCCAAGTTGTACATCCAAGAGATTGTGAGGTTGCATGGGGTTCCCTTGTCCATCATCTCAGACAAAGGAGCTAAATTCACCTCCCAATTTTGGAGATTGTTCCAGAAGGTATTGGGCACTAAGGTGAACCAGAGCATAACCTATCACCCACAAACGGATGGCCAGGCAGAGCGAACAAATCAGATATTAAAGGATATGTTGAGAGCCTGTGTGTTTGATTTCAAAGGAAATTGGTATTATCACCTACCATTGATTGAATTTGCATATAACAATAGTTATCATGCAAGCATTCAGATGGCTCCCTATGAAGCCTTGTATTGGAGGAGATGTAGATCATGAATTGGGTGGTTTAAAGTTGGAGAAGCGGAGTTGATTGGTCCTAATCTTTTCCACCAATCATTGGAGAAGGTTAAGGTCATTAGAGAGAGGTTGAAGACTGCAGAAAAGTCGCTAGAAATCTTATACCGACGAGAAGAGAAGAGAAGAGACTTAGAGTTCAAGGTAAATGATTGGGTATACTTGAAGGTGTCACCTATGAAGGGTATCATAAGATATGGGAAGAAAGGAAAGTTGAGTCCATGCTATGTTGGACTGTATCAGATTGTAAAGAGGATTGGGAAGGTTGCTTATGAGTTAGAGTTACCTTCCGAGTTAGATGGAGTCCATCCGGTGTTCCATGTGTCGATGTTGAAGAAATTCTTGGGAAATCCCTGCCTTGGTGATCCCTGTTGATAGCATTAGAATGAAGTGTATCTTGTCTTACGAAGAGGTTTCGGTCTCAATCCTTGATCGTCAGATTCGTAAGTTGAGGAACAAAGAGATAGCCTTAGTCAAAATCCTGTGGAGAAATCAATTCGTTGAGGAAGCCACATGGGAAGCTGAGGAAGAGATAAAGACCAAATATCCGCACCTATTCGTGCCAAATGATGAAAACGTTGAAGGTAAAGTCCTTGCCCTTGACTAAATTGATTTACCTATTCTTGAGTTGATTGTCTATTCTTAAGTCCGAGTAGAGTTGATTAAGGTTGAGGAGGAGTCGAGAGTTTAAGTTGTTGAGCGAGTATTGAGATGAGTTCTGAGGCTATTCGTGCCTTGATATCCACCTTTAATCATCATTCGAGGATGAAGACCCTAAGAGGGAGATGATGTAATACCTGGTAAAATTACCAAAATACTCCTAGAGAAAAGGTATGCGCATAATGCATCTTCCAATGCTCGTATGGCAAATTCAAGGTTGGATTTGTGATCAGCATGAAAAATTGAGTGGGAAAATAATCTCGGTCAATTTTTAGAGCGATGGATCAAAAGATAATTTTTTGATCCAAAAATCGAGACAGTGTCTGTGCGCGACGGAGGCGCGTCGCGCCTCTGTAGCGGACTTACACTTATTTCTTTTGAGTTTCTTTTACGGGATTGATAAAACTCGTTCAGAAATTTTTTTCTAAAAATACACAGTGCGCGACTAGTCCGCGTTGTGGACTAGGCCTTTTCCGAGCTGAAAATTTCTAAATTTTACCAGGGGCATTCCGGTCTATTCTCAACCCCTCCTAAACTCCATACACGATCTAATTAGGTCGTTTTGACGTAAAATGAGTCTAAAACCCCCATTTTAAGTCATATTCCAAGAATCTAAAAAGGCTAGGTCTTGAGGAAAGAGGAGAAGAACTTGAAGTTGAGCAATTCGAGAAGAGATTCTTGACGTGATTGATTGATAACTTCATCCCAGGTATGTAAGGCTACCTAAAGTGTTGGTCTATGTTGATGCATGCGCCCCTTCGTCTTCTTCAGTCAAGATCATGAGTATAAATCACATGTTTTAAATCCTGTGATTTCTTGAGTTCTAAATTCTTGTACATGTTGGAATTTTCATGAATTTACTTGAGTCAATATATGAGTTGCATTGTTATTATCATAAAATATGAATGTTAATCGAATGTTTGATACTCTAGACTTAAATTTAGTATTTTCTTACTTATGTATTGAATTGAGAAGTATGAATTTAAATCTTCTAAACCCATGAATTGAACCCGATAAGTATATTTTCTTGTTTCATATACGTATATAGAGAATACCTATTTTATCTTATGAGTTGAGTCTGAATAATATGATGTTCATGACCGAAATCATTGGGAGTCTTGCATGGTATGAGTTAGAGTTATGAGTTGCATTGCATAAATGATGGTCCTGAGTTATTGAGATACTGAGTTGAGTTATTGAGATACTGAGTTGAGTTATTGAGAAATGAGTTGGCTCGTTGAGATGAGTCAAAGAGATGAGTTTGAGTTGATTTTCTATGAGCACATTTTAGTCTTGGAAGGAGTATTGAGCACCGAACGGGTGAATGAGGGGCATCCCAAGAACTACGTTGCCATCGTAGAATGGTCGCGCAGGATAATTCTGGCGGCCCATGTCCCAATAGATGGAAATTATCTTTGGATCCAAGAGTGAGGTAGAGGTAGAGGTTGACGCCCTATTCCTTGGAAAGTTTAGGGTGAGCGTGACAACAACGTCTTTTCATTGTATACCACCTAAGCCCTCGGTGGTGGGGAGTTATTGGTTAGAGAAACTTCCAAGCAACACTTGAGTAGGGCCTATCATGATTTTAAAAACCAAGTTGCATTAAACACTGAGTCAAAATTTAAAGCATGATTTCAAACTCTAAACATGCATCGTTCATTTGAGTTGAGGTATGAGATGAGGAAAAGCATGATTTTAAACTTTAAACTTGCATTATTTACTTGAGATGAGATATGAGATGAGGAGTTGAGTCTTGAGTCTAGTCAGTTGATTGAGTCTGAGCCTTACCTGTTTCTTGAGCCATCTTACATACCGTATATTCTACGTACTGAGTCCATTGGATGTTGAGTGTTGTTTTTCCAAAACTCTTGTTTATTGAAAATTCCCTTTTTATTAAAGACTTGGTTTACTTACTTTATAGTCTTTTCTTGAGCATTTTTCTTCCGCTGTCGAGTATGATGTGACGATGAGTCTAAGTGGTTCGCTTGGGGACTAGCAATAGTCTTTGAGTGCCGGCCACGCTAAGGGTACCCTCTCGGAGCGTGACATAGTCCCTCATTTATAGAAGTGCATCTTCACAAAAAGGAAAACTTTTCTTAAATGTCAATAGTCCCTCATTTATAGAAGTGGATCTTCACAACTATAAATAAGATCCTTCATACACGACTTCATAGGCATTCTAGGACACTTGAAATAACTAAATTAACAATTATTTTGAAATAATTATTTTTAGTATATATGATAACTAAAATGAGACGGATATAAAAAGTATAAAATATATCGAAATCTTATTCATATCTTTACCAAATAAAAATTATTTTTAATAAAATCATTGTCGGAGGCATCACTTCATAATTTTAATAATGCCATTAATTGATCAAAAGGTTTTTGTAGGTCTTTCTTTAATTCACAATTCAATGCACAACTGAAAACATTAGTTGGAGTTTTAGACCATCAAGACCTTTGACTAATATGGAATTGGACTAGAGGATGTACCAAAAATATATTTTGGGATGTCTAATAATATTTGTTCATTTTTATAAAATTAATAGATAATTTTATAGTTAATTTCTAATTTAATCTTATCATTAATGATATTTATTTTCCAATTATATTTTTAAAGGTATTGTATTTATTATAATCAAAGGGTGATTTGATAATATTATCTTTATTTTTTATTATTTCTTAATCATTGTACTAAGTCAATAAGGAACAAGTAAATACGATGGACTGAAGGAGTATTCTACTATTTTTAAGGAAAGGTAAGGAAAACAGATGATTAGAATATTTTGGTTGGTGAATAAAGTTATTTTGAAATTATAATTTTGCGATTTAATTTTAAAATTAATTTATTTTATTCGTCAAATAATATTATATATTGAATTTAATTATGAAATATTTTAACTTATTTCATGAATCCAAACAACCCCTTATGGTGAGTATGATACTTTGGGATTGGGTGTTATAAATCATTAAAGAAACTTATTAAATGAAGAAAATGATAAGTAACTTCCTCCTTTTGTCATAAATTATTTATTATATTTTTTAAAAAATATTTATTTAATATTTACTTGTGAAGAAGTAAGCTTATCCTCGCCTCGACTGATAGTTGTTAGATTCTTCCATTTTTTTTAAACTTTCTATGGTCGCATCGTCTTTTATAACGATCAAAATTGATATGTTCATCTATTCATATAGTTGTCCATGTACCAATATATAAAATTAATATTCTAAAGATGATTTTCAATTGCAATTTTAATTTAAATGCGTTCAAAAGGAGATTTGATAATATATGAAATCAATGTTCTAACTGCCGTTTATTTTCGCCCTTTGAACAAATAAATTTGATGGTCAAGGGGTAATAATGCCTCTTGATACTTAACTGATGGTTTTTTCAACTCGAGATTAATTGATGTGAACAGTGAGGTACCTTTTGTAAAAAATTAATGTATTTTATACTAACCATTTCTTATCTCGATATCCCATTGAATATAAAATTTTATATATTTATTTAATCATATCGACACATTTTATGTGGCATCATACAACCCCCTAGACTCTAAGCAATCCCGAATCTCTTCGATCGTAGGTGTCAGCTCGACATCCCCAAACCGGAACACCATTCTCTTATCATCCCAAAATCGTGTAATAACTTTAGTAAATGAGGGATATGCCGGGAAGTCCATTAATGAAGGTAAATGCCCTAGATGTGTCGTGACTTGATCTTGCGCGTATTCACTAAGATTACCCCACCATACACGGAGAAGATCCGGAGCCTTGGTAACCATGTCAAATTCTGGAAATGGAGTAGTCATCTACAAGAAGAAATTACATTTTAGAAAAATAAAAAAACAAACCCCCCGGCCCACGAACAACGATTTATTTAAAAACGTACACATCCTTCAAAACAGACAAAATGATCGTTCAGTTGGGCCTGAGGCCACTTTGAACTCAAGGTGGGCTACTAATGGGCCCGATACGCCTTACGTATCGGGTCAACTTAGGCCTATGCACCTTCAGGGTTTTTGGTTTCGTTCTATCCTAGGCGTCTAAGAGTGGGTTTATTTTTGACTGTGGAAAAGGTGACCCGAGCGGACAACCCGGGCTGGGGAAATTAACGACCGTCGACCCCGCAAGATCGACTCATTTCGTCAGGGTACCCCGATGGAAAATTTGGACTAAACGGCTGCGACCCGCATAACCGTCGTTTTATGGAAAATAAAAAGTGCCAAGTGGCGGAAAATGCTATGCATGTAATGACAGTTTAATTATAATTAAACAATTAAAACAAATAAGCAAATAACAAAGTAAATAATTATTAAAGTTAGTCAAAAAGATTAATCTAATGGTTAGAACCTAATCAATGTTCCCCAGCAGAGTCGCCATTTCTGTTACGTCGGAAAATGACTTTCGGTTTCAAAAATTCGATTTAAGACTTAATTAATTTAAGTAAAATCGAATCTTTTAAAAATTAGAGTCGCCACTTAATTTTTAAAGGAAAAATCAAGAAAACCATTTTAAACATTTTAAAAGACTCAAACAGAAAAAATCTTTTAAAATTCAGAGAAAAAGGTTCGGGTTCATATTTCCATTTCGAGAAGGTTTTACGCACTCGAAATGGCCGCTAACACGCGGTTATCCGGCGATTAAATAATTTGACTAACTTTAAAAATAATATAATAATTTTTATTTTTTATTTTATTTTTTTATCTTTGACTAGAAAGCTAAGTAAGTATTTCAAAGAAATATTAATAGATTATTTAAAATCTTAACTACATTTTTATTTGATTAAAACTAGTATTAGTTTAAATGAACTATTTGAAATCAAGAAACATATCATTAAAAATTTAACCAAATTTATTCCATTAAAGTTGACTTAAGTGGATTACTTAAATAATCAAGAAAACGTAACATTAAAATCTAATCAAATTTTATTTAATTAATATAGTTAATGAATTAACTAGGTGATTATGATTTTTTGAAATCTATTAAAGTCTAAGTGTCCAAAAAGGAAACATGCTTTCGATTTACTTTAAGGAAAAAGGTGCTTAAGTTATTATTATTATTTTTTTAAGAATATTTTTTGAATCAAATTTTCTAAAGGTGATTTATAAGCGAAATTTAAAGTCTTAACATAATGTAAATGGCTATCTCGGGGTAGTTTAATTAGGCTAAAACCTATCAAATAATCCTAGAATTTAAATTAGTATTAAACAAATAATAATATAATTATAACAACAAAACGAAACATGGATTGAAGAACAAATAAAATAAAGGGAATTGGGTTAGGATTGGGCTTTGGCAGGCCCAATTCAAAACCTGCATATTTTTTTTTTAAAAAAAAAGAGAACTGGGCCTGCCCAACCCTTTAATTCTTGTAGTTACTGGCCCAATTCAATTCTCCAACAAATTCAACATGGCCCCTGCTGTCGGATTGGGCTTCTGGCCCAAAGTTTGCATAAATACTTGGGTTTATGACCCAAATCAGACTTTATATACAGAAACCGTATACCAGTGTATACAGATGCGTTGTCGCTTCAAAAATAAAATACCGCAGTTCCGAATAGCCGGACATAAGCCGAGATTGACCCGAGACTCAACGAAATGCAAGGAGGAGTCAAAAATAGACTCGGTACAATATTACATGCAAAGAAAATAAAGATAAGGAATGAATAATAAGAAATATTATATCTCACAAGTAATATGCAATTCACAACTTGCATGACAACACAAAATCATATGAGGAAAGAGATTGTGCAAATTGAGACAAGTGCATATAATACAAATGTATATTTATATATATATAGGTGTATATAGGATGCATAGACACATAGGTAATGCAATACATGACGTAGATATAGATGTACATCTATTGCAAAATGGCACTATAACCAACAATCTTCAAGCTTCATAAATACATTCATGTATATGCATTATGTATATATGTATATAGGTGTATATATAAATACATAGACATTGTAATACCACTATATGACCAAATAAACTAACAAACTTTCAACTTATATACATTTGTATACATACATGTAGAAATGCACATTATTTGTATGTGTATTCATAGATATGGCAGCCCAACAAGCAAATGGATAACATTTAAAAGTAAATTCGAACTTATATGGATATATATATGTAGATATTCATATATATGTGCGTGTATACAGCTGTATATACACCGTGATACGACTACACTTGCCATATAACCAAACAACTCTCCAAGTTATACATACATATACATGCGTATGCTGATATATACATGATATACAGAAGATAACCAACGAACGATACATATATTCAAACATTCTTCAAGTTTTATACATACATATACATATATATATCTTCATATACATAGATATACAACAAATAACCGCCAAAACAAACATATATTTAAACATTCTTCAAGTTTTGTACATGTATACGTAGGTATACAGCAATATACAGCCATTCAAACTCATATATACTCAAACATTCTTCAAGTTTTATATATATACACAGGTATACGTCATCTAAACTAACATATACCTAACCATCTTCGAGCTTTGGACATATATACACAGGTATACAGCCTCTAAACTAACATGTACTCAACCATCTTCAAGTTTTGGACATATATACACAGATATACAGAGATATACAGCATCTAAACTAACATATACTCAACTATCTTCAAGTTTTGGACATATATACACAGATATATAGAGATATACAGCATCTAAACTAACATATACTCAACTATCTTCATGTTTTGGACATATATACACAGATATACAGAGATATATAGCATCTAAACTAACATATACTCAGCTATCTTCATGTTTTGGACATATATACACAGATATACAGAGATATACAGCATCTAAACTAGCATATATTAAGCTATCTTCAAGATTTGGACATATATACACAGATATACAGAATATGCAGCATCTAAACTAACATATACTCAACTATCTTCATGTTTTGGACATATATACACAGATATACAGAGATATACAGCATCTAAACTAACATATACTCAACTATCTTCATGTTTTGGACATGTATACACAGATATACAGAGATATACAGATCCAAACTAATGTATACTCAACCGTTCTTCAAGTTTTATACATACATACGCGTATACGTCCTCATATACACAGATATACAGCAAAACCAGCCATCAAAATCAACATATATTCAACTATTCTTCAAGTTTTATACATACATACGCATATACGTCCTCATATACATAGATATACAGCAAAACCAGCCATCAAAATCAACGTATATTCAACTATTCTTCCAATTTTATATATACATACGCATATACATCCTCATATACATATACCTATACAAGTATGTGTATCAAAACGGAGTGACGAAGAAGAAACCTAAGAACGTTACCTGTTGGCGGGCAGCGAACGGGACAAGGCGAACGAAATCCGACTCCGATCCTAGACCTTTCGAGCTTAGAAATTTCAAGCTAAGCTTCCAGTAAATCGAAGGATTTTTCGAATGTTTTTCACAGTGAATTAATTGCTATCACAATCTCAAGAGAACAAGAAACCTATCACTGAAAAATCAACAACCCGAAATCCCCAAAATTTCAGATCCGAAAATCCCCAAAAATTTCCGAAATCAAAAAATCTCCCTCAATCAGTGTTGAACACTGATTATATAGTCGAACACAGGGGCAAAAAGGGGAAAATCTCCAACTGAATTCAAAAATCGAGACCACTTTACAAGTCTCACATCTCAACCATCGATTTAAATCGATGGTTGAGATTTGAGACACGTAAGGGGGTCTCTTTGACGTGCAGGGACAACGAAAAAGAGGAGATGGAGTGCGAATTCGACCAAGAAATGGCCGAAATGGCCACTGTTGGCCTGCAACTTGGCTGCCGCGGCTGCTTTCTCTTTGCTTTTTTTCGCTTTTGGTTCGGGGTTTATGGGGAGAGGGGACGCATGGGATGGGAGCAATGATTGTTTCTTGGCATATTTGCCAAGAAAAGGGCACTGGAAAGTGCCTGCAAATGGCGCTACTTTCTCTGGTTTTCGTGTTGGGGACGGGAATGGGGGAAAGGGAGGTGGGGGTCGCGGGTTTGGGGAAGAAGAAAAGGGGAAAGGGTTTAATTTAATTGTTTGGGTCGGGTCGGGTTAGGTTGTTGGGTAGGGTTAGGGATTTTCTTTAAAAAAAAGAAGTGGGCTGGTCTGGGGGGTTTTAAAAGAGGGGTTGGGCTGGCAGAAAAAGGAATGGAATTGGGCCAAAAATTGGCCCAAAAATGGGTCTGAAAAAGAAAGAGAGAATGGGTTTTAAGGAAGATTTTAAAAATTAGCCACTTTAGTCAAAATGTGACCAATTTGAATCGACTCGGAATCAATTGTAATTTGACCACAAGATAAATTAATATAAATTAATCAAAGAGCTTTTTAATATTAACAACTTAAAAACAAAGTAAAGTATTTAAAGATAGAGTCTATTTATATTTTAAACATGACTAAAATATAATACGAAAAAGTAAAGTAAAGTATTTTAAGATAAATACATATAATACGCAATATATGAACCTAATAAAATTGAAAATTCAACGATTCGATCATAAAATTATTTGAAAAAATATTTCTTGCATTTTTGAAAGCTAATTAATTCAAGTCGTCAAAATTAATAACTCGATGATCAATTTATATTGTGGAGGGTAAAAATTGGGTGTCAACAGCTGTCCCTTTCTTTGGGCATGATCGATGAAAGCGATCGTGGACAAAGAAACTTGACCAATCCAATTTTGAGCCGACCACATATTCTTCTCGTGGAAGGGTCTTGGCACGGGCTACAGGAAATTGTGGCCGGACCCCGGTTTCGGGTTTCCTACATATCTCAGGTTACATGAGAATTCAGGCCACTTGTAGTTCAAAACGCTGGATTTTGAAAAATTCAAAAGCTATCCAATATCGAATTATGGAGAAATTGGAATGCTCGGGATGAGATTTGAGGGTAAATGTTAGAATACAGCCGAGCTTTTATATCCTTGGATTAAGGAATCAGGCTGCTTGTAGTTCGACTATATCGGTTGAAAAGGAAATCTCTTATTCGAGACAACCCCTGGTTCAGGAGGAGTGACCAACAGAACGAATCATGAAAAAGAGGCTTGCAACCTCTGAACCATAAATGTGGCGCGCTTCACACCTATAATTAAGAACTCACACGGACATAATTTCCAAAATTCTTAGTGTATTGTCACTCAGATTTGAAACGTGGCATCCGGTGAGGGTTGAGATCACCTGGATGCGAAGCTGAAGACTACGGACTCAAGGAAAATACCCACATGCTTTCTGATAGGGGTGTGGTTAGATTGTGGTAGTCGTTTCTCAGCTCGCGTCCGAAGAGTTTGACATTCCTCTCCAAATTATGTCCCAGTTCGCTGCTAAGATAAAGTTCCACGTTGTGCTGCGTCCCTTTTGACGACGTCTAAACCTGTGATTCGCTTTGAGAATTCATCCTCTCGGATGCTCTCGATATAACTCACAAAACCGTTAGTAAATAATCGTAATTACGGAGATGGTATCTTTTACCATGTTCGATATGCTCTTTCTTTCAATGTAATAGATAATAAGTTGATATGACGTGGTATGATAATGGCCTCTTGGCGATGAATAATGCAATGGCCCTCTCGGCAATGCGAGAATAAAATAGCTTTCTCGATAACTTGAAAATAAATAGCCCTCTCAGAGATTGAGCATGCGATGGTCCTCTTGGCGACTTGAAAATAAAATGGCCCTCTCGGCGATTAATATATGCAATGGCCCTCTTGGCGGCTTGAAAATAAAATGGCCCTCTCGGCGATGAATATGCTATGGCCCTCTCGGCGATGAGTATATGTGATGGCCCTCTCGGCGATGAGTATATGTGATGGCCCTCTCGGCGATGAATATAAAATAGCCTTCTTAGCGATGAATATAAGATAGCCTTCTTGGCGATGGGTATATGTGATGGCCCTCTCGGCGATGAATAGAAAATAGCTTTCTTGGCAATGAGTATATGCGATGGCCCTCTCGGCGATGAATATAAAATAGCCTTCTTGGCGATGAGTATATGCGATGGCCCTCTCGGCGATGAATATAAGATAGCCTTCTTGGCGATGAGTATATGCGATGGCCCTCTCGGCGATGAGTATATGTGATGGCCTTCTCGGCGATAAACATAAAATAGCCTTCTTGGCGATGAGTATATGTGATGGCCTTCTCGGCGATAAATATAAAATAGCCTTCTTGGCGATGAGTATATGTGATGGCCTTCTCGGCGATGAATATAAAATAGCCTTCTTGGCGATGAGTATATGTGATGGCCTTCTCGGCGATTGAATATAAAATAGCCTTCTTGGCGATGAATATACAACGGCCCTCTAGGCGGTTTGAAATAAAATAAAAGAAAAAATAAGATAAATAACCTTCTTGACAAACCGGAGAATAAAGCGCGATGAATCATTGGTGGCTCGAGCGTAATAGAGTTGTTGATGTCCCGGTAGTTTCCTTATGAATAGTACCTGCAATATTTCCCTGCATCCACAGAAAATTCCTTAGTTTTAAAATGAATTGATCTGTGTTGATCTTCCGATTGTCCGTTCTCCGCCTTGTCTTTGTCGAGTCGCTCTGACCTCCCACCTTTTGGTAGACAGAAAAAGAAAATAAAATATACACTTGACAAGATGTTTGATAAACAAAAACCCTTAAAAACGACAAAGTTAGAAAAGAATTCTTTGGAAGAAAATGCCATTGCCAAATTGTCATGTCATGAAAATCTTGGACGAACACATTCAGTTTCTGGCATGGCCCCTGTGACGTATCACAATCGTCTTCGAATTTCTGATCGGGTTGAAATTTTCAAGGTTGTACTCAAATTTTAACGACATTCGATGAAATTTTTGAGGATGATCTCAAAAATTTCTGTCCCAGTTACATGTCGTGCCAAATCACTAACTTGTTAGGAAAACCTAGAGAATTTTTGAAATCTTCTCAAAGATTCTGTCCCAGTTGAAATTCTGACACTTTAAATTCTATCTTGTCGGAGGCAAGTCTTCTTGTTTAGAATTTTTGAACTCCTTTCAAAAAGATTCTGTCCCAGTTTCCTTCATGGGAATATGACCGAACCGTTGTGGCGCCTACGTATCCCGTTGAAGCAGGAATCAGGTCAAATGTAGTTCCCCTCTCGGGAAATAGAGAAAAACATAAATTTTACTAAGGAAATGACCGAGGCCGACATAGGCCGCCTACGTATCTCATTCTTGAGAATTCAGGTCAAACGTAGTTCAAATACAAAAGGGGAAAAAATAAAAAGGGATAAGGGGATGACCGAGGCCGACATAGGCCGCCTACGTATCTCATTCTTGAGAATTCAGGTCAAACGTAGTTCAAATACAAAAGGGGAAAAAATAAAAAGGGATAAGGGGATGACCGAGGCCGACATAGGCCGCCTACGTATCTCATTCTTGAGAATTCAGGTCAAACGTAGTTCATATACAAAAGGGAAAAAATAAAAAGGGATAAGGGGATGACCGAGGCCGACATAGGCCGCCTACGTATCTCATTCTTGAGAATTCAGGTCAAACGTAGTTCATTACAAAGGGATGAATATCTTCAAACTAAACACGGAAACGAATACAAGCAAAATAGTACGATTACAAGGAAAGAAACAGAAAATTTTACATCTTCATACGTAGTATCTTTTGACAGCATCTGAATTGATTGGTTTCGGCCACTCTTGACCATCCATCTCTGACAAGATCAGTGCTCCACCTGACAGAACTTTGCGAACCATATACGGCCCTTGCCAATTAGGCGAGAATTTTCCTTTGTATTCATCTTGGTTAGGAAAGATACGCTTGAGAACTAGTTGCCCTACCTCGAATGTTCGTGGTCTTACTCTTTTGTTGAAAGCACGAAGCATTCTTCGTTGATATAATTGTCCGTGACAAACAGCTGTCATCCTTTTCTCGTCGATCAAGGCTAAATGTTCAATCCGATTACGAACCCAGTCGGCATCGCTTAACTCCGCTTCCTGAATAACTCTCAATGATGGTATTTCAACTTCAGCGGGTATTACTGCTTCCGTTCCATACACTAACAAATACGGAGTTGCTCCAATTGATGTTCTGACAGTTGTGCGATAACCCAATAGGGCGTAGGGTAACATCTCATGCCATCCTCGATGTTTGTCAATCATCTTTCTTAAAATCTTCTTGATATTCTTATTGGCGGCTTCTACAGCTCCATTCATTTGAGGACGATATGCTGTCGAATTTCTATGAGTAATCTGAAACTGTTCACATACCTCTTTCAGCAAATTACTATTAAGATTTGCCCCATTATCGGTGATGATAGAATCTGGTATCCCAAATCGGCAGATTAGGTTGTCACGCACAAAATCGGCCACCACTTTCTTTGTCACGGACTTGTAAGAAGACGCCTCGACCCACTTAGTAAAGTAATCAATTGCAACCAAAATAAATCGGTGACCATTAGAAGCTGCCGGCTCTATCGGGCCAATAACATCCATGCCCCAAGCTACGAATGGCCAAGGAGAGCCCATGGCCTTGAGTTCGTGAGGAGGGACACGAATCAAATCACCATGTATTTGGCACTTATGGCATCTCTGCACAAATTTGCAACAGTCGTGTTCCATGGTCATCCAGAAATAACCGGCTCGGAGAATCTTCTTTGCCAAAGTGAGACCATTCATATGGGTACCACAGACTCCAGCATGTACTTGTTCGAGAAGTTTCATAGCTTCTGCGGTATCGATGCATCTAAGGAGGCTCAGATCCGGGGTCCTTCTATAAAGAATTTCCCCACTTGGAAAAAAGTTGTTGGCCATTCGGCGTATAGCTTTCTTCTGATTGGAAGTGGCATTTTCGGGATAAGTCCCGGTCTCCAAATACTTTTTTATGTCAAAGTACCATGGTTTCCCTTCTGGTTCTACCTCGACATGAGAACAATGAGCAGGCTGCTTCTTCAACTCTATTTCCAAGGGATTAATATACACTGTGTCCAGATGTTGAATCATTGAGGAAATGGTGGCAAGGGCTTGGGCGAACTCATTCTGTACCCTCGGTGTGTGTTTGAACTCGATCTTTCGAAATCTTCTGCACAACCTCTGCACTAGTTGCACATATGGTACGATCTTTGAATTTTTTACTGCCCATTCTCCTTGGACTTGATGAATCAATAAATCTGAATCCCCAATAACCAGCAACTCTTGGACATCCATATCTATGGCCATTCTTATGCCCAAAATACAAGCTTCATACTCAGCCATGTTGTTAGTGCAACGAAACCGAAGTTTTGCTGATACCGGATAGTGCTGACCTGATTTTGATATCAAAACCGCTCCAATACCGCTACCCTGGCTATTCACAGCTCCGTCGAAAAACATTCGCCAACCAGGGTATGCTTCGGAGATGTCTTCTCCCGCAAAGGAGATCTCTTCATCTGGAAAGTAGGTCTTAAGTGGTTCATAACCATCGTCAACCGGATTTTCTGCGAGATGATCAGCTAAGGCCTGTCCTTTGATTGCTTTCTGAGTTACATATACAATATCGAACTCGCTCAACAACATTTGCCATTTAGCTAACTTCCCGGTGGGCATTGCTTTCTGAAAAATGTACCTCAACGGGTCCATCTTCGAAATGAGGTACGTAGTGTACGAGGACAGATAATGCCTCAACTTTTGAGAAACCCAAGTCAAAGCACAACAAGTTTTCTCCAAATAAGTATATCGGGCTTCATATGGAGTGAACTTTTTACTCAAATAGTAAATTGCTCGCTCTTTCTTCCCGGTCTCATCGTGTTGGCCTAGCACACACCCGAATGCATTGTCAGAGACAGACAAGTATAACAACAACGGACTTCCTTCTCGTGGAGGGACTAATACAGGTGGATTAGACAAATAACTTTTGATGGTGTCAAAAGCATTTTGACATTCTTCTGTCCATTTGGTCATTGCGTCTTTCCTCAACAGCTTAAAGATAGGATCACAAATCAACGTAGATTGAGCTATGAATCGACTGATGTAATTTAACCTTCCTAAGAAACTCATGACCTCTTTCTTCGTCTTTGGAGGAGGCAAATCCTGGATTGCTTTGATCTTAGAAGGGTCTAGCTCGATACCTCTTCTGCTGACAATGAATCCCAACAATTTACCGGCCGGCACCCCGAAGGCACATTTAGCGGGATTCAATTTTAGATTATACCGACGTAGACGATCGAAGAACTTCCTCAAGTGAGTCAAATGATCCGAACTCTCGCGGGACTTGATGATGACATCATCCACATACACCTCGATCTCTTTGTGAATCATGTCGTGAAAGAGAGTCGTCATGGCTCTCATATAAGTAGCCCCAGCGTTCTTGAGACCGAATGGCATCACCCGATAATGATACACACCCCATGGCGTGATGAAAGCTGTCTTTTCTGCATCTTCTCTATCCATTAGTATCTGATGATACCCGGCGAAGCAATCCACGAACGACTGTATCTCATGCTTGGCACAATTGTCAATGAGGATATGAATATTCGGCAATGGAAAATCATCCTTAGGGCTAGCTTTGTTGAGATCTCTGTAATCAACGCAGATTCTGATCTTTCCATCCTTCTTAGGTACTAGAACAATGTTGGCTAACCAAGTGGGATATTGCGTTACCTCCACCACCTTAGATTGTATCTGCTTAGTAACTTCTTCTTTGATCCTCAGACTCAACTCTGGCTTAAACTTCCTCGTTTTCTGTTTTACCGGACCGAACTCTGGATTGATTGGCAGTTTATGAGAGACGATATCTGTACTCAAACCGGGCATATCTTCGTAAGACCATGCAAATATGTCCACGTATTTTCCGAGCAAAATAGTGAGTTCTCTTTTCTGAACATCCGTCAAATGAACACTGATTCTGGTCTCTTTGACACATTCTTCATCTCCCAAATTCACTACTTCTGTCTCATTCAAATTGGGCTTATCCCGATTTTCAAATTGTCTCAGTTCCTCGGCGAGATGTTCGTGGACCAAGGTCCTTTCGTCACAGATACCAAGTTCATTGTCATCCACTTCATTTTGTTCGTCCAGCTTTTGACACGACATGATGTTGGCAAATTTAAATGTATTTATACTGGGATCATAAACAAACAGTTAGAACTCATAAAAAAATAATTTGATAAAAGCAATTGAAATGATGAAATAACCAGCGAGTGCAATATGAAAAATAGAAATGGAGGCTTTCATTCAATTTAAAGAAAAATGTAAACTTTGGCCATGACCCAGGGTCACTCTGCCTTTTCTAACATCACAAAGGGAATTAAAACAGGATTAAGCGTGGATAAAAACAAACAAAATAACACAAGGGTGGGTTTCGGGCCTCCGCCGAGCCGTCACCACTTCAAAAACAAATAGTTTTCCATCTACCAAAATGGATGGGAGATGAATAGCGGGGTAGTTATCTCCTCTGGCACTGGTTCTGCATCATTGTCATCGATCGCATCAACTTCCTCGAACAAAACCCAGATTCCTTCCCCAAGGCCATCAACACTGGCATGCTCTCGTACTGGAAATGATTGGTATAGGTGTTGTATAGGTCGAGCCAGCATCCAATCACCCTTCTGCCCCGGCGTCTCCCACTCGTCTTCTTCCCGGACGACATACCCTAAACCATACCTTGACTGATTCGTTGGCAGCGGAATGGGCTCAACTATACCTTGCAAATGCTTTCCTAGCCCATAACCTGGCTCAAACCCATTTTTTATCATAACCGCAGCCATCATCTTGTAAACAATAGGCATAGGAGGTCCAGACATCCTGCCATCTTCTGTGGCGTTCACTATCTCAACTGTGTAGAAATCGGACCCTCTGGTGACGTTGTCAACAATAGGGGCATGCACATTCGAATGGCTTCCCTCGCCGTAGATAACAACTTCTCGTTCATCCCAAATGAACTTCATCATCTGGTGGAGGGTAGACGGTACAGCTCCTGCCATATGGATCCAAGGCCTTCCCAATAGCATGTTGTAACTGGTGGTGATATCCATCACTTGAAACTCGATCACGAACTCAGAGGGCCCCACCTGAATCCCTAGATTCACCGATCCTAGGGTGTCTCTCCGACTACCGTCAAATGCTCTTACATTGACTTGGCTCTGACAAACTTTCCCGACATCAAAATTCAACTGTCTGAGAGTAGACAACGGACATATGTTCAAACCGGACCCATCATCAATCAACACACGGTTCACAATCATGTCCCGACACTTAATAGTAACATGAAGTGCCTTGTTGTGCATTGACCCCTCAAATGGCAACTCGTCGTCACCAAAACTGATGCGGTGTCCCTGGGTAACCCGGCTTACCATAGCCGCCAAATAATCACTGTTAGTTCCCACCGGTACATACGTATCCTCCAACGCTCCCATTAACGCTTGTCTATGATGCTGCGAATTCATCAATAATGCCCATACTGAGATCTGCGCTGGTGCCTTTTCCAAGTGCTTCACAATGGAGTACTCTTCCGGCCGCATTCTCCTCCAGAATTCTTCCGCCTCGGCTTCACTTATCTGCCTTTGCCCTGATCTCCTTTGCTCACTCCTTGGACCGGTCCCCCGGTACCAATAGTCCTGATTACAACCTTATTAGCGGAGACACTTTTCGGCCCTGCAGCGACCACCTGGAGAGGTGTCAAAAGAACAACTTTCGGCTTTTCGGTGATGCTCAAAGATGCCACACTTTTCTCTAAACCAGAAGCGTTGTCCGGGACTATCATCTTGGGTGCACACCAGTCTTCCTCCTTTTCAATCATGTGGGCACTGTTCTCCCCATGGTTTGGCAGAGGATTGCTACTGACATTAGGAGTGACAGTCTGGAGAACGACCATATCGCGATCAATTAGATCCTGGATCTTATGCTTCAAGTTTATACACTCCTCAGTGTTATGTCCGACACCGTTGGAGTGGTACGCACAAGTCTGATCACTCCTGTAGAAGCGAGAACTAACATCCACTACTTTCGGAGGAACAGGCTGGATCAACCCTGCAGCAGATAACCTTTCAAACAGCTTCGTCCGGCTCTCAGCAAGCGGTGTGAACACCCTGGGAGGTTTCTTATCTAAGCTTGGACGAGGAGGGTTATAGTTGTTTTGTGGAGGTGGGGGTACTTGATGATAAGTGGGAGGGTTTTGGCGAAGAGGAGTAGGGATTCGGGGTCTCGGGTGTGACGGAGTATGATAGCTTGGAGATGGATTTTGGTAGCTAGTAGGAGGAGTTTGGTGGACGGGTTGGACGTAGGCACAACTCGGGGGTTGGAGTTGGTAATTTGGGTGGACACTCGGGTATTGGGGAGTGAGATATTGGGGGGAAGGAGTTTGGTAGTTTAGGGATGAAGTTTGGGGGTGGTATATTGGGAGTGGACTCGGAGTAAATTGGGGATGATTTTGAGGAGGTGTGGTTTTTCTGGGGTTGTAAGCGGGTGCTCTCCTCTTGTCTGGAAAGCCGGAGATAGCTGACACATCTTCTCTTCTCTTTTTCACTAACCCTGAAGACCCGGCCGAATTCATCACATGGGTCACTTTTCCTGTTTTGAGGCCATCCTCGATGGTCTCACCAATCCTGACAATGTCCGCAAATTTTGCTCCAATGAGCAGTATCATTCTTTCATAAAACTCTTGCTCTTGCGAGCGCACAAATACTTCAACGATTTCCTTTTCTGACATAGGAGGTTGGACCTTGGCCGCCTCCTTCCTCCACCGATAGGCATACTCGCGATAGCTCTCTGTGGATCTTTGCCTTATCTTTTCTAGCGAGTACCGATCTGGAACAACCTCTACATTGTAAGCGAATCTTTCCACGAAATCCTTAGCCATTGCGTTCCATCCGGCCCATTGACTCACTTCCTGCGATGTGAACCAATCTAAAGCCTCTCCACTCAGGCTCCGGCTAAAAAGTCTCATCAATAAAGCTTCATTTCTCCCGACACCCACAAGCTGGTCACAGTAGGCCCTTAGATGGGCTAATGGATTCCCAGTTCCGGCAAAGGTGTCGAATTTCGGGATCTTAAATCCCTCCGGGAGGTCCAGGTCAGAGCGAATGCACAATTCCTCATAGCTTAAACCGGCGATGTCCGGAGTGATATGGTACTGCTTCAGCGCCTTCGCTACTTCTTCCTTTATCCCTTGTTTGGCTATTTCCTCTCGAGCCCTCCATTCCCTTTCCTTCTCCTCATAGTGGTCTATTTCGGAATATGTAGTATGGGGAATCTGGGGTTTTGTAAGAATTGGGACATGGAAGGGAACTTTGGGAAGTGAAGTTTGGACCGTGGGCAAGTTGTATGGTTCTGGAGCGTGGGTCTCTGGACGGATTGTTTGAGGGTAGGCGTTGTTAGGGACAGGAGAGGAGCTAAAGGCTTGGACATCGTTGGCCTTTGAGTTTTGCCGTGGAGGGGGGGCTTGATGTGATGAATTGGACTGGATGACATTTGGGGCAGTTAAATCGATAAGGGGAGCGGTTTGGATAGGGGTGACAGGTGGGTTGGTCGAAAGAGGAATAGGTTGGTGTGCCGAATGAGGAGTAGGCAAGTGGAACGGAGGTCTCCCGTCATCATGACCAGGAAGATTAGTAGCGATGGCCAGATTAGCCAAGTCCTTGGTCTTCTTCATCTCCATTTTCATTTCCCCGATCTGTTGCATCAACTGCGCGATCAACTTATTCTGCTCAGTAATGACCGAATCCGTAATTGGAACCTCAGCCAGGCTCATATCATCACGATTTTCTGCCATTGTACCTGCACTGTTTAAACGGCTTTGACTGGGGAAGGAATCTTTGTGGGCTTTAGATCTGGTGAAGTAGGGGTGATCGGCCAGTTTATCAACATAGACCAATTCTTATCACCTGTACAAGAATTACTCAAAGGCAAAGATATTAGTGTTCCCGGATTAACAAGTAATACAAGATATCGCATACAAGTCAGCAAGCAAACAGCTGTTGCTTTAAACGGAAAAGACTAGCCCACTGGTCTGGGATACATGGTATACGAGCAAGACTTTGTCTATATGATTTTGGACATGGTGTATTTTAGTACTCCGGGTTTTTCTCTTTTGTCTGCGTGATTTTTCTGAGTTGGGAAAGGTAAGAGGTATTTTGCGATTGAACTTTGTCGAGAAATCGGGACTTGAAAAATATTTGGTTGTATTTCTGGCGGTGATCGGGATTCGTTTTCGGCAGCTTATTTGATATACATATTTATTTTGGTAAAAAGTGGGCTAGAATTTTCCGAATAAACAACACTATCACACAGATCAAATAAATAATAAATATCACAGAAACAGTTATTGCGCGTCCTAGAGAGCATGTGACCCTTTTATGCCAAGGGTTGGCCTATCGATTTGAAGGATGTATACGTCATTTCAAATATTTCGTTGTTCCCCCGAAATAAACTTCATAGATAGATAAAAATATTACAAACATTAACCAAATAGGGATACATTTTCGGGGAAAAAAGGGAAAAATGCGAAAAGTACAAAAACTTCCCACGCAGGGGATAAACTAAATGGAAGAAGGTCCTGTTGAACTTCTGGCTTTGTCCACTTCTCCTCGGATTTGGCGTTGGTGCAGCATCAGGAAAGGTTCCGCTAGTAGGGCCCGACCGGAAACTGGTGTTTGCTGAAGAGTGCTAATCTGTCTTTCTAAATTCTGATCTAACTGAACCAAGCATGCTCTCGAGTCGGCTAGTTCTTGTGTCTTTGAGGCCATGACTCTATAAAGCTCGTACTCCCTTTGTTGGAATTCTTGCTCTCTTTGTAGATAGTGTTGCTCCTTTTGCCGGAATTCTTGTTCCCTTTGTTGGAATTCCCGCTCCCTATCATCCCACTGTTGCTGGAAAAGACGCCTTTGGACCTGGACCCTTGCTTCTATATCTTCTACTCGGGGATTAAGGTGGGGCCCCGGAATGATGTCTCCACTTAAATCGGCTTTCAACCAATCTTTATACCCTGCCTCGTAACCCGCGTCATACCTATCCTCGGCAATGCTTTCCTTTTTCAAGAAACTACACGCGGACCATTCTTTGAGAATGTCATCCACGAAGGGTACCTTTTCTCGATCCTCGTAGTCAACAACGTACTGGCTAGTATCCCCGGTCTTCGGCTCGACTTGCTTCCTCCCAAACTGTCTCATTACCCGGTTCGGAAGATAAGGTCTCATACCCCGAATACCCATAAGGACCAAAAAGGGAAACCGCCTTCCTTGTATTGCCACCCTTTCGGACATAAAGTCGTCAAACATCCACGAAATGTTATCTTCCTTCAAATCATAAAGAACTTGTGCCCATCCTTCTTTTGACCTTCTCATTCTGAAGTTCCGAATAGTCAACAGAAGTTCGTGGTGGGCCAAGGCATTTCTTCCATCATGCCATCTCAGATCTTGCTTCCACTTCTCGATTTTTGTGGCCAAATGTAACGACATCCACCATTGTAGCAGCAAATTACACCCTTGGAAAAATCCATACCCATTCTCGCACATCCCTAGAGACCGGTAGATATCAGCTACGATGACCGGTGCCAAATCACAGTACTTCTTTTGGCCGTCCCTACCAAGGCCATAAAAGATAGTGTGGGTAACCATGACAACTCGAGAATCTATGGTATTTGTCTGGTCGTGGGGAAATACCATAGTTCCTAAGAGGCATATGGAAAAGGCTAGGGGTTGAGTGCTAATCCAAGTGTCGTAATCATGAAACTCGTTAGGGAAGTTTCCAAAATAACTCGCATGTCCCCAACGTTCGAAGAATCTTAAAAACGGGATCCTCGGGGCATCTAACCACTCGGCTTGCACTAGGAAAAGCATATCCTTTATTTTCCTACTGGTCGGTCTGCTCGGTACCAAAATATTGTGGTCGGGGTATTTCTTCCTTTTTTCATACAACCCCCTAGACTCTAAGCAATCCCGAATCTCTTCGATCGTAGGTGTCAGCTCGACATCCCCAAACCGGAACACCATTCTCTTATCATCCCAAAATCGTGTAATAACTTTAGTAAATGAGGGATATGCCGGGAAGTCCATTAATGAAGGTAAATGCCCTAGATGTGTCGTGACTTGATCTTGCGCGTATTCACTAAGATTACCCCACCATACACGGAGAAGATCCGGAGCCTTGGTAACCATGTCAAATTCTGGAAATGGAGTAGTCATCTACAAGAAGAAATTACATTTTAGAAAAATAAAAAAACAAACCCCCCGGGCCCACGAACAACGATTTATTTAAAAACGTACACATCCTTCAAAACAGACAAAATGATCGTTCAGTTGGGCCGGAGGCCACTTTGAACTCAAGGTGGGCTACTAATGGGCCCGATACGCCTTACGTATCGGGTCAACTTAGGCCTATGCACCTTCAGGGTTTTTGGTTTCGTTCTATCCTAGGCGTCTAAGAGTGGGTTTATTTTTGACTGTGGAAAAGGTGACCCGAGCGGACAACCCGGGCTGGGGAAATTAACGACCGTCGACCCCGCAAGATCGACTCATTTCGTCAGGGTACCCCGATGGAAAATTTGGACTAAACGGCTGCGACCCGCATAACCGTCGTTTTATGGAAAATAAAAAGTGCCAAGTGGCGGAAAATGCTATGCATGTAATGACAGTTTAATTATAATTAAACAATTAAAACAAATAAGCAAATAACAAAGTAAATAATTATTAAAGTTAGTCAAAAAGATTAATCTAATGGTTAGAACCTAATCAATGTTCCCCAGCAGAGTCGCCATTTCTGTTACGTCGGAAAATGACTTTCGGTTTCAAAAATTCGATTTAAGACTTAATTAATTTAAGTAAAACCGAATCTTTTAAAAATTAGAGTCACCACTTAATTTTTAAAGGAAAAATCAAGAAAACCATTTTAAACATTTTAAAAGACTCAAACAGAAAAAATCTTTTAAAATTCAGAGAAAAAGGTTCGGGTTCATATTTCCATTTCGAGAAGGTTTTACGCACTCGAAATGGCCGCTAACACGCGGTTATCCGGCGATTAAATAATTTGACTAACTTTAAAAATAATATAATAATTTTTATTTTTTATTTTATTTTTTTATCTTTGACTAGAAAGCTAAGTAAGTATTTCAAAGAAATATTAATAGATTATTTAAAATCTTAACTACATTTTTATTTGATTAAAACTAGTATTAGTTTAAATGAACTATTTGAAATCAAGAAACATATCATTAAAAATTTAACCAAATTTATTCCATTAAAGTTGACTTAAGTGGATTACTTAAATAATCAAGAAAACGTAACATTAAAATCTAATCAAATTTTATTTAATTAATATAGTTAATGAATTAACTAGGTGATTATGATTTTTTGAAATCTATTAAAGTCTAAGTGTCCAAAAAGGAAACATGCTTTCGATTTACTTTAAGGAAAAAGGTGCTTAAGTTATTATTATTATTTTTTTAAGAATATTTTTTGAATCAAATTTTCTAAAGGTGATTTATAAGCGAAATTTAAAGTCTTAACATAATGTAAATGGCTATCTCGGGGTAGTTTAATTAGGCTAAAACCTATCAAATAATCCTAGAATTTAAATTAGTATTAAACAAATAATAATATAATTATAACAACAAAACGAAACATGGATTGAAGAACAAATAAAATAAAGGGAATTGGGTTAGGATTGGGCTTTGGCAGGCCCAATTCAAAACCTGCATATTTTTTTTTTTAAAAAAAAAGAGAACTGGGCCTGCCCAACCCTTTAATTCTTGTAGTTACTGGCCCAATTCAATTCTCCAACAAATTCAACATGGCCCCTGCTGCCGGATTGGGCTTCTGGCCCAAAGTTTGCATAAATACTTGGGTTTATGACCCAAATCAGACTTTATATACAGAAACCGTATACCAGTGTATACAGATGCGTTGTCGCTTCAAAAATAAAATACCGCAGTTCCGAATAGCCGGACATAAGCCGAGATTGACCCGAGACTCAACGAAATGCAAGGAGGAGTCAAAAATAGACTCGGTACAATATTACATGCAAAGAAAATAAAGATAAGGAATGAATAATAAGAAATATTATATCTCACAAGTAATATGCAATTCACAACTTGCATGACAACACAAAATCATATGAGAAAAGAGATTGTGCAAATTGAGACAAGTGCATATAATACAAATGTATATTTATATATATATATAGGTGTATATAGGATGCATAGACACATAGGTAATGCAATACATGACGTAGATATAGATGTACATCTATTGCAAAATGGCACTATAACCAACAATCTTCAAGCTTCATAAATACATTCATGTATATGCATTCTGTATATATATATATAGGTGTATATATAAATACATAGACATTGTAATACCACTATATGACCAAATAAACTAACAAACTTTCAACTTATATACATTTGTATACATACATGTAGAAATGCACATTATTTGTATGTGTATTCATAGATATGGCAGCCCAACAAGCAAATGGATAACATTTAAAAGTAAATTCGAACTTATATGGATATATATATGTAGATATTCATATATATGTGCGTGTATACAGCTGTATATACACCGTGATACGACTACACTTGCCATATAACCAAACAACTCTCCAAGTTATACATACATATACATGCGTATGCTGATATATACATGATATACAGAAGATAACCAACGAACGATACATATATTCAAACATTCTTCAAGTTTTATATATACATATACATATATATATCTTCATATACATAGATATACAACAAATAACCGCCAAAACAAACATATATTTAAACATTCTTCAAGTTTTGTACATGTATACGTAGGTATACAGCAATATACAGCCATTCAAACTCATATATACTCAAACATTCTTCAAGTTTTATATATATACACAGGTATACGTCATCTAAACTAACATATACCTAACCATCTTCGAGCTTTGGACATATATACACAGGTATACAGCCTCTAAACTAACATGTACTCAACCATCTTCAAGTTTTGGACATATATACACAGATATACAGAGATATACAGCATCTAAACTAACATATACTCAACTATCTTCAAGTTTTGGACATATATACACAGATATACAGAGATATACAACATCTAAACTAACATATACTCAACTATCTTCATGTTTTGGACATATATACACAGATATACAGAGATATATAGCATCTAAACTAACATATACTCAGCTATCTTCATGTTTTGGACATATATACACAGATATACAGAGATATACAGCATCTAAACTAGCATATATTCAACTATCTTCAAGTTTTGGACATATATACACAGATATACAGAGATATGCAGCATCTAAACTAACATATACTCAACTATCTTCATGTTTTGGACATATATACACAGATATACAGAGATATACAACATCTAAACTAACATATACTCAACTATCTTCATGTTTTGGTCATGTATACACAGATATACAGAGATATACAGATCCAAACTAATGTATACTCAACCGTTCTTCAAGTTTTATACATACATACGCGTATACGTCCTCATATACACAGATATACAGCAAAACCAGCCATCAAAATCAACATATATTCAACTATTCTTCAAGTTTTATACATACATACGCATATACGTCCTCATATACATAGATATACAGCAAAACCAGTCATCAAAATCAACGTATATTCAACTATTCTTCCAATTTTATATATACATACGCATATACATCCTCATGTACATATACCTATACAAGTATGTGTATCAAAACGGAGTGAAGAAGAAGAAACCTAAGAACGTTACCTGTTGGCGGGCAGCGAACGGGACAAGGCGAACGAAATCCGACTCCGATCCTAGACCTTTCGAGCTTAGAAATTTCAAGCTAAGCTTCCAGTAAATCGAAGGATTTTTCGAATGTTTTTCACAGTGAATTAATTGCTATCACAATCTCAAGAGAACAAGAAACCTATCACTGAAAAATCAACAACCCGAAATCCCCAAAATTTCAGATCCGAAAATCCCCAAAAATTTCCGAAATCAAAAAATCTCCCTCAATCAGTGTTGAACACTGATTATATAGTCGAACACAGGGGCAAAAAGGGGAAAATCTCCAACCGAATTCAAAAATCGAGACCACTTTACAAGTCTCACATCTCAACCATCGATTTAAATCGATGGTTGAGATTTGAGACACGTAAGGGGGTCTCTTTGACGTGCAGGGACAACGAAAAAGAGGAGATGGAGTGCGAATTCGACCAAGAAATGGCCGAAATGGCCACTATTGGTCTGCAACTTGGCTGCCGCGGCTGCTTTCTCTTTGCTTTTTTTCGCTTTTGGTTCGGGGTTTATGGGGAGAGGGGACGCATGGGATGGGAGCAATGATTGTTTCTTGGCATATTTGCCAAGAAAAGGGCACTGGAAAGTGCCTGCAAATGGCGCTACTTTCTCTGGTTTTCGTGTTGGGGACGGGAATGGGGGAAAGGGAGGCGGGGGTCGCGGGTTTGGGGAAGAAGAAAAGGGGAAAGGGTTTAATTTAATTGTTTGGGTCGGGTCGGGTTAGGTTGTTGGGTAGGGTTAGGGATTTTCTTTAAAAAAAAGAAGTGGGCTGGTCTGGGGGGTTTTAAAAGAGGGGTTGGGCTGGCAGAAAAAGGAATGGAATTGGGCCAAAAATTGGCCCAAAAATGGGTCTGAAAAAGAAAGAGAGAATGGGTTTTAAGGAAGATTTTAAAATTAGCCACTTTAGTCAAAATGTGACCAATTTGAATCGACTCGGAATCAATTGATTAATTTGACCACAAGATAAATTAATATAAATTAATCAAAGAGCTTTTTAATATTAACAACTTAAAAACAAAATAAAGTATTTAAAGATAGAGTCTATTTATATTTTAAATATGACTAAAATATAATACGAAAAAGTAAAGTAAAGTATTTTAAGATAAATACATATAATACGCAATATATGAACCTAATAAAATTGAAAATTCAACGATTCGATCATAAAATTATTTGAAAAAATATTTCTTGCATTTTTGAAAGCTAATTAATTCAAGTCGTCAAAATTAATAACTCGATGATCAATTTATATTGTGGAGGGTAAAAATTGGGTGTCAACAGAGTATACCCCCACTGCACCACACCACCCCTTAGCATTAGGATGGTTATTTTCGTTCTTGATATTTAATAACTAATTATCATTTTAACTTGGTGATTAATTTATGTGAAGATCGAGGTACTTTTTAAATAAAAGTTGATTTATTTTATCCAGTCGATTCTCATCCAAATCAATTGTACTGAATACAAATCTTTATATATTTATTTACTCACTTCGTCACATTTTTTGTGGCACCCTTTTTTTGTTCCATTTCAAAATAAGTGTCAATCAAATTTCTCAGGCCATTATGACCCTGCCTCAACCCGCCAGTAGGTAAGCCTAACTCATAGCCCGAAACCATAGCAATGGATTATCCAGTGGAAGACAACCCTACTAAGTAAAAGTTGTGACAATAAAGATAATATATACAATTATCGAAGAAAACAACACGCTGAAACCCACCCAAGGACCTGACATCAATATTTGAGCTACTAATGCATAAAACAAGAGTACAAGACTTTTCAAATATAATACTAGTGCATACTATCTCTGAATCCAAAATAAAGATAAGTTTAAAAGCAGTAAGATGGAAATCGAAAACTCTGGACGTTAGGAGCTCACCAAAATCTCTGAATCCTCAGCTACCCCTACATGAAGGGAAATCAACTGCGGGGACTCACACCATGATCTGTTGGGGCAGAAATGTAGTATGAGTACCAACAAAATGTTACTCAGCAGGCATAGGTTGACTGAGCTCCAAGATAAGACAAGTATAAATATTATGAAATTAAGGTAAGTAAAACTTAAGTATAGAATAACAATCGAACTACCACCAATAAATGTACAGGATCATGAGAAGAAGATAGGAACATACCTGTCACGCCCCGGGAGGGTACCCTAGACGTGGCCTGCACCCAGAGACTATTGCTAGCCCCTGAGCGAACCACTCAGCCTCATCACATCGCTCAACATCAACACAACGGAAAACATCATAATATGAGAACTATAGAAAAGGGCCAAATGGCCAATCATCAATCTTAACATCAAAGGATTAAGCAAAATACTCTCTTAGTACATCAGGAAAAACATCAACATCAACTTCGACACCATGTCTACGAAGCCTCTAACCTGACTCAACTGTCTAAGAGGGGTGCCATGACATGTCATGGCTACCGACTCAATGAAATAAAGGAAATAACATAGAAGGGTCTCCCCTGGATAGCAAGGAGGCTCACCAAAATCTGAACTTGAAACCTTGGACTTCAACGGTGCGCCTACTGAAATCCTCGAACTCCTGTGTCTGCATCATAAAACGATGCAGCACCAAATGGCGTCAGTACGTGGAATGTACTGGCATGTAAAATAGCTGAATAACAGGGTAAGTACACAACAATAAAGAAACATCGACTCCACATCATACTCCATCAGAAATATCAAAAGTCTATCTAAGGCAAGAGATTAGATTAGACCATTGACTCATCAACCTCTCATCAATCACCAACGTCATAGCAAGCTCATCTCAAGGAACCTCAACATCAACTCACATCAAAAGAATATCCCATCGACTCAGACTCAAGGGATCATCACCTCAATTCAAGGAACATCACATCGACTCAAGGAAACATCACATCGACTCAAGGACTCAACTCGAACATCACGTCAACATCAACATCAGAGTTCTATCAAAGGAACCTAACTGGGAGTTTCTCTAACCGACAACCATCACTTATGAGCCAGCGATGATACAACGAAGCGATGTCGTTGCCACATCCATCCAATACCCTGCCCGGGGTAAAGGACATCACATCAGTGGATCCACAAGAAAACATCAAACATCAGTCTTCTTTTGGGACAAGATAGGAGCCATCCGCATTGCGGTTCAATCCTCTCTTCCTACGCAGGCCACGTAGTTAATGGGTTTGAGTGGGACTCACTCTCTACCCATTTCGGTGCTCAATACTCCTCCCAGAACTCGACATGCTCATAAAACATCATCATCATCAGTCTCATAGGGACATAATACATCATCATCAGTCACATAAAGACATGATATAGTACCTCAGCATTAACATCGGTCCCAGGAGGACATAGTACATCAACATCAACATCAGTCCCATAGGGACATAGTACATCAACTCATAACATCAACATCAAAACTCAAGAGACATCATTTAGCAACTATATTTTAATGCTAAGACCTCATTAAACATCATGCTCATCAACATCATCACATCATCATCAATACCTCATCATAACATCATCATAACATCATCATCGCTCTAGATATGTTCCCTAACTTCATTATGCATGCTCCTTTTCAAATACAAGAATTATAGGGTTTAAAATGCACTTATAAAACGGATTATAATAGAAAGCAAAATAGTGATGATCATTAGTTTATGTAAGAAAACTTCTTATACATAAGATAAAGTAGATTTTCTTCATGCATCAACTCTTCATATTAACTTTATCACATCAAGATATGATATTCAACATTTAGGAGGGCACATGGGAGGACATTCCCATGCTTTAGGTTAGCCTTACATACCAGGGATGTTTTGCTAACAAAATTATACAACACCTCCTCTTGATTTCTTCAACTCACTTCCCTTCAAGCCCTAACTTTGGTGACCTTTAGGAAGAATACGCTTCAAAATTTTTTTGGGTGTTTGAAACCCTTTTCTTAGAAACTGACGTTTATTAGTCGTAGGGGAATATTTAGGAATTATAGGAATGGACCAAATTGCCCTTCGTAATTTAAAATAATTTATCCCCATCCTGAATAACACAGTCCGCGACGCAGACCTGTCGCGGACAGCGTATTTTTGGAAATTCAACTCCATCTAAAAATTTACAGAAAACATAAGTGTGGCTTCGCGACCGGTCCGCGACGCGGTCCTGTCGCGCAGGCACATTGTTTTTCGTTTTGGAACGAAAAATTATCTTCCGACTCGATCGCTCTAAAAATCGACCGAGATCCTCTTCCCATTCCATTTTCAGTGCTGATCACGAATCCACTCTCGGATTTTCAATCCGAGCATCGGAAGACGCGTTTTCTGCACACCTCTTCCCTAGGGGTATTTTTGTAATTTACCGGGTGTTACAATACCTAGGAGGATCAGGTCTTTCGTTTGCTAGCATGAAAAATGGAGTAAGAAGTCAAATCGATAATAACAACAAAAACAACTGCAGGGTCTGGCTAATCCAACAACCTAGGAACTAGTTTGACCAACCTAATCGGGCACACACTCAAACACGAAGAGAATTGTCTTACTTACTATAGTAACCCAGTCCCTGCAACCAAAACAATGCAGACAGTACAAATATAAGCAAATAAAATCAACCGGCGTCCCATACCACCAGTGGTGGAAGCAATAAACAGAACTCTGACTGGCATCCTGTACTATCGGGGGACCACACAATAAATAATACACTGGGGGTGACGATGGATCTGAATGCAATCCATGATATCTCTCCACCACATAATTATAAGTGTTGCATGATCTACCCCAGCCTAGCTAGCAAGGTAGGATCTGCTGTGTCCTTCACCTGGTATAATGTCTTCTCAGCATGAACACCGACGGGGCTCAGGACACTTGTACGCACTGCCTTGATCCCCACCAGATTTTACTTTAAGAATCATCTCCATCGGTGATAATGGAGGAATAATAGTAACCAAATGCAAAAAAAAAGGCATCGTCGCACCGACTAGTAAAATCATAAAAATTGAAGCATCCCGGATGCCCTCATAATCAGCAGTAAAAAGGAGTACGTCCCCGATACCTCAAAGTATCAAATATGAAGAATATGAGATCTAGGTGGTACGAATCCCGATAAAACTAGTTAAAAATCCAATAGAGGTCTATCTCATCAAGCCAGTATGAAACACTACCATATTCGAAGTATAGAAAATCATTTCACCACTCTCACTCCCTTGCACAACAATAAGCCAATAAACGCCTGAAATCGTACCACAAAATTAATATGCATGAACAACTAATACAATGCATGCCACCCTAGTATCCAAAAAAGTCACACAAGATTAAGAAAAACAAACCTATAACACTACAGAGGCAAAGGCTGAATGGATTAATCTAGAGTCCAGCTGCTCCAAATTCAACACCTCGGGCCCAACAACAGGTATTCATACACAGTATATACAAGATCGTGGAAACATCACAAGTCATCAGCTAATAATATAGCTAAGGAGCCATAAACGACTAAGAGCAAGCCAGGAGGCGAAATCTATCTCCTTAACTTTCGTCGACACCCAGTCTCAAAACTGAGCCAGTTGAACTAGTCCATAGCCACACTAAGCCTCTCAAGTCCCAGAACCCACACTAGATACTGTACTTCACAGTAAGCTTCACCCCTAACCCATGATCCATAACCCAGAACGAGGTATCAATAAGCTAACCTATGGCTACGATAATCACCAAACACTCGGCCACTAATAAACCCCACCAAAAGTCAAAACTAACTAAAACTACTATAAGAGTCCACAACCATGCACTAAGGCTTAATTTTATTCTAAGGACAACTATACTCTCCCGTAAAAGATAAAACACGTCATTCAGGATACGACACAACTCCCACCCTAAACCAGAGTCTAAAAAGGACTTACTAGCCTAAGGCTTGACCTAGTCTAAGGTCGAATACATGATTCCCTAGTAGGACTAAACACCCACATCGATGCATGACACAACCATCGATTCTAACTAAGATCCCCTAAAATCTATTCTAAATAAGGCTCCACCGACAATCACAAGGAAGCGGAAAAAGGGATCGGAAAGGGATACAGGGCAATTACAATCCAAATTATCATATACTGAACATTATCAGGAAGAGCTTAGTCAAGAACGAGAATCTTTGCCTACCTTAGAGCCGATCACGTGCACTCCAAAACATCTTCAACGGCCACTACATATCAAGTTATCAATCTATATGACAATGTGAATTTTGATGTCAAAAATGTACTTTCGGAGTCGAACCCAAATATGAGTAAAAAATGAGATTGTGGGACTAGCGACGAGAATCTAAAAAATAACTCCAAAAAAAGGTTACAAAAGTAATCAAGAATTTGTACCCTAAAATGGGGCACATTTCAAGGCTCAACAGAGGAATTATGATCAAATAATATTTTCACAAAAGCAAGAATTTTCAAGAAAGGAGAAAACAGTTTGACAACAGAATGATCGCCAATGAAACCTCCAACGCACTTTTTCATCATGCCACGACATTTCTCTCAAAAATCCATGCAAGATAGCCTCAAGAATCACTAAGAATGGACTCCTAACAATCAAGCTATCATCTCCCAAATTTCTCTTAAAATTCAGTTCAAAAATGCCCCAACACAGAGGCTAAATTCAAAGTTCACCTCAAACAAAGATCTCAATCAAGTTTCTGTATTCACCAACGGATTCCTTTGGAAATTTCCTTGAAGTTAGACCTTTAAAATAATCAAATTTGAGCTCCAAATGATCAAGTTATGTTTCCTTGAAATCTCCTCCCAAAGTTGTTTGTGAACTAGACTTAAAAGAATATAAAGACCCTTCAGGCATCGCTAAAGCAACCCAAATGGCCGCTAAAGTGACCCACCCTCAAGGGGTAAGCTTCGCTATAGCAAGCCTCAAGTCGCAATAGGGAACCCAGAGGTCGCTAAAGCGACATCCCCCTCAAGAATGGTTGTTGCTATAGTGATGCTGCTATAGTGAGCTAGAGCCGCTAAAGCGACGACACCAGAAATCAGCTCAGCTTCTCAATTGATTTTCACCAACTCTAGAATTTTTGATAGGCATTCAAAATTCATCCGAGACCCTCCTGAATGCAAATGAGCTATGCTGCTCTATTAAAATTGACGTTCCGAACTCAATGGCAAAGATAAAATTTTCATACGAGATTATTAGGACTGATTTTGGATCCTACTCCCAAGGTCATTTTTAACCAAATTTCACTAAGGGGCTTGAAATGATTCCCGAAGCCTCGAGAATCGAACGAAAGGTCATTCTAGATTAAACTCTCCATTTCATAGCTAATTGCGATGTTAGAATTTTCATTTGAACGCATTTTTCAAGAATGTTGACCAAAGTCAATCGTTGGTCAATTTTAAAGGCTCAAAAGTAAAACGCGGTACAAACTCACACCGAGGGCCTCGGTGCTCAAGTGGACCATGCTTCTAGCTCTAATTTGACCATTCCGGAGCTGATGGAACCGTTAGAATTTCGTTCTGAGGCCATCTTCCTAGAGTATTGACCAAAGTCAACTGTTTAAACCGTGGGAACTCCAAAACATATAAAAACCAAATGAACGACCAGATAATCGAACTATTAGTGTGAGCAAATGACTTGGGATTGCAATAGAAAGGCTCTAAATGTTGAAAAGAGTGAAGAGTGAATAAAATGACTTGGAGGGTCATTATAATAAATGTCACCTTACTATAATTAGAAATAATTTAACTTTAAAATTCTTATATTTTTCTTAGTGAAATGATTTACCACCATGCAAATATCTAAGAATTATTTTACGTCACAAATATAAAAAAATTTACAATATTTTTTTCTGATGGTTCATAAAATGAGACGGACGGAGCATTTTATAGGAATAGTAGCCTAACTTATATTGAAGGTAAACCACCCACCCCCAACCCAACCTCACCCTCAGGCTACAAACTGTAAAAATTAATTGCAACCACCAACTTAGGGTTTTGGACATCACTATTTGACCTGATGACAGCAGGTAGTTGTAGCATTCATTTCAACAATAAATTAATTAGCCAGCTAGGTTACATATGGATATATTCAGCATCCAGACCCATCTCTTCATTGATTAGGATACATGATTGTACTTTACTGTGGAAGGGTTTATTTCGTTGAAAAATACTACCTCCCTTTAAATTTAATTGTCAAAATTTTTTTAATTTGATTTTCACTGTTATTTGTTATTTTTCATAAATTAAGATAAGAGAAAAAAATATCTATTATATCCTCAATTTATTAATATTGAGTTGATATTCTTGAAAAATATATTGAGTAAATATGTTTACAACCCTATTAATTAATATAGATAAAATGATAATTATTATATCACAATAGTTATTTTATTAATAAGTATGTTAAATCAAAATTTGACAACTAAATCAGGGAAGTAAGTTATTTGGAAATTTTAATGATGGTATTATAATACTCCTACAAAACAATAACAACATGGACATTAGAGAGTTGCTCGGATCGTAAGCACTTCTCATTTCCAACTTGAAAGTTGTGAGTTTAAGTCATCAAGGGAGCAAAAAAGATGAGAGTTCTTAGGGAGGAGCGGAAAAAAAAAACAAAATAACAGCAAGATGTTTAATATAATCCTACAAAGTGGAGTTTAAAAAGAATAGGATGTATGTAGATTTTATTCTTACATAGAAATGGTATTATAAGATAAAATTTAATAATAACAAAATTATTTGGTGAATTTATTTTCATTGATACAAATTTGGTTTATAAAATATGTGTTAGTTTTGAAATGAATAAATTGATATAAATTTTTATTTTCAATTTTAGTATTATTTAGAAAAATAAAAAAATTTGGGGAGACAAGGGTGAATATATCATTTAGAGATATTAATGATTTCAAAATTGTTGTCCCATATAAAAAAAAGATAAGATTTCACAAATTTTTATTGGTTAGTTTTCTACGTCATGAATTGGTAGTTAGTATTTTTTGTTTCTATTTTCCATTTATTGCTTAATGATGGAATCGTGTTTATTTGATTTTTTCCTAAAAGTCACAAATGATATTTCTTTTTCAATTTTTGTACTGTAGAATTAATTATAAATTTCTTGTTGTAACATACTAATTTTATAAATATCTTGTTGTAACAGGCTAATGAAGCGTTGCATTATCGAGTTCAATAAGATTCAATAATTTTAATATATATTTAAAAAAATTAATAAGATTGTAGTCTAAATAGTATAGGTATATTTTATTTAACTTTATAATTTTGAAAAAACGTCAAATTCATTACTAAATATTTTAAATTTTTATGTTAAGTGAGTATTTATCAAAATATAATTTTGGTTGTGCATATGCATAATATATTGTTGGAACGGGCAAAACTTAATTATTTTTGCATATATAAATTGTTAATCTAATATTCTTTACGTTCTTTTTTATTTGTCATAGTTTTTATTTTGTGAATCTAATGATATGAACTTTGAGGAACATTTTAAGATGTAACTTTTTATCATATTAATATAAACAATATTGTAATTTATAGTACTATTCGTATAGTTTTTGAATGTCTAAATTTTTGTTTTAATCAAATTATCAAATAAATATAATCTAATCTAGCTTAGAAAATTAATCAAATTATTTTTCGAAAAGTACAACATGACAAACTAAGAAAGAACGCAGAGAATAGTATAAATAATTTAGGAAAAATTACATAAATAGACAATCCATCTTACCATATTCTCTAAAAATCTCTACCGTTTGAAAAAATAAAAAAATAAATCCCTATTATTAACTTTCTCTCTCCATTTTTCAGATACATAACTCGACATATTCCCACTCTCTTTTAAACGACCCTAAAAACATGCCTAAACTACAACCTCCATTATAGACAGTTTCAATTACAGCCTTTTTCTTCAACTTTTCCCCATTAATTTCAAATTCAAGTTTTCCTAATTAATTTCAAATTTTAAGAAAAGTAAGAGAAGTTTTTTATTCTCCTCTGTTGGCATTCACTACATCAATTTCTCAACAAATTTTTGTTTCAAAGAGTTGTTCTTCACTATCACGTTTTAATACATACGAATTCTCGTCCATCTATTAGTATTGATTTTACCTAGTTAGTTCCTATAGTGAAAATCTTCCTCAATCCGACGATGTTCCTTATAGTGAAGTTGCTGATACGCGTGATTTGATTCGGATGATAAATTCCAACTTATATTATTCAATGTATTGTGTTCAAATATTATTTTTGATACATAACCCTAAGTTTGTGAATCATAATTGTCTATGTATGATTTTTGTCAATCTGTACTTGATACATAACTGTTGCTAGTTTAAGAACAAGTTAGTTATAAATACATTCATCTGGTTTCTATTAACAAACCTAGGGTTATATTTGATACACAGTCCTAAGTTTTGTGAATATTAAATTTCTACGTATTATGTTTGTCAGTCTATACTTGATACATATTCGCTACTAATTTAAGAATAAGTTAATATCAGATACATTCATCTTGTCTTATTAACAAACCTAGGATTATGTTTAATATATAACCTTAAGTTTGTGAATAGTAAATTTCTGTGTATCGTGGTTGTCGATATGTACTTGATACATATTTATTGCTAATTTAAATAAGTTAGTACTGGATACATTCTTGAGGTTTCATTGATAAATCGAGGATTATTTTGATACATAACCTTAAGTTTTTGAATAATAAATTTTTATATATCATGATTATCGATCTGTACTTAATACATAACTAGTGCTAATTTAAGATTAAATTAGTATCAGATACATTCATCTTATTTTATTTACAAATCTATGATTATTTTTTATATATAATTATTACTTTGTGACTTATATTTTTCTATGTGTCATGTGTTAGATATGTTCTTGACATTACACTAATTGAAACTTTAAAACTAGTATCAGATATATTTAATTGTTATAAAATATTAACAATCTGATATGTTAAAAGCAATCTCTCTATATATGCTAGAAATTTATTAGTTGAAGAGATTCAAAGATCACACTATACAATATTGATATAATGAAAATTAATCAATTGTACTTTTAACCGTTCAACGATGCTTAGGTTTGGTATGGCTATATACTCCATTATATTTCTGCAGACCATACAGGTTTTGCATTTATAGCTAGGAGTGTGCAAAAATTAAAAATTGAAAAGAATGTTTAAAAAAATATCGAGTTATCGATTCGGTTTGATTTTTAGTATTGGGTTATTGGGTAAATCGATAACTCATTAAGACTATAATAATTTACTACTTCATCTCTTTATAAATATTAGATATTAATAATTTAACATCACTTGAAACTAATTCGATACTCATAAGTCATGTCTTTGCTTGGTTTCCAATGTATAACCCTTTTGTTGAAAAGTAGATTAGAATATGAGGTCAAATATTGCATATTATTAAGTTTAAGTGCTGATTTGTTTGTTTTACTGTATCTCATCATATTGCATCAAATTGTTAGAGAAGTCATATATTTATTTTATGAGTATTTTCTTATCGGGTAAATCGAAAACCGATAAAAAATATCTTATTAATTTAGCATATTTAAAAGTCAAATATTAATAAATCGAACCAATAATATATAAAATTTACCGAATTGATTGCTACATATCCTATTTATAGTGGGTGAAAATTAAAATCCTCAATTAATTGTTAAGCGTGTTGGTTTTCTCGAAATTAAGGAACTTGCCAACAATTATCTACATTAAATCATGCTATCAAAAAAGTAGCCAGAAAAAAATTACCAACGATACATTAAATTAATTTCTAAATCTATACATTTCAAATGTCGCTATTTCTTTTTTGAAAAAAAAAATATGGTTTTAATATTCTCTCCATTAATTTAATTCGGTGAGTTTACTTTTTGAGAGTCAAATTATATGAGTTTTGAGTTTTGACTAATAATTTTTAGATGTAATTTTTGTCATATATTAGTATAAGAAGAATCGAAACTTTTAACTATAACTAATTCAGTGTATGTGTTTTGCACGTAGGTATCGTGTCAAGTTAATTTTTTTTATATAAATAGTATTTGCCATTAACTAAATACAATATTCATGTAAATAAAATCAAATAAATACTATTAGTTTGTTGCAATAGTTTAGTCTATTGTGAAATAACAAAGATGAGAAAATCAATTCCATTGCTTATAATATTAGATATGTTAATATTTTTTTAATACATAAAATGTTTATTTAGAGTTGAATAATTAACTGATTAAAATGTAATGTAACAAAAGATTCCTAAACATAAAAAGAGTAGTTTAATGTTTCCAACATAATTTTTTTTTTCCTTTTAAATTTATTATATTACATACTTTTATTAACAAAATATTTCGTAATCAAAATTTTAGTTAATTATTTACATAAATAGTTCTAAATCAAAAGCGAATTTTAAATACAAAGAAATTCTAATCCAAAAGTAAATCTTGAAACTAAATAAATAAAAGATTAAATAATAAATTAAGAAAAATAGTGAAAAGACGTTTTTGTCTAAAGAAAAGTGAAAGACAAAAAGTTCAAACAACATTTCCAAAGTCTTCACACTTTTAATATAGTATAGATATATGACAAAATCCTTCTACACTTTCTTCTTTGCTCTGTATCAACTGACGAAAGTCTTATACGTGAAACCCTTCGAAGTTTCTAAAATTTTGGGAGACATTGATATCAATTTATTTTGCGTGATTTGTGGTGCTGACATTTAATTTCACATTTAGTTTACTTTTTAAGTTCAACCGACAAGTTCTGTAATATATCCTCATTCATGTATTCAGATAATACAAATTTAAAGGAATTTTTGTATATTGATAACGTGTAAAGATAGAATTTAATTTGCTTTTTACACTATAAAATTTATGTGAGTTTATACAATAACTTATGAGTCTGGGACAAGGGAGAAATCGCCAAAATGTTAAAAAAAAAAATAGTTTGTATTCATAAGTTGTTCAATTTTTGCTTTAGAGTTCAATAATTCAAATTCGTGACACAAAAAATTAATTAAAAAATATTTTTTTAAATTTCAATTTGTGTTTATTCCAAAACTCAAATATAAAACTTTAATCAAAGATTAAAAAATTTTATTTATTCCACTAAACTTTTAATATTGAAAAAAGTGTGGTTTGTAGATGGGAAAAGGAGAAAGAAGGCCAAAAAAGTAAAATAAAAAGAGATTAAGTGATAAAACACTCGTGTTTATACCTATCAAAATTGAGTCAAGTAGCCTCTTTACTCGTGATAATCATATGATAAAAGGCAACCTTATATTTTGCGTGTAATATTTGTTATCAGATGAGATATACGCGCAAAGTGCTTACAACAAAATTAGTAATTAACAAAACTGATTTAGTAAAATTATTTCTTTATTTATAATTTAATGAAAGATATGTCAAGTCAAATATAGATAAATAAAAATGAACGGAGAAAGCAAAGAGGAATAATGTATTGACCTGAGGATGCTAGACACTCCCTCGTCTCAATTGAAACTCTGTATTTATAAGTGTGTATATATATATACATATATTAAAGTTTGTATAAATATAAGGCGGAATGACCTAATAGGCCCCTGTACTTGGTCCCGTTTGTCACCTAAGACCTTATACTTAGAACTTTGCCAACTAAACCCTTGTACCCACTCAAAACCTACATTTTAAACACTTCTTTCTGACCTGGCATCCTAAGTGGCATACCAGGCCTGGTGCGTGAGTTTCTCCATTTTGGAGCGTGAAGGGTTTGTAAAAACCCCTTTAACATTCATCTTCTTCCCCAAATGCCCAAATATATAAATCTCCATTTCTTCCTCTCAAAATTCTTCAATTTTCTTCTTGTTTTTGTCTCTCCAAATCAAATTTCTTCTTGTTAGCCATAATTTCTTCTTAGAAAATTATTTTTCTGCTAAAGTGGATTTTGCTCTTGCTCTTGTTTTGATTCTCATTTTCTTCAAAGAACCCATACCATATATTAGTAGTCACTCCATTTACGGTCCTTTTTTTCCTATTTTTCTTCTCATCCTCTTGATTTCAAGTTCAATATCTCTTTTTCTCTCTTATCCATATCAAAAAAAATTCATCCATTTTGTTTCTCAAAAAAATTTCATCCATTCTACTTTAGCTCATTCCTATAGAGTTTTACATAAATGGTCTTTTTTTTTCTTGATTTGGGTTTGATCTAACTGGAAAAGACAACTTTTTTGGTAATTTGGAATTGAATTTTTGGTGGGTTTTGTTTCTTGAGTTGAATTGGAGGTGGGGGTTGAAGAAGAAGGGATTGGTGTACTTGTGTTTGAAGGGGAAAATGTTGAAAATTATGAGGATTTTGACTTTTTGACAAAAAAAATTATTGTAAAAAATAAAAAATGATGTGGCAAATCTGATCTGACATGGAATGTGACATCAACGCGATTGAGAGACACGATGAGTTGGAGGAGTTTAAAATGTATCTTTTGAGTGGGTACAAGAGTTTAGTTGGCAAAGTTCTAAGTATAAGATCCCAGGTGACAAACGGGACCAAGTATAAGGGCCTATTAAATCATTCCACCTAAATATAAAGCATGAGATTGACAATGAGAACGTGAACTTGTAGGCTGATGATAAAGTATCAACTTAAATTCTTTTCTGCAAATTAAGCCTAAAAATTCTTTTACGCAAGCCATTTAGCCAAAGCAATTGTTATTGATAATGGTGATGACAAAATATATTTATGTCTTGTTTAATTAAGTTTTTAAATTCAACTTCCTTTAGAATTTTTTTTCCTTGCTCTGAAAAATAAATATTTTTGAGGAGAATTAGTTTGTACTTGACCCATAAATTTAAAACTACTTTTATGAAGCAATTAATCTCTTACTAAGCTTTTCATTTTATTTTTTTTTTTTGATTTCCCATTAGGGATTATAATTATTTTTTTTCTTTAAAATTATTATATATGTAAAATAAAATTTTCATATGTATGATATTTTAAAAAATACTATTATTTATATAGTTAAGTCTAAAGAATTATTTTTCTTAACAATTTTTCCAATACCATTTCTAATACTATTATTTACATAGTTAAGTCTTAAGAATTATCTGTCTAATAAAAACAAATGCATGGTCCTACCTATAACATTTAATTTTTAGTGTATGCCCAACTTCCCATAACTTACTATATATATCCATCCACACAAAAGAAGGAAAAATAAAATAAAATTAAGCACACAACATTTATATTATGACACGTACAATAATTTATATCATAAATTTTATTTTATAAATTTGTACAAAAAAATATAACAGTAATCTAATTGTTATAAATTATATAACAATGAAAATACATAATATATTTTATATATAAGAAGTTCATACCATGCATATATTACGCATAAAAATTTGTACGTAAGATTATTACTAATACTACTTTTACATGAAAATAAGGTGTGATATTAAAATAAAGGAAAAACTATAAATATCGATTGTAATAGATATTTAATTTTTGTTATAATATTTTATTTAAAGATAAAAAAAAACTCTTAATTTAAAATACTATGATAATGTGTTATAACATTAAATTAAAAATTATAAATTTTTTTATTTTATTCTTTAAAAAAACATCAAAAGACATGTTGAACCGCCTATTAAAGACAAATTCATTGGTCCTACCTACACCATTTAATTTTTAGTATATGCCCAACTTCCCCATAACTTGTTATATATATCCATCTATACAAAGGAAAAATAAAGCACACCAAATTATGGATATTTTAAAACCAACTAGCTCAACAAAAAATCCATGTTTTCATGCTTGCAATTTATCATCCCTTGGCATATCCAATCCAAAAGGTTACCAACTCTTTAGATCAAGAACCCCTTTTGAACAAGTAAAAAAATTAAAGAAATGTGCGATCCGATCCACGTTAGTCTTGACTCCTGTTAGTCTTCCTGAAAATTTTCAAGAAAATGGGAGCGCGACTACCAAAAAATTCAAGGGGTCCGCGAATTCGTGCCCATTTTCTCCTTTGGATTTTTTGGAAAGGGCTAATGTTGTTTATGGAAATTGCACGTCAATTGTGTACAATGAGACAAGTTACACTTGGTCTCAAACGTACACTAGGTGCAAAAAATTGGCTTCATCGATTTCCGCGCTAGGGATCGAGAAAGGCGACGTCGTTTCCGTGTTAGCCCCGAATATTCCGGCAATATACGAGCTCCAATTCGCCATACCGATGTCCGGGGCGATCCTCAACAACATAAACTTCCGCCTCGATCCGCGTACCCTCTCTGTTTTGCTAAGGCATAGCGAATCAAAGCTTGTATTTGTGGACTACCAAGCCAGTTCTTTAGTACTCGAGGCGATTTCTCTGTTCCCACCTAATATACGTCGTCCGAAATTAGTCCTCATCGAAGATGATTGTGGTAGTACTGCGCCTTCAATTTTAAAAAATGAGTTTCATAATAGTTACGAGAACATTGTTGATGAAGGTGATCCATTTTTCAAATGGATCGTTCCAGAGAGCGAGTGGGAGCCCATGACACTAAATTACACTTCTGGGACTACTTATGCACCGAAAGGTGTGCTTCATAGTCATAGAAGTGCGTTTACGATGAGTGTCATGGGCTTAATTGATTGGACCGTCCCAAAGCAACCGGTGTACTTGTGGACGTTGCCAATTTTTCATGCCAATGGGTGGGGATTTTGTTGGGCTATGGCTGCTGTTGGTGGGACTAACGTGTGTCTCCGCCGGAGTCATGATGCTAGTACAATATATGAAGCGATTCGCCAACACAAGGTAACGTTGAGCTTTATCTAAAAGTTTAAATTTTCATGAACAAAAATAAAATATTTTTAATCACTTAATAATATCTTTAATATTTTGTACCTTAATGTGGGTCAGACACCTGAAATTTTAATTATTTCGTCTCTTTTGTCCATAGTACTGAATTATTTGACCGTATCATCTATCAATTTAATTTATTAGAGCAAAATACTGTTTCATCTGTCCAAATTTATGTGGGCAGGTTGAATGTGTACAAAAAATTTTAAAAAAAGAAAGAAATTCTAAATAGGTAGTCTAAGATATGTATAAATATTCTTGTGGCTATAAACAATTATTGCATGAAGGATAAAACAAGACCTTAAAGTTAAATTACTAGAAAATATTATTATCTATTTATGACAGACTAAAAAAAATTAAGTAAAAATACATTAGAAATAAAAGTATCAAAATAGGAACATGGCTTGTTATTCAAATTATTTAAACTATCAATTAATAATTTTATTCATAATTATCTTATAAGTGATTTGATTTTGTGTTAAAATATCTTTTATATAGGTAACTCACATGTGTGGTGCACCAGTAGTACTCAACATGTTATCAACCTATCCAAAGAGGAAACCCCTTGATTCCCCTGTCTACCTCCTGACGGCTGGGGCACCACCTCCGGCCGCAGTCCTGGACAGGACGGAATCTTTAGGATTCATAATTAGTCATGGTTATGGATTGACAGAGACGGGCGGGCCTGCGGTGACATGTGCATGGAAAGAAGAATGGAATCAATTGTCAAATTCAGAAAGAGCAACTCTTAAATCAAGACAAGGTGTGAGGATGGTAGGGTTCAATGAAGTTGATGTTGTGGATCCTGAGACTGGCATTAGTGTTGAGAGGAATGGGATGGCTATTGGAGAAATTGTTTTGAAAGGAGGTAAGTATATTCATTTTGATTATTAGTCTCAATTTAAGCGTTTATTTTAAAAAATAAAAAAGAATTAACGACATCTAAATCGAAAATTGTGGGGTAGTGTTTGCTGTCATAAAATATTTAGACCAAATTAAAAATAAATTCTATTAATGTCCGTTTTATAAGCACTTATTTTTAAGGCAAAATAATAAAAACAAGTCAAAAATTATAAACTAGAAATCATAATTTATAATTTTCGACTTATAAATCATAAGCAAAAACCAATCCAAACAGACTCTGTGAAATGGTCCCAAAATGCCTCAATAAATCCTAGCATTGATGAACCAAATCATAAATAAAGAAACTATGTAACTTGTACCTTCTACTCCTTTCTATTCATGTTAGTTGTGGTGCCTTTTAGAAATTTCCAACTTTATCTTTGCTCTATAAATGTGAAGAAAGATTAATGTGGTTAAAAAAATAAATAGAGATTTAAGAGTAAATAAAGATAATTTGTTCATTTTAGTTAAGATTATCTTAAAGAACGTACAAAGGAAATACTCTATATAACAAATAAATAAAATAGACGGAAATGTATATATAATAACATGTTCATGTGTTTGTTTGTATATGTTTTGAAATCCCTTAATAAAACTTTTGACTCCGACTATTGGGCGACAGGTAGCGTGATGTTAGGGTACCTTAAAGACCCTGAAGGAACATCAAAATGCATGAAAAAAGATGGATGGTTCTACACAGGAGATGTTGGAGTAATACATTCAGATGGATACTTAGAAGTAAAAGATAGATTGAAAGATGTGATAATTTGTGGTGGGGAGAACATAAGCAGTGTGGAAGTGGAGTCAATTTTGTACAAACACCCCTCCGTGAATGAGGCGGCGGTAGTGGCACGTTCAGACAATTACTGGGGTGAGACGCCTTGTGCCTTTGTCAGCTTGAAAATTGATGCATCCAAAGTGACGGAGAAGGAGTTGAGAGAGTTTTGTAAAGAGAATTTGCCACTTTACATGGTGCCAAGGACAATTCTTATTGAACATGACCTTCCAAAGACTGCCACTGGCAAAATTCAAAAGTATTTACTTAGGGATAAAACTAAATCCCTCAATTCAGACACCAGTTAAAAACCTAACTTAGTTGCTTCGATTTTTAAACTATATGTATTTGCTAATATGTGTGATTTTTTTTTTTTATATGTAAACATATATTGGGAAATAAAGGGGAAGAGACTTGAGTTTTTATGTACTTTTATTACGTCATGTATTATAATATATATTATGTCAGGTCTTCAAGTTTGATATATTGAAATTTTTATTCTTGGCAGCAAAGCATGCATACCCAAAGAGAACAATCCTATTTTCTGATTATGCCTTACTAGGTGATGATATCCTAATCACCGATAGTAATGTGGCACAGCAGTATAGAAAGCTATTGGATAGACTTGGTGTTACCATATCGGAATCAAAATCGATAATATCTGATAATGGTACCATTGAGTTTGCTAAGAGGTATTGGACTAAATCTATGCAACTATGATACTAGGACCAATAGGTTCAAAATGGGTTGTGCCGCAGGTGTTGAACGATCTACTCTACACAGGTGTGGGCTTACAGGGCTAGGGCTCATAAACCCTTTCTTTCATTTATCAATAGGGCCCTGTCCTGGTCGGTCACTTTTCTGGGCCGGGATCGATAAGTGGAAGTCATAAAAAAGAAATCTTTCTCTTCGCACCTCAGATCAAGAGGTAGGGTTGCTTACAAATATCTAAATTTGATATTTTTAGATACTTTTTCAGACCTATTGCCAATACTAAGTAGCAGTCAAAAATTTGTATCCATTTTTCCTGATATTATGCATGGATCAGGTATATATAGTGCGACTTGTCAGATATATTGGGTCATATGATATTTCCCCGTTCTCTCCCCCGATCGAGATATTCCCCGTTTCGTCCAAGAAAGATAAATTAAATCATCCAAAATTTAGAGCGTGAAGTGCAATTAGATCCATTTTTTAGGGATTCATATTACTATATTATCAATTATTCAATATGAAGTAAAAATATACATGTGAAACAACACTAGAAATTTCCAAATAGTAAAATTGACTACAAAATTTCCAAAGTGTAAATTAATAGATTTAATAGTAAAAACCTACTAGTTGAGTCCGTCAAATAGCACTTTATCTTCTTAAAATTCTAAATTTGATCCATTATTGAACAAGCAAAAAATGGCACCACGTGATTTCTAAGACTTTTGTCAACTTGAAAATGCACATAATTAAATAAATAAAAATGAGTTATTTTTAATCATTTAAATTTTTTTAAAAAGATATATATCATCGTATACTTCCATATGACATCAGAGCAGGTATCATGAATTCAAACCTCTTCACCATTCGTTATTGTTTTTGTCGTTTTATGTATTTGATTCATCAAAAGAAATCAAGCTTTCGTGAATATTACAGGCAGATTTTTACCTTTTTTAAAAAAAAAAATTGGGGGTAGGGGACGGGGAAACGGGGGAGGGAATTATAATGTGAGAAAAGTTCAGGTAGTCAATCAACTAAGCTACTATGATTTCTTGGCGAATTTCTGTCCAAACCCTATATACATACTAAAAAATCTACTAAATAACTATACTTTATTCTAGACTCAATTGTTATGAATTATCATACTACTAACTCAAAATCATTACAAAAGACACATATTTTAAATTCTGAATCTATCTCCGACCTATGGTTACATTAATTCTAAAAACATGGACCATTGACCAAGTTTGTGCAAGTTTGACATGTAACTTTCCAAGCAAGATGTAAGGTGTCCCTATATAACTATGTTTATATATATAGTGATAATATCATCAATTATCTTGCTGTCCAACATAAAGTGTATTTCACCTACATAATTCAATTTGATTTTGATGACACATGCATGCAATAAATATTTTGCGGTTGGTCACAATATTTGAATGTGAGATATTTTGAAACATTCAACAAATAATATTTAAGACTTCACCTATTGGGGGCTTCCAAGATTTCATTTTTGTTAAAAATAAAAATTATTTATTTCAAATATTCACAATTTTCATGATCAAACGAGACCTATGTAGCCCTACCTATTTCTTTCTTTTGTGTTCGGACATTTCTATTTACATGTTTATTTATTTCAAAATAGTTGTTGAATTTCAGACAGTAATAATTAAACTTTAGCTATATATATGTCTGAAGTTTTATATAGCTAAATTTCGGCGTGTATCCGCTATGTGTATAACAATAAGAGTGAATAATATACATAATTTTGATAATCATTGCAATTACAAGATACCAGGAAATAACCTCTCTACTTCTATACGAGGTAGTGAAAAAATCTGCGCATATTTCTATCCTCCTGCTCCACTTGTGGAATTTAACTGGGTATGTTGTTGTACTGCAATTACAAGATATAAAATTAATTTTGCAATCGTGGTCACCATAAAATATGGCTTTGGCAATTATTGGTTGGGCCTTGACATCTTGCTTTCACTACATTTGTCCATATCAAGTTCCATTGGGCCTTAAAAGCCCTGCTGGTCTGAGCCACATTTAAATTCAATATTGTTTGAACCCAAATAAATGAGGAAAAATTTATGTAAAGGAGGCAAGCATATGATATGTATTTATTATATATAACTATAGTTTAAAGAATTTATGATTTGTTCCTATAGTTAGGATTTATAGCAAGTTTGTTTCTCCTCTCTTTCTGCGCTCTCATGCTCGCCTTTCTCCTCTCTCTGCGCTCTCTCTCTCTCCCTCCCTCCTCTTCCTTTATCTCATTCTACAATATAACATAAATACCAATGGTAACAGTCATGATATAGACAATGATATAAATATAAATGATAACAATCTATGATATAAATATAAATCATAACAGTCAATGATATAAATATAAATCATATCAATGATATGAATACAAATGATAACAAGTCATGATATAGACAATGATATAAATATAAATAATAACAATCTATGATATGAATATAAATCATAACAGTCAATGATATAAATACAATTGGTCACCATCAATGATACAAACACACATGACTACATACAAAATATATACATATGGCAACAGATGAATACAAATACAATTTGACATGAATTACAACGACATAATTATATTTGTTAATATAATTGCATTTGTGGATACAAATTGTATTCATTAATATACGTGGTATAGTTGATTTGCATCAACAAATTAAATACAATAGTATTTGTTGATACAAATCAATCGTATTAATTGTATTTGTGATATAATTGTCGATTCAACTTAGAATTATCGATCAAATATATAAATTAAATGTATCTATCTCACTTCTCGCATGTTGTTTCTAGATCTTGCTCGCCTCTCTCATCCCTCTTCCAGTCTCACTCATCTCTCTTCTCCTTCTAGCAACTAGTTCTTGATATAAAATAATTACATAATTTATATTCATGATATAATTATCGAAGATATACATATTCATGATATAATTATCGTACACTGTCATTTTGTCATCTCAATAATCATTGCAAGGTTCATATGAATTCAAACCTACATAATTTTTTCTGAAAAATCTCACACAATTTAAAGTGTCTCTATATTTTATAATTTCAACAAAAAGAATTAAAATTGTCCTTGAACTATGATAAAATTGAACAAAAATGTTAAAATGCCCCTTTGCTCAATAGTTGGTCCAAAAATATCTCTATTGTAAAACTATTCATATTGCTACTTAACTGATCAAGAATGCCATTTTGCTAGTAAATATATCATTTTTTGTCTTTTTAAACACATTTTATTCCTAATATTAATCTCTTTTCATGTTTATTAAGTAAGAGTAAAGGTGAAAACTAAGAGTAATAAATGTTATATCTGAATTTTGTAAAATAATAACTATTTTTGGACTAATATTTATTAACAAGCGCGACAATTAATCTGGTACCAAGAGAGTAAAATGATGTAATGAAGAAGACCTAGACCTGTCAAATTAAGATCCAACTGTTTCTATCTTGCTGTTTTTGAAATGAATTCTTTTATGAATTTGTAACAAAATGATTCAACAGCCACAAAAATTAAACTTCACATAATTACATGATTTAATAGCCACATGACACACATATATATATATATATTAAATTTATAAGTTTCAAAATTCTCTGTTTTTTTTTTCTTTCTTTTGGGGGTCAGTCAAATACTTTTGCATAAGAAAGTGGACTAATCCAAAAGCCAATTCACACAAAAAGTTCCACATATAATAAGAAAGAAAGTCTCCATGAAAAGACATGTTTGCTATAGCTCATCCATTGTTCCTTCCCTTGACTTATATTTATGAACACAATTTATAGAGTGTGTTTCAATCTTGAAAATGAGCTGTGAATTGTCATTATATTGGTATAGCATGACATAATTTTATATACCTTTCCATGCCTTAATTAATACATATATACCAATCATATTGGCATATAACATTATTATTGTATACTTATATTTCAATGTTATAACAAACATATTTGGTATAATTTCACAAGAGATCTGAAGATGGTAATTTAACTCTATTTTATGTAGAAGTTATTTTCGATAAATTCTTGAATCAAAAAAATATTTCAAAGTAGATTTGAAAAGTAAATACAGTAATTGAAGAAATCATGTTGAAAATGATGGAGGAATGTAACAATAACAAAAATATAAAGAAAACAACATATAATAATACAATTGAAGAACAAGATAGTAACTACTAAAAAAAATTCAAACAACTAATTTTTTCAACTAAGCAACAAAATCTGTCACTAGTCATATTTAAGGATAAATTAGTGACAAATTATCATAAACTTATGTTAGCTACAAGCAATTTAGCGATAAAATTCATACCTAATTCCACTTTTTTCATAGTCGTAGGATAGTAATATTATATTACGGATATGAAAAAAGGGGCGGATAAGATATTCCAATCTGTCATCCACACAAAAGTAAACAACACTCAACTATCTATAGCCGTCTATCCAATCCTCGATCTCCATTATATTCTATTTTGGATAATGTCCTTGGTAAATTGAAGTTATGTTATGTTCTATCTAATCACGTCTCTTTAATCTTTCTTCGATCAGCCTATCACTACCTCTTTTCAAATCTATCATATCTAACCTCTCACACCTCCTCACCAGATATTTGTCTCCCCTTCACATATACCTAAACCACCTATATCTCATTTTTCTTGTCTTTTCCACCACACAAGGTACTATCACATTATATGGATTAGATATATTTGTTCTTAATCAAATCTCTCCTAATAATTCACACATTCATCTCAACAATATTCACATATTCACCACTTTCATCTTCGTGATGTGAGAGTTGTTGACCGATCCAACAACACTCTTTTTCATACAATACAAATGGTTTAACAATCACTTGATAAAACTTACCTTCGAAATTTGGTACATATTTTTATAACACAAGACACTGTATCACTGCATGTGAGCCTCCGTTAATTTCATCCACCCTCACATCAATACGATGTGTAACATACAACATCATCAATCTCTGATTGTCTTGAATCAATGACGACCGAAAGTGCTTGAAATTTTCTCTCTTGAAAATAACTTGTATATTAATACTCACTTCCATATTGAACTCATCAGTTACATTATTGAATTTGCACTTCAATTACGATATATATGTTTTTTATATATGTTTTTTTATAAATAAAGAAGTGGTGATATGATACTTATGTAACGATAGCTTACCAAACGAGTGATTTGGACCCTACAAAATATATAATTCGTCGATAAAAGTGCCTAATTATTTCAAGAAAACAATTATTTTAGCATTCATCATTATCATTTACAATATTTTTCTTTTTCCATTTTGTTCTTTTTTCCAAGACCAATTCTTATAGATTTAAATGTTTGCACATTTTTTCCAATTACCATTAAGACAAATTAGAAATTTTGTGTGGATGTGAAAAGTATATCCTCCATTGAGTCCATTTTGAATGTTTGCAATTTTTGTATCTATTTGTAGAATTCCATTATTTCTTTCAATAAAGTCTTTATGTGGGGTTTCTTTCAATAAAGTCTTTATTTGGGGTGTTATTGATACGAAGGAAAATATTTTAAATTTTTCTTATATTTAATTGATCAAAATATTTTAAAAAATATTATTTTACGGAAACAAGTTCCTTTCTGATAAGGAAAATGACTTTTAAAAAGAAAAAGAAAGTAGAAAAAATGAGTTGAATAAATGGTCTTTCACTTCTCCTCACATCTCGCCTCCGTAGTATTTTGCTATCACATATAAGTACTTTTGGAGAATACTTTTCTGCTTATTTAATTACGGTCAAATACTAAAAGATAGGTAAGAAACTTACTTATTTTATAAAAATATGTTTTTTAGCAAAATATTATCTTTCATACCAAACACACCTTAATAAAGATAGGACTATTGATCAAAACACATCTGAACAGGGGTGGACCTAGGGTAGGGGTAGAGGGTTCATCCAAACCCCCTCAATGAAAAATTACACTGTATATACAAGGTAAATTTTCTATACTTACGTATATTTATTAAATTTGAACCTCTTGAACAATAAGTAAAGTCTAGCATAGTGGTAAGTTTCCTTAAAAATGAACTCGTGCACCTAGGTTGGAATCTTGGAGGATGCATTATTTTTTTTATCTTCTCTTAGCAACCCTTTTAATTTTGGGCCTGGGTAGAACAACCCAATATTTCACCACCCTTCATTCAAAAAAATAATAATAAAAGGGTCCCAAATCTCAATCGTCCCAAAAATTAAAATACTTTTCATCTTCCAAACTTCCAAGCTCCAAACCTCACTTTTTTGGATCTTCCCAAAAAACTCAAAAGTCAAATATTAAAATCATCTCCATTAATTTGGGTATTGTTTATTTGTTTCAAACTTGAATCTAAATTCAATTTGGAGTGGAAAAATCAAAACTCAAGCTTAAAAGGTAAATGCTTTACTATTTTTCATCATCTTCTTCCAAATTTCAAGAAATTAAAATTAAAAATTTTGCAACAAAAGTTTTAAAAATAGATAGGTCTTTATTTTATTTTATTTTTGGTCTTCTTAGTACACTTTATTTTGTTCAAAATCTTTCTTAGCTTCATTAAAGATTCAAAATAAGAGGAACTACATTGAAATGGATTATGTTTATTTATTATTTTAGTATTTTTTTTAATTTTGTGAATATTGAAACTTGATTTTTAAATCAAAGTATATGGTTTAGAAATTAGAAATTAGGACAAATATGTTACTTTTAATAATAAATAGTGGTACTCTAATTTCTAAGAATAAGTGTAGTGTTGATTTTCTTGAGTCATTCATTCATATAAATTTTACTAGTTCTCTAATAAAGTATTGTATCCTAACTTTCTTAACTTTGTTGAGACAATCAATGACTACTAATAGAAGAGTAAAAAAAATGTTGGTGAGAACATCTATTTTAGTTTGTAAATTGTAATATAAAGAATTATCTCTAATGCATTTAACGATTCAATCATCTTATACAGATTCAAGAATCAATGAAGAAGTACTTTTCCAAAGTATCAAATTCAAGTTCTATCGCTCATTTTCAACCTAATCGGGAACGAAAAGAAAATGCTAATCATTTAGGAGTACCATCACAATCTTCTCAAGAATTTGATTTGAGTTCTTTAAAGGCCGATCCAAGTGAAAGAAATCAAATCATGGAGTTTCATCCAAATCATCATGACGCAATCAGAAGAGCTTATCTTCAAAGAAAACCTTGTCAACCTCGATTAAAAGAGTTTCCTCAAACAGAGATTTCTGGAGATATGCATCGTTCTAATCGTAAATGATTTAATGAACTTCCTGATTGGTGAGAGTATAGTGTAAGTAAAAATGCAGCCTATTATTTGTATTGTTATTTATTAAAGGGAAATAACAATCTTCAAGGTGGAGGTGAAGTATTTTCAACTACGTGATTTAGGAGTTGACATGAAAAAGCTAGTTTAAAAACACATGTTAGTGGGATTACTAGCATCCATAATCAGTAAAAAAGGAAATGTGAAGATTTAATGTGGCAACAACAATCTATTCATGCTTCTTTTGAGAAACAATCTAATCAAGATAAGCATGGATATCGAATCCGCTTAGCATCTTCAGTTGATGTAGTAAGACTTCTTGTGAAGCAAGGGTTAGCATTTCGAGGCCATGATGAATCTAAATTGTCACTTAACATAGGTGATTTTCTAGAAATATTTTCATTTTATGCTAAAAAAATGTGATGAGATTCGTAGTTTTGTGTTGGAAAATGCTCCTCAAAATGATCAAATGACTTGTCCAAGGATTCAAAAAGAAATGGTGATTGCGTGCAAGATGGAAATAATTAAGGGTATCATAAAGGAACTAAATGATGAATTTTTCCTTATTGATTGGTGAATCTTTTGATATTTCATGCAAGGAGCAAATGGTGGTTGTTTTACGGTATGTTCATAGAAGAGGATTTGTGATGGAGAGACTTCTTGACATGGCTCATGTTAAAAATACTAGCGTTATATGTCTAAAAGAAGCAGTCGATTTACTTTCTCAACATTCCTTGAGTCTATCTTATGTGCGTGGACAATGCTATGATGGAGCAAGTAATATGCAAGGTGATACCAATGGCCTTAAGATGTTGATTAAGAAGGAAAGTAGATCGGCTTATTCCATTCATTGGTTTGCTCATCAACTTCAATTAACTCTAATTGGTGTTTCTAAAAGATGTCTTCAAGATGGAGAACTTGTACATTTGGTTTCTGGTATTTTTAATGTGTTGGCGGCTTCTTATAAACGTATGGATGAATATCAAGAATCTCAAAAAAGAAAAATTCAAGAGGCTTTTGATATGGGTAAGCTTAAAATTGGTAGAAGCTTGCATCAAAAACTTGGTATTTCTAGAGCTTGTGATACTCGTTGGGGTTCTTATTTCAAATCTTTTATTTGCTTTATTCTCGAATTTGATACAATTATGGATATACTTGATAATATTATTGAAACTGCACATTCTTTGGATGAAAGATCCAGGGCAACAAGATATATCAGAATTGCTCAAACATATGAGGTTGCATTCATATTACATTTGATGAAAGAAATTTTAGGAATTACAAATGATCTTAGTATATGTTTACAAAAAAAAGAGCAAGACATTGTAAATGCCATGCTACTTGTTAAAGTGGCTAAGAGAAGGCTACAAGACTTGAAGGAAAACAAAAGATGGGATTTGTTTGTTGTGGAGGTGTCTACATTTTGTATCAAGCATAATATTGTGGTGCCTAATTTTGATGAGCCGTATGTTAACTTTGGAAGATCACGGCGCAAAGTTGCTGATTATACTGTCTTTCACCATTATCGTATTGAGGTATTTTGTAAAATAATTGATTGGCAATTGCAAGAACTTGATGATCGATTAGATGAGGTGACAACCAAGTTGCTTCATGGAGTTGCTTGTTTGAATCCGGTAGACTCATTTTCAAGTTTTGACATCCAAAAAATAATGAGAATGACTTAATTATATCCCGGATGATTTTGATGAACTTGGTATGTGTGAACTTGAGAATCAACTTGCAAATTACATTATTGATGTTCGCGATATAGATAAAAGGTTCTCCAATTTAAATGAGATTTGTGATCTTTCAAAAAGGTTGGTTGAGACAAAAAAGCATTCGTGTTATACTCTTGTATTTCGTTTGGTAAAATTTACTTTGCTTCTACCAGTTACCACTGCATCAGCTGAAAGAGCTTTTTCAGCAGTGAAATTTATTAAGAATGAGCTGCGAAGTCGAATGAATGATGACTTTTTGAGTAGTTACATGGTTCCTTTTATGGAAAAAGATGTGTTTAATGATGTTTCAACTGACGATATTATTTTGTCTTTTCAAGCAATGAAACCTCGTCGAATAGCTTTGTAAATATGCTTGAGAAATATTAGTAGTAATCTCTTTTTGGAGTTTGTACTTAGCACCCTAGTTCTAAAGTGATACATTATGAGGGAGCTTATTTTTTTGCTCTACTTAGCATCCTAGTTCTAGATTCACATTGTAAAGGAGCAACTTTTTGTTTCATTGTAATTCTTCCTGTTAATTTTAGGTTTATTGTGTTGAAACTAACTTCTTGTACCTATTAGACTATGTATTACTATTTCCTTTGAAAATTGTATTTTGTTGGTTTTTTCATACGTTTTATATTTTTATATTTCAAACCCCCTGAGCGAAAATCCTGGATCCGCCACTGCATCTGAAGTCACGTTTGTGCAAGTTTCTACGTGAACTACCCAATGTTCATTTTTTTTACTTGAACAATCACCAACTATTTATCAAATCACACCTCAACTATCAGTTCATTACAAGAAAATAAGAAATTAGCGACAGACAAAATCTTGTAACTAAATAGCAAAAATCTCATGCTAATCCCATTTAGCTATGGATTAGCGATGGATTATATGAAAATCCAATCAACTATTAGAACATTCGACAATAAATTAGCTAGGAGTTATATCACCAATAAATTTCATAGCAAATTTCATATTTTTTAATTATGGTTGTTTTTTTTTTCTACCTGAACCAGGATGATATTAATTTCAGATAGAAAAAGTAAACAACTAATACTAGAGGGGTGATTTGATAAAAACTCTGATAATAATTTAAATAAGAAAAGTGAACACTCGATAGTTCAAATAAAAAATTCATAAAAACATAATATCTTCAATATGTTTTGACCATTATTTAGCTAATAAAGATACATTAAAGTATCTAGATATCCTCTTAGAACTACCATAGACTTAAAGAAGTCCCATCTCATCAATCAAATTAAAGATGCACCAAAAGCACCATCATTCAAGTTTCAATTAGATAGAGGTGATGAATAGACAGGCATACACAAAACATGTGAGTTGAACCACACACGTTATTATACATATATATATATAGTTGGACATCATTATGGAAACATTTGAGTTGTAACATGTGTGATGAGTTAAGTTTGGCATAACTCAAATAAAGTCATCATCAATTACTCTTTTCGCTCTCATTTAAATTTGAACGAGTTGAGCGAATTATCTTGTTACCTAACAGGTTGAAAGAAGAACACTTTTAAAGAAATTAGACAAGATAAGATCAAACACTGCTTTAATAAAATAACGGGACTAGGGTTTTATGGGGCCTTAGTGAAATTTTTTTAAGAAAATTTTTAATTTATATTCATTTAAATATTTAAGTACTCCCCCCAAAAAATATAATAAGAATCAAAATTGGAAAAAATAATAACATAAGGACTAAAAATGATATACCCACTCCTCAAAAAGAAAATAAAACAAAATAAAGAATATTTAATGAATTATCATTCACATTTTTTTAAAATAATAATTGTTTATAAAAATGTTTTTTCTTGAAAAGTACGTTGTGCTTTGGATAGCATGATTAATTTGCAAGTTGGTCTGCTGGCTGAATATAACTACAACTTGACAAAGCCAACTTTACCCATTGGATTCCTAGTTCACATTATGGTTTTTTTTTTTTAATTCACGGACTATCTGATATTTATTTTAGAGTCAGATTAATAAATTTTTATTAAAAATATTTATTTTAAAATGTAATATATATCTTATCATTAGCATCTTTATATATCTCTGAGTAAGAATGCAAAAATATATACTTATCACTCATTGTAACTTTAGGCGTTGTTCATCTATATTATTCGAATATTTCAAAAATGCTATTAGATTTTTTATTTTTTTTTAAAAAATCCCTATAAATATAATAATATTTTTAAAAAAATTCACAAATTACTGCCTCTTTTATTAGACTTTTGAGTGAGAACTCATGCCAGCCACCACAAGTTCATTTATATAGAATTAATAAATACTCATGTCAACTCTCTCACTCTTCACGGAATCTCTAGGATTCTCTTTATTTTTGTTCGGAGGCGGAGTCAGAATTTAAATTTAAAAAATAATCATAATTTTATTTTATTATTTTTATATTTATTAAATTCAATATTAAATGTAAAATAATTGTAATAATTAATTGTACTTTAATTCTCTTAATTGATTAATATTTTAAAAATATTATTTTTAATTGTCATGACTAAAAATATTAAAAAAGGAACAAACCTATAAAAACATGTCTCGATTCATGTCCATGTCTGTCAAGAAAGCATTCAATATCCAGGGACTGATTATTTAAATGTAAAGTATAATTTATTAAATTATTTTTATTTAAATAAAGATATTTTAACCTTTTCTTCTCAAACTATGGACATATATTTTGTAATATTAAGAATACAATCAACAATTCAGATTAATTCTAAAACCAATAACTAGTTTTAAATAAGTTGTTTAAAGTTGAAATAACTACTAATTTATTAGAGATATCATGAACTTTATTTTAAGAGAAAATTATTCTATATATTTAATTAAAATAAAATCACGAAAGCACTTATTTCAAATAGTTATTTTCAAAATATAATATTATTTTTTCTTATATTAAAAATAAAAAAATAATTTTAATTCTAAAATATCTTATTCTCCGACGAAACTGACCATTGATACACATTTTAATGGTCATACATCGTGCCCAACTTTTTCAACGCCCAAGCAAAAGTTTGACTATAAACTTAATGAAATTCAATATATTTATGTGAAAAATTATTATTAAATATATTTCAAAATTTAATTATTAATATTTGATATTATTATTTATATTTATAATTTATAAAATTTAAATTTAATTTCGCCCCGATATATTATACACAATTCTAAGTAGGCCCTTCAACAAAACTATCCATGTCTTTATCAAGAAAACATTTAATATCCAAATTGATTATTATTATATATTGTAGAAAGACATATTGATAATCACTTCGAGGCTAATCCCCACCTAAAGGCCCTATCATTGATTTTAAAAAAAGGAATCAACTAACATTTAAAAAATTATATTACGTAAATTTGTCATAAATAAAATACTTATTTAATACTCTCTTTGTTTTATTTTTAATTACCATTATTCTATTTTTTAAGAGTAAATTTAATTAATTTTTAAAAATTAAAATAAAAAATTAGATATTCAAATACTATATAAAAAATAATATAAATAATAATTAAAAAAATATATTTAAAATGTTGATCAAATATAACATAGTTTGACTTTCAAAATGAAAATTATGAAACATATAAAATTCTTTTCATATTTATTAAATTTTGTATTTAGTTAAACTACATCACATAAATTAAAATAAATATTCAATATAGTCATCCACCAAAATTATCGAACTCAACAAAATTCGTAAAATTAAAATACTGATTGTGTCACTTCTTGTACATAATCGTGTCAATAAAAATTGTGCCTCCATCATTGTAGCCCCAGCCCTCCCGCACCCCACCCCCATGTTGTCAATTGATAAGGACAATATTCACCCTTTAGTACACACCATGAATCTTGATCCCCACCGGTACTTAAATTTTGTGTTTAGTTAAATTATATCACATAAATTAAAATAGCAAAAGTACTTAATTATATATTTAGTATAATCTACCAAAATTACTGAATTCAATAAATCTCATAAAACTGAAATACTAATTTCGTCACTTTTTATACATAAAAATTTTGCCTCCGCCACTGAATCGCTCCCATCCATCCATTCCTATTTTGTCAATTGATAAAGACAATGCACCCCTTAGTACACACTATGAATCTTGGTCCCACTGGTAATTAAATTTTGTGTTAAGTTAAAGTACATCACATAAATTAAAACGACGAGAGTATTTAATTATATATATATATACAGTATTGTCATCCACTTAAATTACTAAATTCAACAAAACTCATAAAATAGAAATACTGACGCTGTCACTTCTTATACATATTTTGTCAGTAAAACTTCTGATTCCGCCACCTGACCGCCCCCATCCACCCACCCACCCTCATTTTGTCAATTGATAAGGACAATAGTCACCCTTTATTATACACTATAGGGGGTCGTTTGGTATAAAAATGAATAACGCATGGATTAATAATGCAGGGATTAGCAATGCAAAGATTATTTTTTATCAAGTATTTGGTTCATTGCTTCCCATCTAATCTTGTGCTTGGTTTAAAACTCTACAAAAAGCTTCTTTCCAATTATACCCTTGAATTATTATGGAATTCTATTTCATGTAATTAGATCAAAGTAGTTTATTTTTTTGTGGCTTCTAACTAGTTCGAAGAACAATAGTTTTGTCATCACATTTGCTATTTTCTCACTCGAACTATATGAGAATAAATAATAATGATTTTGATAAATTCATCACTAATAAAATGCTAATTTTTAACATCATTGGACTTTGTTTTGTATCAATAAAAAATTTACATGGCAAAATTTTATAATTTTATAAAAAAAAATAAAATTCACATGGCATTTTTTTTGTCTATTATGTAAATATGAAATCACAAATAAATAAAATTTTAAAATTTGACATGGTAAATTTATTTATTTTTATTATAAAAATATGAACCCACAAATAAATAAATTTTGTAGGATTTAAATAAATTTACTAGTACAAAACTACAAATATAAAACATAAAATTAAGAAAATAAAAAATATAAAAAATTTAAGGGATATTTTTGTCTTTATATATAATCCCAAGATATTAAATTCATGGTATTATTTAATACCACCTAATAAGAGGTATTACTTAATGAGTCTAAATTTCTATCAAATATAATATAATTAATACCAATAACTAATCCATAAATTATTTTCGCTAATACATACTATCAAACGGCTCCTATCTTGATCCCACTAACACTCCCCACTCATCTCTTTTTTTCTTCAATAAATACCAATTTCCCATATCCCAAACTTGTTAAAAAGACAAAAATCCCAACTTTTCTTTCACAAAGCACTAGAGCCATGGATAGATCCAATAGTGTCCATAGAAGAGAACCATCCCCACAACACACAACAAATGGTACCAAAAAAACTCAAGAAGAATTATTTGTACAAGAAGAAGATGAATCAGTAGAAAGGATTTTTGAGTCCAAACAAGTGCCATCATGGCAAAGTCAATTAACTTTGAGGGCATTTTTTGTGAGCTTAGTATTGGGAATTTTATTCACTTTTATTGTCATGAAATTGAATCTTACTACTGGAATTATCCCTTCTCTTAATGTCTCTGCTGGACTTTTGGGGTTCTTTTTTGTCAAGACTTGGACTAAGTTTCTTGAAAAATCTGGACTTTTAAAGCAACCATTTACAAGACAAGAAAATACTGTTATTCAGACTTGTGTTGTTGCAACTTCAGGCATAGCCTTTAGTGGTAAGTAATTCTTGTTTTTATCCTCTACTATTTGTTTTCTCTCAAAATTTATCTGTATCGGGTGTTTATGTCAAATGAATCAAGACATATGTTTGTGATTTTTCCGTAAAAACTTATTTTTATTGAGTGTTTATGTTAAATGAATAGATGCAAGATATATGTTTGTGATTTTCTCTAAAAACTTATTTTAATAATAACATTTTACCTTTTTCGAAGTCAAATTTATTCGACTTCCATCGTCTTGAATTAATTGTTATGTTTTCCTTGTCAAAGTCAATTTGTTTAAGGCATATGATTGGTAATTCTTTCTTTTTTCCACTTTTTATCGTGGTATAACTTTATTTACACTTGTTTGATCTACGTGGAATTTATGCATAATATGTGTTTGTATGTATAAATTTCTAGTGCTTAATCATGATTTATTAATATCTCTATTTTAATTTATTTGACTAATCAATTCAAAATATGAAGATCAAATTAATTTAGGGACGAAACTACAAGGGGTTGGTGGGTTTAACTTGAATTCCTTTTGTCGAAGAATTATATTATTGTAATGTATATATAAATGTTAAGTTTTTAATCAATAATGTATTTGGCTCATTGTTGTTGGTTCAAGTCTATAGAGACATAGAATCTTCAATTAATTAGTTAGTATTTAGAAATTCAAAATATTTAAAAATTATTTTTTAAAAAAATTTATGATTTAAGAAAATAATATTTGATCATAGTATTTTATATTTTTATTTAAATTATTTAATTATCGTAAATTGAATTAATTTAATATAAATATTTGATATGGATAAGCGTTTACCTTTTATTTCACTCATAAAAGAATAAAGAGAATTCTTTTTAATGGCAAAACTTTTTATTTATTAAAGTTGTGATTTAAAATATATAACAATAAATATTATCGTGGCTATACGAGTATATCATTAAGATTAAAATTAAAAAAATAAATAAACTTGTGTAATTTTTTAATGAATTTAAAAAGTGTATTTAAGTAAAATGAGAAACGAAAATAATTGGATAATGTTGAAACTAGGGGTGTGAAAAAAACTAAGCTGACCGATAACTGAATGGATAAAAATATTATTCGTTTAATGTTATTGGGTTATTATGTTATCGGAGTTTCAATGATTTAAAAAAAAAAAGATTATTGGGTGATCGATTTGATATTGATTTTTACTATTGGGTTATTGGGTAAACCAATAACCCAATAAGATTATAACAATTTACTATTTTACCCCTTTTGTAAATATTAAATATTAGTAATTTAATAGTAATAGGACACTATAACAATACTTTACATATTTTAATCTTTATAGTACTTAAGTGATTAGTTATTTACTTTAATATTTTAGTTTGTAATTAACTAACTATAGCTTTTGCAAGTTTATAAACATTGTCTTTTACTCTATCTGTTTTATTAATGCAAATTTTCATTATCATTCTTATCGGGTAAATAAAAATCGAGCCGTTAAGGACTTTAAACCGATAAATTAATAAAAAAAATATTTTATTGATTTCTTATTGATTTAATATATCTAAAAATAAAAAATTAATAAATCAAACTAAAATTATATAAAATCGAATTGAACCGACTGATTCACACACTTGGGAAAAACAACTTTACATAAAGGTAGGGTTGGAAAAAAAAAAAAAGTTTGAGTTTTGATTTGTATTTTTGTCAAATCATGTGTTTTTCTCATTTGCAATTAAATTAAAAATTAATGTTGTTGAAATTTTTTTGGTGGGTTTGTGGACTCCACACTGCGTTAAAAAAAAATATCAATAAATTTAGATATTTTTTTCAAGTAAAATTTATCTAAATAGTATATATATAGTAAAATTTAAATTCTGCTGTGACAAGATGTTTTTTTGTATCATTTGCACGGGAGAAAAGGTGTGTGGGCCCTGTAGAGCTGTAAAGCCCTTGTCCTTTATTCTACTTAAATTATACTTATTTTGTTTTTATTTATTCAAAATAGAATAAAATAAAATAAATATTTTTTTTAATTTTTTAATTTTAAAAGTGTTCATGCTTTTACCTTTTAAATTTCATAATTGCAAACGTGTAATGTTATTTTATTTTTATTATAATAGGGATCACTAGAAGGTGAAATGAGAATGTTAGAATTACAAGGTTGTTAAATATAGGAAGGTTAAGTGACATTATTTTAGATAGCAAATTATTATTATTATTTTTTAAAAAAAAACATGACACGGAAATTTAAATATTTTCGTTGTAAATATATTACCAAGAAAGTCTTTAAAGAACTCTCAGTAAATCTTAGAATAAAAAAATATAATTTATTAGTCATTAATATTTATACTAGAATACTGTTTACATAATTATTTTTGAGGTGTGGCTTTGTTTTGTTTGTTGTTTTTCTTGGGTAAATTTTATTGACGCGAGATATTTTATGCGTTGATCTATTTTTTATTAGTTTAGTCAATTATAGAGTGTGAATACATGACAAATTAAAAGTCTTTGAAAGACCACTGGAATGACTAGCTGTTCATACTTAATTCATTTGATATAATTTGAATTTCAACAATTAAATGAAAAATTTGACCATAATTTATTTGTAAGTCTAAAAACTATTACTTTTTGTGATTTATTATACTTTTATGTAGTTTTTAAATGTCTAAATTATTTTTCAAAAAGCTTAAAAGATGATATGTCCTTATAGCCTGTGTGGTCAAAATTTATAAAAAATAAAGTCTTTGTGTATGAATTATCTCCGCAAGTGGTGGGGGTCAATTTGTAATATTTTTCATGATCATTTCCCTAAAATAAGAGAAATATAAATTCCTTAGGGAAATTATTATTGCTTTAGAATATTGAAAATAATTATTTCCTTTGTCCCATAGGCCATTTTAGTATTCGTGTTTTGTTTTAAGAATCAGTTTGATTAATACTCGTAGCTAAATTGGATTGGACGAATTCAATATTTTAAAATAACAGTTTAGATATTCAAAAACAATATGAAAATTACTTCAAGCTAAGTTGCTCGGACTCTCCAAATATGTTGTCACACCCGTGTTGGATCCTTCAAAAATACACTATATTTTGAGGATTTGACACACACCCATTGACATTTTTGAACAGTCCAAGCAACATAGACTTCAAGTTACTATTTTTATCATATTAATGTGATGAAAAAATATATCTTATATTACCGGCCAAAGATAATTTAGTTTAAATTTCGAAACATAAAACATGACAAATTAGTGCTTTAGAGGTGGAGCCAGAATTTTTTATTTTATGAGTTTTGAATCATAATTTTTTTTCTTTATTGGATTTTGGATCAATACTAGATACTAGATTTTGTCGAACCTATAGCTTTGAGGCTAGCTCCAGTTCCGAAGTGAATATGAGCAGGTCAGAGGGTTCATCTGAACCCCTTTCAGCGGAAAATTATACAATTTATACATGGTAAAAATAATTTTTTGATGTATATATAGTAGATGTCAATCCCCCTTTGACTAGTTCATGTGTTAACTTCTTTAGATTTTAAACCTCTTTAGTGAAAATCCTGGCTCCGCCATAGAGTCTCCAGTGTGATGTTCAGGTCAGTTTGCACATAACTAAACTATTTTATTGTATATCTGCCACCTCCTATCATTACAAAATGTCAAATTCTGTTCACCAAGAGTTAGACAGATCGATGAAAAGAAATCACCTAGCGTTATTTTGAATTGGTGTTTTCTCTCCTTAGACGATGCATTATTAATTGTTGGATTTTTAGTGTCATTTAGTAACTTATTTATGTGATATAATAGCATATGAAACATTCAATATTTTGTTTACATTGCAGGAGGTTTTGGAAGCTATCTTTTTGGCATGAGTGAAGTTGTTGCTAAGCAATCAACAGAAGCTAATGCTGCAGATAATATCAAGAATCCTTCTTTGGGATGGATGATAATTTTCCTCTTTGTTGTTAGCTTTCTTGGGCTTTTCTCAGTCGTTCCGCTTCGTAAGGTAAATTTTCAGACATCTCTGATGCATATATATGACATCTTTTCTAGCATTGCACGTTGTATAGGGCGTAACACTAGAAGAAACATGAACGCCTCGAAATTGATGAGTAAGATGTCATGTGAATGAAATCTTATGAAATTCACAGAAAAAAGTAGTAAGTAGTTTTGGATGAATGAATCAATTATTGATCAATGTCATCAAAGGTTTTCGTTTCGTCCTTTAAGTGATGGAGGGATGTGATGCAGTTTACGTGGCATGGTTTTCTTTTTAGTTTGTTGATCCAAATAGAATGTCATGTTTCTAGGTATAGAAGCAATTCGACTTTAAGATTTTAGCTTTACACCTTAAATGAGATGATTCATTGTCATACAAATGTCAAGGCTTGTGTTTAGACCACATGTTCAAAAATGTTATTTTTTTCTTAAACTTTGTGTTCAATCAAACAATGTCCTATAAACTAGAATTGACGGAGTACGTGGTGTGCTTCACTTCTGGCTTTTTGCTTCAATCCTCATGGACCTTGTCTTCTCTTATGCGCCTTTAAGCATCACGATTTTTGATATAATGTAAATATGTTTCAAGATTATGATCATAGACTTCAAACTGATTTATCCGAGCGGCACTGCAACTGCTCACCTGATCAACAGTTTCCATACTCCAGCAGGAGCTAAGCTAGCCAAGTGAGTCTTCAATCTCATACGCGTTTTACTAAATGTTTGTTTCGTATCGATGATAGTACTAATTGCTCGTCGATGCAGGAAACAAGTAAAAGCTTTGGGAAAGTTTTTCACCTTCAGCTTCTTATGGGGCTTCTTCCAGTGGTTTTTCACAGCAGGGGATGGCTGTGGATTCGTGAACTTTCCCACGTTCGGTCTCAAAGCCTACGAGAACAAGTATGTCTGATTTTCGATTAATATCAACTTGTTTTGCTCACATAAATTGACATGAAGTCATAATAAGTTAGGACTTTTTAGATTATTGGTACATTTTGCGATGCATTTTCAATAACTTACAAAATGCAGTTTGCCTAAGTTTAAAGTAAACTTTTGGACTCTAATAAACGTCAAACTTCTACAGCTGTTTGCATAAAAGTCATTTTTAACGTTTTCGACTTATTTGTATGCTCAACCAGGTTTTATTTTGACTTCTCCGCGACATATGTTGGTGTTGGGATGATATGTCCATATCTAATCAACGTATCGTTGCTAGTTGGAGCGATCCTTTCATGGGGTATAATGTGGCCTCTTATTGAAGACAGAAAAGGTCATTGGTACCCTGCTGATCAAAGTGCCAGCAGCCTTCACGGCATACAGGGTTACAGGGTACGTAATAAAAAAGACGCGAAGCTTTTATTAGCTCTTCCAATAGAACAGAAGATGACGGTGATGTATTTTCCGTGATGCTCTTGTTATGCAGGTCTTTATAGCAATAGCTATGATCCTTGGTGATGGTCTTTACAACTTCATCAAAGTACTTGGACGAACATTGTATGGTATATACTGCCAATTCCGTGATAAAAGAGAAGGGTCCGTCCTTCCTGTTGGTGCCCGTGCATCCCCTGTAGAGGCGCCTTTGTCTTATGATGATCAGATACGAACCGAGCTTTTCCTCAAGGATCAAATCCCTATGTGGGTCGCGATAGTCGGTTATGTCAGCATTGCCATCCTCTCCACTATAACACTTCCACACATTTTCCATCAACTCAAGTGGTACTACATCGTCGTGATATACATTTTTGCACCGGTGCTAGCCTTCTGCAATGCTTACGGATGTGGTCTAACGGACTGGTCACTGGCATCAACGTATGGGAAACTGGCAATATTCACTATCGGGGCATGGGCAGGGGCGGCTCATGGTGGTGTCCTAGCAGGATTAGCTGCTTGTGGTGTCATGATGAACATAGTCTCAACAGCATCCGACTTAACGCAGGACTTCAAGACCGGTTACATGACATTGGCTTCTCCTAGGTCCATGTTCATAAGCCAGATAATCGGAACAGCAATGGGTTGTGTCATTTCCCCTTGCGTATTTTGGCTGTTCTACAAGGCGTTCCACGACTTAGGCGTTCCAGGTTCAGAGTACCCTGCCCCTTACGCTCTAGTCTATCGTAACATGTCTATCTTGGGAGTCGAAGGCTTCTCAGCTCTACCAAAGAATTGTCTCACCCTATGCTACGTATTCTTCCTGGGAGCTATTGCTATCAACGCGTTAAGGGATGCTCTAGGAAAGAACAAGGCGAAGTACATTCCTCTTCCAATGGCAATGGCTATACCGTTCTATCTTGGATCCTATTTCGCGATTGATATGTGCCTGGGGAGCTTGATTTTGTTCGTCTGGACAAAGATAAACAAGGCTAAGGCCGATGCATTTGGACCAGCTGTCGCGTCTGGACTAATTTGTGGCGATGGAATCTGGACCTTGCCTAGTTCAATCCTAGCTTTATCAGGTGTGTATCCCCCGATTTGCATGAAGTTTTTATCAAGGAAGGACAATATCAGAGTAGATAAGTTCATGAATCCTTGAAGTCCTTAATGTGTAGGTATGTTTTATTGTTCTCTATGTTCACGAATATTGTTCCATGTCCATATTGATATGAACTTGGAATATAAAGATACAAGTTAAATTTACTTATTCAGAATATGTTGAAGATGTAAATGTGATATATTTGAATTAAATCCACAAGTTTATTGTACTTTGCCATTGCACAAATTCAAAACTTCTATTTTGCTACAATATTAAGATAATATGCATTATAAGTCTTAACGTAAAGTGCAAGGAACCTTTTCAACTCTTATTGTTCACAGAAGTCACCGGAATTTTTCCACCTCTTTTATAGTTGGCCTCCAATGCATAAAACACAGTTCAAGATATGGGACTAATATTACAATTAAATAGGTAAAATATTATTATCGTGTTCTATTACTATTAAATTATCAATATTTAATATTTATGAAGGGATAAAATAATAAATTATTATATCAATAACCCAATAATTTTTTTTCCAAAATCATGAAAAACCCTATAACCTAATAAACCAATAACAATAAACTAAATAATATTTTTATCGGTTTGATATATCGGTCGGTTTAATTGTTGCACACCGCTATTTGGGGGTAGAGGTGGGGTTGTAAAAAAAAATATATCTTTTTTAAAAAAATTATTTTTTTGGGGTAGGGTGGGGATGGGGGGGGGGGGGGTAAAGAGACACTTGGGGGTGGAGGCGGGAGTTAGAGGTAAAAAACTTAAAGAATTTATATATATATATATTACTTTTTTGGGGGTCCGGGGGGGGGGGGGGGGAAGGGGAGCTTGGGGGTAATAAATTTAATTTTTTTTAAAAAAAATTTGAATTTTCTTTTACATTTTATTTTGTGTAGTGGGCCTGGAGGGTGGGGTGGGGGGTAAGGGTTGAGGAATGAAAGGATTTGTTTTGAAATTTTTTAACATGATCCCTACAATAATATGAGTATCCATATTTATCCATATTATCCATTGGGCAACTCATTTTTGCCCGTTTAAAATGGAAAAACATACACAAAATAGACTTAATTTGAAATTATTTACCCTTAATAGACTCTATACAAACTATTTACCCTTAATGGATCCATAGTTTAAATTATTTACCTTCTTACCCCACTTACCTTTTTTTATTTCGCTGACGTCAGCATAAATACTATGAAATATACGCCAGCGGTATATATATACCATACCAGTATCATACAGAATAAGTTCAATCCTCTAGCGATATATTGATACTCAATTGGTATCATATAGGATTATGTTATTGTCTTTTTTGAGAAATAAATAAAAACAAATAAAAAAATTATTAAACTCTAAATTAGTAGAAAATATATTTGTTGTGATACTCTATAAGTATATTTATATCATATCGGTATCGTGTAAGACTAGAAAAATATTAAAGTAACAAAATTAATTTATTAAATTCTAAATAAGTAGAAAATATGTTTTTGTGATACTCCATCGGTATATTGATACCCTATCGGTATCATATAATTTTGAACTCTTCTTTTAATAAATAAAATAAAAAAATTAAGAGAAAATTATTAAAGTTGCAAACTTACTTAATAAATTTTAAATTAGTAGAAAATATATTCTTTATGATACTCTATCAGTATATTGATACTATATCAATACATCAGCACGTGAAGGGGGGGGGGGGGGGACAAATTTTAATAATATGGGGGCATAAAATGGAAAATGGTATATGAGTGTAAATAATTTGCTTTAAAAGGGCATGAACTTAGTTTTTCCTTTAAAATGTGAGTCAAGTTGGGTATTTTATCTATTTTTACTTAACTCATATCCGACTTGAGTCGCTCGTTTGTATTTTCTAGACAAAAGCAAAATTAGGGTTTTAACCTTATAGATTCTAAATTTTACAACAACAATTTTAAATGATAATAATTAAATTTTAAATTAAATATTTCTCCATATTTAATAAATTTATTAACACAAATTTACTATTTAAATAAAATTTACCGCGTAAAGAAAGAGGTCGGCAAGGGAAATAAATGTCCTTTAATTTGTGATTATTACAAAGTTCACTCCTCTAAGTTTTGGAAAATATTTGAATTCTCTTTAGTTCCCAACGAAGAAAACGAAAGGACCCCTTAAAAATATCACTTTCACGTCCATTATTCCTCTTTCCACACAAATTTAAGTTCTTTATTTTCGTTATATTACGTGCACTAATCTCACTTACCAGATATACAAACATATATATATATATATATATATTAGTTACAGATATATAATTATCTAACAGATATACATGACAAATATATATATACAGTTTATCTCTCTCCTTCCTCTTTCAATCTCACTCCTTTCTCTCTTTCCCTCTAGGTCACATATCTAAAATTATATCGTGTAATTATATAAAATATAGCTATTTGACCAATATTAAATTTCAATTAGTTATTTTGAATATATGGCTAAGACTTCAACTCTAAGTCTTCCTTGCAACGTCTCCTCATCTTCCTCTTCCTTCCCTTTAGCTTTTAGAATATTTTCACTTTTCGAACAGTATAAAACCCTAACATTGACATCAAAATGGAATAATTATATTTATACAACTTTCCTCTAAGCTTGGTAAATAAAATATATATAAAATCTTGCTTTCTTTATACCTTCTCTGTTTTTTTTTCCATCTATTTTTTTTTGTTGACTCTTAGTCCACCTTGTTGGGAGTCTTTATAATCTTTATTCCACATTTTTTCTCCTTTTTATCATATGATTGTACGAAATAAATTCTTTTCCTATGTATGCTTTCTTCATCTTACTACATTAAAGTTTCTAGTCATTTTCCACACATATTTTTGCTTATAACTTTCATCATCTTTTGTTGAATGCAGCAGTAGAGAATATTTAGTTGCTTCCATATATCATAAAGTTATTAATTAAAAGGTAAAGTTTTAAATTTTTTTCCCTTGTATTTGTTCTTGCATGTTGAGGATGATGATGATGATGATGATGATGATGATGATGATGATGTTATTTTTATAATTTTTTTTTTTGTAATTTTGATTAATATTAGGGAAGGATGGCAACTACTACAAAGAAGAATACAGAGAAAACAATTCATGGTTTAGTGGATTTGGTGTTTTCGTGGTCTTTAAAAGATGTGTTGAACAAAGATCTTTATAAAAACAAGGTTTGAATCCATCTTTTTTCTTGTTCATATGTTAGATATTGGTTAAGCTATGTTACTCGGACTCCTCTTTGGAAGTGTTGGTTGATGAGTGTTTGTTTGATCCTTGAAAAGTAAAGTGTATTTTTGGAGGACTCGATAAAGGGTGTGACAACATTTTTGGAGAATCTGAGTAATGATAGATGGCTAGGTGTGGTTTATGATATGCACACATTTTGTCTTGTTTTTACATATTTGTACCTATTTCATCTTGTTTTTAGACGAGGGGTTTTCGGAAATAGTCTTTTTATCTCATATCTATGAGGTAGTTGTAAGGTCTGCGTATATTTTTACCCTCTCTAGACCCTGGATTCCATTGGGTATGTTGTTGTTGTTGTACATAGTTTGAGTCAAAATCAATGTGTTTAGTTGCTTGAAAGCTATTGTTGCTCCGACACTTAAAAATGTCATTAGGTGCATGTCGGATACTCTAAAAATAGTGCTTTTTTCGAGAGTCTAAGAAACATAGGTTGTAAGTATGCCTCTGAACATTATAGTTTGTTCCTAGGCTAAGTTTTTGTTTTTTCCATGTAGTAACATAAATTGTACTATACTTGTATTTTTTGATAACTTGCACATTAATTGGAGGTGTTAACTTTGTACTACCAAATGTCAATCCAGCTCTATTTTTCTCTTATGTTTATGTTACTGTACATTTCTACTTCAATCATTTTTGTATCTTCTAGTCTCTCCATACGCGATTCACCAATTTATTAATTAGCCTTGTTATGATATGTTAGGTGAAAGAAATTCCAGAGACATTTGTGTCGATTGATCATTACTTGAAGTCGTACATTACTCCGTTAGTTGAAGAAACACATGCTGATTTGCTGTCAAATGTGTCCACAGTTTCGCGAGCGCCTGCTCTTGAGGTTGTTGATGTTAAAATATCAAAAGACTTTAAGCCTCCCAAAGGTTTATATTACAATATTTTGTTGAAAAGGAATCAAGAAAGAGAGGTGGGAGAGAATAGTGAGTCGAAATATGAACCAGAAGTTGGTGATCTGATTGCTCTAACGGATGTGAGACCTAGAAGAATTGAGGATTTGAATAGGCCTAAGAGATCTTATGTCATTGCTATAGTTCAAGGCATGAAAGATGATGGTACAAACAAAATACCTATCTTGTCTTCACAGCTTATTCCGTTCAAGAAACCAGACAGGGAAATGGGTGAACAAGGGGACAAGCTTTTCATTGTCTATCTTTCTAATTTGACAACAAACATTCGGATATGGAGTGCGTTGCACTCAGACTTGGAAAATTCAAACAAGAACATCATTAAGACTCTGGTGAAAAGTGATGATTCGAATGTTGTAAGTCATAATCTCTTGTTTCTTTCTTGATTTTTTTCCTTTATCATTTGTTATAGTGACCTTATGTGAAATTAAATAGTCTAATAAATTTCAATCATTTTCAGGGCGAAGTAGGCTGCTCCCTTTGCTCCATTAGAGAAACAGAAACTAATATTGCTATATCAAGTTCAAGGGCCATTGCTCGGTCGTTTGAGCTAGATAGTGCTCAACAAGAGGCTGTTTTAAGCTGCGTTGCTACAAGAGAATGTGCTCACCGGAATACGGTTAAGCTAATTTGGGGTCCTCCAGGAACTGGAAAGACAAAAACAGTTGCCTCTTTACTTTATGTCTTGTTAAAGATGAGATGCCGAACTTTGACTTGTGCACCCACAAACATTGCTGTGTTGGGAGTAACTAAGAGGCTGATGCAGAATGTACAGAGTTGTCTGCATTATGACACGTATGGTTTAGGAGACATTGTCTTGTTTGGGAATGGGGAAAGAATGAAGATCGATGATCATGAAGATCTGTTTGATGTCTTTCTTAATAACCGTGTTGCTGCTCTTGCTAGTTGCTTGTCACCGATTAGTGGGTGGAAAGTTGGTATACAATCCATGACATGTTTGCTCGAAGATCCTGAAGAGGAATACCGCAAGTACAAAGAAGGACTAAAGAACAAGGATCGCGACAGTGAGGATAATGTGGATATAGATGATGAGGACGAGGAAGAAAAAGGAAATGTTACGAGTCAAGAATCAAGTTCGAGCAATGATCGAGGACTCGGCAAAAATAAGAGGAGTAAGTTATGGAAGAAATTTGTTGTTGAAACCTTAAAAGAGAACAAGAAGAAAGATAAACAAAATTCTCAGAGGGAGAACAACTCGAGAGGAGCTGAAAAGGCAAACGAGGTCAAGACCGAAGGGGATGCGAGCAACAAAGAAGTCGTTGTGTGGACATTTGATGAGTTTGTCAACAAAAGATTCAAACATATCCAGAACCATTTAACATTTTGCCTAACGAGCTTGTACACGCATCTTCCTACTTCTATCATTTCACTGGAAGTAGCTAAGGAGATGATCAGACTAATTGAGATGTTTCAAACTCTTGGAAAATTGTTTGCTACTGTGGAACCATCTGAAGGATTCAGAGAATTTCTACCGGGATTTGTTACAGCGAATAAGACAAGACGTTCTAATATCTGTACAACTAAAACAGAATGCCTAAAAGTGTTGAAATTTCTTAATGAGAGTATCTCTCTTCCAAATTTCATCGATGCCTATCAAATTCGAAATTTTTGTCTGAAAGGTGCATGTCTGATTTTCTGCACGGCCTCTAGCTCGATAAAGTTGCACACAGAAGGAATGACACCTCTGGAGATGGTGGTAATTGATGAAGCTGCTCAGCTGAAAGAATGTGAATCCACCATTCCGTTACAACTCCCCGGTCTCCGCCATGCTATACTCATCGGTGATGAAAAACAATTGCCTGCTATGGTTCAAAGCAAGGTTATAAGTTAATCTCTTTGCAACCTGTTTTCTAATTTACTGTGCTTCTGTTTTGTTATTGACAGCTAGTATCCGTTATGTACAGATGTGCGAGAAGGCTGAGTTTGGGAGGAGCTTATTTCAGAGGCTGGTAATTTTAGGACACAAGAAGCACCTTCTTAACGTTCAATATAGGATGCATCCGAAAATCAGTTTGTTCCCTAATAGAGAGTTCTATCAGAAGAAAATTATGGACGGTCCTAATGTGAAATCAGCAGCATATGAGAAGAGATTTCTTTCGGGTGATATGTTTGGTTCCTATTCATTTATTAACATAAGTAGTGGAAATGAGGATCAGGATGACAAACACAGCACGAGAAATAAGGCAGAAGCTTTTATTGTTGCTGAGATAGTTGCCAACCTTTATAAAGGTAATGTGCTTATTTTTTCAAGGATTTAATTGCTGCATAACATGAATGAACGTGTTGGCATGCCTGATACTATTATCTTACGTACAGAATACGTCTCTTCAAGACAAAAAGTCCGTGTTGGATGTATATCTCCTTACAAGGCTCAAGTTTTTACTATTCAACAAATTCTTGGCAAGAAATATAGCACAGACGTTAAGAGTGACTTCTCTGTGAATGTACGTTCCGTTGATGGTTTCCAAGGAGGTGAAGAGGATGTGATAATTATATCCACTGTTCGTTGTAATGGCAATGGATCGGTTGGTTTCCTCTCGAATATTCAGAGAGCAAATGTTGCATTGACTCGAGCAAGGTACTAAATTCGGTGAACAACATTACTACATTTCAAAGGTTGGTTCGAATTTGGATATTCTCAATTGTTTCATTTGATTCTTATGCAGATACTGCCTTTGGATATTGGGAAATGGCACAACTTTGGTTAACAGCGGTTCCATATGGAAGAATTTGGTCGTGGACGCCAAGGCTCGTGGTTGTTACTTTGACGTTACTGAAGACAAGCGATTGAATGAAGCAATTTTGAATGCAACCATTGAACTTGGCAAGCTGGAAACTTTACTCAAAACCGATTCACCTTTATTCCAATCTTCCAAATGGAAGGTATGTTGCTTCATTTGGCACGAATATTTTGAGTTCTGTTTTCAAACGAAGACATGACATGTTCTGTGCTATTTTACATTAACAGGTTATATTTAGTGAGGATTTCTCAAAATCCATTGCCAGAATTAAGGATGCTGAGATAAGTAAAGAAGTGATATCCCTTTTGGTGAAGCTTTCGAGTGGTTGGCGTAAGTCAGTAAAGAACGACACGTTCAGCAACAAGAGCGGGAATTCTTCTGAACTGTTGGAGGTCTACAATGTGAAGCACCTAAAATTGATCTGGACTGTTGATATTCTGCAGCAGAACTCTACATACTTTCAAGTACTAAAGATATGGGACATTATATCAGGAAATCATATACCAAAGTTTGCAAAGAATCTCGACATTCATTTTGGTCAATACACTGTGGATAGGATGAATCGATGCAAATACAAACGTGTGGAACGGTACAAAATGTCTTATATTGTTTCTCTGATCTAAATTTCTGCCTGTTTTTATAAGTACATTTCAGGATAATCAAATCACTACTCCTCACATACATGTCTTAGTTAATCTTCGTTTTTTGACAGAAACTTTGTATTTCCAATGACTTGGCCAATTGATGGAAAGGTTGTGTCAACAACATCCTTAGCTCACAGTAACCAAGACGACAACTTGGCACGCCAATTGGCAGCTATGAATTTGAGGGATAAACCAGGATCTTCAAGAAGTTCCAAGTGAGTAGTACTACATGAAAAAAGTGAAACAGAACTCTGATATCTATTTTTTCGTTTTTTTGGTGTTAAATCACTCTTACTAACTCTACTCGTCGTTATATCAGCAATTTTCACAAGTCAAAGATGAAGATAGCAGAACTGCTCTGCGAAGCAAAACCAAGCCTACTTGCTGAAGATTTCATGGAGCGATTTATGCGCAACTAGTCCAAATAGAAGGCCTTAAAGTTATAATCTAACCTGTGTGTAATACAGGTAACATACAGTTAAAATATACTGTCATATCTACAACTTCCTACGTTTCAATTTAAGTGTCTTTAGTTTGACTAGCCACGGAACTTCTTAACGTTGAATTCTCTCTTGTTTCTTGGCAGTTTGTTGCTTGAAAAGCTTGGATTTTTGGTGGAATTCAAAGACATCCTCTAATTTTTGAATCAGCCTGTTTGTTGAGATGATGTCCAAGAGTACTGTAATTAATATTTATGATATTGTTGAAGTGAAATCGCATGTAAAATGGACCTCCTGCTATTTTAAATGTAGCAAAGTAGTTTTGATATATTGGGTGTATCTGTATTTATAGAAGCTTTCATTCTCGTACTCATCTTAATCATCGGAAATATTCATCAAAGATTATTCCAGTAAATAGCAGAATCGTGGCTAGAAAATTATACTACCCACCTCTATATATGATTGTGCCTACATTGTGAATTTCATGCTCTCCCTATATACACCAATGAATTTAATTTGTATAATGGAAAATATAATGATTTTGTTGCATCATTAGTGTAATTTAACATGTAATATTGGTTACTAAGAGTTTATTTTAAGTTAACAATTCAATGTTATTACTTCAAGTTATTTGCATCGTTAGTGTAATTTATAAAATCTTGAAACATAAAAAGTAAACTCAAAATCCTAACTTTACCTCTTGAGTAGATTCACTAGAAACAAAAATTACACAAACTGAAATCAATATAGAAGTCGTAGAAAATATACGCTGACTATATAATATAGATTACTTATACATATATATTATAAATTGAATGTACATTTTATACACTCAAAACTGAATATAGTTTATATCGTGAATAGTCATCTTTCAAATAATTACTTTGGTCAAATGATCTTCTACTGTTATTATTTCTATTAAATTAATCATGACAAACCTTTGGGTAAATGCAAATTTAATTTGTTGGTGCTTGCAATTGATATGAGTAATTATTATTTCCAATAGCTTTACAACCTAATTTACCTCAAATTTGCTTAGAACATTCTGTTAAATTCATCTATAGATCGTTTAGTTAAAAATAAGAAAAACGGACGGTCAAATACTATTTTTTTTCCGTCCTTATTTAGGTAACACATTATAAATTTACATAAAGAGCATTTTAATTAAAAATATTATTATTATTATTAATTAAAAATAAGACACAAACGGTTGAATACTAGTTTTGTTGTCGTAATTTATGTTACACATTATAAATTTACTTATACTATTCTGTTAAGTTCATCTAAAGAACATTTTAATCAAAAATAAAAAAAATGGACGATCGAATATTATTATTTTTTTCTATCCTAATTTATGTGACACATTATAAATTTACTTATACTACTCTTTTAAGCTCATTTTAACTTGTATAAGTACTTTTACAAATTTTATTTTTTTTAAAAAAACAGAAATTCTATATCGAAATTTACGGTCAAAATTAAAATGTTTTGACTCTTAGTGCCACATATTTGAATTTGGAAAATATGAAATATAATGTAATTAGTGTCATCATTATAGGTATCCTAGCCATGCATGGAAAAAGAAACGCTATAATTCCCAAGGAAGAAAACAAAGAGACTTTTTGAAAAATAAAATAAAATAAAACACTTCATAAATTCACTTGTTTTAATTTCCAATTTGCTTATCTAGTAGAAATTCTAAATTTCATAAACAAGAAATAAAAGGTAATTAAACACTTTTTTTTTCCATTCTTTAATTTTGTTCTTGCATGTGTAAGATGAAGATGTTTAATTTATTTATTTTGATGATAATTAGGTGAAGATGACAACAACTACAAAGAAGAAACCAATTCATGGCTTAGTGGATTTGGTATTTTCTTGGTCCTTAGGGGATGTACTCAACAAAAATCTTTACAAAGACAAGGTTTGAAAATTCTACTTTTACAATAAGCCAAGCAATAAAATATTATTGACAAATATTTTTTATCAATAGCATTTTATGTTAATTGCCCCTTAAAAAGTTATCCACCAAGACTTTTTGTGACACTTCATTTAGGTTGTTATGGTGAGAAATTAGCGAAATCTTATGGTAATCTCATTTAGTTGCGGACTATCAGAAAATTGAAGTAGCTTGGAGCTATTTAGCTCTAGATTAGCTGGGGATTACCGATAGATTATAGCTGATTCCGTGTTTTCTAGTAGCTGTTATGATTGTTGTGTTGGATGTGGAGCTTGATTAATATGTAAAGGTTCTTTTTATATATTAATGATCTTGCCCAAATTTTAGGCTGTACTATTTTTATTATTCTCCGTGTATTCTGTAATAGTGTTACTTATTAGTATAAATACCGCATCACCGTAGAGGATACTCACAAGGTGTTACCATGAACTGCCTTTTCTGTCTCTAGGTTTACTAAAATCTTCTTGATTCTTCAATTGTTCTTTTAAATCACAAGTTGTTGTAATCGATCCTAACATGTTGATGCATAAACATTTTAGTGGTGATTGTACTATTTGTGGAGGTCTATCAGCATCTATATAGTGTAATTTTGTATGAAAGGAGATTCAGATGAACCCCTTGCACCCTCGTGGCTCCGCCCTTGGTCATCACGAAAAGTAACTTTTTATTGTGACTTTAGGGGTTGCCATGAATAAGCTTGGATGGACTATAATTTGCAGCAATTCTAATGTTGTCACAGAAAGTCTTTGTGGCGATCTTTTTTTTTTCATTTTTTGTGACGACTAGAATCCCGAACTCATAAACTTCAAATCATGCTATCCTTTTGAGTCTCACACATTGGAGAATGTCCAATTTTTATAATGTAATATGTTGGTGTGGAACATATATATTTGTTTCCATCTCAAATCATTCTCTGTTTTCTTGTTTCTATGTTTGTAATTTTTCATATTCTCTTTGTGTTATAGGTGAAAGAAATTCCAGAGACATTCGCGTCGAATGATCATTATTTGAAGTCATACATTACTCCACTAGTTGAAGAAACACATGCTGATTTGCTCTCATGTATCTCCACAGTGTCGCAAGCCCCTTCCGTTGAGGTTCTTGATGTTGTAACATCATCAAACTTTGAGCTTCCCGAACGTTTATATTATGAAATCTTACTAGAAAGATCTACAAATGGAGAGAACATTGAAACACAATATAAACCAGAGAATGGAGATTTGATTGCCTTATCAGATGTGAGACCAAGAAGAATCGACGATCTGAACAGACCTGAGAGATCTTATCTCATTGCCATAGTTCATGAAATGGAAGAAGAAGATGATTCAAACTGGATATCTATCCTGTCTTCGAAGCTTATTCCATTTCAGCAACAAGACAACGAAAAGGGTGAACGAGGGGACAAGCTTTTTGTGGTCTATCTTTCTAATTTGACAACAAATATTCGAATATGGAATGCCTTGCATTTAGATCAGAATATTGCAAATCGGAAGATCATTCGCACTGTGCTGCAGAGTGATCCAAATAATGTAAGTTATCAGTTATGTTTTATGACAAATGTCATTTTCCATCGTGCTAAATACACTCATCAATTTTTACCCTTCTTAAATATGCTTTTGCATCCATGTTGAGGTCTACTAAATTTTGATCATTGGCAGGGTGAATTAGACTGCGCACATTGCTCTGACAGAGAAGTTAAAACTGATATTATATCAAATTCAAGTGCTATTATTCAGTCCTTGGGGCTAGATGATGCTCAGCAAGATGCTGTTCAAAGTTGTATCGCAACAAGGGAATGTGATCATCGGAATATGGTTAAGCTAATTTGGGGTCCTCCAGGAACCGGGAAGACAAAAACAGTTGCTTCTTTACTTTATGTCCTCTTAAAGATGAAAAGCAGAACTTTGATTTGTGCTCCTACTAACATTGCTGTTTTGGGAGTCGCAAAGAGGTTGATGCAGCATGTACAAGACACGTATGGTTTAGGAGACATTGTTTTATTTGGAAACGGGGAAAGGATGAAGATCGGTGATCATGAAGATCTGTTTGATGTATTTCTTGAGAATCGTGTTGATGCTCTTGCTAGCTGCTTGTCACCAAAAGTTGGGTGGAAAAGTAGTGTACAATCCATGATATGTTTGCTCGAGGATCCTGAAGAGCAATATCGTAAGTACTTAGGAAATGAAGAAAATGAGGATCATGACACAAATGATGATAAGGATACAAATGATGATAGCGTTACCGGTGAAGAAAAGGATGGGAAGAACAATGTTCAAGGACTAGTAGATAAGAACAGGAAGAATAAGTTGTGGAACAAATTTGTTCTTGAACCATTAAAAGAGAACAAGAAGAAGGCTTCAATAGGCAAACAAAGTTCTCATCAGAGGAACAGCTCGAGAGAAGATAACAAAGCAAACAAGGTCAAGAATGAAGGGGAGCCAAGTAAGAAAGAAGCCAGTGTTTGGACATTTGAGGAGTTTGTTATCAAAATATTCAAATGGTTAATTAACCATTTAATATTTTGTCTTCCAATCTTGTATACACATGTACCTACCTCTTTCATTCCATTACAAACAGCTGATGTAATGTTCAAACTTCTTATGAATCTTCAAACTCTTGAAACATTGTTTGCCGGGAAAGAAAAATTTGAAAGATTTAAGGAAGTGCTGCTTGGTATTGATACAACAAATAAGGCCAGGCATTCTGTTAAGTTGCATGAAAGTAAAGCAGAATGCCTCAAAATGTTGAAATTCCTTAATGAGCATCTTTCTCTTCCCACTTTCAGTAACAATAAACCCTCTATTCGGAGTTTTTGTCTGAAAGGTGCATGCTTGATTTTCTGCACGGCGTCTAGCTCATCAAAATTGTATATGGAAAGAAGGCCACCACTGGAGATGGTGGTAATTGATGAAGCTGCTCAGCTGAAAGAATGTGAATCAACTATCCCGTTACAACTCCCTGGTCTTCGCCATGCTATACTCATTGGAGATGAGAAACAATTGCCTGCTATGGTTCAAAGCAAGGTATAAGTTAATCTCTTTAGAGCTTGTTTTTTAAATTACTGTGCTGCTCTTTTGTCATTGACAGCTAGTATCTGTTATAAACAGATTTGTGAGAAGGCTGAGTTCGGAAGGAGCCTATTTGAGAGGCTGGTAATTTTAGGACACAAGAAGCACCTTCTTAATGTTCAATATAGGATGCATCCGAAAATAAGTTTGTTCCCTAATAGAGAATTCTATGGGAACAAAATCATGGATGGTCCTAATGTGAAAGTTGAAAAATATGAGAAGAGGTTTCTTACAGGAGATATCTTTGGCTCCTATTCATTTATTAACATAAGTAGTGGAAATGAGGAGCAGGACGACAAACACAGCACGAGAAATAAGGCAGAAGCTTTCGTTGTAGCTGAGATTGTTGCCAACCTTCATAAAGGTATTTTAACACACTTATCCTTCAAAGATTTAATATATGCTTAAACATGTTGGCGTAGTTGATAAATATTAACTTATCTACAGAATCTATCTCTTCAAAACAAAAAGTCCGTGTTGGTTGTATATCTCCTTACAAGGCTCAAGTTTTTGCTATTCAACAAATTCTTGGCAAGAAATATAGTACTGATGTCAAGAGTGACTTCTCTGTGAATGTACGCTCCGTTGATGGTTTTCAAGGTGGTGAAGAGGATGTGATAATTATCTCTACTGTTCGTTGTAATGGCAATGGATCAGTTGGTTTCCTCTCGAATCTTCAGAGAGCAAATGTAGCTTTGACACGAGCAAGGTACTAAGGATTGATTTAAATTTGGATGTTCTTATTTATTGTCATCTTTCAGCAAGAAGATTATTGATGAACATGTTCTTAGTTGTTTCCTCGGCTTCTTATGCAGGTACTGCCTTTGGGTACTGGGAAATGGCACAACTTTGGTTAATAGTGGTTCCATATGGAAGAATTTGGTCATTGACGCCAAGGCTCGTGGTTGTTACTTTGATGTTACTGATGACAAACGATTGAATCAAGGAACTTTGAACGCGACCATTGAACTTCAGCATATAAAAACATTACTCACAACAGACTCTCCTTTATTCCAAACATCCAAGTGGAAGGTATGCTGCTTCATTTGTGTCGATTTATTTGTCTTACTTTCCTTTGTACTCGTTTGTCTTAAAGGTCATTAATCTCATATTTTGTTTTCAAACAGAGAACTGACAGTTTCTTTGCTGTTTTATATTAACAGGTTATATTTACTGAGGATTTCTCAAAATCCATTGCTGGAATTAAGGATGCTGAGATAAGTAAAGAAGTGATTACCCTATTGGTGAAGCTTTTGAGTGGTTGGCGTAAGCCAGAAAAGAACGACGTGTTAAAAAACATGAGCGGGAATTCTTCTGTACTGTTGGAGGTCTACAATGTAAAGCACCTAAAACTGATCTGGACTGTCGATATTCTGAAGCAGAACTCAACATACCTTCAAGTACTAAAGATATGGGACATTTTACCGGGATATTATATACCAAAGTTGGCAAAGGACCTTGACATCCATTTTGGCCAATATACCGTTGATATGATGAATCGTTGCAAATACAAACGTGTGGAACGGTACAAAAACTACATTCTGTCATCTGCTTAGCTTTCGTACACTGACAGAGTGAAAGAATTCTGATCATCTAAAAGATAACAACAAGTAACTTAGTGTAACAAGTGGAACTAGTTAATAATATTAAACTAAGGTAAGGTTGTAAAAATTCTTTACGTCAGTTAAATTTGTCGCCTTGTACTCCATGAACATGTGTTAGTTATTTTTTCGACTGATCTAACTTTCTGTCTAGTCGTTTTTACGTATAAGTCGTATATATTTTAGGATAACAGAAAAACCATTGAAATGCTAACTTCACCATTGTTCATTTTCTGCAGAAACTTTGTATTTCCAATGACTTGGCCAACTGATGGATCAGCTCACTGTAATCGAGACGATAACTTGGCACGTCGGTTGGAAGCAATGAATTTGAGGGATAAACCAGGATCCTCAAGAAGGTATAGGAGGACTTAAAGTTATAAATACCGTATGAAACAGGAGACAGTTGACACTAAATATACTGTCATATATCTATTACTTCTGACGTTTTAATTTAAGTGTCTTCATTTGACTAGCTACGAAATTTCTTAACATCAAGCAGTTTGTTGCCTGAAAATCTTGGATTCTTGGTTCTATACACTGTCTTCATAATGTTCTTATGTTTGATGAATCTATTCAGCATACATATATATATATAGCAATGTTTATTTCACGATGTAGCAAAGATTCATCTATGTAATACAACTATAAGAATCTTAATATTTGATTTTTCCTAGAATTGTTGCGCGAATATTCCGTCAAGGGATTTAGGTTATATACATAGATAGCAAGTAACATGTTATAGTAGTTTCTTTACCATTTGTTTTAGGTTAATCATCAATACTGTTACATAATGTTATTTGCAATTACTTACGTTTTAAGTAATTTATTGTGTAGATATTTTTATATCGTTAGTGTATATAACTTAAACTCGTGGTGAATAGAAATATGAAAAATCCTAGGACAAGCTCATTTTTGTTCCTCAGAAAATGTGATTTAATCTTAAATGTGCACTTGGATGAGTTAAACATGGAAAGAAAAAAATAAGCCACAATGACAAACTATATGATCATTCATAAACCAAAATTTTCAATTCCTATCTAACCAGGTAGATTTTTAGGGGAGTTACAGTTCTAGCTATGAGTTTGGTACAATTTAATAATTTATTTTCATATTATCAATTTGTGTTTAAATGTTCATTTTACATGCTTCGATAAGCAGTTTTTTCATAAAATTTCAAACCATAAACTTTATTTGGTGCTAGTAAGTATAATCATTTTCAAAATCAATGGTATTATCAGCCTAATTTCTTCGCGGAATATTCATTTTTGTTAACAAAACTTTATTTCTTATTTTTAGGATTTATTTTCACAATTTTATAATTTTTACAATAATATAAAAAGTGAATAAAATTCGAACATATTAAGGTGGACGTGCCGGAGTGGTTATCGGGCATGACTAGAAATCATGTGGGCTCTGCCCGCGCAGGTTCGAATCCTGCCGTCCACGTTTTTTTTTTTCATATAACGATAAAAGTCTCGTTTTATATAACGATCGATTTACGTTTTTTCTATTTTATATATAACAATAAAAAGTCTCGTTTTATATAAAGATCGATTTAGTGTAACTTCATGTAGCTCTGCTTCATACCTTATTTTTCTTATAGGTTTATGTAACGATAAAAGTCTCATTTTAACTCCTATTTTTCAATGTCTTGCTCGTTAGAACTAAGAAGTAATGGTGAGCATAGTTTGCTTGTAGCTTCGAATACGGATGTTTTATTTATTTTTTACCATTGTTTACCATCTTTTTAATTTTAAAAGTAGATGATCTATCTTTATTAAATTGAAAATTGACGTTTTATGAGTGATCAATTTATTAAGATCACAATTATTTCTCCTTAAATAATTCAAGTGAGAAAACAACAAACACGACGACAAAATTATTGTTCTCTTAGCTAGTTAGAAACCACAACAAAATAATCTAATGTGTCCCAATTACATGAAATAAGAAAATTTCATAATAATTCAAGGATATAATTGAAAAGAGTTTTAAACTAGACACAAGATTAGATGGAAAACAATGAACCAAACACTTATAAAAAATAATCATTATGCTACTAATCTCTACATTACTAATTCTTGCATTATCCATCTTCATACAAAATGATCTCTAAGTCTTTATTTGGATAGTAAAATCGTTATTCTATTTATTACTCGTTAGGTAAATCACTTCATATTATTGTTTCATATACAATTTCAAATTTGGAGTATACGCATGAACTCCTCCAATCAACACAAAGTAAAAAAAACTCATAATCTCAGAAGAAAAAAGAAAAGGTAATTAATTAAACATTAATTTTTTTTCTCTCTTCTATTTGTTCTTGCATGTACAAAAAAGATAATGTTTTGGTTTTGTTTTGTTTTGATGACTACTAGGGAAAGATGTATATTATGTATGATAGTGTATAATTTATGTATATTGGATAGAAATAATAAAATGTAAATCAGTCTGGCTATTAGTGTGAAGATTGTTAAACAATTGATGTTCCCTTTGTTTTGATGACTACTAGGATAATATATAATATATGTATATTCATGTATTATAATATGTGTATGAAAGCGTGTTATTTATGTATATCGGCTAAAAAAAGTAAACAATAAATTTGTCCAGCTGCTAATGTGAAGATCCCCCAAAATTTGATGTTTCATTTGTTTTAGTGACTACTAGGATGATGTATAATATGCGTACTATAATATGCATATGATAGTGTATAATCTATGTATATCGACTAGAAAAAGTAAATAGTAAATCTGTCCAACTATTTGTGTGAGGATTCCTAAAAAAATTGATGTTTCATTTGTTTTGATGACTACTAGTGATGATGTATAATATACGTGTAATCCATGTATAATATGTGTATGATATAATCTGTGTATACTAGTATTGAGAATAGTTGTGATAATAATGGTTAGTTGTTATTGTTAGTTGTGATTAGTTGTGATTATTAGAAGTTGGTTAGTAGTTAATGATGTTAGTTAGAAGGTTGTTAGGATGTTAGTTAGATTAATCATGGTTAGTAGTTAACTAACTAACTATAGTTAGTTACTAACTAAATGTATATAATAATGCTTCTGCAATGTACAGACACACTTCTTCTCAATAGAAAGAAAATTTCCCACATTCTATTTCTTCTTCCTCAAGTTCATCTCCATTCCATTTCTCAAATTCTTCATGGTATCAGAGCGGGCAAGCTGATAATTGTTCAGCTTGGATCTGTAAATCGTTAGTCGAAGTAGAAATTGTTGATAATTGTTCAACTCAATTCTGCTGTTCATCAGCTGAAATAGAAGCCCCAATTTCAGCTCAGATGGCTGAATCAAACAGTGCGCCAACAAATTCTGGTCTGGAAACACTCAAAATCATTGAGACAAAGAGGAATCATCCTCTTTATCTTCATCCGTCTGATACTCCAGGCTGCATTTTGACCTCAGTGCAGCTAACAGGGACGGAAAACTACTCACTGTGGAGTAGATCGATGATGATCAATTTGAGAGCAAAAGGCAAGATCGGTTTTGTGCTAGGAACATGCAAGAAGAATGATTACTCACCGGAATTGGAGGAACAGTGGGAAAAATGCAATGCATTTGTCCTTGCATGGATAATGAATACAGTGTCCAAGGAGCTACTGAGTGGTATAGTGTATGCATCAGATGCGGCTATGGTCTGGGCAGATCTGAAGGAGAGGTTTGACAAGGTGAATGGGTCCAGAATTTACCAGCTTCACAGGGATATATGCACCATTCATCAAGGTAACTTGTCAGTTTCTGCATACTTCACAAAGTTAAGGTTAATGTGGGATGAATTTGATGCATTAGTACCACCACCTGTGTGTAGTTGTGAAAGATCTAAGGCATATATGGATCACATACAGTATTTGAGGTTATTTGCCTTTTTAATGGGGTTGAATGAAGTCTATAATCATGCCCGTAGTCAGATACTGATGATGAACACTTTGCCAAGTGTTAGCAAGGCATATGCTATGATAATAGCAGATGAAAGCCAAAGGACAACTTCTGAGACTCATGTATCTGGAGATATACTGGAAGCCACAGCAATGTATGCAGGGAAAGGTGTAAGGAATCAGCAAAATAGTACAGGATATGAGAAAGGAAATTACAATAATAATGGAAGTAAGAAAAAGCTTAACTGGAATTTGTTTTGTGATCATTGCAAGATGCATGGATATACAAAGAATGTGTGTTACAAGCTAGTTGGATATCCGAATGACTGGAAGTTTAAAAAAAGGCCAGAACTAGGTGGTGCAAGCAGGGGATTCAATTCAAACAAGGCAAAAGGAATGGCAAATAATGTGCAGGTTGAAAAGGAAGAAAAGGATGATGTTTTTGGATGCACTGTTGAGGAACAAAAATCTGACTTAGATCAACATGATATAAATGTTGTCCATACAAGTTTGAAGGCACTTAATGTGAAGAAGTCCTATACTCCAGATCAGTACCAAAGAATCTTGAAGATATTGAATGAAGGTGAAAAGGATGAGGTTGTCAACATGGCAGGTAACAACTATGCTGATACTTCTGATATTATTGATCATATAGATACTTGGATTGTAGATTCTGGTGCAACATCTCACATGACCTCTAGAGTAAGTGCATTGGAGAATGTTACTCAAAAAAATACAGGAAAAAAGGTCCTATTACCTACTGGACAGACTACATTAGTAACACACTCAGGAGATTATATGATTCCAAATCATGGTATTCTGAAGGATGTGCTAGTGATACCTGATTTCAAAAATGACTTACTTTCAGTGTCTCAATTAACAAGGCAACTGCAGTGTTCTGTTAGATTTTTTCCTGAATTTTGTGTATTTCAGGACCTCTTCAATGGAGAGGTGAGAGGGATTGGTAAAGAGATAGATGGATTATACTACTTTCCTGACAACTACTCAACAATAAGGACTGGTAGAGCATTAACAGCAAAAACAGCTACTACAGATACAAACATGCTGTGGCACATCAGAATGGGTCACCCTTCTATGAAAGTCTTGAAGAACATGTCATTAATCAATAAGGAGTCCAGTACTATAGCAGACACTTGTTCAATTTGTCCAATGGCCAAGCAGACTAGGCTTCCATTTAGTGTCAGTAAGAGTAGGAGTAGTGAAGTCTTTGATCTAATTCATCTTGATGTTTGGGGTCCTTACAAGATTCCTACTCATCATGGTTTTAGATTGTTTGGGGTCCTTACAAGATTCCTACTCATCATGGTTTTAGATTCTTCTTGACAGTTGTGGATGATAATTCAAGAATGACATGGTTGTTTTTGTTGAAGTTCAAAAGTGATGTGTTTGAGACTTTGAAATCATTTTTTACTTTAGTTAAGAATCAATTTAACAGACAGATAAAAAGGGTGAGATCTGACAATGGAACTGAATTCTTCAACAAGGAGTGCAGTACATTGTTCAAATCATTAGGAATTATTCATGAAAACAGCTGTCCATACACTCCACAGCAAAATGGAGTAGTGGAAAGGAAACATAGGCATATTCTGGAGGTGGCAAGGGCTATCAGATTCCAAGGTGCAATTCCAATCAAGTTCTGGGGTGAATGTGTTGTAAATGCTGTATATCTTATTAACAGGTTACCTACTGATGTATTGAGGGGTAAATCACCCTATGAGGTGTTTCATTAGGCAAAACCACAACTTGATCATCTGAGAACCATTGGTTGTTTATGTTATGCAACCAACTTGATCAAGCCTGACAAATTCTCATCAAGAGCAGATGCATGCATTATGATGGGATATCCAGCAAATCAGAAGGGATATATCTTGTACAATATAAAGCACAAGAAATTTATTGTCAGCAGAGATGTTATTTTCAAGGAGAATTTTTTTCCTTTCAGTCATTTGAAGACTGAACATGAAGCACTCTTTATAGACCAACATCTAGATGATTATGATGATGAAGTAAGAGTTGTACAGGCTATGAATAATAATCAGAATATTGAGAATAATTGTGATGAAGATTTAACACAAAGTCAAGCTGCAGATATTCAGACTATTGCAGAAAATCAAGAAGACAATGAATATATTGATAGTACTGATAATACACTGGCAACTACAGCAAGAAGAGACTCTTCTATTATTAATAGTGAAGGAGTAAGAGCATCTACTAGAATGACTAGGCCACCAATTTGGATGAAAGACTATGTCACCACTATGACAAAGGCTACACATCCATATTCTATGGCCAATTTTATAGCATATGATCATTTGTCCAGTAAGTATCAAGCATTTCTGAGCAATATTTCATCAGACACAGAACCAAGGAGTTATGAGGAAGCTGTTAAAGATCCAAAGTGGGTTGAAGCAATGAAGCAAGAGATCAATGCTCTTGAAGCTAATGGTACATGGAACATTGTTCAATTGCCATCAAACAAAAGGGCTATAGGATGTAGATGGGTATACAAAATAAAATACAAGGCAAATGGAGAGGTTGACAGATATAAGGCAAGGTTAGTAGCCAAAGGGTATAGTCAGACAGAGGGGATTGATTATCAGGAAACATTTTCACCAGTAGTAAAAATGGTCACTGTGAGGACTATAATTGCAATGGCAGCAGCAGAGAGTTGGGTAATCCATCAGATGGATGTTTTCAATGCATTTCTACATGGTGATTTACATGAAGAAGTATATATGGAACTACCTAAAGGGTTTGACAGTGAAGGTAAGGGCCAAGTATGCAGACTTGTCAAGTCTCTTTATGGACTCAAACAGGCATCCAGGCAATGGAATGCCAAATTAACTAATGCCTTATCACAGTCAGGATACAGACAAAGTCATCTTGATTACTCCTTGTTTACTAAAAGAAAAGGATCAGGTTTGGTGATAATCCTGGTATATGTTGATGACTTACTAATCACTGGGAATGATCTAGCACTAATACAGGAAGCAAAAGGGGTACTGAGCAACTCTTTTAAGATCAAAGATCTGGGAGAGTTAAAATACTTCCTTGGGATTGAATTTAGTAGATCAGATGAAGGGATACTTATGTCTCAGAGGAAGTATGCATTAGAGTTGATATCCGAAACTGGCCTTGCAGGTGTTAAGCCAGCAACAACACCTATGGAGACCAATACAAAGCTCACAAGTGCTGAATTCACTATGGAAAATGAAGATGAACTATTCACAGACATAGGGAAGTATCAAAGATTGATTGGGAAGCTTCTTTATTTGACAAATACTAGACCAGATATTGCTTTTCCAGTCCAGTGCCTGAGTCAGTTCATGCAGAAACCTAAGGTATCTCACTGGAATGCAGCATTGAGGGTGGTGAAATACATCAAGTCAGCACCTGGTTTGGGCTTACTAATGAGTTCTGAAAGACAGACAAAACTTACTGGATACTGTGATGCTGATTGGGCAGCATGTCCAAATACCAGAAGGTCTGTCACTGGTTATGTATTGAAGTATGGCAATTCTCTGATAGCTTGGAAATCTAAAAAACAACAAACTATATCAAGAATGTCGCGCCCCATTTTTCCTCGCGGAGAAACGGGAACCTGGACGACGTCGTGGCAACGACTCTTTTGGGTTTTTCGTAAGAGGAGAGAGTCGCCACCTAATGAATTAAGGTGCATTAGGACACCATTCTAGCCTAAGGGTCGAAGTTAACCAGAGAGAGGGTAAGGGCTCAAATTACCTCGAAGGGAAGGTGTTAAGCACCCTTCGAGGTCCGCAAATGCGGGTCCCGACCGTGTCTCGTATTTAATGTGGGGGTTGCAAATAACAAGCAAGGTCTTTATTTTAAAAATTTCTAAATTGATTCTAAGTGATAAAATAAATTAATTTATTTCAAATAAAAAAAAACAACAGAAATATAAGAAAGAAAACCAATTTAAATTATATTTTTTGTACTTGGAATTGAATCTAAGTAAGCAAGTAAACAAATAATAAATGAACAGTAATTAAACAGATTGAGTTATTTAAATTCTCGGATCAGTTACTCGGCTTTTCAGAAAAGGCTTCATATGGCTTAATTAAACCAAAGGACAAAACCAGAGTTTGTCCTATTTAGCACGAGTTTAATCATCCTTTCCGAGGGTCCTACTTACCCCCACCCCTCCTAAGTTAATTTTATTAGTTAACTTAAAAGCGGACTAAAAAAAAATATTAAAGACTAACGGGTCCTAGAATGCCTGTCGTCCCATCCTATAGTCCATGAGGCGTTGGACTTCTATTTTGGTGGTTCTAGACTTAAAAGAAAATCTAGGTTTCCTATTAGACTCGCGTCACAACAAAACAGATAGGACGACAATTAACATATAAAGTTCTCACATAGCCTCAAAAAGCATGCTTGAAAACAAATGATGACGTGTTATAATGTAGGTCACTTCTTTACGTTAAATAAAATATTTTAGGTGAAAACTTTAATCTTTAAAACATTAATGTTTAAACATAAATTCCAAAGGAGATGATTAAGTTATATAAATTAAAGTTAAGTTAAATCCTATAGGCATGCTTCTAATAATGTGGAGAAAGAAAATAGTATAAAAATATTTCTAAAAGTCCTATAGGCATGCTTTCTAATAACGTGGAGGGGATATTATAAAAGTATTTTTATTTGAAGTCCTATAGGCATTATTTCTAGTGATATGCAAATAACAAAAAAAGAACAAATTGTAAAGGTATTATTCTAACATATCATAGAAGAGGAACAAACCAGCAACACGATAGTCATGACAATCAAGCACGTAAAGGACCTTGTTCTAACAGAATATAAACAGAGAACAAACCGGTTATGAATTAATGCCAAGAAAAGGATGAAGTTGAAAAGATTATTGCAATCCGCTTAGTGTAATGTCTCCTCCTTTCTTTTCTTTTCTTTTTTTCACTAAAGAAAGTACTAAACAAAACAGTGTGTATCTGAAAAGAGAGAATATGTTTTTTTTTCTTTTTTTTTTTCATTCTCCTGAGGAGTGGGAGGTGGAATGCTTATATAGGATAGAGAAAAGAAATTTAAAAGGCAAGAGGATAAAAATATATTATTACCATAAAGGAGTGAATCCAATTAATTAGGCAGAAAATCTCTTAATGATCAATCATCCCCACTTATAAGGAAAGAAATATTCAGAATTCAAATCACAATCCGTAATTTATTAGATTCAGAATATAATATCAATCAATTTGATTCGATTATATTTATCCTAAAATAAATCGATTAACTTGCCTTATTCAAAAAATATTTTTTCCATAAAATGGGGATATTTAAACTGATTTGCACAGATTCAGTTGACCAAAATCAAGATTCTTGCCATACTAGGAGTAGGTAAAAAAAATCCGGTCAATTTAAAAGAAGAAAAATAATCACATAAAAGAATTCTTGCCATACTAAGAGTAAGTAAAAAAAATCGGTAAATTTGAAAGAAGGAAACAATCATTAGGAGAGGATTTTTTTTTTTTGGGAGGGAGAAAATATATTCTTACATATTTAGGAGTATTTTTTAAATATGAAAAGATTTGACTAAGTTTAAAATTTGAATATAATTGAGGCTAAATCAAATTTCATCAAAATACATAATATAAATAACTACTAAATTACTACGTAATAAATTTTACTAGATCACTAATTTATAAAGAAAATAGATCAATGTTATTTACGATAAATTAATAACTTAAAATTTTCTCATTGGAACATTTATAAAATAACACAAAAGATAAATTTCAAAAGTGAGTAATAATAATAATAGTAATAACAATAATTTTGTAAATCATGAATGCAAAAATATACAATTGTTTGGGTAGAAAAAGATAATTAAAATATAAATTTATACAAAAATATATTTTTTAAAATACTTAAATATTCGAATAACATAAAAAAAAGGGTTAAGGTGGGTCAAAATTGGGTGTCAACAAAGAAGCTCTGCAGAAGCTGAGTACAGAAGCCTGGCAGCACTAACAGCTGAAGTGGTTTGGGTAACAAACTTGTTCAATGAGTTAGGAATGGAGTTAGATGGACCTACAAATGTTTTATGTGATAGCAAGGCTGCTATTCAAATTGCAGCAAATCCAGTTTTTCATGAAAGAACTAAGCATATTGAGATCGATTGTCATTTCATCCGGGAGAAGATACAACAAGGACTCATCAAAACAACCTATGTTAATACAAAGGACCAACAAGCTGACATATTAACTAAAGCCTTGGGAAGGTCACAGCATGACTTCTTGATGGCCAAGCTAGGTGTCCTGAACATCTTCAGTACATCTAGCTTGAGGGGGAGTATTGAGAATAGTTGTGATAATAATGGTTAGTTGTTATTGTTAGTTGTGATTAGTTGTGATTATTAGAAGTTGGTTAGTAGTTAATGATGTTAGTTAGAAGGTTGTTAGGATGTTAGTTAAATTAATCATGGTTAGTAGTTAACTAACTAACTATAGTTAGTTACTAACTAAATGTATATAATAATGCTTCTGCAATGTACAGACACACTTCTTCTCAATAGAAAGAAAATTTCCCACATTCTATTTCTTCTTCCTCAAGTTCATCTCCATTCCATTTCTCAAATTCTTCAACTAGCTAAAAAAACAAAGTAAACAGTAAATCTGTCCAGCTATTTGTGTGAAGACCCCTAAATAATTTGAGGTTTCGTTTATTTTGATGACTACTGGTGATAATATATAATATATGTGTAATCCATGAATAATATGTGTATGATAGTCTATAATCTATGTTTATCTGCTAAAAAAAGTAAATAGTAAATCTGTTCAGCTATTTGTACGAAGATCCCTATACAAATTGATGTTTTGATGACTACTAGGGAAGATGGCATTGGCAACTACTAAAATGAAGAAAAAAGAGAAAACAACCCCTCCAGGGTTGATTGATTTTGTGTTTTCTTGGTCTTTAAGTGATGTGCGTAACAAAGATCTTTATAAAGACAAGGTTTGAATGTTTCCTCTTCTTGTCCATATGCATGCCTTGGGAAGTATTTGTAAATAGTGTTTTACGTTATGTTTAATGGTCGTTGAAAAATATTTATACAATTATATCACTTATCTTGACATTTCTAATTTTGATTTGTTGCACATATCAAGCTTTCAAGTTAAATATATATTGTTGATACTCAATTTTAACCGAATTTAACCCCTTTTTATGTTATTCGATTAATCAGGTACTTTTTTAAAAAAAAAAATAATTATATTTTTTTATCGTATGCTTAAGTTTATATTTAGTTTTTACCCAGTAAATTATATATTTCGGCATTCATAATTAATAGAAAATAATTTATTATTATTATTATGATTATTATTATTGTTATTATTATTATTATTTTACTTGAAAATTTTATTATTCTTTTCTTGTTTCTCTATATATTTTTTAATTATAAATGCCAGACCAAAATTTTTAAATTTTGGCACTTGATATTATCACATGTGATATGATATTTTGCAAATATAATTATTGATTTAATTATTTTTTTTCAAATCAAAATTATTTAAATCTTTTTAAATATCTTCATTTTATATCTGAAAGATGGGTAAATATCTTGAAAAAAGTCCCTTTTTCTTATATTTTTTTTCCCCTCTTCAAGGTAGCAACTAATAGAATTTTCAGCCCTTCTTTTTTATACACATTTTCTCATCGTCAGAAATATACACATGTTACATGTAGAGAAAGAGAGGAGCGTTAAACACCATAGAACTGCTATGAAACCACCCTCTATCTATCATATCAGATGTTCACCATTGTTTTACATAAAGTATACCCCTAGGTTGGTTAAATCTAACTATGCTTACAAGCTTTCAAGTTGGGTTTGGAAAGGAGCAATATAGTCATGTCGACAATATTTTGCTCTCTAAAAACTTGTTTTTTTTTTTGGATCGGATCATCTAGATTTTTAGGTACTAGTATAATACAATACATCGAGGTTTAATAAACTGAAAGTCTTGACATAAAGTTTGATTTTATGTCGCTATATTTTATTTTTGAGTTTGGCCAATTTAAGATCCAATTATCATCTCTTTATTTTTATCTTAGTAAGTTATATATTTCCATAGTTTTACCAATTAAATTGAATAATGTGATATGCTTTTTAAGTTCACATTAAATATTTGTTATACAGTTTTGGAGTGTATACATGAATTATTTCAATAATTTATTAATTAATAATATGTCGAAAAAGTATCTGATTCTACCAAATAGTTGGCATTTATTTACTTTGAAAATTGATATAATTGTTTGTTCATGCAAACTTGTCGAGGTGACAAAATATTTTTTTTTAATTTTTACTATTGTTAGTAAGATTAAATTTGCTACGACTGGTCGTAGTTTTGTTGGAATAAGAAGTGAGTATTATAGCAAGCATTAATACAGTGGATATTTTAAGAAAATACCCTATTTTGTCATAAGCGCGATTGTTATTGATAATCTTTTGTAGCTAAATCTAGTCATCATTTCTAGAAGGTAAGATTTTATTTTTATTTTCTTTTGAAAAATAATTAATTATATACTTTGAATTAGCATGAAAGTGTTTGAGATTTATTGTTTTCAACATTATGTGAAAGTAACTTCTTCTTTTTAATTATTTTTTCTTTTTCGTTCTTATCCTTTTGTTATTGTGTTAGGAAATGAGATCAGACATACTCTTACTTTTTAAATATTTTTACAAGTATATCACAATGGATCGGCATCGCTTGGAGTTCAATTGCAACGAGTTGAGGGTCAACGCGAGAAGTAAAATTCAATTGGAGCCGTCTCCCCAAGAGAGATCCAGCTACGTAATAGAAAATGATGAAAATAGACAGACTATTACTGGCTTCTTATATGAAGTACAAATGTAGCTTTATTAAAATATGGCAAACTCGTTACTCTCTCCATTTCTAATTTTATTTATCACTCTTTTAAATGTCTCAAAAACTTAACAATTTTACCATTATGCTAAATTATCGATATACTTTCATAAAATTCAAACATTAAAAATATTAATATTTTAAGCTTTACATAGCTTTTGAAATATGAAATCATTTTTATTTGGTACTTTTGGATGATTTTCTTTATGAATTTTTAATTCTTGCTTTAAGACATCTAAAGGGATCGATTTATAAAAAATAGAATAGAGGGAGTTAAACTGTGTTGGGCCCATCTTTAGCCTTGTCGTATCTTGGTCCCACTCTTTTAACTTCAACTAATGTATGATTAATTTTTTATTTATTTAGTCTTTAACATTATATTTGTCACCAAATTAATAAAGTGGAGTATATTTTACTAATATGTTTTATCATGTGAAATGTTATAATTCATGAGGATGACTAGGATATTACTTATTACTGGATCTTTCAAAATCTTAGACGGCTTTATATTATGAACTGTCTTTTATTGTTCATAACTCGTCATTAGTTGTTTTTATGAAACTTTTGGTAGCTTGGCATTTTACCATATATCAATCTCTTGATCACCACATTAAGTTCTTCTTTCTAATTTTATATTGCCTAGACCCTTTGGACATTTGATTTGGAAGCGATCGCTTTAGTTCTTCCATTTTCCTTGTCCTTATCTAATTTAATTATATTTTATTTTTGGATTAGCTTCCTCTTTTTGTTCATATTATTCAAATATTTTAAGCATTCTATGGAGAACAATCATATTAGTCTCCGCTTCTTTTGTCGTTAATGTTATCAATTTTTTTTTTATTTTTGTTAGACAACTTGAGAATATACTTTCTTGGTTGAATTGATAAATTTTGTGGCATGAGAAGTTTGTATCTTATTTATTATAATACATGTTAGAAATCTCATAATATTAATTTTTTTTAAATGTCATTTATTTGGAATATAGATTTGGTAATTGATAGCTCTTTTTAAGTTTTAAATGATATATATTTTCAACTGTGGTAATAAAAGGGATGTGTGTGATTTTTTGTAAGTGTAGAAAAAATATATATATATCTTCTTTCATATTTTTCTTTGCTTTATTTAATTCACTTAGTTATTGTCTTTCTTGTATTTGTCTTATTATGTTGCATGTAATTTTGTACTTTAGAATGTTATAAGAATGAACTTTTTATACTAATCATGTATCTATTTTTTATTGTTCTGGTCATAAATAGAATTTTATGTGTTTAATACTTTATATTTAGTATAAAAATTAAGAAAACTTTTAAGGAAATATACTACTTTGAGCCTTTAAATTACGTTTACCAATTTATTTACTTCACTACCAATTAATTTACATATTTCCCAAGCCATAAAATCTGACTTTCCCATTAATGTAAAGCTTTTTCCTTTTTTTTTTTAATTTTTGACGTGCCTGATGGAGACAAACATTAAATGCGGTCAGGCGGCTAATTAATTGAACATTTAATGCAACTTTCGTTTTTTTTTTAAATAAATCAACCTTCCTATTTTTTATTTAAAAAGTTATATTCTGACATAATAAATCAATAAGAAGCAAATATTCCTGCACACACTATTTATTATTACACAAGTGTAATAAATGTGCGTAATTAATGGGCTGACAGACGTGACCTTTTTGAATGACGCGCCGGTCCGTCAGCCGGCGCGTCTATTCACGAGGTTAAAAGAGATTTTTGATCTTCTTCTTGGTAATATTATTTGTTTTTCAAAAAAATTTCATCTTCTTCTTCACAATTACCCTTCATCTTGCGGATTCCAGGTATGTAATTCTTGGATTATTTTTTTTTGTTTTCGTTTTGAGTCGGGTCATTCAAGTAATGGTCATCTCCCATTTTGTGTGAAGTTTATCTCAACCTTTTTTATTTGAATTTTTTTGCATCCCATGTCGTTGTTCTTCCTCCCAAGTCCCTTTTTTCGTTATTTTCGAATTTTTTGCATTCTTTTGGGTTTTTTGTTTTTGTTTCAGAGGGTTATTGGTGATGTATGTAATCTTTTGTATTTCGAAGTTGGTTTTATGTATGTGTTTTTACTCCCTTTGTATTTTTTCGGATTGGTATTCTTTCTAATGGTTTGGTTAGTATTTCAAATCTGTCCTTCAGTGTGCAAGTTTTTTTTCCTTGTGAAATCCATTAGAGTTTTACTGCAATTCATTGTTATTTTAATATTCTCAAGATATTCCCTTTCACTTATTTGGTATTATTTTGCGAATTAACTGTTTCATGGCCGATTTTTTTTTTTTTGGTTTGCAACTGGTAATTGGGGTGTCTTTGACTTTAGCATGTGCTGTATCTCCCCTTGTTTGTATTTAATTTGGTTCTTTTTGGTATGCAACTGTTGGTTTTTTGTAGAAGAGTAATTGGTGACATCAATAGAGTTTGTATGGCAATTTTTGGTATATTTTTCGGTATTCTTCATGGTTGTGTGTTAAGCATGCTGATGGTTGATGTGTTATTTTTTTATACTTCCAATGGCATTATCTTGGTTTTCACATTTTTTCCCCCTTGCCAATTCCAGACTTGGTATTTTTATATGGTATCTAAGTTTGGATGCCGGATTGAGGATAATTGGTATTGCTGATGGTAGTTTGGAATTCAATGATTCTTCCCCATGGGTGGTATGCATTATGGTATTGTCCTATGTATGTTGGTATGCTATTTTGGTAATTGGATGAGTTTTTTCATGTTTGTTGTTTTTGGTATGCAACATGGAAATTTTTCGAGGTTGAAATTGTGGTATTTTTCTTGGTATGCAAATGGTAATTGGGGGCATGTGACTTTAGTATGTGCTGTTTGTCCCCCTTAATTTTTGGATATTATTGTATGTATTTTATTTGGTTGTCGGTTTTTTCATGTCTAGTGTTGTTTTTGTAGTAGAGGAATTGGTGACAGTTAATGGAGTTTTTATTGTATTTTTTTGGTATATTTTCTGGTATGCAATGGTGTCCTCTTTTGAAACTTCAACAGTATGATTTTTGGTGTTTTATGTTGTATTCTGTTTTGTATTTAATATTAGTTTTATCGATTTAATGTGCAGCGTTGTAATTGTAGAAGAGGACTAAATTACTATCGAAGTGACACCAACGAGGAAGAGCCCTCGGTTTGCTAGCACCCCTCATTCGCCATCTAGACCAAGTTTTGATTTGAATGCTTACACACCATCACCACCTAAAAGGGCATCCGGTTCGGTTTCAAAAAAGTCTAAGGAAGAGGACGTAAATGTTTCTTCTAGCAGGAGGCCTAGTAAAATAAGTTCGGAGAGTAAGGGAAAGGGTAAAATGGCAGAGGTGGATTTGCCCCACGACAGTGACTTTGAGGATGAAATTCCTCTTTCAAAGAGGGCGAAGTTGAATAAAGCACAGAATTTATCTCCTGATGTGAAGGCAAAGGTATGTACTTTGGTATTTTGTTTATATATACACATATAAAGATGGATTCCATTTAATATATTTTAAATTGTGAATTTTTTTTTATAATTAGAAATCTGCACGGAACAAAGGAAAGTCACCTTCCGGCAGCAAAAAAACTAAACAAGTGAAGGAGAGGAAGAAAGATCAAAAAGAAGCGCAGGTATAATTATAAAATTTACTTTATTCTCCATTATTTTGTATTTTATTGATTATTTTTTTTGGGCCCATCTCTGTAAAGACATATTTTTTGTATTTTTTTTGACATTTCTCAGGACACCAAAAAAGCTTGTCGATGGTGCTCCTATGTGAATGTCAAAGTTTTTGAGGAAATATCTGAGTTTTTGTCCAAGTTTGGTATGCTTGATCATTTTAAATCTGGTCCTTTTGGTTATTTGCTTGACCTGGCTCAGTTGACAGTTCAACCACAGGTTATTGGAGCCATGGTTCATCATATGACCAATAAGGATAACATTGGTGATTTTTTTATTTTTAATTTGAATGGTAAAGAGTCAACATTTGGTTTAAGAGAGTTTCGGGCCGTCACTGGCCTGAAGTGTGGAACTGCTGATGAATATACCGTTGATTTGTCGGGGAGTTCGAGACTTATTGAGCGATACTTCCCCATGGCATGTGAGAAGGGGCTTGAGAAGCACTATCTAATTAGTGCTTTTAAGGAATGTTTGTTTGAGAAAGAGGATGTTTTAGATATTGCCATTATTTATTTTATCAGTACATATATTTTGTCATCTCCCCCCAAGAAATATTTTATACCGCTAGACCATTTCCTGTTGGTTGAATCTGGTCAGTACAAATCATACCCATGGGGTCGTCGGGCTTTTTTTGATTTGAGGGATTGCATGGTCCGTCAACTAGCCGGAGACCCTGATTATTTCAAGTTCTGCGGATTTCCCTTGGCCTTGCAAATATGGCTGTACGAGTGCTCCAATAACGTGGATCCTATGGTTGCTGTTAGGATGCAAAATCGTAGTCCGCGGATTTTCAATTGGACTACGCCAGATTACAGGCTGTATTACGACAAGTTGTTGAGAGGAATGTTTCGTCGTTATGGTAGTCAGGTAATTCCTTTTGGTATTGTTATTTTTTGTTGGATTCATAATTATTCTAAACTAATATTTCAATTTTTTCGTTATAATTGAAGTACAAGTTTCAAGGAATTGCATTTCATGCGGAAGAGGTGGCTGCTTTTGAGATTGAGCAGCTGGAGGAATCAAATTTTGATGCGTATGATGTCCCCCAAGCTTCTGCATATTCGGATGAAGATGTTGTTTCACGCAACATCAAAAAGATATCTGCGGACATTGTGTTGGTAAGTAGTTTATTTTATTTTTATTTCTGAAAGTCTTCTGTCCTTTTTTTTAAACACCATCCTTTTTTTTTTCTAGGTGCGCAACGACTTCAAAGCTCTAGAATTGAAGGTTGAAGCGCAGTTTGGTCAACTTAAGGCGTACATAGAAGAATGCTTCCAGAATTTACTCAATGAGATCAAGTTGGTACGCAGCGAAGGCTTAAATAACCAAGGAGTAGGAGTTGAGGTACCATAGAAGTGATCATTCACTACCTGTTACTGTGAACTTTGTTCATTTTTTTTAATGTAGAAATATAGGGTTCAAACAATTTTTGCAGCAACGATGTAATCTTTGTTTTGATTTTTATCTATCGGTGGTATTAAGTAAGCATGTTTAAACATCCCTTTTTTTAAAATTGATGTCTGGTTTTAACATCTGTGTTGGTACTACAAGTGGTATTTATTTTATATGGTCTGATTGGGTTTGTGGTATTGTGACTCGAAGTTTCCTAAGTATGAGGGATTGGTTACTAAGAAGGTATTCAAGATGGTATTCTATCACAGGTATGGCTGGTAATATACTTGGTATTCTTCAGGGTTTTTGTGTGTTACGCATGCTTATGGTTGCTGTGTTTTTTTTTTTCAATGGAATTATCTTGTTTTTCTCTTTTTAAACACCTGCCAATCCCATACTTGGTATTTTATATGGTATCTAAGTTTGCATGCTGGTTTGTATAATTGGTATTGCTGAGGGTAGTTTAGAAATCAATGATTCTTTCCCTTGGGTGGTATGTACTATGGTAGTCTCCTAAGTCTGTTGGTATGTTTTTTTGGTAATTGGATTGTTTTTTTCTATTTGTTGTTATTATGGAAGGATGGGTTGATTTACTGTTATTATGGATTTACAGTTTGGTATTAACAATGCTATATTAGTATACATACTAAGTTTCATGTGTTGGTATTTCCCATGGTAGTTATCAATCATGCCTGGTTGAAAGTGTTGGTATTTATCAGTTCTACTTTAACTGTATTAGTGGTTACAGACTTGGTATCCTCCATGTGAGTCCATATGTCCCATTGGTGCAATCTTTGGTATTCTAATTGGTTGTCTGAATGTTATTCCTTTGGTAGTTCTTGTGGTCATTATGGAAACTGATTATTTCATTTTTTTAGGTTGATGATGGTGATAATCCAATTGATGCCAATGCACCTGTGGGAGATTTTCAAAATCTCATTCCTGAAGTTGCCACAGATTATCAAGGCACATCTCACTCGCCCAAATATCCCGTCTGTCCGGAAGGTAAGTGTCTATGTAAGCAATTGATTGGTGTGAATAATAATTGTAATTGCACACTGTTTAACTTGCTTTCTTACTGAATAACATTTCCCAGTCGAAGAAACAACGTCTGCACAAAAAACTCCTATGTTGGATGACTTTGAGTTACCTGACTATAGAGAGTCGCAGATCGTTGTGCTGGAAAATAAAATTTCATATGTAACCCCAACGCAACGTGAACGAACAAAGGCTCCGGGGAGGTTTGGGCAGTCAACATACACTGATTTAAGTAGTTCAGCGTGTAAGTCAACAGATTCGCCAGTATATTTTCCAATAAAGCACCCTTTTGCTGGCTATGGTGAATTGGAGGTTAATCCGGAGTTGGTTGATTTTTTTAACAAGTGGATTAAAGATAGATTATCGAAAAAACGTGGCAGGTACGGTTAATTTTTTCCGATATATGTTTTATCTTTTTTATTTATATCAATTATTTATCATCCTTTTGTTCTTGTTTAATTAGGAGAGCTAGCGCTTTCACGATCAATTCAAACAAGATAAATCCCCCACTCGACTTTGGGGTTGAATCAGTTGGATTGATGGATTGGTTTTATGTCATGGTTACAACGGGGAATGCTTGGACTGATTCGGTAACTTTATTAATTATTTTTTCTCTTTTATTAATTTTCGGAATATTCTTTTTGTTGTTTGAATTGGTATTGCTGATGGTAGTTTAGATTTTAGTCACTGTTATAGCTGCGTGGTATGCACATTGGTAGTCACTATGGTTGGTGGTATGCTGTTTTTGTTAATTGCATTGTTTCTTCGTAATGGTTGTTATTATGGCAGCATGGGTAGTTTTCCTGGTATTCTAATTGGTATGCTGTTTTGGTATTCGCATTGAGACATCCGCCTTGGTAATAAACATGGTAGATAGTAGCTGTTGGTATTTTTTAGTTCTTCTTATTTTTGTACCAATGCTTGCAGATTTGGTATCCCCTCTGTCGGTCCATCTGATTCCTTCGTGCAAGCTTTAGTTTTCTAATTGGTAGTTAGAATGTAATTTTTTTTGGGTAGGCCACTATGTATTGTTGGTTACAATTTTGGTACTCTTTGTCATTTTCACCTTTATTACTTGTCTTCATATCCCTTTGTTGCCTTATTCGTATCTGGGTTATTTGTTGTGGCATTTATTTGATTGTTTCAACATGACAATATTTATATCATTTTGTGCATCTCTTATTAATTATTGTTTATGTTTGTTATTTCTTTTTAATACAACATGTTAACGTACTTATGTACTACCTACGTAAGAAATGCAAGTACGGTGATGCATCCCAGAGTAGAGTTACCACCACGGACACCTTTTTTATGAACTGGGTGGAACAAATTCATGACATTTGGAGCGCCAACAACATGGACAGCACACTGATCACAGAAGATCATGATGTTGCACAGTACATTCAGGGATACAAGATACTGGCGAACACGCCATGGGACAAAATTGACTATGTACGTATACCCCTTCATGTGCCGGAGAAGTGTCACTGGGTGTTGGTTGTTTTTTATATTCAAAGTAGGTGTCTCTTTATATTTGATTCGCTCAGTGAAGTCGGTTCGACGCACAATTTGGCTGTGATTCGGAGGGTCAAAAAGATTGCTGAAATAATTCCTCTTTTCTTGGTGAGCACTGGTTTTTACGGCAAAAGGGATGACATTGATTGGCAAAACTCAGTGGACTATGCCGATTATGCATTTTCGGACAGCCCCACCTTTATAACATGCGATAACATTCCCCAGCAAGTTGCAGATTCAAAGTAAGAATTTTTATTAATCTTCTCAAATTTTTTATTTCTTAATTTTTTTATTTATGGCAGGTTTTTAATTTACTTTTTTTCAACAGTGATTGCGGTCTATTTACATACGTGTTTGCTGAGCTTGTATGTAATGGGTATGATTATGTTCAGATTGGAACAAAGTGTTTTGACCCAGCCTTCTGTCGATTACGTTATGGCACTTTATTATGGGATTATGGCACCAAAAAAATTGAAAATGGTGCCATAAGTGAAAGTGAGGTGACGGGGAAGGTGGTCAGCCGCTTTGGTGGTCCTAGGAGGCAGGTTGAGCATATTGGACAAAGTGAAAGAGTACCGGCATCCAAGTATGTTCCGAGGAGGAAATCATAGTTTTAATTGTATTGTTGGACATAATCTACCCCCCCCCCCAGACTGTGTGAACAATGGTGTATATTTTTTTTTTTCTGACGGATTGCTTTTTAACATTAAATTTCCATTTTCGTTCTTTTGTATTTTGTGACTTGATTTTTTCGGTGTAAATTTGCATGCTTTACTGTCACAGGTTAATGGATCACATAGTGGTTAAAGTTATGTCTACTGACATGAATTTTTTTTTCTTTCTTTCAAAACATCCCCATGACACCAAAGTGAACACCACGCGGAATATCACAAATATACACCAAACAACTGCTATTACTATCTTGACCCAAAAAAAAAAAATTTAATGGTTCACATAGTGGGTGACGTTTATGCAGGCACTATGCATAATTAACCCACACGTATATGTCAACTGCGATGAATAATTAACCTCCTTATTAATTTTTACAAATCCTTCACAAAACCAATATGGACCCCATGCTGTATACCACAAACAACACCAAACAACTGCTATTGGTCTCTTGACTAATTGAAAGTAATTATCATTGTTATATTATAATACTTGCAAAGGATTGTATCAAACTGGGTTCCTGAAATAACTTAATAATATTAAATTGCCATTTTCCTTATTTTGCCATTTTTCGTTGTATATGTCAAGTGCCATCAATAATTAATTACATATTTTTTTTTTATAAACCTCCCAAAAACCCAATATGGACCCCATGCTGTATACCACAAATAAAACCAAACAACTGCTATTGTTCTCTTGAACAAATGAAAAGAAATTATCATTTTTATATTATAATACTTGCAATGGAATGTATCAAACTGGGTTCCTGAAATAACTTAATAATATAAAATAGTTCACAATCTTAATGTTCCTTCCTTTTAATAAAATTTGGTACACTATATGCAAAATACACTATGGCTGAATGTTCAATCATATTATCAACCTAAGTGCTCCACCCAAAAAATTCATAATACATACCAAACACAACACCAAACCACTACCAGATATTACTAAATCAAACAATACCCTTTCTATAAATCCAGAAAAAAAAAAAACCTTAATGCCCCATATTCCAGTCACACAAAACCAAATTCATGCAGTCCCAATTTTACGCAATCCCTCCAATGTAGCGGTACTCAACTTTTTTTTATTTTTGGTGTTGCAATGCTTCTTTTCGTGACCTTCCAGCCCACTCATACTGCAGTTACTTTTACTCCTCTTTGATTTCCTTTCGAAGAATCCCTTCTTCCTGTCTTTGTTTGATGGCCGCCCCGGTCTCCTCTTTGTGCTGGGTGGCAGTACTAACTCATCCATAACATGCGACGGAACTGCCCAAGTGCTTTCACAGGGTAGTGGCTCTATTGGTATTGCATAAGCATCCATGAAGTTCTTGTTACTGTAGTAGACGGAGCAGAAGTCATTGACGCGTAATTTCCTAAATTCAATTGCAGATATTGCATGACAACATGGCATTTCATCAAGTTGAAACCGCCCACAACTACACGTGTGCGTGTTAAGACAAACGGTGAATCTCCTTGCACCATCGAGGACTGTATGAAGATGTTCTGTTGAAGCACGCACCTTCATTCAAAAATTAATCATTATTACGCAAAGGTTAAATCAATATGAATATTTTTAAAATTTAAAGTATATTACTATACTAACCATCAAACTATTCGACAAATGCATATTTTCCACCAACAACTTGTTATATATTTTGGTCAAAACGGTTGTTGTTGTCCTGCCTTCTTCATTGTTTTTTTCATTCCAACGCTGTATTGTTTGCCTAACATATTCTAACATTGGTATCACGGGAAGCCTTCTCCCAGGCAAGATTGCATTATTGAAGGATTCAGCTATGTTGCTTGTCAAAGTCCATGTTCTCTTTACTCTTGTATGACAACGCGACCACTTCTCAAAATCAGCCTTCTCTAGATAGGGACGAATTTTGGGATTGATGTCGTCCATTCGATCCATAAGGGTGTTAAATTCTTCGATTGTATATGCCTTTGCCAAACTGAAGAATACTTTTCTCACCTCATCAATATGTTTGTGGGTGAACTTTAACAAATTAGACCACAAATGGTAGATACAAGCATAGTGTTTGATGTCTGGATAAACTGACGCTGTAGCATTCCATATGCTCTGATTTCGGTCAGAAACAAAACACATACCATCCCGTTCACCAAAAGCTATCTTGAAAATTTCAAAGAACCATCTCCAGGAGTTGTCATTTTCAGAGTCAGCCATACCATAAGCCAATGGCAAAATATGTTCTAATTGGTTATCAAAATAATACGTTGAATAAAACATATATGTCTTATATGTTAATTTAAATTTATTTCGGGCTATTATGAACAAACAATGATGATGAATTATGAACAACTTATACTAAAGAATTATTGATAGAATACCAACCTCCAGGATCCATTGTGGTAGCTATTAACATTGTCCCTTCAAATGTCGAACGGATGTGTGTCCCATCCACTACAACAATTGGACGACAATATTTCCATCCTCGTATGCTTGCATCAAGAGCTATGAATGAATATAGAAACTTGTCTTCATTGGTTTTTTTTAGATTAACAACGCTGTCCGAATATGATTCGGCGAATATATGCAAATAAATTGGCAATTTTGAGTACGATTCTATTGGGTTGCCCCGCAAAATCTTTATTGCTTTCTGTCTACACCTCCAGGCCTGCATGTATGTCATTGAAATACCGTGTTTCCTCCGCATGTCTGTCCTTATGTCGCTGGGGGTGTAAATTGTCCGGGGATCGCTGAACTTAGGCAGTAACATGGTACCCAGTATAGAACTGTAACATTGATTCCGTGCGTACAACCTCCCCACCCCTGCGCATATGTGCACATCGTTGAATACGCGGACCTTGAATAATCCAGACACACCAACGGATGATGACTTAAACAACCATGAGCATTTCTCATCTGCACATCTCAATGCAAAGCTAGAAATAACAACAAATCAAATTAACTATAATAATGCCATATTGCAACACTAAGAATTTTATGCATGTCTTTTATTATAATACCTTGCTTTACACGAACGTACAACTTTAAATTGGAACTGCCTCAACAAGGCATATCTTTGCATAACATCAATGAGTATATGCTTGTTTAAGTAGATTTGTCCTTCCATGACTATATCTGTTGAAGCGTTCTTGATTACTACATGATCTTCATTTTCTTCTTGGAATTCCATATTTTCATCATCACTTTCATCCCAAATGTCAACAGGCGGGTTTATTTCTCTGTGGACCACTATTTCATTATTTCTTAACTGTGTTGTGGGATCAATATCTCTTGTATTATATGTCACACACAATGGATATTTGGAGAAGAAATTCGGATCCAACCTTCTTTGATCCAAATAGACCTTTACGCCCATGTTATTGTGTATTGTCAATGGTGGTAATTTCACGTCTACGACATATTGGATTACCAACTCAACGCTTCTTATGTCTAACCCTATTTGGGAAGCTATTACTTGCAGTAAACCATCGTAATTTGATGAAGTATCATATAATATTCCTTCCATTTTATAATCGGTGTAATCACCTGCAATCACACCAAATACAATACCAACACCAACAGTAAAGTCCTAATCGTTACATAAATACCATTACAACCACCAAACTGGCCACTTAGATTACATTCTGACGGGGAGTACCACACGACATACCAATGAGACTACCACGAATGAAACAATGTTTAAAAACACATGTGTCACCAAAATCCAAATAATATACCATATAGTCTTCCAACGAAAATACCACTTCACCAATTAGAAGCACCATTTTCGTCCACACTTTCCTGTTCATCGACAATACATACTTTCTATACCAAAAAAAACCGTAATGCAACTACACTTTTAAGCACCAACCTGTCAACTTTTATTTTTTTCATCAACATATCAACGTCAGTGACAAACGAAACCACCAACTAACTATGTGTGAAAACAAGTTCAATATGGCCAGTGCCATTTACCAAGTCGTGTATCATATTTCAACCATAAAATACGATATATATAATATATATATAATAATATACTTGTTATCTCCCATCTTCCATCATATTTCAACAAAATTGATACCACTCTTTCGCTATCCATGTTCCTTGTTCAAAGAAAACTCTTACTTTTTCAAGCCTTTTGTGTCCAAAATAAAATTCCTTGGTCAAACACTTATTAAATACACCAAAATATTTCCTCCAATTTCTCTTTTGTCAAAAATTGTGCATGAAAATAATGGAAGACACATGGGCCAGCCGTACGTCTTGATGTGGCCTCCTTTATAGGGGTGTGTAGGCTGCAATAGTAGGCTGCCCATAATGCCATCCAATCAATTAAATTGATTTGATGTGTCCTCTTTTAAAAAATAATTCAACACCTATTTAATTATTTATTAAAAAGCCAAAATTTATACATTACATATTTATAGTATAGAACAAGCCAAATATATATGAACATGTTAATAAATAATTAATTCCACGAATTTGGTTACGATTACCTTTTTATAATCTTTAAAAAAAACAAAAAAAAAATCACACTAAACTCTAACTAAAATTTCATATTGTATGTTTTTTGATATTATGACAATATCAATTATACGTAAGACTAATTTTTCCCCATAGTACAATCATTTTGCATATCATTTTTTAAAGGAATTTTTGCCGAAATATACTACTCTGAGGCTTTACATTACGTTTACGAATTAAAATTTTTATTCTCCAAATTTGAAGAACATACTACTTCTTAGTCAATAATTATTAATAAAGAAAAAAAATAATAAAAGTATAAATCCATGTCTTACACCAACTTCCAAAAACTTTTAAATATCAACAATTTATTCTTCCTTTTCACCACCTATCACATCACAATTTAATCAACATTATTATAAAAAATTATACTTTCTTTCTTACTTTGTAATTAAAGTTGGTATACTTTTGGTAATTTTAAATTGGTTGGTAGAGGCTTGTAATTTCCTCTCCAAATATATGCATTTATGAAATCTTCCCAAAAATTAATTATTTCATTGATCTTGCTTGTAACTTTACCCCACAAAAAAAAAAAAAAAAAAAAGAGATATGGTTGGGACCCACATAGGCACCTTCCTTTCGAGATAACTTGAACCCTTACCCGTTCTCTGGTGGCTTTACACCCTTACTTAGTTTAAGTTAGAATGATGTCCTAATGCACTTTAAACTCATTAGGTGGCAACTCTTCATTTTTAAAATTCCAAAAAAGTTATCTTCACGAGATCGTCCATATTCTCGTTTTTTCGCGAGAAAAATGGGGGCCACATATATATCTTATATCCTTTCTTTGTGTTGACTTGAGTGTTGTTATAGGTATATTTTTGTTGCATGGCAAATGAAGGTTGTAAATTGTTTAAGATGGATCATTAATTTGTACTGGAACTAAAGATTAATATAATCCAAAATTTAAATGTGATTAAAAATCTCAAGTATTTGTATAACTGTACATTTCAGTAAATCTATATACATTCCACCTTCTATAGATTTGATCTTTGACACTGTTGTTATTGTAAAATTGTACAAATATGACGTATGTATTAATACTTGAATTATTTACCCTAGCGATGAATAATGTGTAATTTTAATATTTTTCATCCTAGTTCAATAAAAACACATTTCACATGTTCCTTTTTGATCGATTAAACATTCCATTAGGTAGTCTGGTTTTATAAGAATAATGATACTCCATAGTTAACTTTAAATTTGTCATTTTGATTCTTAATGTGATGATTTCAAAATGGAGAAATACATACTTATAAACACTTTTAACCTCCCAAATACGTGGTCAAATAAATTTTTTGCACGAACGACATATCAAAAATAAAATAAAATAAAATTAAAATTAATTTTTTTTTTAAAACGTCGACGGCAGGATTCGAACCTGCGCGGGCAGAGCCCACATGATTTCTAGTCATGCCCGATAACCACTCCGGCACGTCCACCTGTTTGTTCATCCTTGGTTAATTATTCTATACATTATTAGTTCAGAAAACTACAAATAATTTTTACTTTTCCGTTTTATTTCATGTGCCATCTTTTTTATTTAGTTGATCCATTTAAAAAAATATTATCTTATTATGATTATAAATATTTTCGCTTTAAATTTTTTTTTTATTCTTAGTAAAATTATTTATAAATATTTAAGATTATAAATTTGATTTTTTTCTAATTATTATTAAATTAAAATAATATCATATAAAATAAATGGAAAAAAATATAATCAAATTATCTTTATTATTTATAATAGTTGTGTTGTTTTGTGAATGAACGTGTCTCCCTCTCTTATGTGGATGGATAACTATTGGAAGAAAGAAACGGTGGATAAAGATTTAGGTACAAGTTTAATTAATGAATTAAGTAGGGGTGGTGTTTGCACTTAAGAGTTCTGTTTTAATTAATTAATTTATTTTTTTAAAATATAATATATATTTAAGATTGTAAACTTAAAATATTTTATATAAATTAATTTTTTATATTAAATTAGGATAAAACAAACAAATTAAAATTACGCGGATAATTTATAGAATTCCAACATTCCACCACCCAATGCCCGTACGGATTTTTAGGGCCACCATAATTAAAGCTTTGTACCTCACATTAATAATTAATACTTTATTTGACCAAATTTTTGATAGAGTAAAAATTATTATTATTTATATAATAAAAAAAAGTGAAGTATTTTCTTTTAGAATAGCAGATTTTTAGAAATAATTTTTGTCTGAAAGCATTTACGAAAAATATGACTTAAAATAAAAAAAAATTAATTAAATACTAATTGTTGCTCAAATTGCTTTCTAAATTTATCAGTCTATCCAAAAAAATCTTTTTTTTTTGGACAAACACTTTTTATAATAATAATGGATAGTATATTGGACAAAAATAATGTTCTAATATCCTCGAATTAATTAATACATGTCTAAATGCGTCCAAAATATATTAAAAAAAAATGTTCAAAGCATTAAGAGAGGGAAAGAAAAGAAAAATCCACGTCAAAAGTTCCAAGCAAATATCTCTTTTTTTGGAAAAGCAAAAAGAGCAGAAAAATTGGACTTCTTTTTTTGTTTTAAGAGACGGTGGAAATTATTATTAATAAAAAAACAAAAAATAATAATAAATTTATTTTTTTAAAAAAAAAAAAAAACAAGGAGCGCCGTAGGAAAAGAAAAAAGAAAAAAGATAGCGGTAAGTAATAGGTTGGAGTGGAGAGCCTTATCCATTTATTTCACATCTTCCGGAGTTCAAACACCTACTCGCCCTAACGTGCATCTCACACACACGCACACACAAAAATTGAAAAATAAAAATAAAATTGGTGTTGATATCGGAGTTCAAATTATAAAAGGATCGAGTCACGACAAATGAGAAGCAATCCGATTCAATTAGAGCAAATTCTGTTAGAGTAGATCCGAATTTGTGCATGTTGGCTGACTTCAATATTATATCAAACAATATTAGATATGTTTATCGGAAAAATCATCATTTTGGTTAATAGTAAATTTTGTGAAAAAAATAATTAGAAATAAGTGAGCTTAGATGATCGAATTCACTTCTTTTAGATTGAAACGACAATATTATAGTTCTTTACGAGAATATAATTTTATGCAAAAAGAAAATAGAACAAGTTTGACGGCAAGGCAATTTTCAAGTTTTTTTTTTAGGAAATACTAAACAAAGAAAAACAAGAGAATAGCAAAAAAAATTCTGAAACATTCTATTTTTCGTACAACCCATTTTTATCGATCACAAAAATTGAATTATTGTCGCCTCCAAATAAGACAACACCATGACTAACACTGAAAGACTACCTCCCACAACATATGCATACTTGACGACACCTCACCTAAAGCTGATTGAAGCAAACAAACATTCAATTCGAGATCGAATATTAAGTTCCCGAAGATATTACTTCCAACTGTAAGATAACTTTTTTCGAATGAAGTCACTTTAGATGTCGAATCACATGTCAGACTTTAAACGGACACACATTCAAGACTCTTCACAACAAATCAAAGGATGATCTCTTTCATTCTCCTCGAATAACCACAAACCTTCCTCTCTATTTGCTCTCTATTTGCTCTTTTCACTAGATTCGACTTTGTTCCCGCAGAATATAAAATATTAGAAAAAAAAAGGGCAAGTGGTGTCCACGCGCCAAGGATAAAAGCAATTATCCAAACCATTTTATCTTTCCATTTATAGTACTGTCCGAGACAAGTGGGGTCAATTTGGTTGGGTTGGCACTAAGATAGAAAATGGATAACTCCGAATCTTTTTTTATAATTTATTTTCCATAGATAACATTAATATATAAAAATTAAACATGTAGTCCTTTTCTCTTCTTATCCTCTCTCACCCCCTTGACATAGAAAGAAGAAAAGAAAATTGCAATTATAGCCATTTTTTTCAAGAACTGTATGGTGGATCTTGTTTGTGTAGATGAAGAATATGAAAATGGGGTTAGTTTCTTTGGACCAAGAAAGCAACCATGGGATCATGGATGAGGAAAATCAAGATTGTTTGTCTTCTGATTCTTCTGAAATTTTGAGTAATTTATCTTCATCTGATTCGGAGTTGTTTGATGAAGGAGAAGAAGGAGATTCTTATGATCCGACTTCTTCGAATTCTTCTTCTAGTGGATCAATGAGTCATGAAAATACAAAAGGAGCTTTGCAAAATATGTCCACTCTTATTCAACAACTTCCATTCAAGTAAGAACTACTTTTCCTCTTAATTTTTTTATGTTTTATTTAATGTGTCGAGTGAATCAATAGTGTTTTTACTTATCTTATGGCTATATCTTGAAAAAGAGATGAGTTAGGGAAAATAAATTAAAAATTCGAATAGTCAATCATTCGAGTTGTTATCAAATATTGTTTGATAATTTATTTTATATTTAATATTTATATTGAAGCTCCATAAAATTTGAGTTTATATCTTAAATGTGTTTCTTATAAATGTGATTTGTTTACTAGCAATGTGTTTTTCAGGAATGATGACAATAGCAACGTGTTTGAATTTTGGCTCTAATCCGGCTAAAGAATACTACATTATTTTGCTTCCAAATATTTAAGCTTTGATGTATTAGTCATAAAATTAGTAAATTGTGGACTCAAACATCATATATAGTATTAAAAATTAAGTATTTACTCATTTGGATGGAATTACTAAAGCTAAAAATAAGCAAAGTTAAGAGGTGTTTAACTTATTCCTTTTCCTTTATTTTTAGCTTAAATACACAACACCTTTAAAACTTTTGATATTATCAAATACCAACATTAAACTAAACATGCTTAACTTTGATTTGTATTTAACATTATCTAAAATCCTTTAAAAATTACTCTCATCCTAACATTACGATTTTTTCTCCAACGTAGCTACTTCACTTCTGGACTACTATTTCTGAGTTGAAGGTCTATCAAAACAATGTTTCTACCCCTATACACCACTCTTCCATGCCCTGCTCTATAAAATTACACTGAATATGCCAATTGTTGATTGTTTTGGTTAAATAGGAGAGGATTGTCAAAGTATTACAATGGGAAATCACAATCATTCACCTCTCTATCAAATGTGAGAAGCTTAGAGGACATGGCTAAACCAGAGAATCCATACAACAAGAAGCTCAAATCATGCAAGAGTTATGGAGTTTTCTTGGAAGGTGGTTTCAAATTAGATAACTTGAACCCTCCTATTAGAAGCAATAGCTCTTCAAGACTAAGCTCAAAGAGAGGCTCATGTTCATCATTAAGAGCAAAGAGAAATGGAAGCTTTCTTGGAAATAATAGTAGACCTCCTGCTCCCCCAAATGGATCAACTAGTTTCACAAGTCAAACCCCTTTGTTTGCTTGATGGTTCTTATCAAATTTTTTATTATAAAGGGTTTAAGTAAATGTATTTACTTTGTTGTTGTTACTGTTCTCTTTTTTTTTCATGTATGCTAAGGAAGTATCTGGTTTTATGTTCTTTGATATGTGTTATCAGTAGAGATATATTTGCGTATATTCTATTCTCTCTTGACTTCAATACGTGGGAGTATGTTAAATATGTTGTTATATTTTGTGTTTCAAATTTCTTATCATTAGCTGGATTTTGTCTGTTAGGGGCGAATTTATATTAAATTTTTTTGGGTTATGGAAATTCGTGGTTATTCAATTTATGTGTATAATTTTTATAAAGAATATATTTAATTTTAGGTAAAGGAACATATTTTCAAAATGACAAGTTAGTTCATTGGTTTAAGGGCTTTTTCTTTAGCATGAAAGTTGGGGTTTCAATTCTAGCCAACAATACCATTTTGTCCACTTTTTATTGAAAGCACAAAATCACAAGTTGGTACATGTTCTTGAATTCCTAGATTTGTCGGTGTTATCGGTTCTACCTTTAACGGTAGACAGACAATAGATGTGTGAGGAGTTAAAAGAATGGCGTCATGCAAAAAAGATTGAACTTTAGTCATATTATTGAGCTTTCATTATGAATTTTTCAAATACCAAATAAAACTTATTATATTGAATTTTTAAATCTATAAATTAAAATAAAAAATATAAGAATTTTCAACCCTATGTTTTCTCGTTTAGATAATATGCCATTGATAAATCAAATTTAAAAAATCCAGAGTATCCCAACACACTCAAAGAGCATTTAGTGGAGATTGTTAGGTTAATGTATCATGAATAGGCACAAATTGCTCCATGACTCAAAAAAGTGGATGATGTACATTTGAATATTTGATGTGGGTATCTTTAGGTGAACCAATTATTTGTAAGCTTTATGACTCACTTAGCATATATAAATTCCTATTTTGCATCCAAAATTATTTTAAAATATAAGTTAGTAAAAACAGTCTATTTTTTTTTATAAAAAAAATGGATAGTTTCTTAAAGAGTATGTCAGATAGTTTCTTAAAGAGTATGTCCAAGCTAAAAATATAACTTGTTTGGAAAACGGAAAGATTAAAATTTAGTAAGAGTTGAAAGGACCGAATAATAACTCATACTTTAGTCCATTTTATTAGAAGTAACTTTTAAATGAATTAGTAATTGATTTATTTATTAATGCAGTTCACTTTAACCTGTTTAAATTTTCGAAAACACATATTACACCTAGCTAATACCCTATTGATCGTCTAAAAGAAGAATTATATTACGTAGCTATCTAATTAGTTTGGGTGTATAAATGGTTCGAAAAAATTCAAATTTTTTTATTTAAATTATATATTGTATAAGAAAATTTATCAAGTATGTATAATTATTTAATTGTGAATTTAATAGTTAAAACAAATTATGAGTTCAATAATAAGTTTAGAATCCATAAACTTTAATTGATTATTTCATATTGGTTTATCGAAAGATTTGAGCAAATAACCAAGTTAATGCTTGTTTACATTCAATGGTATATCGAAAACAATTGTTTATCTTATAATAAAAACAATATTTGCATATGTCACATCCTCTTTTAAATCTTACATGTGAAATAAAAATATTTTGATTGTATGATATTTTGTTATTACATAATATTAGATATATAATTTGAAAGCTAGACCAACAATAAAAATAACTATGTAAAGCTATTCCAGAAATATAAGATAAAGGATAAAATAGATTTATATTAACTAATAAGTAAAGAAAAAATAAACATGCGAGCACACCAAATTGAACGTTACATATAATAAGACTCTTCCTCATTATCTGATTCTGGATTTAACAATACTATAACAACAAAATTTAGTAATTAAAACAAAAATTGTATTTCAATTATCAAAACAATGAATAACAACCGCCCAAATAAAGTGTAAAACACGGGTAAAAGAAATAGTCCACGGTCAATATGGGACGATAAATATAAATTATGACGTGGCACCTATCCTTTCACAAAAAATAAGTTAAAATGACAATAATACCCTCATCTTTACCTTTCTCTTCTTTGTTCATTTTATATAAAGTACTCATAATTTCCCGCTGCCTTACAACTGTTCGACGAATTGCCTCTGAGAGAAGAAGGAGAAAAGAAAAGTTCGTTAAGGAATTTGTGATCAGTTACAGTGTTGTTAAGGTTTTTTATTATGATTGGATTTGATCAGTTACAGTATTGTTACAATTTAAGCCGCATCAGTGCTGGCCTTCTTCTCTTCTTGCTTTATCATTCTTTCCAATTAGTTTCCAATTTCTTGATTCCTATACACCCTTTATAAATCCCCCCAACCCCCAGACACCCTTTTATTTCTTGATTAACATTCACACTTTTTTTCGATTATTTGGATCGAATTAACCATTGTTGGAATATGGAGCTCAAAGGGAATGATTCTGGTTCGAGTTCTTTGAATGAAGGTTAGTTTGTTAACTGTATTGAATTCTTGTTCATTTACTTTTTTTCTGAATTATTAGGGAGATACAATGTGTATTATCTGGAAAAAATTATTATGTATAAATATATTGTATCAATCTTGTGTAAAGTGTATAATGGTGTATAAAAGGTGTTTGATATACAAATGTGGGTTAAATTGTGTGTTTATACATTACGTATGAGCTATGTGGCGTGTATATTTTTCAAAAATAGAGGTAGAGCTTAATTTTACTTAATTAGGGAATGGCTCCCTCTGTTTATATTTATGTGACTGTAAATTTTGATGGATAATGGATAATTTAAGATGTACTTTTTCATCGTGTTGATATGAGAAGAGGTGGACCTATGTGGTGGGTTCAAATTTGAAAAAGAAAACTTGGCATGTTATGTGTATTTTAAAAAGAATCTGTCTGACATATCTGTTGGATTGGGTAATGATTATGAATGATTACTGTGATTGCTATGATTTTACTGAAAATATTGTAGCGGAACCATCCTTTATTCATCAAGAAATTGAACTTAAATTAATGCTGTTAGTATGTGTTATATGTGTGGGCTTATAGTTGTATAACTCAGAGCAAAATGCAGATTGAATAAGCAAGATGTACCTTCTTATATTATGAGCTCTCAATACCCCTAGAGCTTTGGTTCAATGGTAGAAGTAGAGCATATAGGGAATGTGGAAGGCAAACGTTAGTAGTGTGAGCCCCGATGAGGACTAAATCTTGGTGTTTAAGTGGAGGAGAGTAGAATGGTGAGCTCATATTCCGTGGTGAGCTCATATTCCGAGTTTCAACTTATAACCAACTAAGGTTGGGCCAGCTAACCAAACAGGGGATTTTCTCCGATAACAAAAAAATGTTATAAGCTTTGCACCTGTTCTACAAATGATTTGTTTACAAGTTGTGCAGTTGTTCTAGACATGCTTTGTTGGAAACATATTGGATCTATGTATTCTTCTGCTTTTTATAGTAGTGAAGCCACTTTTTCTCCATTCTTATACTATTTGCTACCCTTGGAATATATCTGTATAAATTATGGCCATGAAACTATTGGTTAACTAGGCACTTTACCACCTTGCATAGGGAGGCCACATGGTTCATCTCCATCGGTCATTGTAATTGGTGGAGGTATCTCAGGGGTAGCTGCTGCACGTTTCCTTCAGAATGCTTATTTTAAGGTGAAGGTTACTCATGACTTTAAAAACCCCTTTCACATGTAGCGATTTTTTGTTCTAATTTATTTCTTGCTTATTAAGTTGGTCTATTTTTATCCAGGTGCTCTTGCTGGAGTCACGAGATAGACTTGGTGGTCGCATACACACTGACAAATCATTTGGCTATCCAGTTGATATGGGAGCTTCATGGTGAGTAAAACTAATCTTTTCCTCTCCAGTTCTTTATCCAGAACAAGATGCTTATTCCTGTTATTCTAATTGCATCTCAGGCTACATGGAGTGTGCAATGAAAATCCTTTAGCTCCATTGATACGTCGGCTGGGGCTCACTCTGTATCGAACTAGTGGTGACGACTCAGTGCTGTATGACCATGATTTGGAAAGGTAAATTGGATTTTTCACATTTAGTTACAAACTGATTTTGTCATGTTTAGTGGACATGTTCTCGTTTTGTTAAAACACCTTCTCTCTCTCTCTCTTTCTCTCTTTAAATGAAGGAGGGTGGCTTATCTCTTAGTTACTCCTTAGATTTTTGGCTTCAGATTTTCTAAGTCCTGTTCTCTGTCTCCATTCTAATGCAGCCACTCAAAATTGGGGCAAAAATCTGTTAGCTTGTTCTTGAATTGTCGCAATAGTATTTTCTGCAAGAAAGTGTCTTGCAGTCTATATATGTCTCAGGAGCTTGATTATGTTTCCTTTTTTTTAAAGCTGCATGCTGTTTGAGATGGACGGTCATCAAGTTCCTCATAACACAGTTGCTGAAGTAGGAGATGTATTCAAGAAAATCCTCAAGGAGGTTGGCTTTTCTCTGTATTTATTAAACCAAGTGCTATTCCTTTTGAGGTTTTCATGAAGACACAAATGAGCGATCATGTCTATCGGCAATGCAGACCGAAAAAGTGAGAAATGAGAATAGTAAGGACATATCGGTTCTTAAAGCAATATCTGTTGTATTGGATAGGCATCCTGAGCTAAGGTATGGGGAAAAATGCCTCTGTTATAACCAACTTATGTTTTTTTTTTTAAATGCGTAATCTAATTACATTTACTGATCTTATATGCTACTTTAAGGCAAGAAGGAATCTCTCATGAAGTACTGCAGTGGTACATATGCAGAATGGAGGCATGGTTTTCTGCCGATGCAGACAGGATCTCTCTAAGAACTTGGGATCAGGCAAGATTTTTTCCTTGTTATTCTAAGTTTCTTCTAAAAGAGTAATTTTGAATAGTATGTGCATCGAAAAGAATTGCCTTACTATTCCCAATCCCCAAAGATGATATAGCTCATCTGAATGGCAAGGCTCTAACTGCCAGGTTCAATAATGCAATAAGTAAAAAAACTGTCAAGTATTTCAGAAGTTTAAGGCACAACTTGTGTTATTATAGCTATCCTTTTCAGATATCTACACACTCCCAGATAGGGAATTTCAGGGTTCCATTTTACAGTAGATGCTTTAAGTTACCACCATTAGGATATGATTGATGGAATAATTTCCTAAATATGTAATATTGATGTTGTGTATATTGTGTACAGGAGCAAGTACTTACGGGTGGTCATGGACTAATGGTGCAAGGTTATTACCCAGTGATTGAGGCATTGTCAAAAGATATTGATATTCGTTTGAATCACAGGTACGATTGGGGTTTTCTGTGGAAATGTGAAGTTTGACATATTGTTTGTTGTTTCTACTGCTTGTCATGCTGTGGGCTTTTCACTTTAGAATCTGAAGATTAATCCCCCCTTTCTTCCAACATTCCTCACAGAGACACCATTTTTTTAGGTCACGCCACAGTCCGACACAGAACACATGGACCCCCAAAAGGGCAGGCAACTGAACAATGGGAGAAAATGCCCGGAAGGGTTCCATCTGCTGGAAATGTTGCTTTCTTATTTGTATTTTACTGTTTTTCCAATCACTTCATAATCCATGATGGGTTGCCTGCCAGCATCAGAGTCGATTTTTCGCCTTGGTAAAATTTGTCCATTTTTCTTGGACATCCTGAGAATGTCAGCAGTGATGCAACTTTTTTTTTTTTAACAATAACCAAGAGATTTCTGAGGAATAGTGGGGCACAAGTTGAAAACTCGGCGGTTGATGTGCCTATCCCTGTCTAACTTTCTCCAATTAAATAGTAGGCTTTTGTCCACAGCAGGATTTACACTCTTGACGCGTGCCCAAGCTATACAGCGGACTACACGTCATGCGAACTTTATGTTCTTACCACTAAACTGAAGCTCTAGAGAGGAGCTATAATACAACTTTTCTGCTGCACACTGTTTAAGAATTTCTCAACACCACACCCAAATCCCAACCCTCAGTGTTTTCAAGTATTGGCTGTGGAGAATTAATGAAAGAAATAGATTTTTAATTTTTGCCAGTAATTTCTTATCTTGATTTACCTAGACTTTAGCCTCCAGTGTTATCTGAAACTGTTATTTTTCTGTCGATCTGAATTATTAGGGTTAAGGCAATTACGGATGGGTATAACAAAGTGATGGTTACAGTTGAGGATGGGAGGAATTTTGTTGCGGATGCTGCTATAATAACTGTGCCTATTGGGGTCCTCAAAGCTGACTTAATTGAGTTCAAACCAAAATTGCCAGATTGGAAGCTTTCTGCAATAGCAGATCTCGGTGTGGGCAACGAAAACAAGATTGCATTACGATTTGATACTGTATTTTGGCCAAATGTTGAATTGATAGGCATTGTTGCACCTACCTCTTATGCGTGCGGGTATTTTCTTAACCTCCACAAGGCAACAGGGCATCAAGTCCTTGTCTATATGGCTGCCGGAAGACTTGCTTATGATGTAGAGAAATTATCAGACAGAGAGGCGGTTGATTTTGTTATGCGTCAGCTGAAAAAAATGTTTCCTGAAGCACCTAAACCTGTGAGTAATACCTGGTCCTACATAATTATATTACAGTTGTTACAGCTGCATGCAGTGTTTGATGACTATGTTGCTTGGACTACCCAAAAGTGTTGAAACACGCTTGTCAGATTCTCCAATAACGCACTACTTTTGGAGGATTTGGCATGCACCCAACGACATCTTTGAAGAGTCCGAGCAACTTATATCATTAATAACTAAAAGATTGTTCAGAAGTTTTTACAGCTCTGTATTCATTTCTAGTACTCTTTTCTTTAATTTGACTCTAAAATTTTCCGAATTCACTAAAGATACACTGTCACATATTACCTTTTGTTTATCACCAGCAGGCCAACGAAGCAATCTGTTTGTCGATGTAACACACATCTCCTTAATCTGTTTGCAGGCTCAGTATCTTGTATCACGCTGGGGAACAGATCCGAACTCCCTAGGATGCTATTCGTATGATCTGGTTGGAAAGCCAACCGATATATATGAAAGGCTTCGAGCACCCTTAGGTAATCTATTCTTTGGAGGCGAAGCTGTCTGTATGGATGACCATCAAGGGTCCGTGCATGGTGCGTATTCAGCTGGAATTATAGCTGCTGAAGATTGCTGCCAGCATCTCATCAAGAGACTTGGAAGGGTTCAACTTGTTTCCTCCAGGGAAGAAATTCTAAAAAACATTGTTCCCCTCAAGATTTCCAGGATGTGACAATCTTGCAACAAAATGAAAAGTTGTTTAGCTTTACAAGTAGTATACTTACGACTCATCTTCATTCGACTAAATTTCTGTTAATGATGAATGAAGTTGTAACACTAGTGCATCATACTGTCTTTCTTTTTTTCCTTCTAGTGCATCAGACTGTCTTTTTCCTTTTCCTTCTTTCAATTGTATTTTCGAACGTTTGAAATATAAGATTGTTTTTGCGTTATAAGTACAATTTTATCAACGTCACAATATTATAACATGAGATCTCATAGTTCTTCTGAATCTTAAACACATCCTGTACTGTCATGTACTCTAAAAGAAAGGGAATTGACGAGAAATTTCTACCTTTCATCAAAACTTTGTGTTGAGAATGCTGGATTCAGTTGAACTCGTTGTTTATATGTTATATCTACCATTTTTTATGTCAATGAGGGTAAATTAACGAAGAAATAGTTCATTTATCTGATAAAATTATTATCACGTGATCAAGAAGTAATCTATAAAGACAATCTCTTAATTAAATACATGGTAGGAAGATTATTTTAATGCCAACCAGAATCATATTTGTTCATGGCTTTGATAGCTCCAAACAGAGGGATTTTCTTGCACCTCAGGTTGGCACAGAGAATACTGATGGAACACAGAATTGAAATTATACATCATATCATTCGAATAATACTATAATAGTATAGAGATGTTCATAATACATAATAAAACTAAATATTTTTTAATATAATAAAATAATATTTTTATAATCTCAATTTATGTGGCAGACTTCGAGAGTCAAATAATTTTAATTTATTCATATATTTAAGCATGAAATCTTTAATTTGGAAATTAGATAAAATTACTTTACATCACAATAATTAATACTTACAAAATATGTAAAAAAAAAAATTATCATAAAAAATATATAAACTTATTTGAATCTCGAATTCTGAGACAATTGTCACTAGCAACTCCATTTAGAGATATCACCAAAATTAACATTATTAATTACTTTATGGTTAAAAAAAAACTCCACAGCAGCCAAAAAAGGTATAGGATACAACTATTCAAACACTTAATTATATATACCATATCATATAATTTCAAATATTACATTATTATAAACGAGACAATGCAAGAATTTGCTCATAATTTCTTGGTTTTTCTCTTTTGACTTGACTTGTTTGATTTGATGACTTTTGTGACACAACAAATGTTTTAGCAATTGTCCTCAAATGATTTTTTTGTACTTTTCCTGTTCCAGTCTTTGGCAGTTCTTCAACAAATTTCACTTTTTTTGGCACCATAAATCCTGGCAAATTTGATCTACAATGTTCAATGATGTCCACTTCCTTAATTATTGATGAATTCTTGACCAAAATGACAAAAGCACATGGACTTTCACCCCATTTTGGATGTGGCATAGCCACAACACATGCCTCTACCACATTTTTATGCTTCATTATAACATTTTCAACTTCAATACTACTAATATTTTCCCCACCTGAAATGATCACATCTTTCCTTCTATCTTTAATTTCTAAATATCCATCTTGGTGAATCACACCAACATCTCCGGTGAAAAACCAGCCGTTCTTAAAAACCTCCTGGTTTGCCCTCTCGTTCTTGAAATACCCTTTCATAATACTGCTCCCGCGCAAGCACACTTCTCCCATCGACTTCCCGTCCCGCGCCACGCTCTCCATGCTATCGAAATTTTTCACGTCCACGTCCGCTAGTGTTAGTATACCCACCCCTTGTCTCGCTTTCAACCTAGCTTGATTTTCAGTAGGCAGTTGGTTCCATCTGTCCTGCCACTCGCACAAGAGGGCTGGACCGGTTGCCTCGGTGAGCCCGTAAGCGTGGACCACGTGGAACCCGAGCGCCTCGATTCTCTGGAGAAGCGAGGGGGGCGGCGGGGCACCACCAGTGAGGATTTGGACTTGGGTGGTTAAGGGTTTGTACTCATGTGGTTTGGCTTCAAGTAGGATGTTGAAAACAATAGGTGCACAACACATGTGTGTAACATTATGTGATGCAATGTTTGTGTACATTTCTTGGGCTGTTGTGTTCCTAATACAAATATTTGTGCCACCACGAGCTGCTATGCCCCATGTGAAACTCCATCCATTGCAATGAAACATTGGCAATGACCATAAGTACACTGGCTCACTACCCATTTCCCAACCTAATAATAGGCTCAAAGTGCTCAAAAATGCTCCTCTATGACTATACATAACCCCCTTAGGCTCACAAGTCGTACCTGTTGAAGACATAATTAAATAAATATCAATATTTTTCGTCTCTGCTTAACTGGACAACAATTTTAAGAAAGAAAGAAAGAATAATAGGGCTGGCCATTCGGTCGGTTCGGTTCGGTTTGGTTTTTCGGTTTTCGGTTTAAGAAAAATATAAACCGAAACTGAACTGAAATAAATTCGGTTCAGTTCGGTTTTTGCAATTTCGGTTCGGTTTATTTCGATTTAATTTTTCGGTTTGAATATTATTTCTGACTCCTTTTTTTCGATGAAAAGTAGTTTATTACATACAAGAACATTACTACAACTCTATAAAGATAAGTTACTTTATATTAGTAACTAATTAATGAGGCCATTATTTAAAAATATGAACAGTTACATGTATTGAATTACTATTTGAAGTGTCATAACCTATAAATTAAAAGTCTACCATTTGATTCCTTCATTCCTTGACATATATGTTCTAGGTTAGCAATTAGGATTTAGGAATTTTATTTTTCACTAAAGTAAAGTAATATTATTTGGAACTGAAATTGGGCGTTCAGTAAAGTATATGTTGCCTGATTGGGCTTGGGAAATTACTAGTTCATGTTGGGCCTACACTATATGTATTATGATTTATAAGTTATAACATATGTAGGCAGCCAAAACTAATAGGTAGTCGAGCAGAGACGAGTTCTCTGGAGCTCTTGTAATATTCTCAGTGAACTTAACCACAATATATATCATCTCATTTCTGGCCAAGAAGGTATGGCAAGAATCTATATACACACATATATGTATGTATGTATGTATTCATATTTTTCGGACTTGTCGAGAAAGATTAGCTATTTTGCTACTGTAGCTTTGATGTTTCTAAGACATATTATCTTAGGATGTCTGTATATCCTTTATATATACAAAGACACTCTTCCAAGAAGTTTATCTGGACATAAAAAAAATTCAGTTTTTCGGTTAACCGAAATAAAAAAAATTAAAACCGATAACCGAACCGAATTATCAATATTTTAAAATTTAAAATCGAAACCGACTGAATAAACCGATTGAACCAAATAATGCTCAGCCCTAAAGAATAAGCTTTGAAACTTATTATGTTCTGAGCTACACCATATATAGTTGTTATTTGTGGGATTATAATTAATCATTTTATTAAGTTTAAAGCTAAACTGTTACTAAATATAGAAAAATATCATTTTTTTTGGGATAGAGGGAGAACCATTTGTGATAATTTAAATTCTTAGATTAGACGATCAGACGTTTGTAACAGTACCTGATGTATAATTCAAGGTGATTGGATCCCATTCGTCGGTGATTTCTTCGGGGACGTTACTCGGATTTCCTTGGTGCACGAGTTGCTCGTACTCGAGCTGGCCTAGCCGGATTCCGGTAGGGGAGTTGATGTCATCAATGATGACAATGAGGGGTATTCTTGTCATTTCAGAATTTTTTAGTAGTTCAAGGGCGTTTTTAGCAATTTCTAGGTATTCATAATCAATAAAAAATACTTTGGCTTCAGAGTGTTTGAGAATAATTGCAATATTCTTAGCATCTAGCCTAGTATTTATTGTGTTCAACACAGCCCCTGCCATTGGCACACCAAAATGCATCTCATATATTGCTGGAACATTTGGTGCCAAGACTGAAACCTACATAATCAAAGATAAATAATTAAAATTAAGTACTATATTAAACATATAAAAATTTGTTTATTTTCATTTGTTGCATGTATGTTAAGTAAAAGTGCTAACATGTTTCTATGTAAATATTTTCACAATTACATATTCATCATGTTAGAGTTTATATTTTATGAACTAATATTGTGAAAAACTAGTTGTGAAATTCGTTACTAATCTGTCACTGAATAGCTCTTAGATAACTCGATTTTTTTATAATTCATCCAAAAAAATGAATTAGCAATAGATTTTTGTTGTTTCACGACATATATTGTCTGTCACTAATTCCTTTATTTTTTCATGTCATGATCATTTGATGTAATTATATGTATGTAAATCTCTATAATAAGTATTATTAGTAACTAACAAGAGATGACATGTTAAACTACATGCATGCATATCTATATAGTGTTAGATGACATGTTAAACTACATGCATGCATATCTATATAGTGTTACATCTTTACACGTTTAACATATATAACTTAAATCTATCGCATTTAAAGGATAATCGATTGATCTGTTGTACTTACCACATCATTCTTGACAACATTTAGGGATCGTAGAGAGGAAGCAAGGCGACAACAACGCTCGTAGGTTTGCCTCCAAGTGAAACGGACATTGCCATAGATGATAGAGGTCCTATTGGCATAACACTTTGAAGCTCTTGTTAAGAAGGTAAGAGGAGTTAGAGACACATAATTTGCACCACATTTAGGTAAATTATCCATAGTACTTGAGTAGAAGTTGGTTTTTAGAAATATTAAAAGAAATTGGAGAGGAAAATGTGGTGAGTATGGTAATTTAGAATTTTTATACAAAAGATACAACTAAGATGGGATATTTATATAGAGGAAAAACTAAGTGTAGAGTCAAGACTATGTGGCCCATTATGGGTCCCTAAATGGTTGTTTATAGGTGGAAAAAATAGTGAAGTTGCAATGACAATATTAAATACTATTTTATTTCACAAGTCAATACCAAATTTGTGGTTGTTCTAATTTCACATAAAAAGTTTTGGCTGCTTTGACCTTCATTACCTTCACATAATTATGTGAAATTTCACATAATTTCAAATAATTTGCTTTGACCACACCACTAATGATGTGTGTATATATATTATTCTTTTTAATTTTGGGATTGTAAAGTTGAGGTAATTTTATAGTTAATAGCTGAATTACAAATACAAAGAGTGTGTTTTTGATTTGTGGGAATCAATAGAAAAGACAAATTAATTATGATACATCAGATTCAATCTAGTTAACAATAAAGTTAATAGATTTGTTATTTCTTGGAATCTCTCTTTTGATTCAGAGTTGTAATATAACGTGTATCTCCTCCTGTTCGATCGATATGTAGAAAAAATAGAAAATATCTTTCAATTTTTTTTATACTCTATTGACTAATTTTTTGAAAAATACTTTTTTTTTTTTGTAAAATGTGTTTCTTAAGAATGAGAAAGATGACTTTTTAAGTGAAATTCGAAAAACAAATTCCAAAAATGTCATTTCATATTGATTAATTGTGTCTTTCCCCTCCTCCGATCCAACAAACCTCATTTTCAATCCCTACGTCGGTAGCTCTCATTCCCCGCACCAACACTCTTAAGACTTGTTTGGATGGTTGTAACTTATTGTATTGTTAGTTTAAATACAATATTTATTTTGATTATTTTTAAAGTTTATTATATTGTATTATCAAATTGAGCATTGCATAATGACAAGTCCTAGTAACAATTGATTAGTGTTATCGCATCATTATCCTTTTTTTTTCCCGTTTTGTCTTTGCTTAATTATTATCTAATTATTCTATTTTATTATTTATGCTCTTTTTGTATATTATCTTGACTCTGTAATATTATAATTCATATACCCTGCTTTTTTGGTAGGTTTGTCCTTCAGATCTTTGACGTGTGGCATTATATAACCACAAAAAATGATATAATTTATCCAAATATTATTTTAAATTAAGTCAATACAGTACAACATAATACAATACACAATGTAATATGATATATTATGAAATGATACGTAAAAAGTAATAACCATCCAAACAACTAGTTATCCCCCACCCCCACTCCCCACCCCCCACCCCACATACTTTCTTTAGTATTTGTCTAGATGAAAACATATGCAAATGCTTTTTAAGAAAATATTTTTTATTTACGTATCAAATCTAAAAACAAAAAAATAATTAAAAACTCATTTATTTTCTTATAAAATATTTTGCTTCGCGCCAAACACAACCAGAGTCAAATACTTTCTTTATACGTCAATATATTCATTTGGTAGTTAAGGAACGTATTGATCATGGATTGTTTACATATTTAGACCTCAATAATTTTAGTTTGACCATCCTATAAAAGTTCTATATAAAATATTTGAATTTTGGCTTAATCTCTATATAGTTTTAAAAGACTATCATATATGTATAATTATTAAATTTTGAACTATACTCAAATAATAAATGGGTCCAATCACATCTAAAACTCATTAAATACTTTTTCTTATATTAGTATGTCTAAATTTTCGATATAAAGAAATTCAGTTGAACTCTTTTTTTGTTCTCCGCTTATTCCGTCACTAATTATAATAATATAATAAAGATTTATTCGTTATTTATTAGAAATTTCAGATACGAATTTTGAGAATTAAGAACTTCTCAGTAGGAGTGCGTGTTGAAATTAGCAAATTGTCATTTCTAGATATTTAAAATTTATAATTCATATAATATATTTAAAATTTAGTCACTTTGATGTTGCCTTCTTCTACTTGCACTTATGCTTCTTCATGGAAAAGGTAAAAGATGAAAATAATTAATTAATTATATCTTGAGTTTTTTAAATAATAATTATTCCATTTGTTTATTTTTACTACTAGTGGCACCTATAAGAAAATAATGATCGATATGAGTACTATTTGATCAGACTATTCATATTATTGTTGTTTAGTTTTACGTTTTGAAAATAAATAATAATGTGTAATATAAATGATAAGACATTACAAAAAAAATCTTGATATGTTAAAAGTGACAAGTAAAAAGTGAAAATCAATTTTTTGAATAATAAACAAGTAAAAGTAAATCGAGAATATTTTTTAGTCAATTATTTTCAATCAACACAACAACTAAAATAAATTAGAGCGAGTAATTTTTTTTGATTTATCCTTTGTATTACTCCTTTCATCCCTTTTTAGTTGTCATAAATTTCATTTTTATACTCAAACTATACTTTTGACTAATATTTTGAAATATACTTTTTCATCATATGTTTTTTAATTTCATATTTAAATTATTGAAAGTGTGAGTTTAATACATAAACTATCACTTTTTAGTTTGAGAAACTACACTCTCATTTTTTATATTAAAAAATCTTACCAATATAGCATTTTACACCAATAAAACTTTCCTTTATTTTTTTTTTAAAGAAAACACTATAAATATTTTGATACTTTCCTATTTCCCGTTTTTCTTTTTGACCAATCAGAAAGCCCAAATTAAAAAGACTGATATTTTCTTTATACGACTTTCCTTTTTTTTTTATGGTCTTTCTTTTATATAAAAAAAACAATAAAAATATAATATTAAGGAAAACATGTTCAAATAACGTAAAACACGTTGAAATAATATTTATATATTTCATCTAATATGTTACTAAAAGTTTTACTAGAAGGGAGAATAATATTTCAACTATATATAACGATACGATTATCTCTACTAACCTACTATATCACAAGGCCCGACATCATATTACCCGTACTAGCCGTCTAATCTTCTATCCTAATATGTGATACCCACTATTTTCTATTTAAGGTCATATCCTCAGCGATATGAAGCTACTCTATATCTTATCGAATCACCTCCCCCCAATATTTTTTCGGTATACCTCTACCCATCCGCGTAACCCATAAATCCAACCTCTCACAGTCCTGACATGAACGTTAGCACCTCTTCTCTGCACATGTTCAAACCATCGCAGTCTAGCTCGCTTTTCTCATTTTTTCTACCACAGAAGTCACCCCTGACTTCCCCCAAATGATCTCAATCCTAATCTTATCCTCCCCGGTATGTCCACACATTCACCTTAACATCCTCATCTCTGCGACCTACATCTTCTAAACTAATTATCAAGTGATCGAATAACTTAAAAATATATTTTCTTATTAACTAATCATAGTTAAGTGTGATACATTTCATCTGTTTATTTGTTACTTTTATATTTTTATTTATGCGATGCATTTTAATTAGACATGAAATATTAAAAAAAATCAAAATAATTTTTATGATTATATAAGTCAATTTTAATTTTCTTTTCATGAGAAAATAGCAGCCATTTTCCAGTCAATCCTGTTTGCAACAAATTTTAACGTGATGAAAAATAAAATTACAATCACAAAAAAATATGAAGAAACATATATTTATGGATAAACAATACAGGTAGAAATCTGTTTCTCTCTTGATTCTTCTCTTATTAGATTTCTCCATGATTCGAGGGTCGTTAGTGGCGTATTTCTCGAACGTAGGATGATTTTGGCCTCCTTGAGTCATATTTTGATCTGTTGATAAATATCCCTAGGATTTATGGGATATTTGAGATGTCTTTTCTGGGGAATATAATACTCTTTATATAGGCATGAATTAGAGTTTAGTGTAGAGTAGCTTCCAAGAAACTCTAACTGAAATAGGACTCATCTTGTAGAGTCCTACAAAATTTTGATGTCTATAAATGCCCCCTACTTCAAGGCTTGTCGGAGTGTAGACTTGATGAAACTCAAAGACAGGCTTGAAGTACTCATTTTTCCACCATTGCTGACTTCATATATGCATATTTGATTTATGAGAGAAGAGATGGAGGGCAAATTTGGTCCCACTAGGCGTGCCAGTTTGTTTGCAACAAATTAATGTGATATAAATAAATTGCAATCACAAATAAAATATGAAGAAACATAATTTTAATCATAAAGAATGTGGGTACAAATCTGTTTCTCCCTTGATTCTTCTCTTATTAGATTTCTCCATCATTCGAGGGCCGTTAGTGGCGTATTTCTCGGACGTAGGATGCTTTTGACCTCCTTAAGCCATATTTTGATCTCCTGATAAATATCCCTAGGATTTATGGGATATTTGAGATTTTGATCTCTTGATAAATATCTCCAGGATTTATGGGATATTTGAGATGATTTTGAGGGGAATATAATACCCTTTAGCATGAATTAAGATTTAGGATAGAGTAGCATCAAAAAAACCCTGACTGAAATAGGAAGATTTAGGATAGAGTAGCATCAAAAAAACCCTGACTGAAATAGGACTCAACTTGTAGAGTCCTACAAAATTTTGATGTCTACATATCCAAAGACCATATTTTTAGGATTTATTTTTCTTCACTATTTGACTTGACTATTGCTTTTGCTCTTAGTAATCATTAAATTTTAACCACCAAATTTTATGCATCATGCATTTGTTTGGGATCCAAAACTTTTTACAAGTGTTAGTTTAGTTAATTATTAAATATACTAATAGGTTAAGATATTAATTCACTTTGTTTAGTATATCAATTCGCTTTATATTTGGTCGCTTTGCATAAATTTACTTTGTATCGGAGCGAACATACATAATTAATTGGTATATTCATATATAATGGATCAATACAACTCTAAACAAATAGAATTCAATTTTTTTTGCTATTATTATTATTATTATTATTATTATTATTATTATTATTATTATTATTATTATTATTATTATTATTATTATTATTATTATAACTTTTAAACTCTTGATATTTTAAATAAGTACATAATATATACATACATATATATATATATATATATATATATATATATATATATATATAATTTTTCTACTATTTTTTTGGTCTAATTAATGTCGGTTTCACACTTAATGAAATAAGTGCAATGTTTGTGGACAAGCAAACACAATTGGGCCCATATTAATGGTAGGTGTTTTTTTTTTTTCATTTTAATTTCTTTTTTAGTTGGATTCTGATAATGTATCTTTTTATAATAAAGTATCTTATTGTATCATGTATTCTATTATGTGATAGAAGTATAATATTATTTTAATAAATATGGTATTTGAATAGACTGTATTATTTTGTTGTTACGAAATGTCAATCTAGACAATGATATAATTCTTTTTCGAGTTTTTACGGATGGTTCTGTAAAAGTTTCGCAGAAAAATTGACTAAAAGTCATACTACCAAAAAATTCATGAACTAACACATGAAAAATGGAGAAAATCATCTAATTCATATTGCTTGATCTCGAAATACTAAAAGATGTCGCGGATTTGGCCAAGGCTATTGAAATTCTTTTCCAGGTCATTATGTAAGGTTCTATAAAGGTTTCGAGAAAAAATTGATTGAAAATCAAAAAAATTCATGGGCTAATACTTATTGAAAAAAATGGAGAAAATCATCTAATTCCTATGGTGTGTCCTATAAGATGCTCAAAGATATCGCATTGATCAGACCAAGGCTATTGGAATTCATTTTCGGTTCATTATGGATGGTCATGTAATGGTTTTGCGAAAAAATTGATTGGAAGTTGTTGCTTCCCTAGAACACGTAAGTGTACGTGGTCTAACAAGTAATATAGTGGCCCTGATTAAAGGGGTCGGGATATAAAACGCAAAGGATTTAAATAAAATTGGTAAAGAATCCAAGCTATTATGTTTAGAGTGTTTTGAGGAGGAATAGTAAAGAAGTTTGTGGAAAGAAATAAAACCACTAACTTAAATTACTACATTGAGCTAGTTTGTTGTTAACTATCAATTTAAGAACAATTATGGGATTGTAACCTTATCAACGTCATTTTAGTCTCAACATTCACACATACGTTTGGGCTCCTACCTACTGGTTCATAGGGTTAAAGTTACCTAAACAGGGTTGCAGGCCTCTGCCGGCCTACCGTTATTGACTAGGCATTTCTTTGGTAGCCCTAGTAATTGTGCAGCCTTTTTATCCACCTAATATAGACAATCCTTAGTCATCCCCCTTGAGCTTTAGCCTTTTCCTTTGATTAGCCACATTTCAAGACAAACTCGTTCTTTCGAATTTAAACCATGTTTGATCCTAATTCCTAAGCGCTTTTGAAAGATCTCGGATCCTTGACGTCACTTCGAGGTCAACTACCCAGAAATTCTGCCAGGCATCACCTTACGGAAGGGCCCACATGGCCCGTGTAAAGGCACACGGACCGTGTGGCCTCCCGTGAAATGGCATCCGGAAATTGGAGGGTGAACGGGCCATCACACGGTCCGTGTGACCTTGGATGGACCGTGTGGCCTTCCGTATGGTGGAATGCGTGGAGTCACCTTCACACGAACTGAGTCACGGACCGTGTGACTCTAGACGATCCGTGTGGTCCTCCGTCTTACCTCGAAGTGGAAATTTACTTTTACACGGACGGGATCATGGTCCGTGTGACCCCAGGTGGTCCGTTTACCTGTCCTATCGTGATACTTAGTCTGGAAAATCTTGCCTCCGAAAATTTGAAGTCTGAGACCACGGCACAGTAAACGGTCCGTGTGACACTACACGGACCATGTATTAGACCGTATGCCTCAGACGGACCAATTTCTGGTCCGTTTCATTAATGGCATTTTTGAAATATTGGCTTATCCCAACGAAATTTATGTCATTTTCCACCCTTCCTAAGCTCCCTATATAAGTGGGACTTCACCATTTTCAGCCCATTTTCACTCTCTCACTCTCTCTCTTTCTCTCTCTCTCTCTAAAGTTCACTCCTTCAAGACTCCCACCTTCTCACTTTGATTCATCAAGCTAAGGTTCACAATTTGAGTCCATTTCCTCTTCAAGTGTTGTCTTCTACTAGGTATGTGGGGTTTGATTCTTGGTTCCTTTCAACCAAGAAGACCCAAGTTCTTCTCAAACTATTTTATACACTTATCTACTTAAAATGTGAGATTTTACTACTTTATCTTGATATCTTGAACAATGCATGTGCTATTTAATCTTCCGAATTGTGAGTTATGTTAAGAATTATTATGATGAACTACTTGGATTATGAAATTTGAACATGCATGTCCCTTTAAAGATGTTTTATGCATGGGTGATAATACTACTTTTTCTGCTAATTTTTATTATGGATTTTCTAGTTCTTACCTTATATTGCTATGTTTGAATATGCTCTACATTGCCCATGCCATCCCTACATATTTGCATTTGCATCACATTCATGAATTTGGTGCATGAAAATCTTGGTAATATAGAATTGTGATATGATTTTTGGTAAGACATGGGATATGACAAGAAGGTGATCACCGGTATGTCTATAATTATGGCTCTTGGAGCATCTTGGGTGTTTATACCATCTTGTATCTTGGCTCTTGGAGCATCTTGGGTGCTTGCACCATCTTGTACTTGTAGATGAGCTATTCTTTGCATTGGCATCTTGCATATGATCTTGAAATTTGGCGTTGAGCCTAAATGTGCCTTGAACGTTTTAAAACTTGCACTTGACTCTCTTGAAAGCATATGTATACGTATATGAGTATTCTTGTGAGATGTGTAAGACTTAGCACCGATGAATTAGGGGTCCTCCCCTTTTCCTTGAACTATGTGCCAGCATAGGGACGGATATTATTCGTCTACTTGTTTATGATACGACATGTCTTGATATGATTCTTGTAAATCCTTCCGAAATGGGGGTCCCGTAAGGAAGGTGACCATCGATTTCTCCTTACCGATGGGAGGTCCCAATCGGTCTAATTCATGTAATAGCTCACATGGATTTGGTTTGTCGGTTACAGTCCATCCCCGTTATATATATATATATAGGAACATTATCGCATTGCACGCATCACGCATCTCATGGCATCTTGTATATTAAATCCTATTGCTTATATGTTCTTGTACATTATGTGCCCTTCCCATCTAACATGGTTATGCAGGTTCGGTAAGTCACGTGCATCACATACCAGCATACTTAGTACATTCGAACGTACTAACGCATACTCTATGTCTACATGATTTTACCATGCAGGGACCGAGCAGTTTGAGTATCATCCGCAGGTCGAATAGTCCCCTTGAAGCTATTTTGTGGTGAGCCCCGTCTTTCGAGGGCAAGCTTTATTCATTGTGTTCCTTATGTACATTTATTTTGTTAAGAGTGAGCCCGGAACTTGTCCTGGCCCCCGACCCTTACCTAGAGGCATGTGTTGGGTGTCTTGTAAAGACTTTGTCATTTTGATTCATCTATACAATATGCTTTTCCTTTGGATTTAGAATTTTCCTTTTGATACTTGTCTTTAAATTCTGAAATTTTGAGGCTTGTTTGGGGGCTTTCGGGTCCCCATTCGCCGTGTCACATTTAGGCCCCGACCATGGATCATGACGAAAGGTGGTATCAGAGCCCTAGGTTTTAATGGTCCTCGGAGCCCAACGTGCCGTGTTGAGTAGAATCCTATTCATGGGTGTGAAGTGCACCATACCTATGAGTGGGAGGCTACGAAGACGTCTTATGAAATTCCTCCCTTCCTTGTGTCTTGTATCGTGCTATGGTTAGTTTATGAATCTCTCTACTTATTGGTATTGTTAATCCCTTTTCAGTAAATGCCTCGAGGAAGACCTCCATTACCTAGGCCGGCTCCGGCTGCCGAAGATCAGGCCCCTCACGAGCCTATGGAGGAGCCTATTTCAAATGGTGAATTCCGTACTGCTTTCGCCATGCTTGCACAGGTAGTGACAGCCCAGGCAAGGCAAGCCAATCTGCCACGGGACACTACACCCACTTTCATTGTAAGGGATTTCACCCGAATGAATCCTCTAGAGTTCTACGGGTCGAGGACAGACGAGGATGCTCAGGAGTTCATTGATGAGCTATCAAAAATACTGAATATTATGGGCGTCTCTTTTGAGGAAAAAGCTGGGTTGACTGCTTACCAGTTGAAGGATATAGCTCAGGTATGGTATACGCAGTGGGCTATGGAACGGGTTTGTGATGGTGATGTTAAATGGGAAGAGTTCAAATCTGCTTTCCTTGACCGTTTTTTCCTACTTGAGCTGAGGGAGGCCAAGATGGCCGAGTTTATTAATCTCAAGCAGGGGAGTATGAGTGTGAGGGATTATGCCTTCAAGTTTACCAAGCTATCCAAATATGCTCCGTCCCTGATGGCCGATCCCCGTGCAAGGATGCACAAATTTGTTTCAGGTATTTCTGACTTGCTGGTGAAAGAATGTCGAACTGCTATATTGATTGGGGACATGGATATTGCCAGACTCATGGTGTATGCTGAGCAGATTGACGAGGAGAAACTCAAGGAGAAGAGTGCACACGATCCCAAGAGAGCCTGCTTTGATGGTAGGTTCTCCGGTGCTAGGAATGTTAGATTTGGTCGTTTCTAGCAGGGCCAAAGTTCGGAAGCTCAGGTGGCTAATGCTAAGGTACCCCCTCCCGGAGTACCGACAGGTGGCGGACCCGGATATATTTTGTGTGACAATTGTGGGAAGCCCCACACGGGTGCCTGCCGAAGGGATTTGGGGCGTTGCTTCGGATGTGGAAGTAAAGACCATAAGGTTGTTGATTGCCCGAGGAATGCGCGCGGAGGCCGAGGTTAGGTAGCCCAAGGCGGGCAGGGTCATTAGAGAGGTCCTCCGGGTGTTGCCCTGAGAAACAACAGGTTTCATGCACTCCATGCCCGCCAAGATGTCGAGGAGGCTCCAGATGTCATGAGTGGTATGTCAAAAGTTTTTGATTTTGATGCTTATGTTTTGCTTGACCCAGGTGCAAACTTGTCCTTTGTGACTCTGCTGTTGGCTATTAAGTTCGGTCTGAAACCCCAGATTTTAAGAGAGCCTTTCTTGGTCTACACCCTCGTGGGTGAATCTATTGTTGCTCATAGAGTCTATCATGGGTGCCCTGTTGCTGTGATGCATAAAATCTTTTCATGTGATCTTGTGGAACTTAAAATGTTTGATTTTGATGTGATTCTTGGAATGGATTGACTGTATGCGTCTTATGCTTCCATAGATTGTAGAACCCGGAAAGTCCAGTTCCAACCTTCTGGTGAGCCAGTTCTTGAATGGAAGGGTAGTGATTCCTCTGTTAAAGGTAGGTTTGTTTCCTACCTCAAGGCACGAAAAATGATTTCTAAGGGGTGCATCTACCATATGGTGAGGGTCAGGAATGCAGATTCTGAGGTGCCTACCCTCGAGTCAGTCCCTGTGGTGAATGAATTTTCGGATGTGTTTCCCGAAGAATTATCGGGCATTCCTCCAGATAAAGAGATAGACTTCGGCATAGATCTTCTTCTAGATACTCAGCATATTTCTATCCCTCCGTATCGGATGGCCCCGGTAGAATTGAAAGAGTTGAAGGAGCAGCTAAAGGACTTATTAGAGAAGGGCTTTATTCGGCCTAGTACATCCCTGTGGGGTTCTCCCGTGTTGTTTGTGAGGAAGAAGGACAGGTCTCTCATTATGTGTATTGACTACAGGCAACTGAATAAAGTGACAGTTAAGAACAAGTACCCGTTGTCAAGAATCGATGATTTGTTTGACCAACTCCAAGGTGCCACTCACTTCTCAAAAATTAATCTCCGTTCCGTGTATCATCAGTTGAAAGTTAGGGAATGTGATATTCCCAAAATAGCTTTTCGGACAAGGTATGGGCATTTCGAATTTGTGGTGATGTCGTTTGGTCTAACTAATGCTCCGGCTGCGTTATATGGACTTGATGAACAGAGTGTTCAAACCTTTCCAAGAAAGCTTTGTGGTGGTATTTATTGACGATATCCTCGTTTACTCCCGAAGTGAACAAAGGCACGAGAATCATTTGAGGATGGCCCTCCAAACTCTGAGGGAAAAGAAATTGTATGCCAAATTTAGCAAGTGTGAGTTCTGGTTGGGCGAAGTGGCTTTCCTCGGGCATGTGGTGTCCGGGGATGGTATCAAGGTGGATCCGAGGAAAACAGAGGCTGTGAAAAATTTGCCTAGACCGTTGTCTCCTTCGGATATTCGCAGTTTTCTCAAGTTGGCCGGGTACTACAGAAGGTTCGTAGAAGGCTTCTCATCTATTGCCTCGCCATTGACCAAGTTGACCCAGAAGCAGGCTAAGTTTATATGGTCGGATGAGTGCGAGAGAAGTTTCCAAACCTTGAAAGATCGGCTTACGTCGGCTCCCGTCTTGACTTTGCCAAATGGTTCAGAAGGGTTCGTAGTATATTGTGATGCCTCGCGAATCGAATTGGGTTGTGTGCTTATGCAGAATGGTAAGGTGATAGCGTATGCATCAAGACAGTTGAAGGTGCATGAACGAAATTATCCCGCACATGACCTTGAATTGGCAGCAGTGGTTTTTGCTTTGAAAATTTGGAGGCATTATTTGTACGGGGTTCATGTTGATGTATTCACCGATCACAAAAGTTTGCAATATGTTTTCACCCAGAGGGGTCTTAATCTCAGGCAAAGGAGGTGGTTGGAGTTTCTAAAGGATTACGACATGAGTGTGTTGTATCATCCGGGCAAGGCCAATGTCGTAGCCGACGCTCTTAGCAGGTTGTCTATGGGGAGTGTGGCGCATGTTGAAAATGAGAAAAAGGAGTTGGCAAAGGATATTCATCGGTTGTCTAGGTTGGGTGTCAGGTTGACTGATTCTAGCAAGGGTGGTATTCGGGTTCAGAATGGGTCAGAATCTTCTTTGGTGAATGAGGTAAAGGCTAAGCAAGATCTAGATCCATCGTTGTGTGAGTTAAAGAAAATGGTCGCTGCAAAGGAGATTGAGACTTTCTCCCAAGGGGGAGATGATGTACTTCGGTACCAAAACCGGCTTTGTGTTCCCGACGTGGATAACCTTATGAAGGTGATTATGAGTGAGGCCCAGAACTCTCACTACTCTATTCACCCAGGGTCTACCAAGATGTACCGGGATCTAGAGAGGTATATTGGTGGCATGGTATAAAGAGGGATATTACCAAGTTTGTGTCTGAATGCCCGAGTTGTCAGCAGGTGAAGGTAGAACATCAAAGGCCCGGTGGTTTAGCCCAAGACATTGAAATTCCCAGGTGGAAGTGGGAGGATGTGAATATGGACTTTGTGGTGGGATTGCCTCGGACCCGAAGGCAATTCGACTCCATTTGGGTTATTGTGGATCGAATGACGAAATCGGCTCATTTCCTACCGGTCAAGACTACTTTCAATGTCGAGGACTATGCGAGGTTGTATATCCAAGAGTTGGTGAGGTTGCATGGTGTGCCTAGGCCATCATATCGGATCGTGGTACCCAATTCACTTCCCACTTTTGGAAATCTTTTATGAAGAGCCTTGGGACCAATATTAAGTTGAGTTCTGCTTTTCACCCTCAAACCAATGGCCAAGCGGAGAGAATTATTCAAACCTGGAAGATATATTGAGAGCATGTGTGTGAGTTTAAGGGGAATTGGGATGATCATCTTCCACTTATCGAGTTTGCTTATAACAATAGCTTCCATGCTAGTATTGGCATGGCATCATTTAAAGCCTTATACGGGAGAAGATGTGGATCCCCGTTGAGGTGGTTTGAAGTGGGTGAAATGGCCTTGGTTGGCCCGGATTTGGTGTTGGATGCTCTGGAGAAGGTAAAAATGATTAGGGAGAGATTGAAAGCGGCCCAAAGTCGCCAAAAGTCCTATTTGGATAGTAGGAGAAGGGACCTCGAATTTCGTGTTGGGGATTGGGTGTATGTGAAAGTCTCTCCTATGAAGGGTGTAATGCGCTTGTGCAAAAAGGGCAAGTTAAGCCCCCTGTAAGTGGGTCCTTATGAAATTGTTGAGTGGATTGGAAGTGTGGCTTACAAATTGGAGTTACCTCCGGATTTGGGTTCCATTCATCCGATCTTCCATGTATCTATGTTGAGAAAATTAGTGGGTGATCCTAGCACCATTGTGCCTTTAGAAGGGATTGAGGTCGAGGAAAATTTGACTTATGAGGAGGTGCCTGTGGCAATCTTGGATAGGCTAGTAAAGCGACTTTGTAACAAAGATGTGGCTTCGGTAAAGGTACTTTGGAGAAATCAACTAGTGGAGAGTGCTACTTGGGAGGCGGAACTGGACATGATGAAACGATACCCCCATCTTTTCCAATCTACTCGAGCCTAAGGTACTAGGAACTTTCCTTATCAATTCTGTCATTTTCTTGCCCTCTTGAGTCTCATGACATGCATATGTGTACACTAAGGAACTTTCCTTTTTTTACAAATGAGTTGAATACAATTTTGATATGAATTTGGGCCTTGAACTGTAATTTGACTTGTGGCATCAAAAGCTTTGGTACAAATCTTGTTATTTTGGGGTTGAGTCGTGCATTGTGTCTTGTGTCGGATGTATCTTGCCTTAACTCTAGCTTTCCAAGTCTTATTCTTGCACATTCGAGGACGAATATTCCCAAGGGAGAGATAATGAAAGACCCGAATCCTTGACGTCACTTCGAGGTCAACTGCCCAGAAATTCTGCCAGGCATCACCTCACGGAAGGGCCCACATGGCCCGTGTGAAGGCACACGAACCGTGTGGCCTCCCGTGAAGTGGCACCCGGAAATTGGAGGGTTAACGGACCATCACACGGTCCGTGTGACCTTGGATGGACCGTGTGGCCTTCCGTATGGTGGACTGCGTGGAGTCACCTTCACACGAACTGAGTCACGGACCGTGTGACTCTAGACGATGACTCTAGACGATCCGTGTGGTCCTCCGTCTTACCTCGGAGTGGAAATTCACTTTTACACGGACGAGGTCACAGTCCGTGTGACCCCAGGTGGTCCGTTTACCTGTCCCTGTCGTGATACTTAGTCTGGAAAATCTTGCCTCCAAAAATTTGAAGTCTGAGACCACGGCACAGTAAACGGTCCGTGTGACACTACACGGACCGTGTATTAGACCATTGCCTCAGATAGACCAATTTTTGGTCCGTTTCATTAATGGCATTTTTGAAATATTGGCTTATTCCAACGAAATTTATATCATTTTCCACCCTTCCTAAGCTCCCTATATAAGTGGGACTTCACCATTTTCAGCCTATTTTCACTCTCACTCTCTCTCTCTTTCTCGCGCTCTCTCTCTCTCTCTCTCTCTAGAGTTCACTCTTTCAAGACTCCCACTTTCTCACTTTGATTCATCAAGCTAAGGTTCACAATTTGAGTCCATTTCCTCTTCAAGTGTTGTCTTCTACCAGGTATGTGGGGTTTGATTCTTGGTTCCTTTCAACCAAGAAGACCCAAGTTCTTCTCAAACTATTTTATACACTTATCTACTTAAAATGTGAGATTTTACTACTTTATCTTGATATCTTGAACAATGCATGTGCTATTTAATCTTCCGAATTGTGAGTTATGTTAAGAATTATTATGATGAACTACTTGGATTATGAAATTTGAACATGCATGTCCCTTTAAAGATGTTTTATGCATGGGTGATAATACTACTTTTTATGCTAATTTTTATTATGGATTTTCTAGTTCTTATCTTATATTACTATGTTTTAATATGCTCTACATTACCCATGCCATCCCTACATATTTGCATTTGCATCACATTCATGAATTTGGTGCATGGAAATCTTGGTAATATAGAATTGTGATATGATTTTTGGTAAGACATGGGATATGACAAGAAGGTGATCACCGGTATGTCTATAATTATGGCTCTTGGAGCATCTTGGGTGTTTATACCATCTTGTATCTTGGCTCTTGGAGCATCTTGGGTGCTTGCACCATCTTGTACTTGTAGATGAGTTATTCTTTGCATTGGCATCTTGCATATGATCTTGAAATTTGGCGTTGAGCCTAAATGTGCCTTGAACGTTTTAAAACTTGCACTTGACTCTCTTGAAAGCATATGTATACGTATATGAGTATTCTTGTGGGATGTGTAAGACTTAGCACCGATGAATTAGGGGTCCTCCCCTTTTCCTTGAACTATGTGCCAGCATAGGGACGGATATTATTCGTCTACTTGTTTATGATACGATATCTTGATATGATTCTTGTAAATCCTTCCGAAATGTGGGTCCCGTAAGGAAGGTGACCATCCACCGAAATGGGGGTCCCATAAGGTGTAATGTAGATTACCCTTGGCAAGTAATCTTCTCCCTACCGGTGGGAGGTCTCAATCGGTCCAATTCATGTAATAGCTCGCATGGATTTGGTTTGTCGGTTATAGTCCATCCCCGTTATATATATATATATATATATATATATATATATATATATATATATATATATATAGGAACATCATTGCATTGCACGCATCACGCATCCCATGACATCTTGTATATTAAATCCTATTGCTTATATGTTCTTGTACATTCGAACGTACTAACGCATACTCTATGACTGCATGATTTTACAATGCAGGGACCGAGCAGTTTGAGTATCATCCGCAGGTTGAATAGTCCCCTTGAAGCTATTTTGTGGTGAGCCTCGTCTTCCGAGGGCAATCTTTATTCCTTGTATTCCTTATGTACATTTATTTTGTTGAGGGTGAGCCCGAAACTTGTCCCGGCCCTCATCCCTTACCTAGAGGCATATTTTGGGTGTCTTGTAAAGACTGTCATTTTGATCCATCTACAAATTATGCTTTTCCTTTGGATTTAGAATTTCCCTTTTGATACTTGTCTTTAAATTCTGAAATTTTGAGGCTTTTTTGGGGGGCTTTCAGGTCCCCATTCACCGTGTCACATTTAGGCCCCGACCCCGGGTCATGACAGCTTTAGCACAATAAGTCAGAGGGAAGAGAGCTTGAATGAACACCCAAAGGATAAGTGATAGCGTAGTGAATAAAAGAAAAAGCAAAAAATTATTGGCCCGAACCAGTGATGGGGCATTGCGGACCTATCACATAGAGCGACTATTATGAAAAAATAAAAAAGAGATAAAAGAGAGGTTTGTATACATATATAAACACAAATATTTTGATAGGATTCGGAAGTTTGTAGACTTTATAGCTGCATAAAGGGTGTTGTGTTATAGAGGATTAAAAGTAATGGAGTCAAAAAATTGTATGTAAGCTATGAGCGCTTGGGAATTGAGCCATGTCAACTATAGCCATAAATGTATCCCACCATCCTGTAGCCCACATTACACAAATAAAAGACCTATGTGATCCTTCAAGTTAGATTCTTACTAGGTTGAAGTCATACATCAAGGGCAAGCCTATGGAAACTAGAAGCAACATAAGACATCTATTGGGAGAGAGAGAGAGTTGATGGAGTACCCATTCTTAATCCATGTTCTATGTTCTTAGTGGTGTGCATGGGTAATTCTTCTGGTGAGGGCACATAATCGTTTAAGATTGGCAACTAAATGATGTTGTTAACTGAAATTCTACATGATTCCAAAGTGATGCATGAAGGTTAGATGAAAGTTGATGTTGCTAGGGTCCTGGAAGTTATTTCCCATGGTTCAAACAACTCGATCATATGATGTCTGTTGTACAGACTACCTAGTGAGTCTCATGCATGTATCTTGATTTGCCCGAGGACGAACAAAGCTCTAAGTGTGGGGTGGTGATCGTAGGCGTATTTATACACCGAACTAGCCAAATACATTCGTACATAGAGCCAAGTTAAAGGGTAAATCTATGAAGTCTAGGTGTTTTTAGTGTGATTTTTTTTATTTTACTAATCGAGGGCCAATGGCGCCCTTTGGTTGTGTTTTTTGCAGAGTTTGATCAAATTTTGCTATTTTCGAGTCAGAACCGGATCAGGAGGGAGAACACAACCTAGAATTGAAGGAGAAAAATCAGTTAACTCACCAAAAGTACTCGAGTGCGCGTCGCAGAATTGGGGGAAAGTTGTGTGAGTTGAAGAGAAGAAGAAAAAGGCGCAAAACAGGGAACAAGGCATAGTCCGCGTCGTGGGACGCAGACTGGTGCAAAAATAGTGCAAATTAGTCCAGTCAGCAAATAGCAAAGTCCTGCTCAAACCATGCTAGTCCGTCACGGACTTCGAGGATGCTTGGGAAAAATTGAATTACGGGATTTTAAGTTATGTTTTGTTTAAGCTTTAGGTTTGGAAAAAAAAAAGAAGAAAAATGTAGAGGAGACCCGAGAACTCTTTCTAGGGCGAGTTTGGTTATTATTCATCTTTGTTTTCTTGGTTGTTAATGATTGTGTGTTTACTCTTGATGTATAAATCTGCTATGAGTGACTAATTCTCCCATATTTTGGGGTTGTAGCAATAGACAATATTTTAGTCTTGATTTTCGACATATATGAATGGGTTTGCTGACTACTCCTATATTACTTAATCTATACTCCATAGTCTGGCCAACTAGGGGGTAAACTCGTTACGTTGTTTATTCTGAATTCGAGAGATGTTGGAATAGATAGAACACAGTAATATAGGGAACTCGTTCAACTAGGAGACTAGATTGATTCGTGTAAGAGAGACCCATGAGAACTACCCTTACACATCGCTTGGTTCATAATGCAGGAAGATAACGTTAAAGCACTTTTATTGGTCTATTTATCCCCACTCAATGATGTAGTTAGGCAGTCAATATTGTAGGCCAGCAGAGGCGTGCAGCCCTGTTTAGGTAACTTTAACCTGTGGTATGGGAGCCTAGTGGTCATTCCTCTGAGCCTAGCAAGATGGGCTCACCCCTAACAACAACAGGCACCTCCTCGTCGATCTTATCCTACTCTGTGTCGGAAGCAATCCATGCTTCATCAGGGTTGGTGGGGATGTCATCCTCAACGGCCTCGACAAACTGAGGCCCGATGCCCAACTCCGCATTGGCATGGGCATTAAGAGGTTAACGGGCCTCTACCTCCTCAAGCTCCTGCAGTGTGGACAGGCGACCGCCTGTCCTATGTCGCAGCATCTCGAGCCCGTACATGCGTGTCATGATCAGCTCATCCTTGTGGCCCCTCTCTGCTGTAGTGAGCACCGAACCAATAGATTCCTCAAGCCCCTTAATGTTAGTGACATTATAGAGAGGGGCCTCAATGCGTGGGTAGTAGTCAAGATCCTCCTTAGGGACACCTGCACGATGACAAAGCTCAGTGATAAGGCCATCAAATGCATACTTGCGCCTCTTGTGCACCTGCGTCTTCCGCATAGCTGACTTTAAGATAGCTCCAAAGTTGAGCTCCATCCCAGTCATCAGTGCATAAATCAAACACGCCCTGTCCCTCGTGACAGCCGTGAGGTGTTGCCCTAGGAAGAATGAATGGGTCACAATCTTTCATCAAAACTTTGTGTTGAGAATACTGGATTCAGTTGAACTCGTTGTTTATATGTTACATCCACCATTGTTGATGTCGATGAGGATAAATAAATAAAGAAATAGTTCATCTATCTGATAAATTATTATCATGTGATCAAGAAGTAATCTATGAAAACAACTTCTTATATAAATACATGGTAGGAAGATTATTTTAATTTCAGCCCAGAATCATATTTGTTCATGGCTTTGATAGCTCCAAACAGAGGGATTTTCTTGCACCTCAGGTCGGTATACAGAATACTGATGGAACACAAAATTGAAATTATACATCATATAATTCAAATAATAGATATATAAAGATGTTCAGAATACATAATAAAACTAAATATTTTTTAATATAATAAAATAATATTTTTGTAATCTCAATTTAAGTGGCAGACTTCGAGAGTCAAATAATTTTAATTTATTTATACTTTTGAGCATAAAATCTTTAATTTGGAAATCAGATAGAATTACTTTAAGTCACATAATTAATACTTACAAAATATGTAAAAAAAATTATCATAAAAAATATATAAACTTATTTGAATCTCAAATTCTGAGACAATTGTCACTAGCAACTCCATTTAGAGATATCATCAAAAGTAACATTATTAAGGTAAACAAAAAACTCCACAGCAGGCAAAACAAAGTATAAGATATAACTATTCAAACAATTAATTATTTATACCATATCATATAATTCTAAATATTACATTATTATAAATGAGACAATGCAAGAATTTGCTCATAATATCTTGGCTTTTCTCTTTTGACTTGACTTGTTTGATTTGATGACTTTTGTGACACAACAAATGTTTTAGCAATTGTCCTCAAATGATTTTTTTGTACTTTTCCTGTTCCAGTCTTTGGCAGTTCTTCAACAAATTTCATTTGTTTTGGCACCATAAATCCTAGAAAATTTGATCTACAATGTTCAACAATGTCCACTTATATAATTATTGATGAATTCATGGTCAAAATGACAAATACACATGGAGTTTCACCCCATTTTGGATGTGGCATAGCCACAACACATGCCTCTACCACATTTTTATGTTTCATTATAACATTTTCAACTTCAATACTACCAATATTTTCCCCACCTGAAATTATCACATCTTTCCTTCTATCTTTAATTTCCAAATATCCATCTTGGTGAATCACACCAACATCTCCAGTGAAAAACCAGCCCTTCTTAAAAACCTCCTGGTTCGCCCTGTCATTTTTGAAATACCCTTTCATAATACTGCTCCCGCGCAAGCACACTTCTCCCATCGACTTCCCGTCCCCCAGCACGCTCTCCATGCTATCTAGATTTTTAACATCCACGTCCGCTAGTGTTAGTATACCCACCCCTTGTCTCGCTTTTAACCTAGCTTGACTTTCGGTAGGCAGTTGGTTCCATCTGTCCTGCCACTCGTACAAGAGGATTGGGCCAGTTGCCTCGGTGAGCCCGTAAGCGTGGACCACGTGGAACCCAAGCGTCTCTATTCTCTCGAGAAGCGAGGCAGGCAGTGGGGCACCACCAGTGAGGATTTGGACTTGGGTGGTTAAGGGTTTGTACTCATGTGGTTTCGCTTCAAGTAGGATGCTGAAATCATAGGTGCACAACACATGTGTGTAACATTATGTGACGCAATGTATGTGTACATTTCTCGGGCTATTGTGTTTCTAATACAAATATTTGTGCCACCACGTGCTGCTATGCCCCATGTGAAACTCCATCCATTACAATGAAACATTGGCAATGACCATAAGTACAGTAGCTCACTACCCATTTCCCAACCTAATAATAGGCTCAAAGTGCTAAAAAATGCTCCTCTATGACTATACATAACCCTCTTAGTTTCGGAAGTCGTACCTGTTGAAGATATGATGAGTCATGAAACTACGACTTTTACAACGCTTAAGACATAGAATTATTGTGCGTTCTTAAGCGTTGTTGTTAGTTTAATATGTGTGTTTTGATACTGTGCAGGAAAATAACAAAGGCATGGGTAATTGAGGAAAGCACAAGGAGCAAGTGAAAAACAAGGCCAAGTGTTGGACCACGGAAGGCCCACACGGGCCGTGTCACGCCACACGGTCCGTGTGACCGACCGTGGCACCGCACTTGGTGCAACGCGCAGAAAAGAGCTTCGCATGGATGGGCACACGGGCCGGCTACCTTCAGACAGTCCGTGCTACGGGCCGTGTAACTGACGTAACTCGGAGAGGCACTCATCGAAATTTAAGGAAATTGCGCAAGAAAATCCACACGGACCGTCACACGGACCGTCTGACACCAGACGGGCCGTGTCGTGTACCGTGTAAGTGACGTAACTCAAAAGGGCCTTCGTCGAAAATATCAGAATTTGTGCAAGTGGAGCCACACGGAGGGACAGACGACCCGTCTCACGCAACACGGGCCGTGTCACGGGCCGTGCCGACGCAGCAGCCAACCCAGATGGTCCATTAGACGAGCCGTCTGGCTTGTAACAGACCGTGCCTTGTGCCGAGCCTATTTCTCCTAACTTGTATCGAATTAGTTTTACTTAGTATAAATAGTACATTATTTTATTTCATTAAGGACTTTGTTTTTTACGGCAGAAACAAGAGAGAAAAAGCAGAAAACACCAGTTTGACTTTGTAATTCGTGAGATTCGTGTTTGTGATCATTGTTCAAAGCTTGTAACACGGATTCTTGTTCTTTCAATTGTAAGTCAATCTTTATGTCTTCATTGTTGTGGGCAAGTTATCAATATTATGCTAGGCTAAACCCACAACTAGGGTTGTGGGAACCATGACGACTCAATAAGATAACGCAAATTGGGGTAATTCGTTCGAATAATTATTGCATGTATTGTTAAATTCTTTGTTCTAACTTCTTCTTAATGAGTCGACGCGTTAGGATAAGCCTGTATTCGCTACATGCCCGAGAGGGATGTAGTGATTGGGAAAAGAGGTTTACAACAGAAATTCGGGGTTATGAACCTAGTCTAAGTGCCTGAGACTGAAAGGTGAAGGTACTCTGAGATCAAAAACAACGGTTAGAATTGCATACACTCTGAGACTGAATGGAGATGAGTGAAATATAACTAGGAAGGACCGAAAGGTGAACTAGATATTAGCTAAGTTATTGGATTTTGCATGCACCATTAAGAGCGAGTTTACCAAACCAGTTTAGTTGTCGTAAATGGAAGTCATGGGGAACACAACCCTAGCCTCTCTCTATCTGTCTAAAAATCAGAACAACGTTTTTGTTATTTACATTACACAAGCATTTAAATTAAATAACGCAACCCCCCATTTACTTTATGTATGTTTATCTTGGGAATAACATTTACATCTGAAAGCCGGTACTAATAGAACAATTCTTACGTGTTCCCTGTGGGATCGACCTCTACTCTGGTTGAGTTCTATATTTGACCAGTGACCGCTTTACTCTTCTATTCGGAGTGTAATTTGGGCGTATCAAATTTTGGCGCCCTGATTTTACTTTGTTTCTTGTTTTTGTCCTCGTAGGGATTCAGCATTGCATGCCAAGTACCCGAAGCAAGGGTGAAACACTTACTCCCAACGATCCAGAGCTTACTAAATCAATTCGCAGAATGAACGCCCAGGACCGTGAAGCAGCAAGGCAGAGGGAGTTGGCAGTGAATCCTGCTGATAGAGGTCAGGATGGGTTGGGTATGGATGATCTCGCTGGTAATGTGGTACCACCAGCGGCACCACTTCGCCAGGTACCACTCGTACCACCACAGCAACACCAACCCCTGGTGAGACCTCAAGGCCCTCAGTACCCACCAGCAGCGCATGATGATGATGATGGTGCTGGGACCACTGGGGCAATAGTACTACCACCTCTGCCTGCTGGGGTCAAATTCACTATCACCAGCACCATGCTGCAGATATTGCAGTTGAAGGGGTTGTTCACTGGAGCTGCCACAGAGGATGCAAATCAACACTTGCTGAATTTCTTAGCTACCTGTCAGTCGTCCGAAATTCCAGGAGTTAGTCAGCAAGCGCTGAGGTTGAGACTATTTTCACTGTCTCTGTCTGGGGAGGCAATAAGGTGGCTGAACGAGCTCCCCCACGATTCCATCCGCACATGGGGAGAACTAAAGGAGGCCTTTCTGGCACGATTCTTCCCTGCTTCACAGCAATTGAAGCTCAAAGATGAGATTGGGTCTCACAAACAAATGCCGAATGAAGCGCTGTATTAGTCTTGGGAGAGATTCAGACAAAAGATCAAACAGTGCCCAAACCATCATCTCACTGACGAACACTTGAAGGCAGTCTTCTACAGGTCCTGTAACTTTGTTACCAAGCCAATCATTGATGCAGCTTGTAGAGGGTCATATATGTCTAGGACCTTCCCGGACGTAGTGGTCATCTTAGATCAGGTGGCAAAGAACAACAGGGCATGGTACACTAGAGAGGCAGATTGCTCTGGAATGGTATTTGAGATGAGTGAGGAGCAGCGCAAGAAGAAGGAAGAACGGGACCAGGACATGGGTGGACACAAATTGATTTGTTGTCAAAGAGGTTCCTTGGTGGGGGCACTGAGAAGGTCAAAGCAATGGAAGCACTTCCCAGGTATGATGATCAAGGCAGCGACTACGATGAGGAAGCTCAGTTTCTTGGTAGTCAAGGGGGTTACCGGGGTTTCAACTCTGGTAACCAAGGTCGGAACTACAATCGGGATAATTACCAAAGGAACTGGAAGAATAGGGATGGCTACAGAAACCGTGACGCCAAAACGAAGGTGGCGGCAACTCTAGGCTAGAGGACATGATGACAAAAGTCCTAAGCAAAGTGGAGGCCACTGAGGCAGGGGTGCGGGATGTAAAGAGCGAAATGTCTAATGTCAGGCAGCTGGTAGACTCGCACTCCACCTCGATCAAGCAGTTAGAGCAGCAGTTGGGGTAGCTTTCAGTGGCATTTAACCAAAGGAAAGCTGGGTCACTCCCGAGTGATACAGTGCAAAACCCGAAGAACGATGGCCACTGCATGGCGATCACCACGAGAAGTGGTAAGGTACTTTCTAACCCAGTTGTTGCTAATGATGCAGGTCAGGTGAAAGCAGGTGACAAGATGCATAGCCCCATGGAGGGTCAGGTTGACGATGGGAGTGATAGACCTGAGGCTGCGACAGCAGATCCAGAATCGACCAAGCAGGCAATAGAGACGAATTACCTCCAATTACCCAAATCTGCCAGCCATCCTGAAACCGCAACCGCCATTCCCCCAAAGGCTGAAAAAGAAGGCGGAAGATGACAAGTTCCAGAAGTTCATGTCCATGTTAAAGGAGCTGTCTGTGAACATACCTTTGGTGGAAGCACTTGAACAAATGCCTGGCTACGCTAAGTTCATGAAGGACTTAGTTACTAAGAAGAGGACAGCCACGATTGAGCCAGCTGATAATTTACACCACTGTAGCGCCATCGCTACAAGGTCTTTGGTAGAAAAGAAGGGAGATCCATGGGCTTTCACCATCCCGTGCACCATTGGTGCATATGACTTTGCACGGGCTCTTTGTGACCTTGGTGCCAGCATTAACTTGATGCCGTTGGCAGTATACCAGCAGTTGGGCTTGGGAGCCCCCACACCCACGACCATGCGGCTACTGATGGCAGATAGATCAGTGAAGAGGCCCGTGGGAATCCTGTATGATGTTCTAGTTCGAGTTGGCTGGTTCATCTTCCCTGCCGATTTTGTCATCCTCGACTGTAAAGTGGACTTCGAGGTACCAATCATCCTCGGAAGGCCATTTTTGGCAACTGGCAGGGCACTGGTGGACGTAGAGCGTGGAGAACTCACATTCCGGTTAAACACCGAAGAGGTGAAATTCAGTGTGTGCGCTGCCATGAAAAGGCCTAAGGAGTTAGCTGTGATGTCCGTCATGGATATTGATGACGACAACTCTTCTGAGGCCTCGTTGGAGGAAAAGATGACTGTCGACACACTGGCGGCAGTTCTGATGAATTTCCCAGAAGATGGTGTTGAGGGGTACAACGACGCCATCTATGCACTGCAGGGCATGGGGACCAGACCATTCGTGCCTAGGAAGTTGGACTTGGATTTGAAAAATAGGCCAACACCACCGGCGAAACCCTCTATCGAGGAACCGCCCGCGCTGGAGCTCAAGGAGCTACCTCAAAACACCTCAGGTATGTATTTTTAGGTACTAATAACACTCTTCCTGTGATTGTGGCTACAGATCTTCAGGAATACCAGGTGGAGGCGCTATTGGGGGTCCTCCAAAAGTTCAAGCGAGCTATTGGATGGACCATTGCAGACATAATTGGCATTCCTCCAGGTATCTGCACTCATAAAATCAAACTAGAGGATGACTGTGTGCCCAGCATTGAGCATCAAAGAAGGCTTAATCCACCCATACAAGAGGTGGTGAAAAAGGAGATCATTAAGTGGCTGGATGTTGGGGTTGTATATCCCATCTCGGACAGCAAGTGGGTGAGCCCAGTGCAGTGTGTCCCAAAAAAGGGGGGCATGACGGTGGTGGCCAATGACAAGAACGAGCTTGTCCCGCTGAGACCTGTCACCGGATGGCGAGTGTGCATGGACTACAGGAAGTTGAATAGATGGACTCTAAAGGACAACTTCCCCATGCCGTTCATGGATCAGATGCTAGACAGGCTAGCAGGGCGAGGATGGTATTGCTTCTTCGATGGATATTTGGGCTACAATCAGATATCAATAGCCCCAGAAGATCAGGAGAAGACCACCTTCACGTGCCCCTATGGGACATTTGCTTTCAGAAGGATGCCATTTGGACTTTGCAATGCCCCAGCCACTTTCCAGCGCTGCATGATGTCCATCTTTTCAGACATGGTCGAAGACACCCTCGAGGTATTTATGGATGATTTTTCGGTAGTGGGTGATTTTTTTGATGATTGTCTGCAGAATCTAAGCAAGGCACTGCAGTGCTGTGAAGAGGCCCAGTTGGTCCTAAATTGGGAGAAATGTCATTTCATGGTTAAGGAGGGCATAGTCCTTGGCCATAAGGTGTCAGATAAGGGGATTGAGGTGGACAAGGCAAAGATTGAGGTCATTGAGAGATTGCCACCTCCTATCTCGGTAAAAGGGGTCCGGAGTTTCCTTGGGCATGCTGGTTTCTATCGCAGATTCATCAAAGACTTCTCCAAGATTGCACACCCATTGTGCAAACTGTTGGAGAAGGATGTCAAGTTCTACTTTGATGATGCGTGCCGGCAAGCCTTTGAGACCTTGAAGCAGAAGCTGATCTCTATGCCTGTCGTGGTTGCACCCGATTGGGGCGCTCCGTTTGAGGTAATGTATGACGCAAGTGGAGTTGTCGTGGGTGTTGTGCTGGGGCAGAAGCGCAACAAAATCTTCCATCCTATCTACTACGCCAGCAAGACACTAAACGAGGCCCAAAGGAATTACACTGTTACGGAGCAGGAGTTGCTGGCAGTGGTGTATGCATTCGACAAGTTTCGAGCATATCTACTGGGCACTAAGGTGATTGTACACACTGACCACGCTGCACTCCGGTATCTCATGGCCAAGAAGGATGCAAAGCCTCGGTTAATCAGATGGGTGCTCTTGCTATAAGAGTTCGACTTCGAGGTCCAGGACTGTAAAGGCACGGAGAACCAAGTGGCAGACCATCTGTCAAGGTTGGAGGATGCAGCCCGCGCTAATGAGTGGTTGAGCATCGATGATTCATTTCCCGATGAGCAGGTATTAGCCGCTTCTGCGGACTTAGTCCCTTGGTATGCTGATTTTGCTAACTTCCTGGTGAGTGATATTATGCCGGAAGGCCTTAACCCTCACTAGAGAAAAAGGTTTTTTCATGATGTGCACAGGTACTTTTGGGATGACCCATACTTATTCAGAACATGCGCAGATGGGGTCATCCGAAGATGTGTCCCAGAGGCAGAGATGTTGAGCATCCTGGAAGCCTGCCACTCCTCTCCAGTGGGGGGCATCATGGTGGTGCCAGGACTGCCAAAAAGATCCTGCAGTGTGGGTACTACTGGCCCACCATCTATAAAGATGCCCATGACTTGGTGCGGGGGTGCGACCAGTGCCAGCGCCAAGGGAACATTTCAAGGCGTCAAGAGCTACCAATAACCCCTATTTTGGAGATTGAGTTATTTGATGTATGGGGCATTGACTTCATGGGCCCATTCGTGAGCTCTTTTGGGATGAAGTATATCCTGGTGGCAGTGGACTACGTCTCTAAATGGGTGGAGGCAACAGCGTTGCCAAATAATGAGAGCAAGAGTGTGGTACAGTTCCTAAGGCGGAACATTTTTGCCAGATTTGGGACACCCAGAACTATCATTAGTGACGGGGGCTCCCACTTCTGCAACAAATCCTTTCGGGCTGTACTTGCTAAGTACGGGGTACGTCAACACAAGGTTGCCACGCCCTATCATCCGCAAACAAGTGGGCAGGTTGAGGTGTCCAACAGGGAAATCAAGGAGATCCTTACCAAGTCTGTGAATGCCACAAGAACGGACTGGGCGCAGAAGTTAGATGATGCATTGTGGGCCTATAGGACAGCTTACAAGACGCCCATTGGTATGTCCCCATATCAGTTGGTGTTTGGTAAGGCCCTGAATATGAATTAGAAGGAGGCAGCCAACATGAGGATGGACCAGTTGAATGAGATGGATGAATTTCGTCTACAGGCCTACGAGAGTGCTGCTCTGTACAAGGATAAGATGAAGGCTTATCATGACAAGCTGATTGCACCAAGGAGCTTTGAGGTTGGTGACAGAGTGCTGCTTTACAACTCCAGATTGAGGTTGTTTCCAGGGAAGTTGAAATCAAGGTGGTCTGGCCCATACAAGATCGCACAAGTATTTACTAATGGAGCAGTTGAGCTAGAAACGGATGACGGGCACCACTTCAAGGTTAATAGGCAGCGCGTGAAAAAGTACTGGGGAGCTACAGATGAAACCTCTGTGATAGAGGTTCTCCATCTTGACGAAGTCTAAGTAGTCGAGAACACCACGTCGAGCCGTGACGTTAAACCAAGCGCTTAATGGGAGGCAACCCATCGAACAAAAAAAAAAGAGAGAGAGAAACACACTGACTTATGCTTTATATTGGTTTGTATTTTTGTCTCAAGGAAGGATGCACATGGTGAACGGAAGTCTAATCAGGCGTGCGGGCGAAGGAACAGACAAAATTCTACAAAGGGGCATCACACGGACCGTTCACAGGCCCGTCTGACGCGAGACGGATCGTGTACCGGTCCGTTGGAGCATGTCCCCAGGTAAGCTCATCCATCCGCCCAAGGCAAAGCACATGGTCCACTCACACGGTCTGTATGACATCGAACGGACCGTGTAACGGACCGTTTGAGCACACGCCTTGAAAAAATCTCGCATGCCGACACACGGCACGTTACACGGTGTGTGCCACGTCTAACGGTCTGTTTACCGGACCGTTTGGGCGTGCACCTCGGGAACAGACGCGAGCCACCCACGGTAAGCGACACGGACCGTGCCATGTGGCACGACCCATTTTCCGAAGCGTCTTGGGCCACGTATTTTTGGGTATTTATACCCTCTTTTCAAATTTTATTTTTCACACATTCATTCTCTCTCTCTAACTCACCCCACACGCCCTTTCCTCTCTTCTTCACACCACCAAATCTTCATCTCTTCTCACACAGTTTGTGCACTCCGTTCACGATCCGTCCCAATTTCCTTAGGCAAATTTTCGAGTCCAAGGTCTACTATTCTCTCTCAAGTAAGTTTTATTTTGAGTTCGTTGTTTTTTTAAGTTGTTGCTTGAAATTTTTCTTCTAGTTTTGTTCCTTTGTGTGGTTTTATGCATATATTTGTTGATTGTGAAGTCTATGACGCTCTAGGGCACGATTTCTTAAAGATTTGGTAATGGGTTACTCTAAACCACCATTGTTGCTTTCTTGAACTCTTGAACATAGGGATTTTAGGGTCGTTAAAATAGGATTCATGTTGTAGGAAGTGTGGTACGTGTAGTTTAAATGGCTGATCTTGCGTTTTTGATGCATTGTTTTGTGTGTGAGCATGGATTTTATGATATTGGGGATGCTTGGGGACGAAGACCGTGTCACGGCACGTTACACGGTCCGTGTGGCATCACACGGGCCGTGTTGTGGGCTGTCCGGCTCGAGTTCCGCGATTCGCGCCAAGGCACGCCACACGGTCCTTTCTCACGAATCGTCTGACCCTACACGGGCCGTGTGGCTGCCCGTCCCACGACACTTGTAGTCTGCCACCCTCATGGCCCTCACACGGGCCTCTGCACGACCCGTGTACCCGGCCCGTGTGGGGCCACCGTGCTATGACACTTCATTTTCTATGGACTTCACTGTATTTATTCTCATTGATTCTCATATGCATTCTAGTGCAAAATTCCCTATGATAGACTGGGTGACGCCACTCTTAAGGGTTTTTGTCACTGTATTAACACAGGGGAAGTCTGAGTACCCGTTAGTGTGTCGTCCCAAGCATCCTGACATAACTAATTTTTTTTATTCCTTGTGATGTTTGCAGGTTAATATGAGTCCCCATCTAAGACCTCGCCAACGTAGGGACGAGCATGAATCACGTCTCTGGGACTCGATCACTGAATCCTCCAGTCAACACCAGGGGAGTGACTCAGGTGATGACTCCGTAGGTGGGTCAGCTGTGCCGATCACCGGTAATGTCTCCCCCACCCCCCTCGCACTACGCGTTCACGTGCAGTTAGACGCTATATAGCTTCCGAGTCTGAGGAGGAAGCTCCGGAGGTGGGGGTGGAGGGGGAAGTTGCAGCCCCAGAGCAGGAGGACGAGGCAGGCACTCCAGTCACCGCAGAGCACGATGTTGGGGGTGAGGAGGACATTCTGCTCCTCCGCGACAGTGACGATGAGGCCACTCAGCAGGAGGTTGCCCGGACTTCTGACCCGGAAACCGCCAAGTGGCTTCTGGTCTTCTTACGCAGGCGGTGGACAGTCCCCAGAGCAAAGGAGATTTATGTTAATGGCATCACTAAAGGCACCGGGGGCTATCAGGGGAGGCCGATTATCCCGGAGATGCGAGTCCTCGTGGACAAATTGGATTCCATCCCGGAGATACGCGATGCCTTTGCAGCTTACCAGTTTGGATGGATGGCCAGCACTCTCGGATATTATGGGCCTGATATGATTGCCGAGTTCTACTCCAGCTACGCTGCCAGTTTACTTGCCTCCATAGAAGGCAACTTGCCCAGAAGAGCGAAGAAGCGGCTTGCTGCCAAGTTGTCCCACCAGGACTATGTTACCGTCCGGGACACTCAGGTAGATATCTCGGCGGAGACCATCAACAGGTTTTTATTTGGCCCTGACTACCGTGCCCCACCAGATGGGTTATTCATTGCCAGGTATGTGAACATTACTGATGAGGTTCACATGTCGGACCCGTCTAACCGGGCCAAGGAGTTGCAGTGGTTTGCAGAGCAGATTGCGCTCCAAGGAGCGGAGACACCTTGGGTGACTAACCCCAAGATTCCTATTACCAAGGCCTCCCTCACATTTGTCGCGAAGTTCTGGTAGTCGGTGATGCGGGCCCGACTACGACCCATGGTGAATGACAACACGCTCCAACTCTCTCATGCTTCGTTGGTAGCGTGTTTGGTAGCTCGACTTGGTATTAATGTGGGTCGTGTTATTGCCATGGAGATCAAGGATCGCGCCCTATCGGAACGAGCAGGTATCTCATTTCCATGCCTGATTCGGGCACTTTGCAGGCAGGCCCGTGTCCGCACCACCCACTACTCAGACAGAAAGATAGCTCCAACGGGTGTGGTAAACATTGCCATGATCAAGGATATAGACAACCCGTTGTATCATAGCAGATCCCGTCGGCTTGGGATTCCTACACAGCTTCCTCGGGCTCCTCCGCAGCAACCCTTGTCATTTGAGGAGCCCCCCACGGCCCCCCAGACCGGTACAGATTCTGAGCAGCCCGGGGGCAGTGGCCCAGCACCTCAGGCGCATCAGGGCTACACTTATGTCCCTTATGACCTTCTAGCCCGCATGGTCACAGAACAGAGACAGACACGGGCGATTGTTGACCAAATGGTGGTCAGGGTGCCTCAGGTGGTGTAGGCTCATGTGCAGCTAGCTGAGGACCGTCTCCGTGCCGAACTAGTTGGCCAAATACAGAGTTTACAGGAGCAGGTTAACACGTTGGAGGGCTACTTCCATCGCATGTTTGGAAGTTTGTCCGATGATGAGAGGGCGCATTTGGTACAGACGATGCAGGATATGGAGAAAATTACAGAGCTGTATATCCGGTATAACAACTTGGTGCCAGCTCCGGCTCCGCCGCCAGATTCGTTGATCTCATTATTCAATGACCCGGTGGAGCCGAGCCTGACCGAGGGCTGGGGCGTACCGCTCGTACCTCCTGCTACCCAAGTACCTGCTCCAGCAGCTTCCGGTCATAAGGATAAAGGTAAGCGCCGCAGCCAGCACACTAGCCCTCCGAAAGACCCGCAGCGTGAGGAAGCGAGGAGGCTGCGCAAAGCGTTGAGGGCCCAGAGGCGAGAGGCTGCTGCCCAGGAGGAGCAGGCGCGCCTAGCATATGAGGCTGCCCGGATAGGTGCTTCCGAAAGTGTCGTGGGGCCAGATGCTGATGTTACCTACCCGGACCCACCAGTTGGCTCGGGCCATGATGATCCGCCTGACGCCTAGGGCGTCCCAGGTATGTCTCACTCCTATTTTTGCTTTAATATGTATTTTGGTGCAATGGGGACATTGCACTGTATTTTGTAACGGGGTGGGGCATCCTACCCTGACGAGTTGTTTTTGCCATGTTTCTTTTCTCTGAAGGTGTAGTATCTAGTAGAACTGGCATGTTTAGGTTTATTTTGTTTGTTTTGTGTGTGTAAAGACAAGTGTTCATAAGAGTCTATAGTAACCCCAACAATTTAAAGAATAAAAATCCACGAAACTTGTGTGTGCATGCATCCCATACTGACTGATTTTGTGATCCTCTTAAAGCACGGTGTACATTGTCTAGTTGGCATCTTGAATAATGAAGCTTGACTGTGTTGTGTAGTGCTGCATAGTGGGGGATATGTGCCATGTGTGTGGGAGTGGACTTGCTTGAATTCAATTGACACACTTGTAAACTAGAACTTGCCTGGTTGGTCCCCCTAAAATGATTGAATGAGTGGATTAGGATAGGATCTTAGGCCGTTGTTGTTGAGAAGTCACTAAGCCTAAAACGAATTAACCAAATGAAGTTTCTCCCTTTGAACCAAATGATTGAGCCTTAATAGACCTTTTCTTTCTTATCACCCAATTCATGTTTCCAATTTATCTGCAGACCCTACTCAGGCCCTGGTCCCTTTAAGGACATTGTGAACCTCAACCCAGGCCAAAGGCCTAAGTTGAGGGTGGCTTACATTGGCCCTAGTCCTTGAAAAGACATTGTGAACCTCAACTCTGGCTAAAATCCTAAGTTGAGGGTGGCTATTGTAAGAGAGGCAGAATAATATGGATGGTAAGGAGTCGAGTAATGAGAAGAAAAGCTGGACAGAAAAAAAAAAGAGGGAAATCTGGGGCGTGTGAATGATTGAACGAAGAAGGTAACCACGCCTATCAGCAAAGCAAAGTGGTAAAATAGGGAAAACAAAGAGTTTGGGGGGCCGAAAGTAGTGGCTGAGTCAGAGCAGGGTCTTGGAAAGAAAAGCTAGTCACTTTGATCCTAAATATACCTCACCCAAGCCCGAGCCTACGTTACAAGCCTTAAAAGTCCTAAAGTGATCCTAAAAAGGTCATTCAAGAGTCAAGGTAGTGAAAATAAAGGCAAGCATATGGTCTATACTTGTGTGTCGGTTGAAAATCTTTCTGAGTGTGAGTGTCTACATTCCGGTCTCTGTGCTACCTTGTTACACTGTGTGCGAGACTTCCTTGTAGTGAGGGGCACTATCACCGCACTATTTGGTGGCTATACTAACCAGCTCATCTTTATTCTCGGACTTAAGTAGGGCCAACGGGATATAGTATAGTGCTTAGGTTGATCTAATAAGAGTCCGTTGGGGTATGAGCACATCGCAAGTGTACTTTTTGAGCATGAATTTGATGATAAAGGGGTCTCTATTTACTTCTTGATTAAGCGCTTGTCTGTGTGTGTCGTTATGTGTTTTTGGTCATCGCTTGAGGACAAGCAATGGTTCTAAGTTGAGGGTGTTGATGAGTCATGAAAATACTACTTTTACGACGCTTAAGACATAGAATTATTGTGCGTTCTTAAGCGTTGTTGTTAGTTTAATATGTGTGTTTTGATACTGTGCAGGAAAATAGCAAAGGCATGGGTAACTGAGGAAAGCACAAGGAACGAGTGAAAAACAAGGCCAAGTGTTGGACCACGGAAGGCCCACACGGGCCGTGTCACGCCACACTGTCCGTGTGACCGACCGTGGCACCGTACTTGGTGCAACGCGCAGAAAAGAGCTTCGCACGGACGGGCACACAGGCTGGCTACCTTCAGACGGTCTGTGCCACGGGCCATGTAACTGACGTAACTCGGAGAGGCACTCGTCAAAATTTAAGGAAATTGCGCAAGGAAATCCACACGGACCGTCTGACACCAGACGGGTCGTGTCGTGTACCGTGTAAGTGACGTAACTCAAAAGGGCCTTCGTCGAAAATATCAGAATTTGTGCAAGTGGAGCCACACGGAGGGACAGACGACCCGTCTCACGCCACACGGGCCGTGTCACGGGCCGTGCCGACGCAGCAGTCGACCCAGACGGTCCATTAGACGAGTCGTCTGGCCTCAGACGGTCCGTGTAACGGACCGTGCCCCGTGCCGAGCCTATTTTTCCTAACTTGTATCGAATTAGTTTTACTTAGTATAAATAGTACATTATTTTATTTCATTAAGGACTTCGTTTTTTACGGCAGAAACAAGAGAGAAAAAGCAGAAAACACCAATTTGACTTTGTAATTCGTGAGATTCGTGTTTGTGATCATTGTTCAAAGCTTGTAACACGGATTCTTGTTCTTTCAATTGTAAGTCAATCTTTATGTCTTCATCTATTTGTTGTGGGCAAGTTATCAATATTATGCTAGGCTAAACCCACAACTAGGGTTGTGGGAACCATGACGACTCAATAAGATAACACAAACTGGGGTAATTCGTTCTAATAATTATTGCATGTATTGTTAAATTCTTCGTTCTAACTTCTCCTTAATGAGTCGACGCGTTAGGGTAAGCCTGTATTCGCTACATGCCCGAGAGGGATGTAGTGATTGGGAAAAGAGGTTAACAACAGAAATTCGGGGTTATGAACCTAGTCTAAGTGCCTGAGACTGAAAGGTGAAGGTACTCTGAGATCAAAAACAACGGTTAGAATTGCATACACTCTGAGACCGAAAGGAGATGAGTGAAATATAACTAGGAAGGACCGAAAGGTGAACTAGATATTAGCTAAGTTGTTGGATTTTGCATGCACCATTAAGAGCGAGTTTACCAAACCAGTTTAGTTGTCGTAAATGGAAGTCATGGGGAACACAACCCTAGCCTCTCTCTATCTATCTAAAAATCAGAACAACGTTTTTGTTATTTACATTACACAAGCATTTAAATTAAATAACGCAACCCCCCATTTACTTTATGTATGTTTATCTTGGGAATAGCATTTACATCTGAAAGCCGGTACTAATAGAACAATTCTTACGTGTTCCCTATGGGATCGACTTCAACTCTGGTTGAGTTCTATATTTGACCAACGGCCGCTTTACTCTTCTATTCGAAGTGTAATTTGGGCGTATCAAGACATAATTAAGTAAATACCAACATTTTTCGTCTCTACTTAACTGGACAACGATTTTAAGAAAGAAAGAAAAAGCTTTGAAACTTATTATGTTCTGAGCTACACCATATACAGTTGTTATTTGTGTGATTATAATTTATCATCTTATTAAGTTTAAAGCTAAATTGTTACTAAGAATAGAAAATTGTCATTCTTTTTGGGGATAGAAGGAGAACCATTTCTGATAATTTTAATTCTTAGATTAGACGATCAGACGTTTGTAACAATACCTGATTTATAATTCAAGGTGATTGGATCCCATTCGTCAGTGATTTCTTCAGGGATGTAACTCGGATTTCCTTGGTGCACGAGTTGCTCGTACTCGAGCTGACCTAGCCGAATTCCGGTAGGGGAGTTGATGTCATCGATGACGATAGCGAAGGGTATTCTTGTCATTTCAGACATTTTTAGTAGTTCAAGGGCCTTTTTAGCAAGTTCTAGGTATTCATAATCAATAAAAAATACTTTGACTTTAGAGTGTTTGAGAATAATTGCAATATTCTTAGCATCTAGCCTAGTATTTATTGTGTTCAACACAGCCCCTGCCATTGGCACACCAAAATGCATCTCATATATTGCTGGAACATTTGGTGCCAAGACTGAAACCTACATAATCAAAAATAAATAATTAAAATTGAGTACTATATTAACCATGTAAATTTGTTTATTTGCATTTGTTGCATGTATGTTAAGTAAAAGTGCTAACATGTTTCTATGTAAATATTCTCACAGTTACATATTCATCATGTTAGAGTTTATATTTTATGAATTAATATTGTGAAAAACTAGAGATAACTAGATTTTTCGATAATCCATCCAAAAAAAAATAAATTAGCAATAGAATTTTGTTGTTTCGCGACATATATTGTCTGTCACTAATGTTCCTTTATTTTTTCATGTCATGATCACTTGATGTAATTATATGTATTGTAAATCTCTATAGTAAGTATTATTAGTAACTACCAAGAGATGACATGTTAAACTACATGCATACATATCTATATTGTGTTAGATCTTTAGAATTTGTATACAAAAGATACAACTAAGATGGGATATTTATATAGAGGAAAAACTAAGTGTAGAGTCAAGACTATGTGGCCCATTATGGGTCCCTAATTAAATAGTGAAGTTGCAATGACAATATTAAATACTATTTTATTTCATAATTCAATACCAAATTGTGGTTGTTCTAATTTCACATAAAAAGTTGGCTGCTTTGACCTCACCAATTCCATAATTTGCTTCACTACCTCACCACTAATGATGTGTGTATATATATATAATTCTTTTTAATTTTGGGATTGTAAAATTGAGGTAATTTTATAGTTAGTAGCTAAATTACAAATATAAAGAGTGTGTTTTCGATTCGTGAGAATCAATAGAAAAGATATATTTATTATGATATATCAGATTCGATCTGGTAATTAATAAAGTGAATAGATTTGTTATTTCTTGGAATCTCTCTTTTGATTCAGAGTTGTAATATAACGTGTATCTCCTCCTGTTCGATCGATATGTAGAAAAAATAGAAAATATCTTTCAATTTTTTTTATACTCTATTGACTAATTTTTTGAAAAATACTTTTTTTTTTTTGTAAAATGTTTTCTTAAAAATGAGAAAGATGACTTTTTAAGTGAAATTTGAAAAACAAGTTCCAGAATGTCATTTCATATTGATTAATTGTGTTTTTTCCCTCCTCCGATCCAACAAATCTCATTTTCAATCCCTACCTCGGTAGCTCTCATTCCCCGCACCCAATACTCTTAAAACTTGTTTGGATGATTATAACTTATTGTTTGTTAGTTTAAATACAATATTTATTTTGGTTATTTTTAAATTTTATTATATTGTATTGTCAAATTGAGCATTGCATAATGACAACAAGTCCTAGTAACAATTGATTAGTGTTATCGCATCCTTATCCTTTTCTTTTCTTCTCATTTTGTCTTTGCTTAATTATTATCTAATTTTATTATTATTATTTATGCCCTCTTTGTATAATAGTTTAACTCTGTAATATTATAATACATATACCCTGTTTTTTTGGTAGGTTTGTCCTTCACATCTTTGACGTGTGGCATTATATAACCACAAAAAATGATATTATCTATCCAAATATTATATTAAATCAAGACAATACAGTACAATATAATACAATACACAATGCAATATGATATTTTATGAAATGATACATAAAAAGTAATAACCATCCAAACAACTAGTTATCCTCCCCACCCCCACCCCCATCCCACATACTTTCTTTAGTATTGTCTAGATGACATATGCAAATGTTTTTTAAGAAAATATTTTTTATTTACGTATCAAATCTAAAAATAAAAAAGTAATTAAAAACTCATTTGTTTTCTTATAAAATATTTTGCTTCGCGCCGAACACAACATAGTCAAATACACTTTTTATGCGTCAGTATATTCATTTGGTAGTTAAGACACGTATTGATCATGGATTGTTTACATATTTAGACCTCAATAATTTTAATTTAACCACCCTATAAAAGTTCTATATAAAGTATTTGAATTTTGGCTTAATCTCTATATAGTTTTTAAAAACTATCATATATGTATAATTATTAAATTTTGAACTATGCTCAAATAATAAATGGGTCCAATAGCATCTGAAACTCATTAAATACTTTTTTCTTATATTAGTATGTTTAATTTTTCGACGAAGGAAATTCAGTTGAACTTCTTTTTCGTTCTCTGCTTATTCCATTACTAATTATGATAAGATGATTAAAATTTCTTCGTTATTTATTAGAAATTTCAGATACAAATTTTGAGAATTAAGAACTTCTTAGTAGGAGTGCATGTTAAAATTAGCATATTGTCATTTCTAGATATTTAAAATTTATAATTCATATAATATATTTAAAATTTAGTCACTTTGATGTTGCCTTCTTCTACTTGCACTTATGGTTCTTCATGGAAAAGGTAACAGATGAAAATAATTAATTAATTACATCTTGATTTTTTTAAATAATAATTATTCCATTCGTTTATTTTTACTAGTGGCACCAATAAGAAAATAATGATCGATATGAGTGCTATTTTATCAGACTAATCATATTATTGTTATTTAATCTTACGTCTTGAAAGATAAATAATAATGAGTAATATAAATGATAAAACATAAAAAAAAAAAAAAAAAAAAAACTTGATATGTTAAAAGTGACAAGTACAACAACAACATACCTAGTGAAAATCAATTTTGTGAATAATAAACAAGTAAAAGTAAACAGAGAATATTTTTTAGTCAATTATTTTTAATCAACACAACAACTAAAATAAATCAGAGTGAGTAATTTTTTTCAGTTTATCCTTTGTATTACTCCTTTCGTCCCTTTTTAGTTGTCATAAATTTTATTTTTATACTCAAACTAAATAACTTTTGACTAATATTTTAAAATATACTTTTCATCATATGTTTTTTAATTTCATATTTAAATTATTGAAAGTGTGAGTTTAATACATAAATTATCACTTTTTAGTTCGTTTTTTTGAATAAAAAAATCTTACCAATATTATTTATAAAACTTTCCTTTATTTTCAAAAAAAATAAAAATAAAAAACACTATAAATATTTTGATACTTTCCTATTTCACGTTTTTCTTTTTGACCAATCAGAAAGCCCAAATTTTAAAAAGACTGATCTTTTCTTTATACGACTTTCCTTTTTTTTTTCTTTATGGTCTTTCTTTTATATAAAAAACAATAAAAATATAATATTGAGAAAAACATGTTCAAATAACGTTAAACACGTTGAAATAATATTTATATATTTCATCCAATATTTTACTAAAGGTTTTTCAAGAAGGGAGAAAAATTGTTGTAATATTTCAACAATATATAACGACACGACTTTATCATAAGGTCCGATATCATACTATTCATACTAGTTGTCGAACCTTCTACCCTAATATGCGATATCCATTACTTTCTATTTAAGGTCATGTCCTCGGTGATACGAAGCTATACTATATCTTATCGGATCACCTCCCCCAATATTTTTTCAGTCTACTTCTACCTGTCCGCGTAACCCATAAATCCAAGCTTTCACAGCTCCTGACAGGAACGTTAGCACCTCTTCTCTGCACATGTCCAAACCATCGCAGTCTAGCTCGCTTCTCTCATTTTTTTCTACCACAAAAGTCACCCCTAACTTCCCATAAATGATATCATTCCTAATCTTATCCCCTGGTATGTCCACACATCCATCTCAACATCCTCATCTTTGCGAATAACGTAAAAATATATTTTCTTATTAACTAATCATAGTTAAGTGTGATACATTTCATCTGTTTATTTATTACTTTCACAATTTTATTTATGCGATGCATTTTAATTAGATATGAAATATTTTTAAAAAATTCAAAAAAAAAGATTTATGATTATACAAGTCAACTTTAATTTTCATTTCATGAGAGAATAGCAGCCATTTTCCAGTCAATCCAAAGACCATATTTTTAGGATTTTTTTCTTCACTATTTGACTTGACTATTGCTTATGCTCTTAGTAATCATTAAATTTTAACCACCAAATTTTGTGGATCATGCATTTGTTTAGTTAATTATTAAATATACTAATAGTTAATTATATTTGATCGCTCTGCGTGAATTTACTTTGTATCGGAGTAAATATACATAATTAATTGGTATATTAATATATAATGAATCAATACTAACTCTAAACAAATAGAATTCAAATTTTTTCCTATTATTATTATAACTTTTTAAACTCTTGATATTTTAAATAAGTACATAATATATATGTGAGATAATTTTTCTACTATTTTTTTGGTCTAATTAATGTCGGTTTCACACTTAATGAAATGTTTGTGGACTAGCAAACACATTTGGGCCCATATTAATGGTTTTGTTTTCATTTTAATTTCTTTTTTAGTTGGATTGTGGTAATGTATTTTTTTATAATAAAGTATCTTATTGTATTTATGTATTGTATTATCTGATAGAAGTATAATATTATATATATTAATAAATATAGTATTTGAATAGACTGTATTATTTTTGTTGTTATGAAATGTCAATCAAGGCAATGCTATAATTCTTTTTCGAGTTATTACGGATGGTTCTGTAATAGTTTCGCAGAAAAATTGACTAAAAGTCATACTACCAAGAAATTCATGAACTAACACACATGAAAAATGAAGAAAATCATCTAATTCATATTGCTTGATTTCAAAATACTAAAAGATATCGCGGATTAGGCCGAGACTATTGAAATTCTTTTTCAGGTCATTATGTGCAGTTTTGTAAAGGTCTCAAGAAAAAAATGATTGAAATTCATACAACCAAGCAAAATTCATGGGCTAATACATATTTTTAAAAATGGAGAAAATCGTCTAATTCCTATGGTGTGTCCTATAAAATGCACAAAAATATCGCACTGATCAGACCAAGGCTATTGGAATTCATTTTCGTGTCATTATGGAAGGTTCTGTAACGGTTTTGGGAAAAAATTGATTGGAAGTCATACCATTAAAAACATTCATGGGCTAACACACACGGAAAAAGGGAGAAAATCGCCTAATTTCTACACCATGGCCCCTAAAATGCTCAAAAATGTCGCGCGGATCAAGTCGATACTATTGGAATTCCTTCTCGAGTCATTACGAATGGTTTTGTAAAGGTTTTACAGAATATTCAATTGAACCCATACCACCAAAAATTTATGGGCTAACACACACGAAAAACAAAGAGAATCGCCTAATTCCTTTTACGTGGCCCCTAATTCTAAAAAATATTGCACGGATAAGGCTGAGGCTATAGGAATTCTTTTCTGGATCATTACGGATAGTTCTGTAAGGTTTCGCAGAGAAATTGACCAAAAGTCATACTATCAAAAAGTTCATGGGCCAACGCACATGAAAATGGAGAAAGTGGCCTAATTCTTATTGTGTGGCCCCTAAATGCTAAAAGATGTTGCATGAATCAAGCTCAGGCTATTGGAATTCTTACCAGTGTCACTATGAACGTTTCTATAAATGTTCCATAGAAAAATTGATCAATAGCCATACCAATCAAAAAAACATTCATGGTAGACATACAGAAAAATATAGAAAATAACTTAACTCCTGTTGCATGGTCACTAAATGCTAAAAGAAATCATGTAGATCCGGCCAAGGCTATTGGAACTCTTCTCCGAGTCATTACGGATGGTACTGTAAAGATTTTGCAAAAAATTATCCAAAAATAATACCACCAAAAAATTCATGGGTCAACAAAAGAAAATAGAGAAAATTGTTTAATTCATGCTATGTGGCCGCTAAATATTAATAGATCCCTCACGAATCAAACCTAATTTGCTAGAATCCTACTCTGGATCATTACGGACAATTCTAAAAAAGTTTCACGGAAAAATCTATCGGAAGCCCTACCACCGAAAAATTCATAGGTTAACACACATAAAAAATAGAGAACATTGCGTAATTCCTATTGCGTGACCCCTAAAGGTAAAAAAATATATTGAGCAAATTGGATCGACGCTATTGAAATTTTTACCCGGATCATTACGGACGGTTTTGTATCATTATACTCTTTTTGTATTTTCATATGACAAGTGTACAATACCTGCATCACTTGTATTTTAACACACAAAACCCATATAGTATGTTTTAGTTTTTGCAAGGGGGGTGTCATTTTTTGTAGTTTGGTCAAATAGCATAGTTATTTTTTTCCCCCAAAATCTAGCAATATTTTTTTCCAATCCAAAAAGAATTTGATTACCAGTTATCGTGCCCATCTGATTAGCCAAATGCGGAACAAATAACTGTGAAGATACAACTGTGAGAACTTCTTATATTAGATTTTACTACTACCTAAATTTTCTGATACACATTTATATCAACACAACAATATTTCTTCTTTTTTTCTAATGTATATTTTTTCATTGCCCTTGATTTACATATATGTATAAAATCTTGATTTCATGCCTTAGCTCTGAAGAGATAGAGTTCTTGAAGGAGGCACAAGAGATTTTGCATATGCAATAGGTAATGCAAGCAACTTCTTTGATTTGCTCACATAAGCTCTCTTTGTGAAGTTGTTGTAGTCATTGGCTTCAATCTCGTCGAGAATTTTGCGATATAAGACCAATGATGCCCATACCTGAAAAACCGAGGAATGAGTGAGGTTATTTTCCCAGAATAGCAGACACGGGTAGTAAATAAAGAGAATACTAAAGATACGAGATATGGGATATTGTAATTCTAATGCAAGGTACTTGTTAGGTCAAATGAAATGTATTCATTCGATATGCTAATAGAACAATGTTGCCATATGCAAAATAATAGCAATCCGCACCATTTAAGTGGACATGAGGTTAAAATTCTAGCCCTTCCAGAGTTTCAGTTCATAATAATAGTTGTTAAAACTTAGAAAGCTTTCCTCGCAACTTCATCGACTGAGAAATACTCACCACGAGCAATCATATTCATTTAATAATGAGGAAAAAAATCATATTCATATAAATAAGAGTTTACAAATGCTTACGGGGAATCTACTAGCTGCGCTCAATTCTGTCACTCCTTTCTCTGCATCATCAAAGAACTTTCTTGCTCTCTGGATTTGCTTCTTCATAAAGATTCTCCATTTATCGGTCACTCTTCCAGCAAATATGTCTTCGTCAGATAGACCTGCCTGTGCTAATTCATCTTGAGGCAAGTATACTCTTCCTCTTCTGGCACTGCAGGGAAAGCAATATATAAGAAAATGGAAGCCTTAGGGGCTAAAATGGCACCTTCAAAGGAGGAAAAAAGGAAAGATATTGATCGTGGTTCATCAGTGTCTAAAGATGACATCATGTTTCTAACTTTATGGTGGAGTAAAGACAGAAAGTGAAGAATTTTTCGCCTCTAACGACTAACTAATGAGCTTTAAGCTCTCAAAAGAAGCAGCATTTCCCAATAAGGCTGAGTTCTGCAGTTCTATTCCCAGAACAACTGATACTGATAACTTTTTACTATTATGTGTGTAAAATATAGCTTCGTACTTACTCTTCTCCAACATCTCTGAGTATGTTGGTTAATTGATTTGCGATCCCCAAAGCCAAAGCAGCATTATATACACTCTCCGTTGTTGCCTTTGATTCAGGTGCGATGCCCATAATTGGAACGCTCATCAACCCAACTGTACCAGCAACATAATAACAATAGAGATACAGTTCGTCAAAGTTGTTGTATCTTGACTTCCTCAAATCCATACGCATTCCTTCAATCATATCTCTGAATGGCTGCAACATATATCGACAGATTAGACAATTTATGTTATTGAAGAAAGCAAATCAAATTATGTGACCGAATAATGTTTCTGCTCCAAATAAATATATGCAACCCTCGAAAAAACAAATCGTACTGAAAACAATAAGAAACTTATGATTCACATAAAAAACAACACCCAAAGACGGGAACAAAATGAAACTGGAGTTCCCAAATTGGTAAAACAGAAAAAAGGAAGGATATGTAGAATCTAGGACGAAAGAAACAGATATAGGAAACAGAACCAGAGATCCAACTAAAAACATTTTCTGCAAGGCTGAATTAAGCTATGGGAAAAGCACTCAGCTAAAGCGACATCAAACTTGAATCAAACAAAGATAAAGATAATAGAATTGGAAGACTAACCTGAATATCAACCGGAAAGTTGGAAACTGTATCGGACAAAGCAGCATCGAGCATGTCAAATGGCCGCCCATTGAAAACATCTTCTAGCCTATCTTCCCACCTATCTAAGGCTGTCGGAGTAATATATGATGCATTCGGGCCATCAACAAGTTCATCTGTTCTCCTACACCATACTGTTTAAACAGAGCACAATGAGAAACTATCCAACTTAAGAAGTTCATTTATATATGCAATAACCCCATCCTCTAACAATAATTATAATGAGTTTTCCCTTTTAACACTAGAGTAGAGCTTGAAGAGGAGAAAGAGGGAGAAATGATACGTTTTATTAACATCGAATATGAAGTATAACAAATCAAACTCAAACTTTAGATCTTTTTTTTTTCATCTTCGATTAATATATATGTGTGCTTGTGTTTGCGTACGTATCTGATATTAAATGGCTAGAAGCCTCACCATATATTGCCCAGATAGCCCTTCTTCTCTCTGGAGTCATGAGCATAGTTCCTGAACAACCAAACAAAGATCAAAGTTTTTCTTCATCAATTATGGCATATGTATAGTCATAATTAGTACTAGGCAAAAACTTTGGTGAACGAATGAATAGGTTAAAGAAGCTAACCTAAATTAAACGTCTTTGCGTATTCTGCACATACTTCACCACACCTATCATAAGCTTCACTCAACAAGCCTAAGTTCCCTGGAATAGGTATGTCCGTCTTTACTTCTAACTCATCGGTGGATCTCAGCTGCCTCTTAACCAACGCTGCCTGCCTCAAAACCACATCATAGACCATCTGTTCCGATGTCATCGTCCGTTCTCCAGCTGGAGCAGCCACAATAGCAGACCGGACAGAAAATTTTCGTCCATTATCAGTTTGTGCACCTCCAAAGCTCCACCTTTGTTTTCCACCACCTCTCTTTATTTTTTCATTGACCAAATTCCTATGCCTCGATGAATCAAAAATCCGGTTTCCCTCCCGGACTGATTCCAAGAATCCTGTCCCATTTGAGACCTCACAAGGAGAAACAACCCCTAACAAGGCAACAGACATTCTGAGCAAGAAAACCTTGGTTGGCTAAAACAATTCCAAGATTTTTGTCCTTCTTTTTGTCACCTTCCAAACTCTGCTTAATTTATTGAAAATAAATAACTCCTAGTAGATTCCCACTAAGAGTATATTTCCACTTGTAAAAAATATTTACCCACTTTCCCTTTTGTGGAAAAGATTACAAAAAGATCACAAACAAATCAAACCAACTTTTCCTTGCTCAAACAGGAACAACTGGTTTCTTGGCTTCTGCAAAATGAGATAAAC